>CM075672.1:125690000-126940000 GCA_037962975.1 Clitoria ternatea | reverse complement strand
CTGGAATTGTGGGGCGGTCGGTAAACCTCTTGAGAGGTGAAGCTATACCGAGTGGAATTATGAACCGGTCAGTGAATGCTTAGGAAGCAGTGACATACAAATGGTTGAGGCAACCATATTCTGAGCCGTTTGTTGAGATGAGTTCATGTTGGAATTTTGAGGACGAAATTCTTTGAAGTGGGGGAGAATTGTAACATCCTAATTTTTAATTAATTACCGAGTGTGGTAAATTTCAGGATTAAGGTTATGGATTGATTAAGTTAATGGTTGATTAAGATTAATTGCCAATTAGGAAAATTGTTGAATAATAATAATAATAATGATAATAATGCTAAGAATTGACCCATGTGCCCTTGGTGGCTTTAGAGGAACTTCGGTTCTCTTTCTCCCTCTCTCCCTCGTTAATCCCACGCTGATGGGATGGGAGTTTATGGTGATGTGATGGCTGATGGGAATGGGCTGTCACGGGTGAAGGGATAAGAGTTTCACATTTCCCACTCCCTGCTCATTACATTTTGGCATTAGATGAACCACTCCTCCTTCTCTCTCATTCCTGGAGACTGTTCTCCTTCTTGCTGGTCCTTCATCTTCGTTTTCTTCATCTTCTTCCACTCAACACTGTGTGGAACCCGAGTGGAAGTGGGAACACGATGTGGAACAGCGTGGCTGTGAGAGAGAAACAGCATGGTGCTGTGTGCTTGAAGGCTGGGATCCTCCCCTGTTTTGCCTAACAGCGTTGGGTGCCTGGAAACCTTGGGGTCCTCTATGGTTGGTGAGGACTGGGCTGTTCGAGTGAGTGGGAACAGCCATGGAATCCTCCACTGGACTGTGTGTGTGATGACTATGTTGTGCCTTGGAGGCATGGGACTCTCCATTGTCTTGTAAATAGAGCATGGAGTGTAATGGAGGCAGAGCTGATCGTGTGGCCGAGTGGCTTGGCGTTCCTCCAAAGCTGTGTAGAGTACAACAGCTAGGTCGTTCTATTGAGAACGTGTGACCAAGGAGCAGTTGGTCGGACCTGGAAGCCCAAGGAGTTGTTGGGATCTTCATTCCAAGTAGGGGGGCTAACTTTACATCTCAAATGTATGGTTTATGGACAGGTTCCGGGTGAAACTATTACACTATGATGTGTTGTGTTTGCTGTGTGTTGTATGTTGTTGAGTGGAAGCCCGGATGTGTGATAATTATTATTGTGTGGTGTATGTTAAACTCCTTCCATGAGATGTATGCTGGTAAATATGAAGATGCCGAGTGCATCATACTGAAGGACAGATGAGGATATCTGTTGATTGTTATATTAGTAATGCTGAGTGTATGCATGGTAATGTGGCTTTTAATGAGATGCCGAGTGAATGCATGTGCTGTGAACCAGTGTGAATATTAAACGCATATGGTGTGTGAATACTGGGCTGGTTCTGGATATGATTCTATATAAATGTATGAAATGTTGTGGCTGTTGATGCCGAGTGGGTTTTATATGAAAAGCATGTGTTGCTTGTGGTAAATGTTAATGCCGAGTGGATATTGTATGAAATAGCATGTGATGATGGTTGTATATGATAATTCCATATGGATGGCATTGTGATTACCGAGTGCATGATATGTGGGTCGGTTATGTTAATTCCCATTTGGGACTTTATATTGAAAAGCATGTGATTGTCGAGTGCATGTATTGTGTTATTGCTATGCCGACCCCTGTTTGTGAATAATTATGATAAACTGCATTGGATGCATGTTATTGATATTTGAATGCCGAGTGCATGTGTGTGGAAAACATAATGAAAGACCTTGGGTTAGACTCAAGGCAATGCCGAGTGCATTGACATTGGACGCCTGATGAAAGACCATATTCATCCGATTCGCCACTGAAATGCTTGGAGCATATAGCGTTGGACGCTTAATACCGATCGGCAATCAGATGAATATGTGTTGAAAGTCCTTGGGTTGGACTCGAGGCAGTGCCGAGTGCACTATAAAAAAGACCCTGGGTTGGACTTGGGGCAGTGCCTAGTGCACTAAGCGTTGGACGCTTAAAGACCTTGGGTTGGACTCAAGGCAAGCCTACCGGGTTGGACTCGGGGCTGCCCGTAACACTTATGTTGTCACTTGGAGTGACTGTTTTACATGTGAGGGCAAACGGTTTGGTACCTGTAAAACGGCCGAATCAGCTTGGAGCTGAGAAAAGGCTTGGAGCCTATGTTGCAACAATAAAAATTGGTAACCAGATCCGGGTGAATTGATGTGTGCACACTTATGAATGTCATTGAGCTCAATGTGAATTGTATAAATATGTGGAATGTTATTTGGAATAACATGATTGATATAGTCTTGAATGACTTGAGTAGAATCCGATTGGATAATGCATGTATATTGATGTTATGGCCAAGTGCAATGTGATGTTGTGGCCGAGTGCAATATGATGTTGTGGTGATACATGCTGTGGTGAATAAGCCTGATTGGAATATATGTATGTTGATGCTGTTGCCGAGTGCAAGATAATAATATGCTTATGATATATGTTAGGGTGAATGTAGGGAATTATATAACCCTGATTAAGTTGAATGAATTCCGATCGGATGTTGTGTGAATATTCATATTGAATGACTGAGTTATTGTTGATTGAGATATGTTATTGTTTAGTTGAGGATTCTAAGGTTAATCCGAGTCAATAACTGTCATTTAATATGTAAAAGCTCACCCCTACAATATTTTTCAGTGTATGCAGGTCGGACTAGTATTGAGGAGATGGCCTCAAGTCCGAGTGATGGGCACTCAGATTGTTGAAGTGCACATATAGTATATATATGTATTATAATAGATATGTTAAGCCTTGGCCGACTCTCTTGTAATCCGAACGGATTTAATTATATGGGTAGACTATTGGGATTGTGAACTTGTATACCTTGTATGAATATATATATATTACATTGTTATGAGTTACCCGATTTGTTTATTATGTGGTGTTGTGAGAATAATGCTAAGTTAATGAATTCTGAGTGGAATATTGATGGGTGAGCCGTGTCTGAGTGAAGCTTAGCGTGTGACCTCTTCCGAGGGAAGAGTAATTGTGATGGTATTGATTGAGGTATTCTAGGTGTCCTCTTCCGAGTGAACGAGGCTATATAAATCCCGAGTGAATGATATATATACCGAGTGGCTAAGTATTGAATAAGTCCGAGTGACTTAACTTGGTGGATTCCTCCTAGTGGGAATGGGTTAATGTATTACCCGAGTGATGAATGGTTAAGTTAATATGTGACCGAGTGACTTATAGCTGAGAGGTTATGTGATCTCCGAGTGGGGAAGATCAAATTATGCCGAGTGCGGAATGGATATTGTATTCCGAGTGAATTGTCGTTGAAATATACCGAGTGATATTGGACTGGGGAAATACTCCAGGTGAGGGAAGCTTATGGACTCCGAGTGGAGTATCCGAGGGAATCATTTCCCGAGTGGTGATTATGACGCTTCCGAATGAAGCATGTGTGTGGGCTTCTTGAATAAACTAAGTATTTGGCTAAGTATGAAATTGTCGAGTGAAGCATAGCCTTATGGGGACAGTTCCCGAGTGGACGTGGTCCCAATTCCGAGTGACGGAACTTACCGAGTGTGGGTGTTCACTTCAGTGAACAAGGTATTCGCTCCAGCGAGTGTGAATGGAAGGAAGGTTTCGGGTTGGTTCGCTTAAGCGAATGGGTGTTCACCCAAGCGAGATGGGTTATCTCGCTCAAGCGGATTTGGGTCTCGCTTGAGCGAGTGAACGCTGTAATGGGGCTTATTAAGCTTTGCTCTTTCGCTATCGCTTTTGCCTTCCCTTGCCTACGTTGATTTATTTACCCCGACTGCTTGGTGTAATTTTGGGAAAAAATTCCCTGGTCTCGGTATGTGGGTTTATTAAGACGGGTTGTTTCATTTTGTTATCAAAGCATTCTTAAAAGAATTAAGGATGTTTCAATATGCCTGATGTTAGTGATTAAAAATGAGTTATTAGAAATTGTATGATAATTATTTATGGTTGGAAATAATTATGGTTGAATGAATAGGAAGTTAGTATTCAATTAGTCAAGGAAACATGATGTTGGAGGTTATGGACAAGCTAGAACAAGTGTGGAAATCATTATTAGTAGTGAAGCCATATTTATGGAACTTAATTAGTGTGTTAGTAAGAATTAAGTAATTATTTAGGAGGAAAACACTAGGCAAATTATAAAAGCTTAAAATAGAGTTTATTAGAAGCTTTGTAAAGCTTAAAGAATAATTGTTGAACACTTGGCAAATTATAGACAAGGTTCTAAATCTTTAAAGTATTGGATAACATTGAAAGAGTCAACAAAACTTCTAAAATCTCAAAGATAAAAAATTTTATAAGCTAGTAAGATGTTATGTATATGATGGGCATAATTGTTAACATCAAAATAATTTTAGTTTGGTGATTGATGTGGTCCTATATTTATTTAATGTGGGTCTGACAACTCTAGTAGGCGGAGCCATCTAACCTAGTGGAAACTTCTCTTGAGGTAGGAGACAAGTATATTTTCTAAATGCATGTACAATTGTTTGTTGATAATATATATGTTGGTAAATACTTACATGTTTGCCTTGAATAGATATAGTATTTCTTATATGTGAGATTAAATGAAATTGAATCGTGTTGATGATTGGATGTTAGATTGGCACATTTGATGATGATATACATTTGGAATATATTTGTTTGATATGCTTTCTTGATTTCCATATGTAGATTGATATTGATATGACTCCTTAGCTATTATGTTGTGGATGATATGAAATGATGCCTTTGAGAATTTTTATGATAAATTGTATGCCTTGGAAGATAGTATAATTGGTTGCATGCCTTGACTATAAATCTTAAAATGTATTGGAACCATAAATAAGAGAATGTGAGATTCTTAGGAAGCGAAGGCTAGCATATGCATTCTTACATTTCATGGAATGCATGACATATCATATTATAATGTATTAGGATCTTACGGGATCTTGTGAAAAAGACCCTTGCACGGGGGATAAATGTTTAAGCAACTATGTGTGGTTACGATTACTTGACATGTTGAAATAATTGAGATCTTGTGGGATCTTGTGAAAAGGACCCTTACGAGGGGATGAATATTTAAGTAACTACGTGTGGTTATGATTACTTGATGAATTGTGTACACATGTGCTATAAATAATTTCTTGAAACTAGATTCGTTGAATATGCATTATTTTAATGGCATAACATATGCATTAGCCATAGAGACATGGAATATAACATTGAGGTAGTTAATAGGGATTAAAATTTATTGATGATAACAATTGAAGAATGAAATTGGAATTTATGGACACTAACTAATTGTGTTGTTGTTGTTAGTGTTACCTTGGAATATTGATTGCATAATGTGATATGGAATGTGGTGTGAAATGTAATGAGAATTTGAATTAATGAATGGACTCCATAATGTGATATGGATATTGAAATTGTTTATGTTTGTGCTTGGTGATAAGCATTATGGATTATGTCTTTAACTATTGAGTTGAATCCTTGACGGGAAAATATGTTTAGTTGTACTTACATAATTATATTATCAAATTTTGTTTAATTGTTCATCATTGAGAAAGTATGCTCACTCTCCATGTTGTCTACTTTTTAGCTTTTACGATGTAAGGCATGGTTATGGAGTGTTTTTTTAAGAGATGATGTTTTAGTGTGAAGAAAGAGATAACTAGATGCCTTGACTGACATGTTTTGACTATTGCCTTATGATCATGATAATGGTTTGACATATTTGAGACATTGTTGATATGTTAGGATCATTGGGATGAAGTTGTGATCTTTTTGTATCACAAAGTAGTAATTGATAGTAGATGATATTAAATTGGAATCTTGCTGATGATCTTTGTGATTGAGATTATTAATGTCATATGCTAAAGTTTTCTTACAAATTGATGTATGTTGTGAAGAATGGGTTGTAAAAGAATTATTAATCTTGGCTAGTGACATATGGTGATACCTTGATGATGGGAATTAAGTGATAGAGGTTAATGACATGAATATGTGAAATTGTCCCAAATATAAGTATTAGAATAATGTTATCAAATTATATATGCACTGAGATTACTACACTTGAAGTTAGGTTCATGTAAATATTCATATGAGATTGTGTAATTAAAGCATAAGGTCTTTCATAATGGATCTAGTGACATAATAACATGACTTTGGATTATACATTAAACATAATATGGTAGTGTTGCACCTAAAGGTATTTTTATGAATGTGATGAGACATGATCATGTAATTTAGAATCTTTGAAGTGTCATGTAAATTTAGGAAAATAAGTAAGTGTTACTAATGTGACTCTTTTGGAACTCATTCTTAAAAATTCAAACTTGTCTTTGGACTAATCTTAAATATTCCATAAATATGTGATTTGTAATTATACAAATGATTGTCCTAAGTAGGCATTTACTTAAATAACATACCTTCTCACATCATCATATATGAGATAGGTCTTTATATAGATTTAGGGTGATTGTTAGAATTTTTAATTGTGGTGTTCTTCTTCCAACGATTATTTTTAATCGCAAAAAATTTATCCTAATTCTCATTATCTAAATATTAATATCTTTAATATTATTTAGTGGATTGAGGACGCCACACCTTCCACACCAAAATATAGATTTCCAAAAAGGACTACATCTTACCTCATGCAAGTCCTGCATCACAATGCTAAAGAGACAAAGTGACTACAACTAGAAGTATCAAACAAAGTTGTATCAAATTGGCTACAACTAGAAGTATCAAATTTGATTAAGACTATGATATTTTAATAACTGCACCCAAGAGCATAGATTCATTTTCCCAATAGTAACTACATGGCCTTGTTAAGACTATGATATTTCCTTGTAGCAACTTCACCCAAAATATCATCACCCAAGAACATAGATTCACTTTTCTTTGGAAGAATTATAGAGCAAACTGATAAATTATAACAAGATTCATCTAACCTATTTGACTTCAAGAGCAATATATGAGTATTCAAATTTCCTTAATTGCGTGAAACAAGAATGGTGTTGGACGTTGAGGGGGACAGTTTCAGGGGAATGTAATTTTAAAATGATTTTTACTTGTTGAGGTTACATAGTAGACCTATAGCAGACCCATAAACCATGAAGAGCTAAGTGAGTTGATGATGTATAAAAGAAAAACTTGAAACGCTAATTCATAAACTAGTAGTTTAGGCCTTGAAAATATAAAGCTGAACTATCTAAATCTTACCTGACCGAGTATCCAAAGCGTGAGAGAGACATGAAAATCATTGTTTCTTCCTCAATATGCTACAGTTGATGTTCATAACAACTGTATAGGTCTTGCAAGGAAACAATGAAAATACATAAACTGCATTAGAATCTGAAACAGATATTAAGGTAATCAAATCTCTCCTACCTGTGAACTGTCTACATGGCTAAAATGGAACCTTATGTATACAAATGATCTTCCATTTACCATTTTTTTAAATTTAAATATTAGAGTATACTAAATATTTTCTTTTCTCAGCTAAAATGGACCTAACTCTTGTGTGCTTAGATTACTTAGAATCATGCTCTTTTCCATATGTTCTTGCTGTGTTTGTGTTCCAAACAACCTAATAGGGACCTTGAATGTTATGCCTACCCTTCATACCCTTGGTAGAGTTTTTGGAAGGTTTGATGGGGTGTTTGATTAACCACTAGTGTAGTGTTGTACCTTAATTCTAAATTGTTTGCCTAATATTTACCTACTTTTTTTCACCTTATAAATTTTTGATTTGGTCATTTATGTATGATTTTTAATTTAGATAAAATACTTTATAGGGTAAACTATTAATTACTAGTTTTTAAATAAGATACTTTTTTTCAAGCCATGAATTGCCTTAAAATGGGTTTAGTAGGGTTGACTCATGGCCTTGATCTTATACCAGGACCTATTTTCACCCACATTCCATGGTAATTATAGAAAAATTGCAAGAAATAACATGGCTTACTTTAGTCTACCTCTCAACATCCATTTTAACATTTCTTGATTTTTGTTGTCTTCTGGGTGTGAAAAACTACAAGAAATAAGCTTATGTTGATCAATTTTAATGTATAAAATAAAACAATTTCAACCATATGTAGCTCATAAAAAAGTATTAAAAACATAAGAGAAAGTAGAAAAAAGTGATAAATTATTTAATACTCTCTTAGCTCTGTCAAGTTAAGAAGCCCATTATGATTTATATCTACAGTATCAAATCTTTGCATCCACCATCCTGTTTCACCATGCCCCATTTCTTTCTTTTCTGTTTTTAGCATTACTAAATTGTCAAACCAATATTCGATCAATATATATTAACAATTCACTAAGAAATTTATTCATAATTTTGAATGGTTAGCTACACATCCCAAAACATAAAAGATAAAAATGTGAATGGTAAATTTGACCTTAAAATATCAAACTCCTATTCAACTAAAGGTTGAATTTACTAAATCAAAGTCTATGAATTAATTTTATCTAGTTCCCTTGGGTAAGAGTCAGGTAACCTAATTTTTTAAGATTAGAACCATTAAAAACATAATGATATATAATTTCTTTCAACACATAATTAGTATTCAAGTGAAAGGATTAATTTATTTCCTAAAATGTTTCCACTTGTTAATTTAGTCCTTAATTATCTAGAATAAATCTAGTTAATGATTCTGTCAACTATTAGGACGAGTTATTCAGTCCATAGCTCTAGTAGATATCATGCATTCAATTTGATTTTGGTGTACGTAAGTTAATTTAGTCCCTTTTATGAGGAGCATATTGAAATGAAAAGACTAAATAGTGTGACTATTCAACGATTATTTTGTGTGAGCTCAACTTTAAATAAAATACTTTAAAGAGATAAAAGAAAATGATAATTTAATATAATGCATATTTGGGAATGAAGGTAAGCTATAATAAAGAAAGAAGTGAGGCATTTGGTATCATTCTTGTGAAAATAATAGGAGAAAGAATTGGGAGTGCATCCAAATGCATAAAAGACATAATGCATGAGGACTACTTTTGTAAGAACAAAAGAGGTGTATATGAAAATGGAAATTGCAAGATAAAAAATCAAAAGTAATTAACTAAATAGCTATTCAATCACAAAATTTTTCTGAAAAACAGTTTCCCTTTCTCCATTTCTAAAATCTGCAACCATTTTGTTCATATTTTCTACAATTAATTTCTATTTTGTCTTGTAAAAACTACTTTTTTTAAAAATCTATGTTGTGTGTATTTAATCTTTTGTCATACTCTGTTTTGTAATTTTTTGTTTATGGTTCTGCTAAAGCTAGCAAAATAGGCTAGCCCGCATGGGTCGACACGAACCTATCTAAAAAAATGTAGTGTGAGGATCTAAAAACAAAATTTAAAATAACTAAGTAGGGAAAAAAAGCCTGACCCTAAAACGGCCAAAAAAAGGGGCCGAGCGCAGGCCATGGGCGGCCCGAGTATTTTAAAAAAATAAAAATTATTCGGAGTTTCTCTTTTAGTTAGGATTTTTTTCCTTTCTTTCTACTTCCCCTTTCACCATATGTGTGGAATATGGACTTTTGTATACTTTTGTTATGAACTTTAATGATAAATATTTATGAAAAGTTTAAAAAATATTACAAATGTTCGTAGTTGTTCCATAAAAATAATGTTACATAGTTTTAATTTTTTTAGATAGAGTTTTATTTTTTTATATTTTTTTTTAACTTTTTTTAAAGTGGGCCGCCAGAAGTGGCCTGTAGCCCATTGAGGGCCAAATTAGGGCCTTTAATTTCAAAGTCTGATGTTTTGCAGGCCTTTAATTTCAAGGTTCAAATTTTTACGAACCTTTTTTGGCCCGAACCCCTAAGTGGCCCACAACCTGATAAAGCCCTGCCTATTTAGGGTCGCCCACTCAAATTGCCAGCTATAGGTTCTGCTATTCTAGTTCTATTTTTTAATTTTTTTAAGTTTTCTAGTTGCAAAAAATACAATGCTGCTCAATTGTGTTTTGTTTTGTTTTTGTTTTTGGTTTCAAGTTGTAATGCAATGTTGTGTTTTGTTATATTCCTTTCTTTTTTGTTCCTTCAAATTCAATTTTGTTCATGTAACTATGGCAGCATTAAATTTTAACATTTACTTAGAATAACTATATTTCTTGATGAGTGTAAAATAATGTAATATAGTATTATAAAAAAAATAGGATGATGATATCAAAAATATTTATTTAATTACCAACATTTTTTTTGTTTTTGTTTTATAAGCTCTTATCAATGTAGGCTTTCTCTAACAGTTAAATTGTAACTATATTCATTTTGAATTCATATATAAAGTGGAGCATACATGATATATATATATAACATAAGTCATTTGCTATGCTCACAGCATCTGTCATATACTTGCAACTACTATTGTAAGTTGTTTTTATCGAATCATGAATTATTGCAAACCCACAATGCTCCAAAGCATTAATAAATCAAATTTGCTTTTATCTGTACACAATCTCACTGAAACACAAATTCATATATGCTTTTTGCGTGGAAACTAATATGTGTCATTTTTTTAATTTTGGTTATCCGATAGCAGTTTACCTCGTGTCTCATCCCCAACAGCTCAGACACTCACTCTCAGTTGCAACAACAAGGTATGTTTCATTTTCTCATTAAACTTTAAAGAAAAGAGATATGCTTTGATTTTTAATTTAATTTAATATATGTTTGTATGAAGAAATTATATCGTCAATATCTAAGAATTATAAATATATTTTCTTGATTTAAATGCTATGAAAGTTTATCTTTCTAATATTAGTTGATACTTGATACTTTTTATGAGTATCATGTAGTCTATTGACACTTCTCTAAAAGCATGAACAAGTTTTAATTATAATTATGTTATAAGTTTTCAACTAGATTCACTAGGTTTGCTTGATGTTTGCCTTAATTTCATGCGTAATCCATAGTGTATATATTGAACTATATTGGGTTATTTTTTGTATGTAACAGGGTGGTAGGCTCTGCTAAAAATTTTGGTGGGCTCCCTATGTCATTAGACTATGTGTGTACCCAATAGGTTCACATTCAAGATTCTACACAACAGGTCAATACACTGTGTTGTGTTGGATCTTGAATTTTCTTGGTTGGATAATTTAGGATGAATCTGTAACCAGTAAGGTGTAACCCATAGATATTGGTGTTTGTGTGAATCTTGTGTTGTTGATGTGCAATTGGAATTTTTGTTTTTACATTTCATGTTGTCTCTGGGTGCATGTCTACGTGGGGTGTTTCGACCCGCACGTACCTCTATGTACTTAGGGACCAATGCAAAATGCTACTAAAATTCTGATTGAACGTCAACACATAAACTTCCCATAACCATGCAGATAGGTTATGGATGGTTATATTTTTATTCTGAATGGGATAGGGCCTCACCTACTTACAACATTAAAGAGATAGAGGGTGATTCATGAACGTCAAAAATGTTTTGTTAAATTAAAGTAACCAGTCCTGTCATCGTTAGGTATTGTGAATGAAGGTTCTGGTACATCGATAATGGATGTATAACTAGCTGGATTGCAATCGATGAGTCACTAAAGAGTTTTTGATGGGGTTGTTTGAGTTTATTCCATTTGCTATAACCAATACCTCTAATTTTGAAGTAACTCAGAAGATCTATTGTTCTTGCTCTAAGTGCAGATGCATGAGTTTTGAATACACAGATAATGTGATTTACCACTTAAATGAGAAGGGATTCATGAAAGGATATTATTGGTGGTTCAACCATGGTAAGCAGTTACTGCCCAACCCATCGATCGTACTTATGCAACAGTCTTATTACAAAGTAGGGGGCAACAGGGATAACTACAATAAGATAGAGCAGATGGTGATGGATCTGTTAGACCTTCCACCGACCATATTCAACAACATGATAACGAACCTAGGGAGGAGAATGAGAATATAGAGAAGGATCCTAATCCGAATGTTAAGAGATTTTATGATTTGTTGGTGGTGGCCCAGACCCTGTAGTGGGACGGGTGCGAGAGTCACATCAAATTATCTACCTCTCTAGTTGCTTTAAGCATAAAGGTAGAGCATAATTTCTCAGGAGGTTATTTTAATAGAATGGTCGCTTTGATGGGTTCCACTATGCCAAACAATAATAGAATGCCATTAAACTTGTACTATGCTAAGAAAAGTATGGTAAACCTAGGGTTGGGATGTGTGAAAATAGAGTGTTGTTTTGATGGGTGTATGTTGTTCCAAAATGAGTTTACAGACAAGAGTGTGGACAAATATGTACACTGTAACAAGGATCATTACAAAATTGTTAGGAGAAAGAAGAAAATTACTATGACAGTAAGGAAGAAAATATGGTACTTTTCAATCATACCATGTCTTCAACATTTATATACCTCATTGTCCATGGTAAAACATATGCGTTGGCATGCTTTAAATCGAACACAAAGGGGTCTTTTGTGCCATCTATTTGATGAGAAAACATAGAAGTATTTGGATAGGTTGTACCTGGACTTTTCACACGACTCACACAATGTACGGCTTAGGCTATGTACTGACAGATTCAACCCGTTTGGTCAATACAAAAGAGCACACTCTTGTTGGCTAGTCATACAAAACTCATACAATTTGCCTCTTGAGATGCGTATGAAGAGGGAGGTAATCTTTCTATCTGTATTAGTTGTAGGACCTAAAAATCCAAAGGCAAAAATAGACGTTTTTTTGTAACCATTGGTTGAGGAGTACCCATAATTATGGGATGTTGGGGTTATGACCTATGATGCATCCTTAAAAACAATTTCATGATGAAGGCTGTTTTGATGTGGACCATTAATGGCTTTCCCGCCTATGGTATGCTTTCTGGATGGTTAATATCTAGGAAGCTTGCTTGTCTTGTATGCATGGAACATACCTAGGGGGGATTACTCCCCCTTAGTGACAAGATAAGTTATTTTGACTGCCATAAAAAATTTCTACCATTGGATCACCCATACAAGAGAAACAAAACCACTTTTAAGAAGAAAAAGATTGTCAATGAACCTCTACCCCGTAGATTATCTAGTACACTAGTGTGGCAGAGAGTGTTTGACTATCCATACATTTAGGATAAGAATGTTAAGGAGTTCGTGGGATATGGGAAGGAGCACCACTAGGTGAAGCAAAGTATATTATAGGATTTGTCGTATTGGAAAGACTTATTGTTAAGACACAACATAGATGTCATGCACACTGAATAAAATATTTTCATGAATATATTTGACACTATAATGGACATCAAGAAGAGAATAAAGGACAACAAGAAAATTTAATTAGACCTTGCAAGTTTGTGTTCAAGAAAGGATCTAGAATTGAGGGATGCGGGACGTAGGAAAATGTTTAAATCGCAAGCCAAATATTCATTAGTAAAAGCTCAACGAATGACTATCTGTTTGTGGGTGAACGAGTTAACCATGCCTGATGGGTTTGCTTTGAATTTGAGTAGATGTGTCAACATGAAGGAGAGCAGGGTGTTTGGCATGAAAAGTCATGATTGTCATGTGCTTATGCAACGACTACTACCATATACATTTCATGCCTTACTAAAACCCATCTGGAAATTGTTGGTTGAGTTGAGTCACTTTTTTAAAGAGTTGATAACACATGTCTTAACAAAGGAGACTCTTTTAAGGATAGAGGGAAGCATTCTGGTATTAATTTGTAAGCTGGAGTAGATTTTCCCCTAGTTTTTTTTATTCTATAGAGTACCTGTCGATTCATTTACCATACGAGGCTAAGGTTGGTGGTCTAGTGCAGTACCGTTGGATGTATCCGTTTGAAAGGTTAAACGTCAAAACAACTTTATTTTCATTTTAAATTTTGTAGTAAAAATTAATGTATATGTAACTCAACATTTCTTTATCTTTTACTAGATTCCTACGCTCTTTAAAAGATAGAGAAACAAGGCATGTGTGGAGGCATCTATGAGGCATACTTAGTGGAAGACATGACCACTTTTGCTTTATTCTACTTTTCGACAGAGATAGAATTAAGAATGCCTACAATCCCTCATAACCTTAGGGTCGCTAAAAACCCCAGTGCGGATAAACAAAACTCAATATTTAACTATCCTGGTCATCCTGGAGGTAAGATCATAGACTGTTACATTGATGAACAAAATCGAAAGGCGGCTCACTTGTACATTCTCTTAAACTGTAAGGAAGTCGAACCTTATCTCAAGTAAGTCACCAACTTTTTTGGTTCATTTTGAACATAGGATTTTTTTTGTAGCTAAACTATTGTTCTTTAAATAATATATATGCAGATATGTTGAGACAAGAGAAAAATAATATAACTGATAACCAAATACGTAATGAGGTATCATCTAAATTCATCGGTTAGTTTACACAATACTTAAGGCCCGTATGCCTTATGCTTTTTTTAAACTTGTATATTTATGTTACCTAATATTGTTGTATGTTATGCTTGAAATAGATTCAAAACCCAAACAACCAAATTGAAGACCCTTTACTCTAAGTTCTTTCTTGGGGGCTTGTGAAAACTGTTAAAAAATGGCCAATTTACTACGTAAATGGCTATAAGTTTAACATTTTCCAACAGAGTGAAGGAATGCGAACACATAACTATAGGGTTTATGTTAAAGGCATAATTGGACACTTAGAGGAAGACTTCTATGTTTCTTTCTCCAGCCAGGTTAAAAGAGATTTAGTTTTATTCAACTGTGATTGGTATGACAACATAATCAGTGTGGGTATAAAATTTGACAACCATTACAGTTTAGTTGAGGTGAAAAAAATGGTAGATATAAAAGGTTTGATCCCTTCATCTTTTCCTAACAAGCTGAGCAAGTTTATTACATAGAATTCCCTAAAGGGTACCGAGAGTGGTATGTAGTCATCAAAGCCAAGGCTCGTAGTCAGATTACTAATAATGTCTTTGATGAGGTTGATGATGCTTATCAGCTAGCTCTGATTGAACTTAACGATAGTGATTTAGTGTTGAATATTGATCTGGTCATATTGAATGAGATACTTATAACTTCAGGCAGTGAACACATTGACACATAGGTCGTCTCCCAATTAAAATAGTCTAGGGCCAATTTGGATACTAATGACACGCCTGAAACAAATTCTGAGGGTAACACAAACACCAAAGGGGAATTCCAAATTAAAACAGACACAGAGTCTGACTTCATATTGTCATTCTTATTAAATAACTATGTAGTCATATATATATAAATATTTGTTTTATTCTTTTTACTAAAACTTGATTACATTGTGTTATTGACAAATGACTGGTCGTACACCACAGTATGCTCAGGGTGGTGGTAGACAGACCCCGGTTACTCGTCTTGGTACCCCTAGCACACCGATGGGATGATCCTTACATCTCTTGGATAGATGTTAGTAAGACTGTCCAATAGAGATGGTTTGGCACTCTTTTGGTAAGTTTAACATAACCTTCCTAATTTCATCTATCTTTTGCATGATTGTATACACTTGCTTTTTAATTTGGAATTGCATTTTAATTTACACTATGACTATTGATGGAAACAAGGTATAACTAATGAGATTAGGAGGATCTTTACCATAAAGACCTCCAAAATCATTAAGAGTACCCTCTATAAGCTAAGGGCGAAGAATGAGCACCCCCGCTGGATACCAGAGCCCCACTGGGAAGGGATGCTTCAGAAGTAGGGAGATGCTAAGTTCCAGTAGACCAGTGCTAGGAACAAGGCAAATAGACAGGCTGATGTCAGAGCCTCTATCTACATTGAGTTGTAGAGCATAAAAAAAGATTTGCAAGTACACTTTGTTAAACATGTTTATTAATTCATCCACTTGAAAGCCTTTTTCACTAACAATTTCAATATGTTGTGAATTGTAAGAGTAGAAGGAGCACCGCAGGCCTTCTTTGTTTAAGGTGATACAAATCACCAAAAAGAACAAGGGTGATGATTAGGTTAACTAGAAGACCACCAACATAGCAGTACTTTATTTAAACTTACAAATTTTTTAAGTTTCTTCAAAGATTTACAAGTTAAATTACTAACTTGTTTCATCTATCTTTTACATATGCAGGAGACGTATCTAGCCTTGTGAGCTCAGAAAGAGGCTAAACTGGCGGCCCAAACACCCGATCATATGGTACCTCCCACCCTTTCTTCTACCGATGATAGTGCCATCTATTTAGAGGCTGTCAGCGGCATCAACAAGAAAAGGATAATGTTTGGCCTTGGAGGGATCAGGACACAAATCACCTAGACGGGGAATGGCCCTACCTCTTCCTCTGTGTTGCTGTAGATGTTGTTTAGGTTACACATAACCTAAACAACAAGCTAGCAGAGGAGCGTCGACAAAAGCAGCTGGCGGAGGAATGAGCTGAGGTGGACCGCCAAAGAGTTATATTAGTGGAGTAGTGAGCTAAGGAGGACCACGAATTAGCTGAGGAGGATTAATGAGATACTCGTAGGCAGCTGGCATGGTAAGAGGCTATACATTGACAGATGATGGAGGCTCTTGGGACTCATGTCACACCTCCATCTGCTTCCCAGCCCCCCCACCACCTCAAGATACCCCTAGCAGCCCCCCACACTGACATGCTCTTGTACTTATTTTTTATTGTTACACATTTTTGTATTTAATTTTTTATTATTTGAATTGTACATTTTTTGGATTAATTTTATTTCATTTTATCTCCTTCTTGTTTTTATGTGCCTATACTCAGAATTATCATAAAAAAGTATTATCATAAAAAATCATATATAATTTTTTATATCTAAATATTTAATAAAACTTTATAAAATATACTTTATAATTTTATATCAAAATAATAAATTTACATTATAAACAATAATACAGTTTATAAAAAATTATTGTTTACTATTAGCGACGGAAGCTTACCATCGTTGAATACATCACCAATACAGCGACAGACACAGGCCCCGTCGCTAACTTGATCGTAAAATAGCAACAGTTACAACAACGAACTATGATCAACTCTTCCGCAATGGAACAGGACCGTCATTGAATTGGTTGCCCTATAGCGACGGGCGTCCGTCAACCCTGTAGCTACATAGGTCTAGTCGTTGCTAATTAGGCTATGATTTAGTGACAAATTCAACGAAGGCCAGACTGTAATTCAACAACTATGACTTTCTATTGTCCCTAATTTGGGACTCAATATGCCTGTCGCAAAGGATGCGGCGACATTCTGCTACCATCAGTGATGAGTTAGCAATCGACGTTTCAGTGACAGAGGGTTTCCGTAGTTATGTCCATCGCTTATACTAGTTAGCGATGTAATTCTCCTCGTTAACGACAGATTTTTTCCATCTCTATATGGACTATTTTTTAGTCGCAAAGGAGACAAAGTGGTTGCTTAGAAACTAACATCATGAATCAAGCATACATATTCAAAAGTAATTAAAAAGAGCCATTCAAGATGGAACATGCATGGCAGTTACTAAAAGATGAGCCAAAATCATTAAAATAGTCATATGAGAACTCTTCTAAGAGGTCAAAAGTTTCTACTATTGAAGCATACATATCTTTTTCTAACCCAAATTCTAAACCTAAATCTGAATATAATTTATCTTCTCCAACATTAGTTCACCGAATTTGTAGGAATGCAACTAAATAGAAGGAAAAGCAAAAGAAACAATAATAATGTTCACTCTAGTCTATAAAGCTAAAACCCTAGAGAATTACTTTAGGACAATTAGGGTTTTTACTCAAAAATGTCACTTAGAGTACAAGGGTACTACAAGGCCTTATTTATATAATAGGAAAAAGGAGGCCTTGACATTGGCCCAATTAATGGGATAATAATAAACGCCTAAGGCCAGGGGAATTAAAATATTAAAGATATTTTCCTAAAAGATGGGAAAGGAGGAATAAAGGGATCAGGGCCTCCTCCCGATTGGGGGGACAAGTGATACATCTACTAAGAATGTTAATTATAATGCATTGGCAAAGAAGATAAATGCAAAAGAGAAAATGTTACAACAATTAGCCATTATGTAAGAGAAGGATAAAGAACTAGAGAAAAAGTGATTTAAGGTGAATGAAATGTTGATTCTTATGAAGGATCCATCTTTAATGTTTGAAAGACAAAGAAAAGGCCATGAATTTTGTTCTATGCTGATCAGGCAGAAGTATGGTATATCTAATTAGACAAAGACTCGTGTAAGAGTGCCACTTTAATTGTCTTATGTCATTTATTATTCATGTATGATTATCTTACTACTAGGAATAAGTATGTTGATTAGTTAATGGTCTTATGTCATTTATTATTCACGTTTAATTAGGCAATTGTCTTATGTAATGATAATACATTTTATTTGTTTATTTAATACAACAGTTGAATATTTGATTTTAAACTATTGAAAGTAGTTGTTAGAAACAAGTCCTTGGAAACTAGCCATCATAAAGCTTTTTTCTATATATATATATATATATATATATGTGTGTGTGTGTGTGTGTGTGTGTGTGTGTGTGTGTGCGCGCGCATGCAGGTTCTTGATCTTATGAGACAAAAACCAATACTATTGATTCAATATTTTATACCTCACATATTCTACTTACACAGACAATGGATCTTGCTCATCGAAGGATACGGAAAAAACTTGAGTAGGAACTTATTGTAGATTTACTCAAAGACAGCACAAAGGAGGAAATACTAATGTCTCAGTTGTAAACTCAAAGTGAACAAGAAAGAGGCACAACTAATAGGTGTATTCATTCTAGAGTTCACATAGAACATAATCATGAAGATGGTCATCAACATCTATACAATGACTACTTTTGTAGAAGTCTAGTGTACACCAATGCCCAATTTCAATGAAGGTTCAGAATGCATAAGCATGTATTCCTTTGAATTATAGATGCATTAAATACCCATGATGTGTATTTCCAACATAGGGTTGATACAATTGGTAGAAGAGGTTTATTGCCACTACAGAAATGTACAACTATCATTTGCATATTGGTATACGGTTAAACCATATATTATGTCAATGATTATATGTAGATTGGGGAATCTACTACAATGAAATGTTTAGAGAGGTTTGTTATAGGCATAAATATAGTGTTCAAGGCTGAATACTTAAGGAAACCTAATAAGAAAAAGATCCAACATTTGATGCAAATTGGAAAGGCACGTGGTTTTCCTGGCATGTTAAGGGGCATTAATTGTATGCATTAAGAATGGAAAAAAATTATCCAGTTGCATGGAAAGAACAATTTTATAGAGACAATCTTGGTAAAGCAATTATTATGCTTGAAGTAGTGGCATCACAAGACTTATGGATTTGACATACATATTTTGGGGTTGTAGGGTCAAACAATGACATTAATATGTTAAACCAATCTCTTATTTTTAATGACATTTTGGTTGGAACTTCTTCAGAGGTACAATTTATAGTGAATACAATTACATATAACATGGGTTATTCTTTAGCAGATGGTATCTATCCTAAATGGGCTATGTTTGTGAAAACAATTTCCATGCCACAAGGTGAGAAGAGAAAACTATTCGTCAAATATCAAGAAGCAGCAAGAAAGGATGTTGAAAGGGCTTTTGGTGTTCTTTAATCTCAATTTGAAATTATATGTGGTTCAACACATCCTTGACACATGGAGATGCTCAAATAGATAATATATGCTTACATCATATTACAAAACATGATCGTGGAAGACGAGAGACAAAACTGTACTAGTAACTTTGATTATTCTTATGACCATGAAAGGAATAATGCATCAACTGAAATATATAATGGTGCTCACCCTAATTCTCAACAATACCTTCAAATGAGAGCGAGTTTTCATCAAAGGCAAACTCATCATCAACTACAAATAGACTTAGTGAAGCATATCTAGGAATGTTTCCAACGTGAAAATAACGATTATTAAAATGTAACTTTGTTATTTGAAATGATTGTATTTTCTTTATTTTTTAAGTATTTATATATAATTAGTGTTTTATTTAATGATTTTCATTTTTAAAATAAACTATTTGGTGCATATTATACTTTTATGTATTTAATATTGATATATTTTTGTTACAAAAATATACGTAACATAAATTGTTTTTGATATGTAGTGTGATGTAAGATGTAGGATTTATTGAAGAACTTTTTAGTAAAGTTGCATTGTTGGGGTAGAAAGGTGCTTAAATTCTATAAAGTCAATAAAGATGATATGTTGCTATGAGACCTATTTAAACACCCCATGTGAGGTTGCATTATTGGAGAAGGTTTAAGACCATCTCCATATAACATTTTGTCAAAAGTTGTTTAATGCTTGTTTATGTTTTTTATATTGCCACTTGCCATTGTCACTACCACATTAGTTAAACAACTCATTCAACTTTTTTACTCCAACCATACAACTTACAAAAGTTTCTCGGTTGAATCCCATACTTTTATTTTTATCTTTATTTTTATTTATTATAAAACTTTATTATTATTATTATTATTATTATTATTATTATTATTATTATTATTATAAGAACAAATGAATTGGTTGATTTAGAATGAGTAAACAAAGATTAAAGAAATGATACAAAGTTGTAGAAAATATACCAAAATTAAAAGTATCCATAGAATACGAAATAGAATACGAAAAATACCAATTATTTTATATATTATTTTTAATTTTTATTAAATTATATTATTTTGAAATTAATTGTTAAAATATATCCATTAAAATGTCATTGTTAAATTTTTGTATTCAAATAAATTACCTTTGTATTCATATGAATTGGAACGTCATTTGTAATGGACAATTTCATTGAAAGAAAGGCATATGCATACGAGACAAACGTGATACTTTTGAATTATATGAATAATTTAATGCAATTAATTAAAGAAAAAAAGAAAGAGACTGGTGAAAAAAGGAATAGGATGGTGGTGCAGAGCAACATTCTCTCTTCTTGGTTACTTATTAAGTCTATGTAGATTACTTTCCAATAGTAATGCTAAAAAAAGAATGGATACTCTTTTTTTAACTCATTTTTCTTTCCATTTAAGGTACTCTAATTCTCTTCGTAAACTCCTGATTTCCCAGACCCGAATCCTGATGCAATCAAGATAATTAATTAATGAAAATATGAGTAAATTTTTTGCGTTTAAAAGAAAACCTAAAACCCTTCCAAATTACACCAAGATCTGAATCATAGAAAACCAAAGATTGAGATTTTTGAATCTAATAATCTAGATCGATAAATAAATGGCCTTATTGGGTATATGAAATAATTGAGTTTACAGCGGAAGAAAAATATGTATACAGGGTAATACGCCTAGTCTCATATATGAAGATATAAGAAAAGACACAAAAATAAGGAAAGAAACAAGAAAACTGGATCTTGGCCAATTCGCTTAAGCGAATCGTAATACGCTTGAGCAAAACCATACACAGTCGCTTGGGCGAGCCACACTCGCTAGAGCGAAATTTGTCCAGCATCTAGTCCAAGTTATTTCACGTGAGCGAGCCATCCCCGCTTGGGCGAAAAACTTCCAGAATCAATTCTATGTAAATTTGCTTGAGCGATTCCTTATCCGCTTGAGCAAAAAAAGAGGCAGAATCTAATTTGAAGGAATTCGCTCAGGTGACTCCCACTCGCTTGAGCGAGATTTCCACAGAACCAAATCCTCTGGCACTCGCTCGAGCAAAGCCAAGCTCCCTTGAGCGAAATAAAACAAGCAACCACACATCTGATGCACGAGCGATAACCATCTTGCTTGAGCGAGAACTATCTCGCTTGAGCGGGCACCATCTCGCTTGAGCGAGAACCATCTTGTTTGAGCGAGTTTATCAGCATTTGCAGAAAAACTTGGAAAATTTAGTTTGTATGGCACACCAAAACTCATTTCATGCATATTTAATCTAAATTAACACTTGGTATGCATTAATACGCACATTTGGGACTTGATCCAACAAGCCACACACCACAATTTCAATTTTATTTCATCAAATGCATAAATGAGGTTTTTAGACACATTTCATTATAACTAAGCATACCATTCTACAATATAGGCCTATTTGGTCGTAACCACTCTTACATACAAGTCACATACATACATTATGAGCTATGGAGAACCTCTACACAAGGTTTTACCCATTAAATGGGAATATGACCTATCCACTTCCCATATTCACACATTTGAACTTTCCAATTGCATATGATTATCCATCTTGCATTATAAATACTCACAATCTTTGAATAAAATCATTCATTCATCATTTGGGTTTAAAATCAAATGCCATCATTGTTATCATACATTGTCAAGGTCATAACCAAAAATTAGCTTTTTCACATCAAGGTCCAACTTTCAAACATGACCAATAAAATAAATATCCATTATTCACCCAATATTCAATTACATTATATGCATACATCAACCATAGGCATTACAAAATGATTGTCAGCCAAGGTTTTCCTATACAACTAATTTACCTTCTTAACCAAAATACACATTTCCAAAACAACGCATCTCACCCCACGCATATCCTGCATCACAATGCTAAAAAAAGACATGGGAGAGTGAGTTATACATTTCAAGTGACGAATATGAATACATTTGTGATTATGTGCATATATATATATATATATATATATATATATCAACATGTATACTTTTCATCAAATTACTACAATGAACATATCATTTCCTCAACGCATAGCAAAGCATAATGGCATACACACATTCATGCCCTTCATCATATTAGGCTATCAAAGATAACATCACCAAACACGACGTCATTTCATTGTATTCATATTTTATAAGTTGTCTTTAGGTATTCTTTCACCTATTTCAACCATCATCATAACTCATCACCTTTTGGCATATCTCCATGCTATATGCAAATGCTCTTAGGCTAATGCATATGTACAATGGAATTAATATCAATTTCAGATCTGACTCTGGGAATATAAAACACCAAATAGTGGGTTCAGGTATGAATACATAATCATACCTCTACTACAATAGTAAAACGTGTACACTTATCTCATTCTTTGCATTCATAACATCATATTTTACTGGTACCAAACTGCCTCGTCCATCTTGCAACACCGGTCATTTTCACCATGACCGCGGTAAGCAATATAAAAAACATAAAGGTGTTGCGGGCTGACCATGAATCATACCATGGTAGCTATGATTTAAAGGACCACCGGGAATCCTTGCTCATTAAAGAGCCACCCCCACCAGGTCAACCACATGCAGCTCCTGTAGCTAAGCATGGGCAGCTTTATGACTTACACAACGAATCACTAGGGTAACATCAATAATGCTCGTGCACAGAGCCGCACTTATACCCATAATATTCCCTTACCGATAGCTATGCAATATGCCATGGATGCAATACAAATTCAAATCTCATGCATTCTCACACTATGCATCCTATCATGCCACTCACCAATCATCACCATTACCAACATCACCACACAATTCTTAGTGGGTTTTATTATAATTGGTTATTGCCATTATTTCAAGCTTTTATGTGGCATCTATAATATTTTCCATCAACACAATTTCATCTCATACACACAAGTCAATACGTATGTCAATCACAAAATTCATCAATATTCAAAGTTTGCTCAAAACCCATATTCATACTCACTCATCATCAACAATCATTATTCAATAATCATGGTGAACATAATTTCATTCTTAATATTTCAAGGCACAACATTTGCCAACAAAAACATCACTGCCAAGCACACCACCAATATTCCAAATGCATACCACACATTGCCAAGCACAATTAATATCACCATGTTCAAAATCTCACTTTTATCAACATAACGTAAGTAAGGAAAACATGTGTATTGTCACATATGACAATCAACCAATACTCAATTCATGCATTTAGAATATAAAACTCCTCTCCTACCTTAAGAGAAGTAATTCGAGCAATTTGACATTCTCGCCTCGTTGTTCGGAATAGATCCTACATTACACAATGTACCATGCATTACTTTCTACTTTAACCTACCAAGATTTACATATTCAACATTTAATACTTAGTGCTTATATCATTGTTGTTATCAAACCAAATTCCTTTTCATTTATTTCACCATAACCACCATGGGTTTGGTGTTCAAGTTCATTACTGAGCATTTATAGCTTCATCCATTAATGGGCTCACATGTCCATGGTCATAAACTACCATTAAGACCATCCAACATCATTAATGCTATCTACCACCATCAATAAATATTCTCCAAACATAGTTAATAATACCCACACTCTTAATATCATACAATTCTTCATAAAATCCATTCTCAAACCAATATTTAATGTTTTTCCCAAATTTCTATAGTTAGGGTTTCACCTAAAACCCAACAACCATCATCAATACACATTATTTTCCCTCATCTCTATCATTAATTTCATGTGCCAATATAAGTTCTCATAAAACTTACATTAATTGCACCCTACTTTAGGGTTTCCACATTTAATGCTCTCATTCAATACTCACATGCATTTAATCACTCCTCCAACAACCATAACCCATAACCTATGGCATAAGCTCACTAAAAATGGAGGGGAAATGAGTGGGTGACAAAAATTGAGAGAGGAGAAAGTGAGAACTTCAACCAACCAAGTCTCCTTGTTTTTGTTCATAATAATATATCAAACAAGGGGAGTTTTTATAATAAGAAGTTTTATAATCCGAGTTTTGATGATTCAAAAAATATGATTCAAAAATATTAAAGCATTGAGAATCTAAAATTAGTTTTTGTAATCAAATAAGGTATTTGATTAAGAGTAAGGTAATTGATAACCAACCGCAAGCGCACGGTTTATCGAAATAATATAAAAGATTATCGTTCTCCACAGGGATTGTGCCCAAGTACCGGTTTACTATGATTTAATTATCTAGACAAATTGGTTCAATTAAAGGAATGTTCACTTTTTTCAAACTGGAAACAGAAACAGAAAACTTAAAGCCTTTTGGAATGGAAGTCAATTGCTTTCTAAGAATCAATCAAAGGAAAACTCTTGGGAGTTAAAAAGGTTTATATGCTAGTATCAAATTTCATGTAATTCATTTCCCTAATTATGAAATTTAATTTCTAAGGTAGATTTTCCTAATGTAATTAGCAACCTTCTCTCGAAGCCTTACTAATGTACCTAATTCCCAAAGAACCACGTTCAATTTGTAAATTAAGTCCTTTACGTTTTGTGAAAACCCATTAGCCCTCAAATAGTTTTGCCTACTCTCATAACTCAAAATCATAGGTTCAATTTCATGCTTTCAAACAATATACCTACTCCCGTAGCCTACATCGTTTGGAATCAACTACGCTTATCTTGAAGTCTTGTAGAAGCATTAAGCATTCATGAAATCGAATAGAAATCAATCCATATGTATATTACCCTCTTAATCCCAAGAGAAAGGGTTTTGTTCATCATAGAATTAATTACAAAGCAACAAGCCATTAATTCAATTCCCAACATAGGAGAACACCCAAATATAAAATAAGGATTCTGAAAATAGAAGAAAAGATCTCACTTTTGTCTTTTAAATCTTCACCCAAAACACTACGATTCGATGTTCCTTAGTGTTGGTCCTTGAATCTCCTCTGAAATCTCCTAAGAAAGCTCTCAATTTTCTCTCCCAAAAAGTGCCTAAAGTCTTTGTGTCTGTTTCCAATGAGTGCCCCCCTTTGCTATGCTCAGAATCCGCTCCTAAAAATAGGGAAATTGCAAAATGTACCAAATCCACTGGCAGTGGGAAAAACCCACTGCAATTGGATCATGATAGGGGTCCAAAAATCTTCAATTCTCGGTTCCAGCAGCAAAAACCACGACCAGTGGGAAAAACCCACTGGCAGTGGATTTCCAAACAGTAAGAACCACGGCCAGTGGGTTTTTTCTTTGCACAAAACTCCATTTTCCAACAAGGTCCACGGTCAGTGGGAAAAACCCATGGCCAATGGATTTTTTTGTCTCTATTTTTATCATTTTGGCTTAAGTCAGTGGGATCCACTGGCAGTGGGTTTTTCCACTAATAGTGGGTTTTTCTTAACTTCACCAAAATGCTCCCAGAGTACTTTTTTTGATGTATCCTTTCTCCATAGTGCATTCCAAGGGTCTACATGGCTTTATTTTTGAGTTTTTGATGTCTTGAATCATTTCCATCCATCCAATGCTTCATCAAATGCCTCTTGTTTCCTTGTTTATGAACCTATAACAAAGTATTTTCTGTAAAACATAGACACCTGAGTAGCATGTACAGAATAAAAGAAAATCAATGGAATTAAAGGGAAAAACTAACACAAATAAACTAAAAATGATGACAAAAGGACCCTAAAACTAGTGCAAATTAGACACCTATCAGTAATCAATTAAGGTATTCAATTAAGTCTCACAAAACATATTTTGAAACTATTTGAAACATAGCTAATCGAATAAGGTATTCAAATAAGGTAAATTTGGAAAAGTTCTTATTAAACCAGAACAGAGCTAATCGAATAAGGTATTCAAATAAGGTAAAATCTGGACAAATTCTTTGAAACAGAACCTTGATAATCAATTAAGGTAACCGATTAAGTCAATTCTGGAATTTTCAAAACCAAACTAGAACGTTGCTAATAGATTAAGGTATTCGAATAGGATGAATCTAGACCAATTTTTAGTGAAGCAGAACGTTGCTATTTGAATACACTGAGTAAATTTGAAAATAATCAAATTACAACGACTAGTTATCTCTTGAAATACTATAAATAGAGGTCTAAGTCTTCATTGAAAATCACACTCATAGGCATTAAATTTCTTATTCTTTCTCACACATTTTCAAGAGGCAAAGTTTTGGCAAAAATATTTTCTACGCATTTAACTTTCTTATTTTGCTCTTGAAAAGAGCTATATTCTTTGAGTAAGTTATTCTCTTTGTGCTTTTATTTTTAAACATGCTTTATCAAAGAGAATTTCATTTTTGATCAACTTCTTCTACACTTAAATTTTCTAAAACTGCTCTATCAAAAAGAGAGCTACATTCTTTAAAGTTGATCATACTTGATTTGCGTTTTAAACTTCTTATCTACTCTATCAAGAGAGTTTAATTGTTGTTTCTAATTTGCAAAAGTCTACTCTTCAAAGAGAGCTACATTTTATGATTCTTATCATATTACTTCTTCTCTTGCTTTGTTTATTAATGTAAGGGGAGTGGAAAATGTTTTATTTTTACTCATTCATAAATTAAGTTGAGAGCATTGTTACAAAGGCAAGGTTGTGGCCTTTGGGGGTTGAGTAAGAATTGTGAGAACGATAAAAGTGAGGGATAAAGTTCTTGGTAGGGAAATCAAGAGACTTGTATTGGCTCATCTTGTAAATCTCAAATTCTTAGTGGAAAATCTCAAGTGGTTTACTTGGGACCTGGACGTAGGGGTTTCCGAATCTTGATAAAATTTAAGTGTGCCATTCTCTCTCTTTCTTCTCTTACTCTATTTAATTTCAAGTTGTTTACTTGCTTTACTTTCTTGCTTTAATCGCTATTATTTATTTATCGTGATACTAATTTCTTCATCTCTTTAAGTAAGGTAAAGTAAAAATTGAATTAAGTTCTAAAAGGTAGCTATTTTTAAGACTCAATTCACCCCCTCTTGAGTCATTGAGGCCATTTGGTTAACATTTCTTGCCTAATGAAGAAAATGAAAATGGAGAGGGAGGATGGGCATACCACTTTCTAGGTTTTTAGAGGAGGAAGAATGGAGAAGAAAATAAGAGTAAAGAGGAAATGAGAAGAAGGTGAAATTTGCCTTTGGAGAAGAGAAGCCAACGTGAAACATAAAAGGGAAAGAGAGATTTTTGTTTTAAATTTTAGCCCCTTCATTAAAACTTTACCGTTTTATAACAAACCGTATCTCTGTTCGGGATCAATACTTTATCCAAAAATTATTCTAAATACATATTCGGATTCATGATAATATTCTTAACAACCCTGACCAACAACACCTCAATCGGAGATACGTGGTCCGACACTCATATTTTAATCGGGTAGAATTTCAACACATTAAACCATAATAATTTATGAATACATATAATAAATCCCAATTTAATTATTTCTATATTTTTAGGACATTACTTCACCCATCTATAATTATTTAATATTTATTCCTCTCAATTAATCATTTATATAAAATTTGAGATGTTACAATCCACCCCACCTAAAAAGAAATTTCGTCCTTGAAATTTAACATACCAGATTCAAACATATTCGGATACCGCTCATGAATATCATCTTCTAGTTCCCACATGAGAGTCTCCACATTACCATGTTTCCATGCTACCTTCACCAAAGGTACTAACTTGTTCTGTAATCTTTTCATGGAATGCCCAACAATGCGAACGGAAATAGGAGGGATAGACAAACCCACTACAACATTTTGTAGTTTAGGCCACAACTAAAAATCGCGGTCTAAAGTGAAAAAACTGTGGCCTATAGTTTAGGCCATGATTTGGCCACACTTTCTGTGGCGTGGTCTAGGTGGCCGTGGTCTAAAACAAAAGGCCACGGTTTTCTACTTTCAACCACACTGTTTTGAAAACCGTGGCCTTAGGCATTAGAATAGGCCACGATTTTTTGCGTTAATTTTAACCCACGGTTTTTTACATTAATTTTAAGCTGCGGTTTCTCAAATGTGGCCACATATTAAGGGCCACAATTTTTTGCATTAATTTTCAGCCATAGTTTCTCAAATGTGGCCACATATTAAAGGCCACAGTTTATTGAATTAGTCCTTAGGCCATGCTTTTTGTTATTCATATCTTAATTATATTAATAAAATATATCTTTCAAATATGAATAGGGTAATTTGTTATTCATACTCCTTTACTACCTTTTACAATATTTTTTACTCCTTCAAATAGTAACTTCTATTTTAATCTAAACAAATATAAATTTGAAAAATTCGAACAAAAGTGTTGGCATTTTTAGTGAAAAATACAAATTCTTGTTGTATTAAGAATATTTCCCCATTCTTCATTTCAACAATGTAAATCGAAATTTTTTTTTGAAAAAATGTGAACTCAATTACACGAGATCTTTATTGAAAATTGAAGCTAGTAGCTATAGTGATAGTTCTTGCAAATAGGTATGCATCAACAAATTCAACAATCTCAACAAACAAAATAGTGCTTACTACACTCTCAGGGACTAGTCCCTTTGCTGATGGCATCATATAAAATGAATAACTACATGCATCAGCTAGTTCAACAAAAGCTTCACATGCTTTGGCCACCCTCAGTTTTGGACCATATACGAGTATTAGCTTAACCACTTTGTTTAAGAATTCTGCTGTTGCTTCCATTGCTGCATCCAATCCCATCTGATTACTCGACCTGTAAAAAATTAAATAAATAAGAAATATGCTAAAATCATCAATAATGGGTCCAATATAAAATATTTTCATTTAAAAATATCATTGAAGCCAAATGCAATCTAGTTTCTCTTGAAAACCTTTTACTTTTGAATCCTTAATTAGTATCTTTAAGAAATACTAAATAAATAAAATTTCTAAAACAGATCAAATATGATTTCTTATAAAAATTTTGTACTTTCAATTTCTTAATTGGTAACCTCAATAAAAAGAAACCTATATCATTAGATAAACAATTCACAACATCAAAAACAGGAAATTCACAATTCAATTTTTATATTCTTACATTCCTTTCCTACTTGTAAACAATTGAGAATAATACAATTCATTTTCTTAAATTTACTTTTATGTTCTCAGTTCTTTTCTCTAAGAAGCCTTTGTCCATCCATGGTCCATGTTGTTCTATAGTTCCTTTGAGTAATAAAGCAACACGACATATAACTTTTTGTACATTATGCTCAATAACAACTCATTATAAAGGGAATTACAAATTACAGAGTCAAATTTCTTTGAGACAAATTTCAAGCAGTTTGTAACATGACAGCCACATAAGCAAAATAATGCAGATATACTAAATTCAAAATGCCAAATTAACCTTCAAATCTAAAGCAAACAACCTAAGCAAGAAAATCAAACCCTCACCTCTTTGAACCTGATTATATTTGGATGCCTTAAAGATCAATGGTTAATTATCTCCCTTTGAACATTCTCATCAATCTGATGCCATAAACATAGCTCAATCAGAGGAAACACATATCAGAAAACATATTTCTTGATAGAGTTGAGTGTGGTGATGCAAGTTACATAAGGTTAATATAGAGAGAAACAAAAAATAACTCTATTTTCTTTTATGAAAATGACATAAGGAAAACATAGTACATCGTCTTTATGTACGCACTTTGTTCAGATTCACAAGGGTTGCAACTAGATACTATAACTTTCTCATATGAAAGTGAACCATATATTTTGAATTGATACTAAAGATGTTTTATAGTAACTAGCAATTAATTGATGGAATACATTTTAAGGGTTGACAAGTTGTTGAGGAAGGAAAATACTGATATTTGGATTTTACAAGCAAAAACATTTTGATCTTATTAAACATTGAAATTCAAGATTTTGAAATACCAACCAAGGGAGACAAAATCATGGCTAATCATGATAATTACGCAGACAACACAAGAATGGTGAATTTCCAAATTTGGATTGCTCAAGAAGATAAATAATAACAACTTTATTAAACTAAAATCTTCATAATCATCAACTCACACAGCTTTTGGATTGGAAATATCTAAGAAATCTTTTGTGTGGGGCTGTAGCTTAACATATGTCCCCTAAGGAAGTGTCATATTTTTCACTCTTACAATATCCCTCTCTTGTAAAAGCATGTTCTCCATCACCTGTATAAGAAAACAACATCAAATAAAGACCTCAATACCCAAAGCATAACCATATCAGTGAAACAACCTACAAGCACATATAAACAATTACTTTTGAAAGCCTACCCAGTAGGGCATGTATATTATACCTTCCTCTACATTGAACTCCAACACCCCACAATAAGAAACACGCTTAGCGGAATCATTCCAGAGTTCAAACAACATTAGATAATCAATATGCAGAGATGCTGCAAATTAAATTCCAGAGACAAATATCATTACTGTAAAAACTAGCATAATTTAAAAATAATAAATTAATAAATTAATAAGCATGTTAAAAGAGAGAAAGATGTTAATAGCGATGATACATGAAAAAATCAACTCCAGGGAAGACAAAGAAGTTTAAATAAATTACTAATTCAAACAAAAATAAGAAAATAAGAAAACATGATAAAAGTTGAGGAAAATATACCTCAGAAGATTCTTGGAAAAGGACTCAAAAACCTTGAGGCTAACTTCGAGTTCAAGAGTAAAGCAATAAGAGGAAGAGTAACAGAGGCATGAAGCTTACGTCGGTGGCTCTCGGCATTGCAGAGCACTATAGGGGTTGCGACAAGCCATGGTTCTGGTTCGAGTGGGGCACAGTTGACAGAGGTGGTGAGGTGGTCATAGGAAAAAAAAGCCTTTGATAATGGTTGTCTGTCAAGCCATGATGGATTCCATTGTGGTCAAGTTTGGTTGGAGGTTCACATTGGTCAAGGGTTGTTAGAGCTAGGGTTTTGGGGCTCGATTTGGGTTTGTGGCTATAGTGGGTGACGAGAGGGAAATGGTGACACTTATTTGTGGTGCTCACTATGACGGAAAGAGGGAGCTCGTGGCGAACGATGGTTGAAGAAGGGATTTAGGACTTGGAATTTACGAAGAGGGAGGTTGAAGAAAGTGAGGATTTGGGAAACTGAGGGAGGGAATAGAAAAGAGCATGAGGAAAATGAAAAGAAAATGTGGAGCTCATTTAAACTTAAAAGAAAAATTTTTCAAATTAAAAATTTGGCTTTTAGGCCATATTTTCTTAATGATAATGCTCCATTATTTATAAAATGTGGTCTTTTACTGAAAAAAATTTCCATGGTTCAGTAAATGTGGCCTTAAATGAAAAAAAACTATGGTTTATGCATATACTTGATACAACGCTTATTAAAATGTTGCCTAAAGTTTTCACAGTTAAAAACTCGTGGCCTATTATAGAATAGGCCACAGTTTCACATTGGTTGTCTAAAATTGTATATGTATACATATCAATAGTCATAAAATGTGTAAAATATGGCCTTTGGGTTATTTACGCCACATTTTCCCAGTCCTAGGTAAATTGATGTGGCCTAAACCATAAAATGTTGTAGTGACCGTATCGCACATCAACATCATCAACTAGAATCACATGCGTGGGATCAGGAATATACTTCCTCAACTATAACACATGAAATACATTATGCAAATTCGCAAGATGCGGAGGAAGCACAATCTGATAAGCCACATCATTGATTCGTTCTAGAATCTCATATGGTCCAATAAACTTAGGACTTAATTTTCTACTCTTCAATGCTCTACCAATTCCTTTATCATGCGAGATTTTCAGAAATACATGATCACCAACTTGAAACTCAAGTGGTTTATGCCCCTTTTCATAATAGTTTTTTTGTCGGTCTTGAGCAATCTTCATATTCTCTTGTATCTTTCTAATTTGTTTAGTAGTTTCTCGAATAATCTCTTGCCTTAAAGCCAAATTCTCACCAGTTTCCAACCAACATAGAGGCGTTCTACACTTTTTGCCATAAAGTGCCTCATAAGGAGCCATACAAATACTACTATGGTAACTGTTGTTGTAAGTAAATTCAATCAATAGAAGAAATCCCCCCTAACAACCATCATACTCAAGAACACAAGCCCTCAACAAATCTTTAAGGCTTTGGATAGTCCTCTCAGATTGTCCATCGGTTTGAGGATGATAAACAGAACTAAGCTTTAACTTAGAGCCTAACTCCTAATGTAAGCTTCCCCAAAATCAGGAAGTAAACCAAGGATCATGATTAGATACAATACTAGATGGCATACCATGCAGTCTCACAATCTCTTTTATGTACAATTAGGCTAATTTCTCCAACGAACTCTTCGTATTCATGGGTAAAAAGTGAGCACACTTCATCAATCAATCTACAATCACCCATATAGCATCATTTCCAGCACGGGTTCTAGGCAAACTAGAAATAATGTCCATAGCAATACTATCCCATTCCAAACAGGGTTCTCCAAAGATCTTAACAAACCAGATGGATTTTGATGTTCAACCTTAGCCTTTTGACAAATAAGGCAAGGTACAACATAATTCGCCACATCGTGCTTCATACCAAGCCACTAGAAATTCTTCTTCAAATCTTGATACATTTTAGTGGTGCCAGGATGAATAGTCAACACACTTTTATGAGCTTTCTCAAGCATAAAATTTTCTTAAATCACCACCAGATATAAATTTGGCCTTTCATACGCCAAATACTATCATGACTTTCCAACAGAAACGAATCCTTCCCATTAGCTTGAGCTTCTTTCATCTCAACCAAATACTCACCATTTGGTTGTTATGCCTTCACACACTCAAGGAACATATTTGTAATCTTAAGCATTTCAAAGGACATTTTCTTTAGGGTATATAACTCCACTCTTACATTTAAGTTTCTAAATTATTCAATTAGCTCCATCTCTTTCACCATCATTGTAGAAACATGCAACAATTTTTGACTCAAAGCATTGGCAACCACATTTGCCCTTTCCGGGATGATATCTCAATTCAAACTTATAGTCCTTTAGAAACTCCATCCATTGTCGTTGGTGCATATTAAGCTTTTTCTGATTGAAGAGCTACTTAAGAATTTTGTGATCACTAAAGACCACGAACTTGGAAACATATAAATAATGTCGGCACAACTTCAAAGCAAATACAACCGCCACTAATTCAAGATCATGTGTGGGGTAATTAACCTCATACAGTCATAACTGTCTCAACGCATAGGCTATCACACGCTCGTTTTACATTAATACACAACCAATACCGAGTTTAGAAGCAACACAATATGCGACAAATTCATCTAGCAAATCAGGCAAAGCTAATACTGGTGCGGTAGTAAGTCTCATTTATAATTCTTGAAAACTTTTCTCATATTCGAGAGTCTACATAAATGACTGATCCTTACGAGTCAACTTCATAAATGGCAAAGCCAGACGAGAAAATCCTTCAATAAATCTTCGGTAATAACCGGCAAGACCAAGAAAACTTCTTATTTCCGTCACATACGTCGGTCATTCCCAAGCCATAATGGCTTCAACCTTTGATGGATCAACAACGACACCATCACAAGAAATCACATGATCGAGAAATGAAATCTCATTCAAACATAATTCATATTCAGAGAGTTTAGCATACAACTGTTTCTCTCGAAGAATAATCAACACAAAGCGAAGATTCCTTTCATGTTCTTCATGGCTCTTAGAGTACACCAGAATGTCATCGATAAACACCATGACAAATTGATTGAGATAGTCATGAAAGATGCGGTTCATGTAGTCCATGAAAATCGCGGGGGAATTTATCACACCGAATGACATCACCACATACTTGTCATGGACATAACGCGTTCGGAAGGCAGTTTTAGGAATATCATCGGTCTTCACCCTGATTTGGTGATATCCGGAACTTAGATCAATTTTTTGAGAAAACCGCAGCACCTTTCAACTGATCCAAGAGATCATCAATACGAGGAAAGGATATTTGTTCTTGATAGTCAGCTTATTGAGTTGGCGATAGTCAACGCACAATCTCATGCTTTCATCTTTTTTCTTCACCAGTAACACAAGTGTGCCCCAAGGAGATACATTCAGGTTGATAATTTTTTTTGAGTAATTCCTTAACTTGCTTTTTAAGTTCATACAACTTCATAGGAGACATCCTATATGGAGCTCTAGAAAAAGGCTCAGCACCGGGAATAAGATCAATAAAAAATTTCACTTCACGTGGAAGAGGCAATCCAGGAACCTTATCCGGAAAAACATTAGGAAATTCTGAGACAACAAGAATCTCACCAGACTGGGAAGTACCATTCCCATCCACCATGCAAAACATCATAAGAAACTCAGAGATACCTTGAAGGTCAAAAACATTTAGCATTCGAAGTTGGAAAGATCACTGCCTTATTATGACAATTCACCAAGACTCTATTGGCAGACAATCATTTTATGCCTAGGATGATATCTAGGTCTTTCATAGGTAAGCACACGAGGGATACAATAAATTTTCTACCCTCAAGAGTCATCTCAATATTCTCACATTAAGTCATCGATCTCAAACAAGTACCAGTCGGTGTAGTTATCATTACGGAACCTTTCATTATACAAATAGGCACTTTCAAGTGCCTCATACAATCCTTAGAAATAAACGAATGGGTAGCACCAGAATCGTAGATAACACAAACAGAGGTGCAAAGAATTTCACACTTACTTTGAACCAAGTTATCCATTTGTGCGGCTTCTTTACCGGTAACAGTAAAGACTTTTCCTGCAGCTTGTGGTTGATCATCACTATTATGATTACTATTTCTTCCACCATGGTCATTGCCTCAACCATTACCATTTCGACCACCATTATGATTTTCACCACGGCCACCATTATGACCATTACCGTTTCCATGACCACGGCCCCTAAAACCACCATGGCCTCCACGGTTAGCATTATGATTCACACGAGCAAGGGCATCCACATTTTGTATTTCTTGCGTTCAATAGACAATGGGGACAAATATACCCCGGTTGGTTGTATTGGTAGCAAACCACATCATCTTGTGTACAATCGCGTGCCAAATGATTAGCACCACATTTGAAGCAAGTAAGACCTTGGACAATGCCACGACCTTGGTTACCATTTCCATCTCTAATTGCACCATGTCCTCTTACGTTGGAGGATCTACCATGAAAGAATTTCTTCTTCTTAAAGTTTCCATGCCTTTTGAAGCTAGAGGATTAACCCTTCAACTTGTTTCATACTTGCCATGACTCAAAGGAGCCACATCATCATATTCATGTATGCAACATTTGTTCATAAGCGTTGGAAAGCTTCTTATCTCTTGATGTCGAATAGCCCGCTTAATCTTGGGCCTCAAGCCATTTTCAAACTTCACATACTTTGAAGCTTCAGTACCCTTTTGTTGATAGGAAGGATAAAATTCACATAATTCTTCAAACTTGGAGGCATACTCCTCCACAGTCATGTCACCTTGCTTAAGCTCTATGAACTCAAGCTCTTTCTTACTCTTATAGCTCTCTAGAAAATACTTCTTCAAGAATTCAACTTTGAAATTTTCCCATGTCAACGGGACATTAGCAGCCAACATACGTCCCTAGTAAGACTCCACCATGACTCAGGTTCATCGCGGACCATAAAGAATGCATACTCAACCTTTTGAGCTTCAGAACATTCGAAGCATGCAAATATCATCTCTAGATTATTAATCCACACATAAGCATCCTCAGGCTTATACCCCTATGAAACTCAAAAGGTTTCCTCTTAAGAAATCAATCCAAGACCTTGGGCACCTTGTCCCACATTTTGTTGGCCTGGTCTTTTTGCAAGAGATCCGAGAGCGATTCAAAGTGTTGCATTAGTGGCAGCTTCATGGTTTTGTCTACCAGTTATGTTTTACCTATAAGTTAAGACATGGCTCACACATAAGCAACTAGACCAAACAGTCAATTTCCAACCTATATGTATAAGGTTTCAACATTCAAGGTCTATCATATATTATTCTATAATGAATATATCAATTTCAATGCATAATCACAAATTATTCATCGCTGAAGGAAATTAGTGTAAGGAACTTGGTCGACTCACACAACAAACATATCCATCACATCTTAATGTTAAACAACCACAACTCAATCAAAGAAATTCATATCTCAATAGTATATAGTTCACACGATCCAATAACAAGCAACAAGTGTTCATCGCTCTGATACCAGCTTATCAACCCCCGATTTCCCAGACCCGAACCCTGATGCAATCAAGATAATTAATCAATGAAAATACAAGTAAATTTTTGCGTTTAAAAGAAAGCCTAATACCTTTCCAAATTACACCAAGATCTGAATCATAGAAAACCAAAGATTGAGATTTTTGAATCTAATAATTTGGATCGATAAATAAATGGCCCTATCGGTTATATGAAATAATCGTGTTTACAGTGGAAGAAAAATATGTATACAGGGCAATACGCCTAGTCTCATATATGAAGATATGAGAAAAGACCCAAAAAGAAGGAAGGAAACAAGAAAACTAGATCCTAGCCAATTCACTTGAGCGAAACCACACACATTCGCTTGGGTGAGCCATACTCGCTTGAGTGAGCCATCCCTGCTTGGGTGAAAAAGTTCCAGAATCAATTCTATGTAAATTTCCTTAAGCGGTTCGCTTAAGCGAAAAAAAAGGCAGAACCCACTTGAAGGAATTCGCTCGGGCGACTCCCACCCACTTAAGCGAGATTTCCACAGAACCGAATCCTCTAGCACTCGCTCAAGCGAAGCCAAGCTCGCTTAAGCGAAATACAACCAATAACCACACATCTGACAAGGATCTCGCTTGAGCAAGTTTATTAGCATTTGTAGAAAAACTTAGAAAATTCAGTTTACATGGTATACTAAAACTCATTTCATGCATATTTAATCTAAATTAATACTTGGCATGCATTATTACACACATTTGGGACTTGATTTAACAAGCCACACACCATAGTTTCGATTCTATTTCATCAAATGTGTAAATAAGGTTTTTAGACACATTTCATTACAACCAAGCATACCATTCTACAATATAGGCCTATTTGGTTGTAAGCACTCTTACATATAAGTCACATACACACATTATGAGCTATGGAGAACCTCTATGCAACGTTTTAGCCATTAACTAGGAATATGACTTATCCACTTCCCATATTCACACATTTCAACTTCCCAATTGCATATGATTATCCATCATGCATTATAAATACTCACAATCTTTGAATAACATCATTCATTTATCATTTGGGTTTAAAATCAAATGCCATCATTGTCATCATACATTGTTAAGGTCATAACCAAAAATTAGCCTTTTCACATCAAGGTCCAATTTTCAAACATGACCCACAAAATAAATATCCATCGTTCACCCAATATTTAATTACATCATATGCATACATCAACCATAGGCATTACAAAACGATTGTCGGTCAAGGCCTTCCTACACAACTTATTTACCTTCTTCACCAAATACACATTTCCAAAACAATGCATCTCACCCCATGCATATCTTGCATCACAATGCTAAAAATAGGCAAATGGGAGAGTGAGTTATACATTCCAAGTGATGAATATGAATACATTTGTGATTATGTGCATATGTATATATATATATCAACATGTATATTTTGCATCAAATTATTCATTACCACAATGAATATATCATTTCCTCACACATACACATATCATGGTCATCAACCAAACTCATAGCAAAGCATAATGGCATACACATATTCACGCCTTTTATCATATTGGGTTGTCACAGATAACATCACCAAACACGACGTCATTTCATTATATTCATAATTTATAAGTTATCTTTAGTTATTCTTTCGCCTATTTCAACCATCATCATAACTCATCACATTTTGGCACATCTTCATGCTCTATGCAAATACTCTTAGGCTAATGCACATACACAACAGAATTAATATCAATCGAGGATCCAATTATGGGAATATAAAACACTAAATAGTGGGTTCAGGCATGAATACATAATCATATCCCTAAAATGTGTACACTTATCTCATTACTTGCATGCATAATGCTATATTTTACTGGTACCAAACCGCCTCGCCCATCTTGCAACACCGGTCATTTTCACCATGACCGCAGTAAACAACATAAACAACATAAAGGTGTTACGGGCCCATCATGAATCATACCATGGCAGCTATGATCCAAAGAACCACCTAGAATCCTTGCTTATCAAAGACCCACCCCCACCGGGTCAACCACATGCAGCTCCCGTAGCTAAGCATGGGCAGCTTCGTGACTTACACACTAAGTCACTAGGGTAATATCAACAATGCTCGTGCATTGAGCCGCCCTCTCACTGGGCCAATTGGAGGAACCCCTAACATTCCCTTACCGACAGCTATGCAATATGCCATGGATGCAATGCAAATGTAAATCACATGTATTCTCACGCTATGCATCCTATCATGCCACTCGCAAATCATCACTATTATCAAAATCACCACACAATTCTTAGTGGGTTTTATTATAATTGGTTATTGTCATTATTTTAATCTTTTAATGTGGCATCTACAATATTTTCCATAAACACAATTTCATCTCATACACACAAGTTAATACTTGCATCAATCATAATGCCATCATAATCATCAATAACATTCATCAATTTTTCATCAATAGTCAAGGTATGCTCAAAACCCATATTCATACTCACTCATCAGCAATAATCATTATTCAATAATCGTGGTGAACACGGTTTCATTCTTAATATTTCAAGGCATAACATTTGCCAACAAAAACATCACCGCCAAGCACACCACTAATATTCCAAATGCATACCACACATTATAAAGCATAATTAATATCACCATGTTTAACATCTCACTTTTATCAACACAACATAAGCAAGGCAAACATGTGTATTGCACATATGACAATCAACCAATACTCAATTCATGCATTTAGAATATAAAACTCCTCTCCTATCTTAAGAGAAGTAATCTGAGCGATTTGACATTCCTGCCTCATCGTTCGGAATAGATCTTACATCACACAATGTACCACACATTACTTTCTACTTTAACCTACCAAGATTTACATATTCTATATTTAATACTTAGTGCTTATATCATTATTGCTACCAAACCATTTTCCTTTTCATCTATTTCACCATAACCACCGTGGGTTTGGTGTTCAAGTTCATTACTAAGCATTTATAGCTTCACCCATTAATGAGTTCACATATCCATGGTCATAAACCACCATTAATGACTATCCAACATCATTAATGCTATCTACCATCATCAATAAATATTCTCCCAACATAGTTAATAATACCCACACTCTTAATATCATACAATCCTCATAAAATCTATTCTCAAACCAGCATTTAATGTTTTCCCCAAATTTCTATAGTTAGGGTTTCACCTAAAACCCAACAACCATCATTAATAGATATTATTTTCCCTTATCTCCACCATTAATTTTGTGTTCCTACATTAGTGCTCATAAAACTTGCATTAATTACACCCCACTTTAGGGTTTCCACATTTAATGCTCTCATTCAATACTCACATGCATTTAATCACTCCCCCAACAACCATAACCCATAACCTAGGTCAGAAGCTCACTAAAAATGGAGAGGAACTTACCTCAACCAAAAAACAACAATGAGTACCAAGGGGAGAAGAGTGGGTGACGAAAATTAAGAGAGGAGAAGGAGAGAACTTCAACCAACCAAGTCTCATTCTTTCTTAATGAAGAAAATAAAAATGGAGAGGAAGTATTGGCATACCACTTTCTAGGTTTTTAGAGGAGGAAGAATGGAGAAGAAAATAAGAGTGAAGAGGAAATGAGAAAAGAGTGAATATTTGTCTTTGGAGAAGAGAAGCCAACGTGAAACATAAGAGGGAAAGATAGATTTTTGTTTTAAATTTAAGCCTATTCATTAAAACTTTACCGTTTCATAACAAACAGGATCTCTAATCGGGCTCAATACTTTATTCAAAAATTATTATAAATACATATTCGGATTCACGATAATATTCTTAACAGCCCTGGCCAACAACACCTCAATCGGAGATACTTGGTCTAACACCCATATTTTAATTGGGTACAATTGCAGCATATTAAGCCTCAATAATTTATGAATACATATAATAAATTCTAATTTAATTATTTCTACATTTTTAGGACATCACTTAACCCATATGTGATTATTTAATATTTATTCCTCTCAATTAATCATTTATATAAAATTTAGGATGTTTTACTCTTATAACTTATAGTTTTTAGGTATCTTATTGAAATAAAATTGTTAAGTAAAATTAGCATAAATTATATTAAATGGCTTTACAAACATATCTTAATATAAGTAATAATCACTAATTACACAAATACTAAGCATGTGATTTGGAAATAGGTAGTTGTATGAATGATATCAACTATTTGATTTAGTTTCCTAAAACACCCTTAACATCATTTAATATACCAAGAATTAATTGTCTTGAGAATATATATATATAAGGAGATATATGTTTGAAAAATAATCATTTAATGATATTGGAAAAATATAATTTTGTTTATATTTAGGGATGGAAAATTCATAAAATTTATTTATATTGAGATCAAAGGTAGTATAACACCCCATTTGGTCTTATATATAAGGTTGAGTTAATCAAATCACTAGATCAATAAAAGTAGTTAAATGGTACTAAAGTGTATGAAATTACAATTTTACCCTATCGAGCTTAATTAAATGTCATTAATAATTAAAAGTATATTTAATGTCATGTAAACTATCTAGACTATTTAATAAAGGAAAATAAGGAAAAATCAAGGGTTAAATATGTTTTTAGTCTTTTTGTTATGACCATTTTTTTTATTTTGGTCCATCTTTTTTTCTCATTATTTTAGTTCTTTTGTTATTTATTATGTTAAAATTAGTCGCTAACAGTATCGATGAAGAAGGTTCCATTTTGAAAAGTTAAAGAATGGAAAAAGTTAGAGAGCTTGAACAAAAGGTAGATCAAGTAACATTTTCATAAGTAATTATGTTAACGATGTTGTATTTTAAAAACAATTTTAACATATTAAGGACCAATTTCAATATATTAAATAACATTAGAATTAAAAAAATAACAAAAAACACTAGAGTAAAACCATAAATTAGTCAAAACATAGGAACTAAAAATATATTTAACCAAAAAATTAATAAATGTTTTATAGAAAGTATAACTCTGCCTTATAAAAACAACCAATTTTTCTCTCTTTAAAGCTCCACATTATATATGAGTTTAAAAAGAATATTATAACTATGTGAGAAGTAAAAATTATCATTTTAAAAAAATATATGGTAAAAGTTATAACTAAATAATTAATGAAAATTGTTCCCCCCGAGGAATTGGGAGGTGGTTCCCACCACGCGCTCCAGCCTTCCCACACTGTTAGGAGGATAATTAGCTTAGGTCATAGCTTAATAGGCCAGGCCCACCTTGTAACCAAGTGACACATAATAATAGACCTAATCCCTAGGGGAATTCACTATGGTTTTGTGCCTATTGCTCTTTGTGTGAACATTTTGGCGCCCACCGTGGGGCCCAGTAAAATGGATCCTACACCACTTTTTCTTCAACCCTAATCCTTATTCTAGCAATGGTGAACACGTGGAATACCTGACGTGAAGAAGGTAGAAGATGCCAAGATTCATCCGTTCACGATGATCGGGTGCAACATCTCAATAACCTGGTGGAAACCTTGTAGAAGACAGTCGCTAATCTGCAATAGGAGAATGCAGAATCCTTCAGTCGTAATACTAGGCAACCTACTCGTCAGAAAGTGGCTGGCCAAACCTTGTTCCAGACGGAGATGGCCAAACATTAGCTTGACCTACTATTCACTACACACCCTTGGACCAACTCAATTATGGAGGCTCCCACTCCCCTCAATTACAAACCCCAGTCGATCGAGAAGTATGACAGTAGAGGTGACCCCGAAGACCACCTCACCATATACACTAATACCATGTTGGTGACAAGGGCGTCTGATTCCCTCTTCTGTCAGACCTTTCCTACAACGTTGACCAAGTCGGCGCTTCGCTAGTTCTCTCACCTTTCTCAGAAGAGCATTGCTAATTTTTCCAATCTGAGCAAGAAATTCCTCAGTCAGTTCTCCACAAGCAGGGCCTTGCAACAAACGTCTCACAGCCTGGTAAATCTGCACCAACTCCCAAGGGAAACCCTAAAACAATACATGGCCCATTTCTTTGAACAAGCCATCCAAATCTGAGACCTCAGTCCAGAGGTAGCGTTGCATGCCATTCAAACTCGTTTACGTCCAGGGAAATTTGTCGACTCCCTAACCAAGAAACCTTCACTGGATATGAATGATTTCTGATCAAGAGCCTCTCGATATATTATGATCGACGAGCGTGAAGCCGATCAGACTAACTATACCGATTAAGTCAATCGTCGCCCTGAGCCAAAAAGAAGTCCCAGAAAAAACTGAGACAGACTTGCTGAGGCCTACATTGTGCCCATTTACACAAGCTTTACACCATTAAAAGACCGCCGCAGTCGGATCTTGCACGAGGTTTATAACACAGGACTCCTCACACTCCTGCCCCCGAAAGATGGTCCCAAAGGGTTAGACACATCTAAATTCTATGAATTTCATAGGGCCTATGGCCATGGGACTGAAAATTATCGATCCCTTCGTAACCAGATAGAACACCTAATCCAACAGGGGCATCTGGTAAGATTTGTTACCCGGAAAGATAAAGAACCCCAAGAAGGCTTTTCGAGGAGAGACAGTGGATGCCCTAATCAAGTGGAGCTCCAAACTCAAAACCGGTCACGAACCCCCCGGTTCTCGATCCCCAAGACTCGTAGGGGAAAGAGATGACGCACGGTGAGTCATATACACTACCTCAGGAGGTTTCCCGGGTACCCGTACCCGTCAATCGCGCCAAGCGGGACAAGTAAATTTGTTGCAGGAACACTCAGACTCAGTGGTCATCACATTCGACAAGTCAGATTTTACCACTGGCGGGCCAAATTGAGATAAGCCGATAGTAGTCACCATAAGGGTTGAAGACTTTGTAATAGAACAAGTGCTCATTGACCAAGGGAGTTCAACAGACATCCTACATTGGAAGGTGTACTGAAAAATAGGCCTCTCGACCTGTTGTTTGAAAAGGTATGATAGAGCTCTTCTCAGTTTTTCTGGTGATTCTATGCAGGGCTTAGGATGCATCGATTTGAGGACCAATTTTGGAGTCGGAAGGGACAGCCACGTGATTATGGTCAGGTTCCTAGTGGTGGAGTTCCCTATTTCCTACAACACACTATTAGGGTGACCCTCACTTAATGCCTTGGGTGTTGTTGTCTCCATCATACACCTAACCATGAAGTTTCTACTCGGGGATGGCAGAGTAGGAGTCATTAGAGCGGATCTAGAGAAAGCTCTAGAGTGTTACTATGAAAGCCTTTGCCCCAAATTGACGTTCATAATCGAAGAAGATGTAGAGACCAGCTTTGATCCTCATGACAACCGAAAGTACAAGAGACCTCAACCGGTCGAGTCACTCAAGCTTGTCCAAGTGGGATCCTCACTTGGCCAATTGACACGAATTAGTGCTATCCTTGACCCGATCCTAGAAGAAAACCTGGTCAGCTTGCTGAAGTCAAACGTGGACCTATTTGCTTGGAGCCCTGCCGACATACTGGAATTGACCCTACTATGATCTGTCACTCCTTCAATATCGAGCTGGATGTCAGACCTGTATCCCAAAAGCCTCGAAAGATGGGCCCTGACCGAAAGCACACAGTCAAGGAAGAGACAGACAAGCTAGTGTCCACCAATTTCATCAAAGATGTTAAATACCCGACCTGGGTGTCGAATGTTGTCATGGTTAAAAAATTAAGCAGAAAGTGGCGGATGTGCGTGGATTTCACTAATCTAAATAAGGTATGTCCCAAAGACCCCTATTCTTTGCCTAGCATTGACCATTTGGTGGATTAAACATCAGGATACAGGATCTTAAGTTTCATGGATGGCTACTCAGGATATAATCAGATCTGAATGGACCCCAAAGACGAAGAAAAGGTAACATTTATCACGGGCGGGCTAAATTACTGCTACCGAGTGATGCCCTTCAGTCTAAAAAACGTAGGGGCCACTTACTAGAGGTTAGTGGATAAAATCTTCGCCAAGCAAATCGGGTGAAATATGGAGGTGTATGTCGATGACATGGTGGTAAAAACAAAGAAGGAAGATTAGCACATACAAGACCTGGAAGAAACTTTTGCTGAGCTACGTAAGCACAACATGCATCTGAATCCCAAAAAATGCTCCTTTCGGAGTCCAACGGGGCAAGTTCCTAGGGTACATGCTTACCTACAGGGGTATTAAAGCCAACCCAGACTAGTGCTGGGCCATACTAGAGATGCGCAATCCCCAAAACATCAAAGAAGTCTAAAGCCTCACCGGTCGAATTACAGCCCTCTCCCGATTTCTCTTGAAATTCATGGAGAAATCGATGTCGTTCTATAAGGTACTAAAGAAGACAGATTCGTTTGAATGGACTTTTGAGTGCGAAGAAGCGTTTCAAGACTTGAAATCCTACCTTGCATCTCCACCGATCCTAACACGACCCAAGGCGGGGTTAAAACTGATCCTCTATCTCTCTACGGGCACTGAGGTAGTTAGCTCAGTCCTAGTCCAAGAAGATGGCCTGGTCTAGAGGCCAGTTTATTTTACCAACAAAACATTACAAGGAGCAAAATTTTGATATCAAAAGGTTGAGAAGTTTGCATATAGCCTTGTCGTGGCCGCCAGACGACTCCGCCCTTACTTCCATAGCCACCAAGTGGTAGTAAGGACCGACCAGCCGCTCGGGAAAATCCTCCAGAAGCCAGAACATGCAGGAAGAATGGTAGCTTGGGCCGTGGAATTATCTTAGTATGGTGTTCGATACGAGCCATGAAGGCCTATCAAAGCCCAGGTACTCGTGGAATTCTTGGTTGAACTAGGGGAGGACAAAGAAGGTTATGATGCAGAACACGGACTATAGACACTCTCGGTGGATGGGTCCTCCAATACAAAACGCAGCGGCGCAGGCGTGGTACTGGAATCTCTGACTGGCTTGATGGTAGAAGAATCACTGAAGTTTCAATTTAAAGCTAGCAACAACCAAGCTGAATATGAAGCTCTCCTCGCAGGGTTGTGAACGGCCCTTGATCTAGGCACCCGGTGTATCCAGGGAAAAACCGATTCCCAGTTGGTGGCCTGGCAGATTGAGGGGACATACCAAGCTAAAGATCCAACCTTAGAAAAATACTTAATCTGGGTAAACGAGCTAGTCAGAGACATAAAGCACTTCTGAATTGTCCATGTCCCAAGGGCAACGAATGAGCGTGCAAACATACTCGCCAAACTTGCCAGCACGGTAAAGGTAGGGAACCTGAAGACAATCGTTCAAGTCGTTTTGGAAGAGCCTACAATCCAGGAAACCCAACACATCCACCAGGTCAGTGAAGCTCCAATTGAAAATTCCTGGCTCACCCCTATCGTTACTTTTCTTAAGCAGGGAATTCTCCCGAAATATCACCAACAGGCCAAAAAGTTACAAGTACAAGCAGCCAATTACACCCTGCTAGACGGACAACTCTATAAGGGGGATTCACAATGCCTCTCCTAAAGTTCCTAGACAAAGAACAAGCAAGTTATGTCATAGGGAATTGCACTCAGGAATTTGTGGCCTCCATGGAGGAGTCTGCCTCCTAACCGCTCGAATCCTCCAGTAGGGTACTTCTGGCCAACCCTGCGGGATGACTGCTCTAAATTTGTGAAGAAGTTTGATTCTTACCAGCGCAATGCTAATCAGATTCACAGCTACCCTGAACCACTACACGGGATCCTATCCCCTTGGCCCTTCAATATCTAGGGAATGGACATTCTTGGTCCCTTTCCCCAGGAAGAAGATAAGTTAAATTCCTTCTGGTAGCAATAGGCTTCTTCACTAAATGGATCGAGGCTGAAGCCCTGGAAGCCATCACCACAGCTAAAGTACAAGCGTTCACTTGGAAACATATTATCTACCAGTATGGACTCCCCCATACCATTATCTCAGACAAGGGAAGATAGTTTGCTAACAAAGGCTTTGTGGAATTTTGTGAGAATCTAGGCATAAAATGAAAATTTTCTTCCGTAGAACACTTGCAGACCAATGCTCAGGCGAAAGTAGTGAACAAAGTAATTCTTCAAGAACTCAAGAGACGTCTCGGGTAAGCCAAGGACCGATGGGAAGAGGAGTTACATGGAGCGTTGTGGGCCTATCATACCACCCCACATTCATCAACCCATGAGACCCTTTTCCAGCTTACATACGGAGCTGATGCCATGATACCGTTTGAACTTGGAGAACCCACCCCCCGACACCTCCCTTAGCATGGAAGACGAGAAGATTTAGATCTTAGCATGGAAGAACGAGACGTGGTATATGTGAAGATACAAACAACCAAACAAAAGTAAGCCCAATGGTGGAACTTCATTCTCCGACCCCGACCCTTTCGAAAGGGTGACCTTGTTCTGAGGACGGAAGATAACAATAGAAGACCAAGAGAAGAAGGTAAACTTGCTCCCTCTTGGGAAGGCCCATACCGAGTCAGAGAAGCACAAAGGAAGGGAGCATACCACCTAGAAGAGCTAACAGGAAAGGGGCTACCAAGAACATGGAATGGGACTCATTTAATGTTCTATTTCAATTAACTATTATGTACAAGGGCACTCTTTTTCCTACCTGAGAGGTTTTTCCCACAGGGTTTTTCTTTCAAGAGTTTTTAATGAGGCCCCCATTCTCTCAATAAAGATTCTCCATGTCGTTTAGTCAAGACACGAAACATAGGAAAATCGTTCAAGTACTAAAGTCTTAGTGCAGAGTCGATCCCTCGGTAAATACATCCAAAACATGAAAATCGTTCAAGTACTAAAGTCCGAGTGCAGAGTCGTTCCCTTGACAAATACGTTCAAAACTTGAAAATCATTCAAGTACTAAAGTCTGAGTATGGAGTTAATCCCTGGTAAATACATTCGAAACTTGAAAATTGTTCAAGTACTAAAGCTCGAGTACAAAGTTGATCCCTCGAAAAATACGTCTGAAACTTGAAAATTGTTCAAGTACTAAAGTCTGAGTGCGAAGTCGATCACTTTGCAAATACGTGTGAAACTTAAAAATTGTTCAAGTACTAAAGTCTGATTATGGAGTCGATCCCTCGGCAAATACGTCCGAAACTTGAAAATCGTTCAAGTACAAAAGTCTGAGTGTGGAGTCGATCCCTCAGCAAATACGTTTGAAACTTGAAAATGTTCAAGTACTAAAGTCTGAGTGCGGAGGCGATCCCTCGATGAATACGTTCGAAACTTGAAAATCGTTCAAGTACTAAAGTCCGAGTACGGAGTCGATCCCTTGGCAAATATGTTCAAAACTTGAAAATCGTTCAAGTACTAAAGTTTGAGTGAGGAGTCGATTCCCTGATAAATATGTTCAAAACTTGAAAATCGTTCAAGAATAAAGTCCGTGTGTGGAGTCGATCCCTCGGCAAATACTTGAAAATCGTTCAAGTGCTAAAGTCCAAACGTGGAGCTAATCTCTCAGTAAATAGGCCAAAATCAACTAAGTACTCACAAGCAGAATGTTAAAAGAAAGAAAAGAAAACAACAGAAGACTTCATGTAGCAAAGCATATTCATTTTATCATATACTTGAATAAATTACATTGCTCAGATAGGAAAGTAACATGCAAAGCCAAGGATCATAAATAAGTCACCTAAGGAGCGGCCCCTGACGACTCGACAGTAGGGGCCTCAGAGGCCGACTCGCCATGAGCAGCTTCCGTCCTGAGAGCACCTTGCTCCTCTTTTACACCAATTTCTGCCTGCTTGCCTTCAGAATCGGGATAGGGCACTATCTGGCCATCCACAACCAACTTAAATGGGTCAAGGCCCTCAAAGTTCAGCGAAGAAGAAGGGTTCAAGATAGAGATCTGCTCTTGACAAAGTTGAAAGGCGTCAACATACTTCACAGTGACATCCTGCTCCGTCGCCGTAAGGTCTGCCTTCGCCTCTTCCCTCAAAGCCTCCAAGTCCGCCCGAGACGTCTGAAGGTCCCTCTCCAGCTTCCTGTAGTAGCCGACTCTCCTTTTTAAGTGACTTGTTCTCCTGAGCCAACAACGACAGGGCTCTCCCTTGAATGGATAATTGCTTCTCAAGAGCCCGAGTCATGGAGGTCAGACAAAGACCAAACATCTCCACCACTCGACACATCACGATGGGGTTCGAGGAAGCATACTTTCCTTCATCTTCCTTGAAGAGGATCGTGCGGTCCATAAACTAAGAAACAGGAAAGTGAGCATCCCAGAGAGAGTGGGCAGGGTTCTTGTAAGAAAAGCCCATTGACACATTGACAAACGCTTCCTACAAGCGCTCAGAAGACACCGTGACACTGGGCATCGATCAGTAATCACCTCAGCAGAGATAGGGGGACTCAGAGTTGGGGGCACGCTTCCGGTCGACCCAGAGGTCCTCCTACGGGTCATCAGGGGAACAGTTTCCTCCTCCTCCTCGCCCTCTAAAAGGGTGACGACCCCCGTAGTTAAACAATGGGAGAAGGGCGAGAAAGAGACTCCCCACTACCTTGCATAACCTCTCTTTCGGTGCGAGCTTTCTTGGACGCCCGGTCAGTTTCGCCCTCCAGCCATGGCCACACAGGTACTGCTTGAGCAGGCATAGTGGTGATCGGGGTCATAGCTATTGGAACAGCAGCCTAAGCTGCGCCCATGACTATGGTAAAAGAAGACCCTGCTTTCCTGGTAACCTTCTTCCCAGCATCCTTTGGATCCGCCTCCTCATAGCGCTTTTTAAGATCCCTCACCATCAAAGAGTGTGGGGCCATATCGTCTGCCAATGAAAAGAAAAAGAGCAATTCTGTATCAAAAGTAAGCACCAAATAATAACCAGGAAGCAACACACAATATACCACTTACGAATCCAGGCGGCTAGGGCATCTGGATAGGGAGCCAAGGCTATCAGAGCCTGTGAACTAAAATATACGTCTAAGTCATTGGTCAGGAACTTTACATCTGACCTCTCGGTATAGTCAGATCATCCCACAACAGGGTTCTGGGTCCAGTACAGAGGGAACAGAGGGTGGGAATCAGCCCCATGGAGAAAGTCTTCCCCAGGCATGTCCAACCCCACACGGACCTTGAAGAACCTAGTTTTAAAATTTTTATAGGAATGATTGAAAGCCCTAATTAAGTTTCGGTGAGCTACCCCACTCATGGAAATCCACCCTAAGGGAACCCCAACTTTGGGTACCTTAGCTTGAAAAAAGTAGAAGAAGATGGGAATCGAGGGTTCCCGACCGAAATACTCATAAAGAATCTCGAAGGATTTGACAAATGCCCACCCATTGGGATGCAACTGGGTAGGCGCTATGTTAAGAGCATTCAAAACACCAACTTTAAAATTAGAAAATGGAAAGGACAGATGGAGGCGGGAGAAGAGTGTTTCATAAACATAAACAAAATCAACCTCGCTAAGGTTGGTGCGACGATGGCAAACCCGATCAAAGTCAGAACAACTTACACACTCGACGTTAGGGGCCAGTTCAGAATGAGCAAAACTATCCCCTCCCCACAACTTAACTATAGAGTCTTTACTCTGAAAGGAAGAAGAAATTGACAAAACTTTGTCTCTAACCCAATCATAAGAAACTCCCACGGTAGAGGAAGCCATGATACTTTGAATACAAACAAAATAACAAGAAAAAAGATGAACACTAACCTACTTATCTAAGGAAAGGGAAGGAGATCCTAACAAAAGAGGTAACAGTAAGAAGGTAAGAGAAAGCTTGAGGAAATAGTAGAAGAAAAACAAAAGACTAGCAAAGGAACGAAGAGAAAAGAAGAGAGCAATATTTATACCTAGCGAAATAAAGGCAACAGACGCATATCATTAAGGGGATCCAATAGTTGGGGATCTACCCAATGTAACGATGGTTGGATAGTTGCCACGAAACGTCATATGAAGAGCCTTGTTTAACAGTGTCATCATTGAAGGGATACAAATGAAGGCCATATGAAGAGCCAATAGGATCTAACGGTGGAGAACCCACCAGTCGCGTACATTTAATAACAACCACACCAATAACTTTTTTCAAACTAAGGGACGTCCCTCCTCCCGAAAATGCATCATTAATGCCTTGGGGAAACACAAAAACGTCATAATTATTAAGCTAGTGCATTTTCATCGATAATACAAAAAATTGTGGGACCTCTCTACCAAGGGGCATGAACAGTCCATCCAACATAGCCCTTACGTGGCAAAAGCGGGGTCTTGGTCGGAGTCAAGACTCCCTTGCTAGGAAGAATCCACTTGAAGCTAGCATTCGACATGCTCTAAGAATAGACAGTGACCTCACGCCCAGCCACCGGAGAAATCCCGTCCAAAGACGAAACTCCGGCTCAGATTTAGCCACTTCGCTCGGCTCTGCATCCTACACTCGTGGCTAGGGGCTCCTATTTCCCCCGAGGAATCGGCGGGTGGTTCCTACCACGCGCTCTATTCTTCCCACACCGTTAGGAGGATAATTAGCTTAGGTTATAGCTTAATGGGCCAGGCCCACCTTGTAACCAAGCTATAAGTATCACTCGTGTATGCCTGAAAGGGCTAAGTGACACATATTGAGAAATAATAGACCTGATCCCTAGGGGAATTCGCTAGGGTTTTGTGCCTACTACTCTTTGTGTGAACAAAAATACTTATAACTTTTGAAAAATCATAAGTTACTTCAAGTAACTTTTCAAATGTTGGGAACTTATAGTTTTATAAAAATTACAAAGTTTTCTTATTTTGTACTTACCATACAGGTTTATGAGATTTTGAGGAATTAAAAATTCTTAATAGTGGTGGTTTAATAGGATGGGCTGGGCTAGACTTTGTTAGGCCTTAACTTAACTTCCTAAAATCTGAAGATCCAAGAATGACCTAATTACATGTGATAGACCTTTTTTATAGGCTTAGGCTTGACTTGATTCAATAATAAGCCTAACTTGATAGCCTTTTTTAGGTCTATTTACTAAGAACTCTTATGAAAAGCCAATAACCCATTTCACCCAAGTATATAGGCTAGCAACTTATTAACCTAAAGAAGCCACAAAAGCTATATTAAAAACTTGTAAAATGAAAAAAGAATTCTAAACAATAATATTTAATAATTAAAAGGGCCTTAAGCCATAATTGTTTTAATAATACATCAACATAAAATTAATAATTATCCAACCAAAGATAACACATTAATAAAAATTTTAGGATTTTCTTATTTTTATATAATTTATATTATAAATTAAACCCTTTTATGAATATATTATTTAAAATATTAGAAATACATTAAATATATATGATTATTATAATAAGCCAATTAAATAGACTCACCTGGGAGGCTTCATAGGCTTTATTGAAAGCATGTGTTCTGACATATTTAATTGAGTAAACTTCTTAAAAGGCCCAAGTCTGACTTTTTTTTTACCCGATGAACCTAGCCTAGATGGGTCTTAGATGTGCCAAGCCATAAGATTCCAATAAGTGACCTGATTTACTTTCATCCTTACTCCTAAATACTTCATCCGATCCAAAATATAAGCAAAAGAAACTAATTTTACACTTATTAAGAATTTTAATTAAAAATATTTGATTTAGTTTTTTAAAATATCTTTAATATTATTTATTACACAAAGAACTAGTTGCCTCGAGAATAGATACAAAGATGATATATTTGGTAGATAATCATTTAATTACATTAGAAAAATATAATTTTATTTATATTATCGAACCAAAAAATTCCACTAAAATGTATCTATATATATATATATATATAACAAAAGAGATTTGTATAAAATTCCCTAATTCAAAGTCTCTATTTCTACTATATATATATATATATCTTGCATAGTGTTTTACTCATGTTGAAAAGTGTGACGTCCTGAACTCAAATCATAAATCTCGAGGTAATTTCTAACACACTATAAGATTCATAGTAATAAATTTTCATTTTCAAGGAAATTACCTTAAGATCCATAATCCAAGTCCAAGGATCACTTAATGATATATCTGATTTATCCTAGTATAATTATTGTAAGCACTATCATCATTCTCAAGCATTATGCCATGACATTTCACAAAGTAACATCACTCACCCATCATTATATATGTTCACTAGTCATCATATCAAACAATACTAGTATATTTATAGCCCAAAGATAAATAGACTACTTAAAACCATGTACAGATAAATATTTACACATTCACTATGGATACATATGCATGTATACATCATCAAAACATCTTTTATATGTCCATTTGTTTACATTAAGTAGTCCAAGTCATCACCAAACATATCACTTATTAAACACTAAACCACAAGTAAACAAAAGAGTGAGACAGGGTATAGAATAAGTACAAAATACAATAGAATCATGTACATTCACAAGAAGGATGAAATGCGATGCAAATGACACACAAGGTTATTTCAATTATAATATCTTGTTTTTATTTCAAAGGATGCTATGATGGATTCATAACTGGTGGATAATCATATAGTGATCCATAATCAATAATAATATTTTACTGGTACCAAACCCAAAATGCCCATTTGCAACACTGTCATCACTGGTGACTCATACACATATATATAGCTTTGTGTTATGGGATCCCTCCTAAAACACACTATAAAGCTTTAACAAGAGCCAGGTTATAGAAACCATATACAAAGTCTATTGCTCATCCAGAACTGCCCTATTGGGGCTATTCAAAAGACCCCTACATCATTTGTGTAGCTTTAATACAAATGATGCATGATGCTTTAGAGTTATAGAACATTATACCATCATTAATACCCAATGTGACAAATCATCATAATCATAAGGTCACCCACATTCTGTAAAATCCCTCATTTTTTTGTAATGACCTATAGGCAAAGATACGCTATTTTTCTTATTTATGTGTAATGAATGAAATTTGGGCATAAACCGTTATGTGTGTTATTTTCTGTGTACATATCCTTTGGTGATTAAGATGGATTAATAACTCTGGGGAGATTATTAATTGTTAAATGATTTTATGGTAGTGATTATGATGGTAAATATTAATATTAAATTATATTACTGTGGTGAATCAGTTATCCGATCACGTAGAGTATTGTACTTTATGCTTTGAGCTTTGGAACAAATATCAAATTTTTGATATTTATATGGAGAGTGGAGAGTGATAGGGACTGAATCAAATGAGTTGAATAACCTTGACAACAATAAATAAATTCTACGCCAAAAACCAATTAAAATTTCTTGGCGATTCTTTGCCTGGAAAGTCCTGAAACTTTGTAAGTGAAACCGAATACCTTTAGTGATTTAATTTTGATTGAAAACCATTTTTTCTTGTATAAAAATATGACACAGCCACTACCACTTTCCAGCCCATTAATTTGTATAAAATATGATTAATTTGCATGGTCATGTGTCTTCTTGAGATTTAACACTAAATCACCTCACATCATCACACTTAATTACCTTTGAAATCATATTTTCTTTAATTCAAGCACCATGTTTCCTTCACTAAACTAAGTATTCAGCATTTCTCTTCTAATAATTAAAATTCCATTTAGTTTCTCTCTATATATATGCCAATAGGTGAAAAGGAGAAAGTATTTGCATCATTTTCTGTCCCCTTGGTCATGAGCACCCTTTCTCTTTTCTCTCATCAAGAGTTTCTTTATCTTCTACTCTCCATTATCCACAAATCCAGCCACAACCTCAAGCAACCTCAAGGCCGCTATTTCAAAGCAAAGAAGCAAGAAAAGGGAAGCCAAAAGTCCTCTCTATCTCCCTCCATTTCAAGGTGTAAAGACCTTGAGGTAGGGGGACTTTTCTTTTTTCTTTTAGGATTTTATGCATGCATAGATGATGGAAATCACCCTAAGGTTTCTATATTTGAGTTAAGGGTTAAAAATAAGTCTTTCCCTTAGATTTTATACTAGAATCCAATTCTGAAAAAATTATTTTGGAGTAAGAAATCTAGCAAGATCTTTGTGACACACTTTGAGTAAAGGCCTTATTTTTTACCATTGATAGAGAAGAATGCTTTGCATGTTGGTTCTATGACTTATGGCTATTTGCATGTGTGATATATATGTTTAAGAATGTGATACTTTTATGCCTTGAAGTTGGATACTAGATGGTAGTTTTGATTCCATTGCATGCAAAGTTTTATGGTAAAAAATGCTACCTTTTACCTTTCATGTGTAATATTTGATGTCTATGCTTGACATCCTTATGTACCAAGCATGAAATTTGAAACTTTAAGCATGAATTGATACTTGAAACTTTGCTGGAATGATATGTTTGGAAGAGATATCATTCAGTTTCAAGTTTGATGAAAAGTTTGCTTGAAAAACCATAAAAATATGTTTTCTAGTATATTTCATGATGCATGTGTCGCAACCGGGATTGCGGCAAGATGCCGACCCTTAAAAGAGATTAGGTTCCCAAATTCCTTCCAAAAAAATTTAAAAGATTCCATCTTCAGCGATAAGAAGATTTAAAGGATGCTATCTTCGGTGATAAAGAAATTTTAAATGGTGCCAGTTTTGGCGACATGGAACTTTAAAGGATGTCATCTTTGGCGACAAGAAAATTTAAAGGAATGCTATCTTCGGTGACGAGGAAATTTAAAGAATGCCATATTCGGCTACATGGAAATTTAAACGGATGCCATCTTCTGTGTCAAAGAAATTTAAATGGTGCTAACTTCAGTGACAGGGAAATTTAAAGGGCACCATCTTTGGCGACAGGGAAAATTAAAGAACACTATCTTCGGCGACATGAAAATTTAAACAGATGCCATCTTGCCGACATGGAAATTTACATAGATGCCATCTTCGATGAAAAATAAATTTGAAGGAATACCATTTTTGGCAATAAGGAAACTTAAAGAACACCATTTTTGGCGACATATAGATTTTGAAGGAGCCAACTTCGGTGACAAGGAAATTTAAAGGGTGCCATCAAAGCGACAAGGGGAATTTAAAGGTGCTGCCAGCTTTGGCGATCAAAGTATTAAAACTTGATAGGAAAGTAAAGGGAAAATCAAACCAAATTTAAATCCGGGGAGAAACCTTTGGAACCGCAATCCTTATAGATTTTACGGCGATACTCATGGATGAAATGGAAAGAACGAGGCGACCCTATCTTCAAATCATGTATGTGGCTCAGTCTCTATGATGCTTGTCTGAGGTGCTAACAGATAACAAAAGCATCTTGCTCCCATGACTTTTAAAAATAATTATTATTGCCTTATCTTATTTGTTAAAGCACGTGTTTTGTCACATCAATGAAACTCATATATAAATATGTATTGAAAAGGTAGCAATTTTATTCATATGGGTGAATCAAGTACGGAGAAAAGAAAAGGGAAATCAGATGCAGGGAAAAGGAAAGAGAAATAAATATGGTAAAAAGCTTGGTAATGGGTGAAGTAAGGAGGGTTTGCATATCCTCTAGTGAATTCCTGAGAATATCAAGAATCTTAATCCCATATCACGACGACAAGTTTAACCTTTGATCTTACTTTTAAGAAAGTAATTCAACTATATTCTTTGTGCCCTGATCTGGTCTTGTTCTACTTGCATGAGGAGTTTTAGTCATTTTGCCAAAATCTTGACGCAAATTTTTGCTTGAGCTGCCCTTTCAGGTTTTGACTCACTGGGTCACTCTAATTTTGCCTAGACTGCCTTTTCAAGTTTTTAGTCTAGCGAGCATAATTTCTTTATTCATATTTTCTCTTTTTTTCTTTCACTTTTTCAATCTGTTTTCCTTTTTCTTTTTCCTATTTATTGTTTTTAGGCAAAGTATCTCTTGACTGCGTTTGCATTTATGAGCATCGGCAAGTCACTCCTATCCATGTTAGTCAATACCAAAGCTCCACCAAAAAAAGCCTTTTTACCATATACAGTCTGACATGGCCATCACCTAAGAGGAAGCCATAGACCCTACACAGTCTTTGGAGGTTGCCTTGGATGCTTTCAAGAGCCCCATGACTAGGTCAAGGGCCAAGAGAGCAAGGGAAGGCCTCCAAAATCATTTAGCTTCTTCCAGGGATATCTTGAGTGGCCCAAGATCAAGGAGGAGCTTTTGAAGACCCTTACCATTTTCTCTTGCTCTATAGAAGGGTAATGAGCTTGGTATTGATGTTTGGGCCTCTTCATTGGGCCACACATATTTTATAAATATTTTCCATTCTTTACATTTCTAGGTATATTAGGATTTTATTTTAGGAATTAGTTTGGGCTTTACATAGCCATTGGTTTTGGGCCACTTTTTGGCCTTGTACCTTGTCCTTTTTGCATTTGGGCTTGTATTGGGCCATTGTTGAGTAGGATTTAGGATTGGGCCTTAGGAATTAATCCAAGGCCCATAATTAGCTAGCTTGGCCGAAATTGTGGAAGGAGTATATAAGCTCATCTCCTTTGTTAATCTCTCATAAGTTGGATGTTAAACACTTTTAGAGTGAGAAACTCTCCTTTCTCTCTAGAAAGTAGAAGCACTAGGCTCCTTTCTCTTAGGTCTTATCCTTTGGACTCTCTCCCAAAGGTGGTGACTAGCACTCCTTATCTCTCTAGGCTTTAGAGAGTGGCGGCAACCACAATCCACCCTTGCCTCTCCATTTCCTTCCATGTTCTCTCAAATTCATAAGCTAGATGTAGGTTTCACCTAGATTTTTTCATTTTTCTTCCAAGAGCATTTCGGCTAGAATTTCTTTTCTCTCTAAATCCGTGAGCTTCCACTTGATCTTAAAGGATTTTGCTTGGATCTAAGGACACTAAAGAAGAAGATCCAACTCCAAGCTTCTCCAAGGCACTTTCGCCTATAACATGTGGTATCTAGAGTCTCAACTTCTTTAGTTTTTTCTTATATCTAAATTTTTATAGTTTTTATTTTTCATTTTAAGTGCTAGATCTGAATTCGTCTTTTTCTCTACATCAATTTTCATATATCATATGCTTGAAAACTCTAAAAAATTGTAAAAGTTATGCTTACTTGAAGTTTTAGATCTACAACTTTTGGCTTGGAATTTTGAGAAGTTCCTTCACAAAAGTTCTTACTGCACTTATTCTTGACTTAACCTCAAAGTTTCATAAAAAATTGAGCAAAAAAGTTTTAGTCAAAGTTGTCGACCGTAGATGAGTTACACTTTAAGTAATCTTTCTTTTCTTGTGTGTTTTTGATTTTTTTTTTGCATATTGTGTTATATTTGAGTCCTTTCCTTGATTTTAAGTAGTTTTGTAATTCTGGACTACACTTAAACTTTGTGGAATTTTGATGTTTCTTAGGTGTTTGTTTGAATGTTTAAGTGTTTCTTAGTTTCCTTAGATATTGTCATAGGCATTGGAGCTTGTTTCTTGTGTTTCTAGGCATTTTGATTTGGTGTTGCTTTTATGTATTGTGGGTGTAATCTAAGGTGCTTTAAAGTCATCATATAAAGTAACTAACAAGCTCCTAGAGTCTTGTGGTTCACCTCATTTTAAGGTGTCCTTGTGCCTTGCTTGTTTAGGATTGTTAGTTTCTTCATTAGGTGTGTGTTCTAGGCTATTTTCTAAATTTTCTAGCAACTGTATCTTATTCTTTCCATCCTGTTTGTATGCTTCATTTCATGTCATTTGTTTCATTTTAATTGGACTTTCATTGCCTCTTTGTAGTGGAAGTCTTACTTACATCTTACCTTTGCTAGTTTCCATCCTTTTGCCTCTTTTTGTGCATTATTTTGAGCCTTTATACTTTCAGTTTTGCTGTAGAAAAATTCTAAAAAAACAGAGCATAAAACATTGAAAAACAATTATAAAAAGTATCAAAAGCCAAAAAGTTTGTTAGGTCTTCCTTTCTTGCATTGTTTAGACCTATATCTAGTGAAAAAAGAGTGAAAAAAAGGGTTGAAAAATCATTAGAAATATAAAAAAAATACAGCAGTTGTACCTTGTGTTTAACATACTAAAAAGTGTTCTTGTAGTGCATCTTTATACTATTGAATTAAGGATAGAAAGTTTTGGAAACTATACAAAGTGTTTTGCATTGTAAGCATCCTAGAGTTTCTAGTTTGCATTCTTTGTGTGCTTCCTTTTTCATTGCATTTATTTTCTTGTTTGTCTTTTGTTGCATTCTAATTTTGTCATATTATTGTTACTCTTGTGTGCCTTCTTTCATTTTTTCCATTTGTTTCTTGTCACATTCTAGTTTCTCATATAACATTCTCCTTGGTTTAACTTCCTAATTTGCCTTTTCTTGCTTGTCTTTTTGTCTCTAGTTTGTCTTTTGAGTATTTCCCTTTTTTGGCTTTCTTAAGACTAAGGCTTTGTGAGTCATTTCCATTTTGGGTAGCATCTTGAGGGGATTGAGATTTGACCATTAGAATTGATCTAGTGCATTCTATCAATATAGAGAGAAGTAGACCTTGAGTGCAAACACTTGAGAGCTTATAGTGTAAACACCATTGTATTTTCTTTCTTTTATCTTTGTGCTAACCATTACTTTGAGTTTCCAAGTGTCTTTTTTGTAGCTTGGTGGATCATTTTGGTGGACTTGAAGAACCTTGGAAGACTTTTGTATTGGAGAACAATTTTTGTAATAAATTAGGAATTAATTCTTTTGCATTGTATTTTCTTTTCCCTTGTATTTTGGGAATTTAAATATTGATACTTTGTTAAGTCCTTGTATTTGGACTTTAGAGACTTTGGACTTTGGACTTTAATTGTCCTTTAAGTAGTTGATTAGGAGTACTTGCGCTTAGGATTTAGTTTATTCTTTTTGTATCCGACTAGTGTAAGTGTGATTTGATATCCTAGGCCTAGTTTACATTTTTGTACCATCCGACTAGTTTGCTTTAATTTCTTTCTAGTTAGCATAAGTGCGCTCTTGCATGCTAGGCTTAGTTTAAATTTTTGCACAATGACTAGTTCTTGTCCAATAGCGTTCCTTTTAATTTTTCTTGATTGTTTTGTGTGTTATTTGTCTTTTCTAGGATAAAATCAATTGAGTGAAACGACCAGTATCTCATCACTAGCATTTATACATTATAACATGTCTTCATCTAGTGAGAGAGGTAGAGAGCCAACCCCCCATACATGAGGTTAATTTTAGATAAACTTAATAACATGTCCACTAGGTTAGAAAACCTAGAAAATGGGGAGGGTAGAGAAAGAACTGCTAGGCATCATAGAACTTGACATAGGCAACATGATGACACTAGTGAGGTTGACCATAGACAACATAGGCATAGACAACATGATGACTATAATGAGGTTAAACCTAGGTATTATAGGAGACATAATAGGGCCCATGAGGAGGGTGGCTTAAGAGAGGTCAAACTAGAGGTCCCACCCTTCCATGGTAAAAGTGATGTTGAAGCCTATCTTGATTGGGAGATGAGAGTTAAGTAACTCTTCAACTCCCATGAAACCAAAAATAAAAAGAAAGTTAGGATTGCCACCCTTAGTTTCTAAAATTATGCATTAGTTTGGTGGACCCAAATCCTAAAAGAAAGAAAGAAAGACCATCACCACCCATTGATGAATGAGGTGATCTTAAAGCCTTACTTAGGAAACGTTATGTGCCCTCCTATTATAGGGGTGAACTATTGGCCAAGCTCAATAGACTCACCCAAGGGTCCAAGAGTGTGGAGGACTATTATAAGGCTTTAGAGATGGCTATGATTAGGGCCAATGTTAAGGGGGATAAAGAAATCCTCATGCATAGATTTTTACATGGCCTTAATCATAATATTAAAAAGAGAGTGGAACTTCTACCTTATTGTGACATTGAGGAGCTTCTCCATCAATGCACACGAGTAGAAGCTCAACTCATGGATAGAGCTTCAAATTATAATAGAGAGTCAAAACCATATAGGCCTAGGTGGAAGGGCAAGGAAGACTCCATCCCAAAAGATGGTAGTTTTAGTAAGAAGAGAAAGGAGCATGAAGTGGGCACTTCAACTCCTAAGATCAAAAGTGAGGTTCATAGGGATCATACCCCTACAAGACCTTCTAGAAATAACCCTTCTATGAATAACGACTCTTCATCCTAACCCAACTCTTCAAGAACAAGTTCAATCAAATGTTTTAAATATTTAGGAAGAGGTCATATTGCCTATCAATTCCCCATAAAAAAGTTATGATTTTAAAAGGCATTGATCAATATTTAAGCTATGAGGAAGCATCTTCTTCACACTCTAGTGATAGCTCCAATAGTGATTCCTATGAAAGTGAACATGTTCTAGGAGATGAAGGTAAATTGTTTATGATTAGAAGACTTCTAGGAAGTCATATAAGGGATAATGACACTACACAATAAGAGAACATCTTTTACACAAGATGTTACATTAAAGAAAAACTTCGTTCTCTCATTGTGGATAGTGGAAGTTGTGCTAATGTGGGTAGCCAAAGGCTAGTTCATAAACTTGGTTGTCCTCTAATAGATCACTCTAGACCTTACAAACTACAATGGCTTAATGAAAAGGGTGAAATTTTAGTGAGCAAACAAGTTCTTCTTTCTATTGCTATAGGCACATACCATGATCAAATATGGTGTGATGTGGTTCCTATGGAAGCCACTCATGTGTTATTGGGTAAACCATGGAAATATGATAAAAAGGTCACCTATGGGGGGTTCAATAACACCCTCACCTTTGTGCATAATAATAAAAAGTTTGTCTTGCATCCCTTGTCTCCTAAACAAGTTTTGGATAACCAACTTTAAATGAAGTTAAAAAGGGATAAGGAGGTTGGGCCTTCCACCTCCCCTCCAAAACCATAAAAACAAAAAATAAAAAAACAAATAAACCAAAAAGATAAGGGTAAAGGGATCCTCACCTATGAAGATCCCAAGAGGCACTCTTCTTTCTTTTCCTCTAAGCATGATGTGAAGCAAGCCTTGCTTCTTCACAAACCTTTCTATATGATTTACTCTACTGCCTCTTCTTCTAGTTCTCCTAGCCCTTCTAGCACATCTAATCCTTGCACTTCCCTCTCTTTAGTAGGCTCTTCTTCTGCTATGCCCAAGGGATTGCAAAATCTTCTCCTAGAGTTTGAAAATGTCTTTCCTAATGACCTTCCTCAAGGGCTTCTACCTCTTAGAGGTATAGAACATGAAATAGACCTAATACCTAGGGCTAGCTTGCATAATAAGCCTAGATATAGGTGTAACCCTAAGAAGAGTCAAGAGATAGAAAAACAAATTGGAGACCTACTTTCCAAAGGTTAGATTAGGGAGAGTCTTAGTCCATGTGTTGTACCTATTCTTTTAGTTCCCAAGAAAGATGGTTCTTGGAGGCTATGCATTAATTGTAGAGCCATCAACAACATCACCATCAAATATAAGCACCCTATACCTAGACTTGATGACATATTGGATGAACTTTATAGTTCTACCATATTTTCTAAGATTGACCTTAAAAGTGGTTATCATCAAATAAGAATTAAGGAAGGTGATGAATGGAAAACTGCTTTTAAGACTAAACTTGGATTATATTAGTGGTTGGTTATGCCTTTTGGCTTGACCAATGCACCTAGTACTTTCATGCGCCTCATAAACCATGTTTTAGGGGACTTCATTGGGCATTTTGTTGTTATCTACTTTGATGACATTCTTATTTACTCCAAAACCATGGACTCCCACCTTAATCACCTTAGACATGTTTTACTTGCCTTAAGAGCAAACCAACTTTTTGCTAATCTTGATAAATGCTCTTTTGGCTTGGATCATATTGTCTTTCTTGGATTTGTAGTAAGTTATAAGGGGGTTCAAGTTGATCAAGATAAGGTAAAAGCAATTAGTGCTTGGCCTGCCCCCAAGAGTGTGCATGACATTAAGAGCTTCCATGGCTTGATTAGCTTCTATAAGAGGTTTGTAAATGACTTTTCTACTTTGGCATCTCCCCTTAATGACTTACTTAAGAAAAATATTCTTTTCCTTTAGGGGCCAAAGCAAGAAAAGGCTTTTCAAGACCTTAAGCATAGACTCACACATTCTCTTATTTTTGCTCTTCTAAACTTTTCAAAAACTTTTAAGCTTGAATGTGATGCTTCTAATGTTGGCATAAATACGGTTTTACTTAAAAAGGGGCACCCCATTGCTTTCTTTAGTGAAAAGCTTAATGGGGCATACCTTAATTACCCTACCTATGACAAAGAGTTCTTTACTTCGATTAGGGCCCTTCAAACTTGGGAACACTACTTAATTCCTAACGAGTTTGTTATTCATAGTGACCATGAGTCACTTAAGTATATAAAGGGCCAACATAAGCTTAAGAAAAGGCATGTTAAGTGGGTTAAGTATTTGGAACAATTCTATTATGTTATCAAGCACCGTAATGGTAAAGCTAATGTAGTAGCTGATGCCTTATCTAGAAGGCACACCTTCCTTTCTTCTTTGGGTGCCACTCTTCATTGTCTTGGTGAAATAAAAGAATTATATCCAAATGACCTTGACTTTTCTAATGCCTACCACTCTTGTGGTTCTTCTCTTGCATCTAATGGATTCCACAAGTTAGATGGCTTTCTCTTTAAAGCCAATAAGCTATGCATTCCTAAGGGGTCCATTAGAGATCTTTTACTTCATGAGAGCCATAAGGGAGGGCTCATAGGGCACTTTGGGAGGGATAAGACTTTATCTACCCTTAGTAAGCATTTTTATTGGCCCCATATGAAACGTGATGTGCAAAGACTTTACTCTAGGTGCTTTGTATGTAAAAAGGCCAAATCTAAGGTTTCACCGTGTGGCCTTTACACTCCCTTGCCTATTCCTACTTCCCCTTGGGTAGACATTATTATGGACTTTGTCCTTGGATTACATAGGACCTAAAGGGGAATAGACTCTATATTTGTAGTAGTTGATAGCTTTAGTAAGATGGCTCACTTCATCCCTTGCCATAAGGTTGATGATGCAAGTCATATTGCTAAACTATTCTTTAAAGAGGTAGTTCGCTTGCATAGGATCCCTAAAACTATCGTTAGTAATAGGGATACCAAGTTCCTTAGCCATTTCTGGAAGACCCTTTGGGCCAGGCTAGGAACTAAACTTCTCTTTTCTACCACCTGCCATCCATAAACTGACGGCCAAATTGAGGTTGTCAATAGGATTCTTTCTACTCTTCTGCGAGCCCTTGTAAAAAAGAATTTCAAATCTTGGGATGAGTGTCTATCGCATATGGAATTTGCTTATAATAGGGTAGTTCACTCCACCATCAAGCATAGTCCTTTCGAGATTGTGTATGGTTTTAATCCCCTCACTCCTTTAGATCTTTTGCCTCTAGAAGTTTCTGATGACATCCTTTATATGGATGGCGAGGCAAAGGCATATTTTATTAGAAAACTTCATGAGGTTAAACACCATATACAAAAGAAAAATGATCACCATGCTAGATGCATGAATAAGAAGAAAAAAGAGGTTATCTTAGATGTTAGGGATTGGGTTTGGCTTCACTTAAGGAAGGAACGCTTTCCTAACCTTAGGAAGTCCAAACTTAACCCTGGAGGTGATGGTCCTTTTCAGGTTCTTAGGAGAACTAATAATAATGAATATGTACTTGACCTCCCTGATTAGTATGGGGTCAGTGTGACTTTTAATATCTCCGATCTTATCCCTTGTTTTATAGATGAGTTGGATGAGGTTGCCTTGGATTTGAGGACAAATCCTTTTGAGGAGGGGGTGCATTACATGGCCATCACCTAGGAGGAAGCCATAGACCCTACACAGTCTTTAGAGGTTGCCTTGGATGCTTTCAAGGGCCCCATGACTAGGTTAAGGGCCAAGAGAGAAAGGGAAGGCCTCCAAAATCATTTAGCTTCTTCCATGGATATCTTGAGTGGGCCCAAGCCCAAGGAGGAGCTTTTGAAGACCCTTACCCTTTTCTCTTGCTCTATAAAAGGGTAATGGCCTTGGTGTTGATGTTTGGGCCTCCTTCGGGCCTCTTTATTGGGACACACATATTTTGTAAATATTTTCCATTCTTTACATTTATAGGTATATTAGGATTTTATTTTAGGAATTAGTTTGGGCTTTGCATAACCATTGGTTTTGGGCCACTTTTGGGCCTTGTACCTTGTCCTTTTTGCATTTGGGCTTGTATTGGGCCATTGTTGAGTAGGCTTTAGGATTGGGCCTTAGGAATTAATACAAGGCCCATAATTAGCTAGCTTGGCCGAAATTGTAGAAAGAGTATATAAACTCCTCTCCTTTTGTTAATCTCTCATAAGTTGAATGTTAAATACTTTTAGAGTGAGAAACTCTCTCTTCTCTCTAGAAAGTAGAAGCACTAGGCTCTTTTCTCTTAGGTCTTATCCTTTGGACTCTTTCCCAAAGGTAGTGACTAGAACTCCTTATCTCTCTAGGCTTTAGAGAGTGACGGCAAACACAATCCACCTTTGCCTCTCCATTTCCTTCCATGTTCTCTCAAATTCATGAGCTAGATGTAGGTTTCACCTAGATTTTTTCATTTTCCTTCCAAGAGCATTTTGGCCCGAACCTCTTTTCTCTCTAAATCCGTGAGTTTCGAGTTGATCTTGAAGGATTTTGCTTGGATCTAAGGAAACTAAAGAAGAAGATCAAACTCCAAGCTTCTCTAAGACATTTTTGCCTACAACACGGTCCTTCATAATTAGTTGTCCATTTGCCTCTGTGATCCTTACGGATTGGTAGAATCTTCTTGAGGACCAGATCCCTTTCTTGAAACTATTGAGGTCGTACCTTTTTTTCATAAGCCATTTTTATACGCCTCTAATATAATTGTCCATGACAGAGGGCGGTTAATCTCTTCCAATTTATTAGGTTCAGTTGGTCATTTCAAACTTAAACCTATTCAGCCTCCTCCAACTTGCCCTCCATGATTACTCTAAGAAATGGAATTTCTACTTCAATAGGCAAGACTGCTTCAATGCCATATACCAAAGAGAACGGGGTTGCTCTCATTAAAGTTTGAAAGAAGTATGATACCCATACAAAGAAAAAGGGAGCATCTCACTCCAATCTTTATAGGTCACAACCATTTTCTGCTTGATTTTCTTGATTTTTTTATTTTCTACTTCAACTGCCTCATTCAACTTTGGCCAACAAGGGGAGGAATTAAGGTGATAGATTTTGAAATTCTCACATAATTCCTTCATCATCTTGTTGTTTAAATTTGTGCCATTGTTAGTAATAATCTGACTTGGTAATCTATATCGACAAATTAGCTCCCTTTTGACAAATTTAACCACAACATTATTTGTTACATTAGCATAGGAAGCTACCTCAATCCATTTGGTGAAATAGTCGATAGTGACTAAGATGAAACAGTGACTATTTGAGGTTTTTGGCTCGATGGGCCCAATGACATCCAACCCACATTGAGAAAGGCCATGGAGCTGATAAAACATTCAAAGATGATAGAGGTGCTTGAGGTTGGTATAGTTTTGACATTTATGACACTTTTGAACATAGTCAAAACAGTCAGATTCCATGGTTATCCAGTAATACCCAGCTCTCAGGATCTTCCTTGCCATGGCATGTCTGTTAGCATGGGTCCCGAAAGATCCTTCATGAACATCAACCATGATTTTTCTGGCATCACTTACATCAACACATCAAAGGAGAACAGAGTCATGATTCCTCTTGTAATTTACTGGATCTTGTACTAAAAGTGCACTTAGGTGGATTTAGTCTGAGTATAAACTTTCTTAACCGCTCAAAAAGCTTTGGTAAATCATAGATATGCCTTTGTTCTTTTAGGACTTGTCAATGATGTCATCCACATAAACTTCTATCTTTTTATGCATTATGTCATGAAACAAGGTCAGGATTGCCCTCTGATAAGTTACCCAAATATTTTTCAAACCAAAGGACATCACTCTGAAGCAAAAGGTTCCCTATAAGTGACAAACGTAGTTTTTTCCAGGTCCTCAAGTGCCATTTTAATTTAGTTATGCCCAAAGAAACCATCCATGAATGAGAAGATGGAATTCCGAGCCGTGTTATCAACCAAGACATCAATCTGTAGCAAGAGGAAATCATCCTTAGGACTGGCTCTATTTAAGTCTCGATAATCCATACACATTCACACCTTTATATCTTTCTTTTGGACAGGACAGTGTTAGTCACCCATTAAGGATATTTTACAACAACTAAAAATTCAGCATTGAATTGGTTTTTAACCTTATCCTTAATCTTTAAGAGCATCTCGGGCTTTATCTAAAGTAATTTCTATTTTACCGAGAGGTACTCGGGTTTTAAGGGTAATTTGTGTTCCACAATGCTTTATCCATACAAGGCATATCTTGGTAGAACCAAGCGAAGACGTCATGGAACTCTATCAATAACTTAACCAACTTTCCCCGTTGTTCTTGACTCAGGGAAGTACCAATCTTAACCTCTTTTTTATCCTCTTTACTCCCCAAGTTGATGATCTCAAGCACCTCCTAATGGGGCTGAATTTCCCTAGCCTCTTGTTCCAACATCCGGGTTAATTTGGGCGAGGGACCATAAACTTCCTCACCCTTTTTGTCAGCGTAATTAACCGAACACTCAAAGTTATGAAATGGGATTGTGACCTTACTATTTTTAAGTGGATCATTTCTAGATCTGCACTTGGGTGAATAACAAAAATGGTCGAATAAGGGAAAAGGGAAAGGGAATCGGTAAAGGGTGCAAATAAAGAGATATTGAAATTCAAATACGCATTTATTAATGAAAATTTTGAAAACATGACAAAACATGCTTCGCCCTTATTGTAGAAAAAAGCCCTAAAGCCTTGGGCATAGTAATGGGAATATTGAGTCATTAATGTAATTACAAATTATTTTGAATCAGAGGTTAAAGTCATTGGGAGCTTAATAGCCTCCTAGTTACAAAGTTTCATGCCCGGTGAATAGGCGCTTATAAAGCTTGCATCATCACAAGAACCGTATTCAATAGCAGCTACTTGATCTAGATATATTAAGCCTATGCTCCAAAAGCTTTGATACAAGTCACATAGGGACTCTTTCTATGCGAGGCTCATCGCCTTTTAGACGGGCCATCCTTCTCTCATTCTTCTCCTCCGCGACCCTCTTTTTGTCAGCTACAAAGGGTCTATATCCCAGGTCAAACCTGTCTTTATTCTTTGAAAACTATACCAACTTTAATCCTCATCTTAGGTTGTGTCCCAAATTTTCCCAGGTTGATACCTATTTTGCAACATCATTTTCGCTATCATTAAAGATGCATTTGGCATATAAGTTTTCATTATTGGAGCTCCTCCCCTTAAATAAGAATTATTGGCGATTTCTAGCACTTAAAAGGAGGTTTCAAGGGCTTCTTCTGCTGCTTCAATGAAAGGAATGAATAAAGGTTTGCTGACCAGGAAATCTTATTCCCCTAAAATAATTATCAACTTGTTACCTATGATAAACTTCAGTTTTTGGTGCAACGTGGATGGGACTACTCCAGCAGAATGGATCCACGGTCGACCCAATAAGTAACTGTATATTGGTACGATGTCTATGACTAGAAAAAGAACTTCAAAAGTACATGGGCCCACTTGGATAGAGATCTGAATTTCTCCCATTACTTCTCTCTAATTCCCATCAAAGGCTCGCACTACCATGGTACTTGGTTTTATGTGGGTCCCATCAAAAGGCAACTTGGCAAGTGTAGATTTGGGTATAACATTAAGAGATGACCTATTATCAACGAGCACTTTTTCTAGAATGTGGTCTTGGCACTTGACCAAGATATGAAGGGCCTTGTTGTGCCCCATTCCTTTCGCTAGTATCTCATCATCGGATAGTTATCAACGGTAATATGCCCCACTATTCCATGGAATTTGTCAATAAAGATGTCGCGGGTAACGTGGGCTTCATTTAAAACTTTCATAAGCATTTTCTGATGTGGTTATGACTTGAGAAACAGTGATAAAAGGGAAATGCTTACAGGTGTGCAATTCAACTAGTTTATCACTTGATACTCACTTTGGCAAATGAATTTTAGAAATTCATAGGCTTTTTGTCAGATACGACATTTTAAACCCCATTGATCCCTTTTTCATTAACCTTAGCCTTTTCGCTACTAGTGTTTCTTATTGCTGGACTAGGCTCTTTTCTTAGCTCTAGTGGAGTAAAAATTTGACCACTTTAGGTAACTCCTCCCACTCCAAATATTTTTGTTACATCCATATCATACTTCCATGGCACAACATGAGAGTCCTTGAATAAAAAAGGAGTAGGTGCCTAGATAGTGATAGTTTTAAGGCATATGAGTATTAGTTGATGAAGGGTTCTTGGTGTAGTAAATCACCAACGGTATGGGAGCTTATGCCTCTGTGTGCCCTTGGATCATATTTACACTATTGACATAGCACCTGTAGATTTGCACGAAATGACTATCCATTAACCTTTTGAGGGTTTCACAAAAATTAGGATCCCAAGGTTCTTCTACCAACCCTACTCTTATCAATTGAGCATGAATCTCTTTCAGCGGTGTCTTGATGTCACAAACATTTTCCATATATTCCTCATTTTCTTCCATAACATTAACCCTAGAGCCCTCATGGTTAGGTAAGGGATTTGTAGCCACATTTAGATTTCCTTCCTAGAAATTAAGCCATTTGGCTTTAACTAGATCAGACACTTTGTACTTTAGACCCAAACAATTTTTTATCGAGTACGCCAGTGCCCCGTGCCCTAGCATGATAGTCACATTGAGCATTCCTATCATATCTTTTGGGATAAGGAGGTTTAAGAGTTTTGGAAGGACAAGGCACCACATGGGATTTTGGATAAGGTGTGACAACAGCTCTGTATAACTCATAGGGATTAGGTCAAATTGAATAGGGTCACGATCATTGTTTGCCTTTCTCTGGTTCTGATTAGGCTTTGGTTGTAACATCCCAGTTTTGAAATTAAATGCTGAATGAAGAATGAACCATTAAGACTTGATTTCAACTAGAAATAACTGTTAATTGCATTTAACTAGGTAGGTTTAAGCCATTAAAATATAAAAATGGTGGTGGCCAGGGGATGGGGTGGAGTGCACGTGACTGCTGGACACGCACTCTCCCATCCCACTCTTTTTTTTTTTTACTGTGCGCATGCACATATATATATATATATATATATAAAACGTGAGCCTTGGGGAAAAACGCACTTGCTATTTCTTTAGACTCCCTCCTCCGTCACTTCATCCTCTACTTCCTCTCTTCGTCTCCATCTTTCTTCTTCTTCTATCTTACTCTTCGCTCCTGGAGATCTTGGTTGCAGTACTGGAGAACGGACCACACTTCATCCCAGAATTAGGCGCAGGATACGACAAAGCCAAGGAAGACCGAACGAACCAGAAGAAAGACGTCGGACCCAACGACAAGAACGGAAAGGTTTCTGAGGTTTTTCTAAGGTAGGGGGCGCTTGCATGTCGAATGCATGGTCTAAGAACGGTACCGGATGAACGTACTGCTGAGTGTGGGTGTGTGTGCATGTATTTATAATCATTAAAACTGATGCTATGCATGTGTGCATGTATTCATAATTATTAAAACTGATGCATGATTTGAGACTCTGATAGTGATCTTCATGGCGATGGTGTAGCCTGTTAGTAGATGATAATGATGGATGATATGCATGGATCTATTTTCTTGTCACTATGAAAAATATGTGTGTGCATGCTCTCAATTGGATTGCTCAATGTTGTTAGTTTGATGACCGATTGTAACGTGCGCTGGTGTGATTGACTGATTGATTACGAGTAGTGTGGGAAAATCCGTTCTTGCTTAATGACTACGGCGAAGGTGTTTGTGGCGCGATGATGTGTATTAATGAATGTGTTAGTTGCATGAGTGAGAGTGGGGTGACCCATAGAAGGTCAAGAACGCCAAGGGAAACGACTTCCAGTTACCAACCCTGGCTAGATCCCAATAGTGCTCGTGGTAGCCGTTGGAGCTAGAGAAGAGAGTCTCGAGACGCCATGGGGAGGCCGGTGCCACCTGGTAAGAGCTGAGGGACGAGGGGCCAGAAGAAAAGGGGACCGTAACTGAGAGTCTTTACCCGAGTCGGATCCGCAGGCATGCATATAGAAATAAGGCTGATTGTGATGGTGTATAAGTCTATGTATGTAGATGTGTATGATTTTGAATGCATGAATATATATATTTGGATGTGGAATAAACTCTGTATATTATGTGTGTCATGAATGTTGTTTGAACTGTATGAACTTGGTTACTTGAGAAAGGTCGAATGATAGCAGGAGCGTGTACTGACGCTGATACCGAGTCTGCGAGTATTATTTTACATGTAAAAGCTCACCCCTGCAGTGGCCATTTTCAGTGAATGTCTCTCGTGAGGAGGATCAGAAGCAGAGCGGGAATGCTGGGCGGAGTGCTGATGCATTTGGAAGGTTTAATTAAGGCGTTGTTAGATTGAGCCCTGACTGGTCCATACCGGATGTTAATGTTTTGGGGATGAATAGAACTTTATGGATAAGAAGAAGTCCGATTTTTATGTTGTAAATATTGACATATACTCTCCTATATATATATAGATGTATGGTTTTGTGTGCATGATGTCATGTGCTACCTTGTTTCATAATTGTGCTTTAATGGAAACGCAGGGACGGTATGATTGAGCAGGTTATAGCCAAACCAGAGTGAACCGAGAATTGTCTTAGGAAAATTTATGTCGGATACGTTGGGCGGCGTCGTACCCCGCCCGAAGTATGGGAGCAATGCGCCCAAGCGTGAGGATTTGCACTGGAGCGAGGTAGTTGTTAGAATGAGACCCCGGTGTTGACCCCTGATTTGGGCGTTATGGTTGAGTCCGCCCAGGCGTTGCCATAATTAGTTGAGTTGGGCGGAATAGGTTCAGACTCCTCCTTTCTCCACAACCTACTACCGCATATGTACCCTGTAACTCTCCGCTTCTTTGAGTGAAGTGCGAGTGTGAGGATTTATCTGGGAACCCTTATCCATACCCGATTGCGAAAAATTACCTTGTATTTGTGTTGAAGAGGCGTTGTGCAGATTCGTTTAGGCGGTGTCATACCTTGCCCAGGTATCTAGGACAGTTCGCCTAACGCGTAGAGCTATACTGAAGCAAGTAGATATCAACTCGAGATTCCGCTTACGTACCTTCTTTCTCCGTTGTCGCATTATTCCGTCTCGCTGGGCGGTATTGAATATCGCCTGAGTAAATGAATGTGGTAATGTAGTCCGCCCAAGATAAATATACCCCGCCTAGTCAAGTAGGATGATTCTAACTCCGCCTTTCTACCGAATGCCATGCATGTGAATGTATTAACATCTTTCCCTTATCTACTTCCTCCTATTGATTGACCAGTGTTACTCGAAGGAAAGCTTCCTTGTGAAATTCCCTCTATCCGCTGCTGCTTTACCATACTCCGCCTGGACGGTGTCAGACCCCGTCTAAGTAAATGAACGGTGTTGTGTAATCCGTCCTAGTACTGGTGTGTTACGATAAACCCGTTGAGCCGGCCCCAGTTTAGCTTCTTTGTAGGTTGCTATATGCGCGTGAATGCTCTTCGTTTTCCCCCTTGCCTGCTCCCTTCTATATCAAATGTTACGTGACTGTTTTGTGAAAAATTTTCTCATATTTTTGAAATTATTAGTTGCAAATAATAAGGTGTTACATTTTGGTATCAGAGCGGACCGAAAAGTCCAAGGCCAAAGTATGCTTACCAAGTGTAAGCGGTGGTGTGTGTGTCTTTTGATTGAATGGTTGAAATTATTCTGATGCTAGTTGAACTTAATTGATGATTGACTTGAGGACAAGAGGTTGTTTTCCCCTGGTCCGATTGCGTATAACTTAGACGAACGACATAATGTGCTAAGCTATTAATTGTTAGACTGATAACTAGATCGGTAGTAAGTGGCTCCGTATACTTATCCTTAAATGTCAATTTCAGGATAAGGAATGGCGCATCGTCAAAGTATGGAGGCTATAGCCACAGCATTCCAACGCTTTGCGGATGTATTTGAAAGGCAAGGCCAGACTCAACCTGAGGATGGCCATGTGCTGGACCGCTTCTTAAAAAGGAAGCCGAGTGAATTCTTAGGAGGATGGAACCCTGAGGCGGCGTTCAAGTGGACTCAGGAATTAGAGAGAATTTTTAAGGGTCTTCGCTGCACCGAAGCTCAGAAGGTGGAGTGCGCAGTGTATATGCTGCGAGATGAAGCGGAGAATTGGTGGAAAATAGCCAGAAGCCGATTTCCTGAAGATGATGATCAACTGACGTGGAACGATTTCAAGGCCTGCTTCTTAAACAAATACTTTCCCGACATAGTGAGGAGTCGCAAAGAGCTGGAGTTTATGGAGTTAAAACAGGGCTCCATGACTGTGGAAGAATACGCGACCAGATTTGAGGAATTGTGCCTATTCTATCCGCCCTTCCAGCAGCCAGGAACGGAGAACTCCAAGTGTCTTAAGTTTGAGAACGGATTGAGATCGGATATCAAGAGGGCCTGCAGATACCATGAAATCCGGAGTTTCCCTGCCTTAGTGAACAAGTGTCGAATATTTGAAGAGGATGACAGGGCCCATTCGGGCCAGTGCAGCAGAGCTAACCAGCACCTGAGGCCTCAGCAATCACGTTTCAAGAGGCCAGGGAACGTGAGGAGGAATGAACCCTTCACCAGATATCAGAATCATAATGACCGAGGGAGACAAATGAGTGGACGACCAAGGTATGGCGGATGCTTTAAATGCGGCGGTGACCACTTTGCTAAGGATTGCAATGATACAAATGTTAAATGCTACCACTACGGAGAGAAGGGACATGTTCGTCCTGACTGCCCCCAACTCCGCCAGACAAACACCAATGTACGTCAAGGAGGATCTCAAGATAGAACCCGAGTAAATGATAACCAACGACCTGGTGGCAGAGGCAACGGAACCAGAGGAAATATGATGTGTGCTCCGAACAGCCGAGAGAGGAATACCGGTCCGCCAGCAGCAGGTAGAATCTACACCATCAATGCAGAAGATGTTGCACCAGCAAACGACTTAGTGCAATGTAAGTGCTCACTTGGAATGAATACGCTTAATGTTGTTTTCGATTCGGGAGCTACCCATTCTTTTATAGCTGATGAATGCGTAGAACGGTTGAAGTTACCAACTGTGTCTATGAACCGGACTTTGGAAGTGGCCAGCCCTACTGGCCCTAGTGTGTTCACATCGTCAATATGCAAAAATGTAGCATTTGAGTTGTATGATCGGAGTTTCACCTTCGATCTGATTTGCATGCCTTTAAAGGGTCTTGATATTGTGCTTGGAATAGATTGGCTTTCAGCCAATAAGGTATTAGTAGATTGTAGAAACCGAGAGATAGTTTTCCCAAAACAACCCATTGAAGATGGCACGGCACTAGGTATAACCCAACTATTTACGATGCTTTGTCTAACCAAAGATGAGAGTGAGACCCTAGTGAACGAAATCCTGGTTGTCTGCGAATTCCCAGAAGTGTTCCCAGAAGACGTTCCGAGTGTGCCTCCCAATAGAGAAGTTGAATTCTCTATAGATTTGATCCCTGGAGCCGAACCGGTCTCCAGTGCACCCTACAGAATGTCCTCAACTGAATTGGCAGAGTTGAAGAAACAAGTGGATGAGTTACTTGAGAAGCAGTTCATTAGACCAAGCGTGTCACCATGGGGCGCACCTGTGCTACTTGTTAAGAAGAAGGATGGCAGCATGAGACTTTGTATAGATTATCGACAGCTTAACAAGCTCACAATCAAGAATCGATACCCATTGCCTAGAATTGATGATTTAATTGACCAGCTGCGTGGAGCTTCAGTCTTCTCGAAGATCGACTTACGATCGGGGTATCACCAAATCCGAGTGAAGGACTTGGACATTCCTAAAACTGCCTTTAGGACTCGATATGGTCACTACGAGTATGTAGTGATGCCGTTCGGTGTGACAAACGCCCCTGCTGTTTTCATGAATTACATGAACAGCATATTCCACTCCTTCTTAGATCGGTTTGTTGTTGTCTTCATCGATGATATTCTAGTTTATTCTAAGACCCCTGAGGAGCATGAAGGACATCTCAGAACGGTACTCCAAGTGTTGAAGGAGAAACAATTGGTTGCAAAGCTCTCGAAGTGCGAATTCTGGATGGATGAGATCCATTTCCTCGGGCATGTGATCTCCGAGCGAGGCGTCTCGGTGGATCCTGCGAAGGTAGCTGCTGTAATAGCATGGGAGAGGCCCAGATCGGTCTCGAAAATAAGAAGTTTTATGGGCTTGGCAGGTTATTATAGGAGGTTCATAGAAGGTTTTTCTAAGTTGGCATTACCCCTGACTAAATTGACTCGGAAGAACGTTCCTTTCGTGTGGAGTCCGGAGTGTGAGAACAGCTTCCAAGAGCTGAAGAATAAGTTGACAACTGCTCCGGTGTTGGCATTACCTGAGTTACGAGAAAGCTTCGTGGTCTATTGTGACGCGTCCGGACTCGGATTAGGGTGTGTACTCATGCAGAAAGATCGAGTGATAGCATATGCCTCTCGACAATTGAGACCCCACGAGCAGCATTATCCGACCCATGACTTGGAGCTGGCAACAGTAGTCTTTGCATTGAAAATCTGGAGGCACTACTTGTACGGGTCCAAATTTGAAGTGTACAGCGATCACAAGAGCCTCAAATACCTATTCGACTAAAAGGAGCTGAACATGAGGCAGAGAAGATGGGTCGAGTTTTTGAAGGACTACGATTTCGAGTTAAAATACCACCCAGGAAAGGCAAATGTCGTGGCCGACGCGTTGAGTCGGAAATCCCTCCACATAGCAGCCATGATGGCAAAAGAAGTTGAGTTGTTGGAGCGGTTCCGAGACATGAACTTGCATGTTGACACCCCTTCCTCTCAGAAAATGGCAATCGGTACGTTGAGGATTGCCAACGAATTCTTAAAATCCGTGTACGAACAGCAACAGGCGGACTCTTATCTAGCTGAACTGAAGGAAATTCAAGCCAAAGGAAAGGATTTATCATTGGCAGAGGGGCCAGATGGGATCTTCCGGGTGAGAGACAGAATGTACATACCGAGTGAAGGAGGATTGAGAAGAATGGTGCTTGATGAAGCCCACAAAGCCTACTCAGCATTCACCCAGGAACCACAAAAATGTACCACGACTTGAGGAGACAGTTCTGGTGGCCCGGATTAAAGAAGGATGTGGCGGAGTACGTGGCCCGGTGTATCACTTGTCAGAAATCGAAGGTAGAGCACCAAAAACCGTACGGTGCAATGCAGCCTCTATAGATCCCCGTGTGGAAATGGGACTCAATTGCGATGGATTTTATCATGGGATTACCCAAAAACCGAGCGGGCTATGATGCAATTTGGGTCATTGTTGATCGATTGACGAAGGGTGCACACTTCTTACCCGTAAATATAAGGTACCCATTGCATAAGTTGGCTCGGATCTACATTCAAGAAATTATCCGACTGCATGGCATACCTACTTCCATCGTATCGGATAGGGACCCTAGGTTTACGTCCAGGTTTTGGACCAGCATGCATCAAGAATTGGGGACGAAGCTTTGGCTTAGTTCTGCCTACCACCCCCAATCGGATGGACAATCCGAGCGAACAATTCAAAGTCCAGAAGACTTATTGAGAGCGTGTGTGTTAGAGTACGGTGGGGACTGGGAGCAGTACCTTCCCTTGATCGAGTTTACGTACAACAACAGCCATCATCACAGCATTGGCATGGCACCTTACGAGGCATTATATGGGCGTAGATGCCGAACCCCACTCTGCTGGTCGGAAGCGGGTGAAAGTCTACTATTGGGACCGGACATCGTCAAGCAAACCACAGAACAGATTCGAGTGATAAGGGAGAAGATGAAAGCATCACAAGACAGGCAGAAGAGCTACCATGACAAGCGCATCAAGCCATTGGAATTTTCAGTCGGAGATCGAGTGTTTCTGAGAACCTCTCCGAGTAAAGGAGTTGGACGAGCCTTAAAAAGTGGGAAGTTAAGCCCTCGCTACATCGGACCTTATGAGGTATTAGAACGGATTGGCCCCGTAGCATACCGCCTCGCATTACCAACTCACTTGTCCCGATTGCACAACGTATTTCACGTGTCTCAGCTAAGGAAGTATTTGCATGACCCCAGCCACACGATGCTTGACGACGAGGTAGAGATCAAGGAAGACCTAACTACTGTGACTACACCGGTTGGAATCGTGGACCGATCGGTAAAACGCTTAAGAAACAAGAACATAAGGCTGGTTAAGGTGGAGTGGCAGCAAGGCAAGACCACCTCCTGTACGTGGGAACGCGAAGACACCATGCAACAGCAGTACCCCGAGTTGTTTACCTAGGTAAGTACCGACTGAATTTCGGGGACGAAATTCTTTTTCAGTGGGGGAGAACTGTAACATCCCAGTTTTGAAATTAAATGCTGAATGAAGAATGAACCATTAAGACTTGATTTCAACTAGAAATAACTGTTAATTGCATTTAACTAGGTAGGTTTAAGCCATTAAAATATAAAAATGGTGGTGGCCAGGGGATGGGGTGGAGTGCACGTGACTGCTGGACACGCACTCTCCTATCCCACTCTTTTTTTTTTACTGTGCGCATGCATATATATATATATATATATATATATATATATATAAAACGTGAGCCTTGGGGAAAAACGCACTTGCTATTTCTTCAGACTCCCTCCTCCGTCACTTCATCCTCTACTTCCTCTCTTCGTCTCCATCTTTCTTCTTCTTCTATCTTACTCTTCGCTCCTGGAGATCTTGGTTGTAGTACTGGAGAACGGACCACACTTCATCCCAGAATTAGGCGCAGGATACGACAAAGCCAAGGAAGACCGAACGAACCAGAAGAAAGACGTCGGACCCAACGACAAGAACGGAAAGGTTTCTGAGGTTTTTCTAAGGTAGGGGGCGCTTGCATGTCGAATGCATGGTCTAAGAACGGTACCGGATGAACGTACTGCTGAGTGTGGGTGTGTGTGCATGTATTTATAATCATTAAAACTGATGCTATGCATGTGTGCATGTATTCATAATTATTAAAACTGATGCATGATTTGAGACTCTGATAGTGATCTTCATGGCGATGGTGTAGCCTGTTAGTAGATGATAATGATGGATGATATGCATGGATCTATTTTCTTGTCACTATGAAAAATATGTGTGTGCATGCTCTCAATTGGATTGCTCAATGTTGTTAGTTTGATGACCGATTGTAACGTGCGCTGGTGTGATTGACTGATTGATTACGAGTAGTGTGGGAAAATCCGTTCTTGCTTAATGACTACGGCGAAGGTGTTTGTGGCGCGATGATGTGTATTAATGAATGTGTTAGTTGCATGAGTGAGAGTGGGGTGACCCATAGAAGGTCAAGAACGCCAAGGGAAACGACTTCCAGTTACCAACCCTGGCTAGATCCTAATAGTGCTCGTGGTAGCCGTTGGAGCTAGAGAAGAGAGTCTCGAGACGCCATGGGGAGGCCGGTGCCACCTGGTAAGAGCTGAGGGACGAGGGGCCAGAAGAAAAGGGGACCGTAACTGAGAGTCTTTACCCGAGTCGGATCCGCAGGCATGCATATAGAAATAAGGCTGATTGTGATGGTGTATAAGTCTATGTATGTAGATGTGTATGATTTTGAATGCATGAATATATATATTTGGATGTGGAATAAACTCTGTATATTATGTGTGTCATGAATGTTGTTTGAACTGTATGAACTTGGTTACTTAAGAAAGGTCGAATGATAGCAGGAGCGTATACTGACGCTGATACCGAGTCTGCGAGTATCATTTTACATGTAAAAGCTCACCCCTGCAGTGGCCATTTTCAGTGAATGTCTCTCGTGAGGAGGATCAGAAGCAGAGCGGGAATGCTGGGCGGAGTGCTGATGCATTTGGAAGGTTTAATTAAGGCGTTGTTAGATTGAGCCCTGACTGGTCCATACCGGATGTTAATGTTTTGGGGATGAATAGAACTTTATGGATAAGAAGAAGTCCGATTTTTGTGTTGTAAATATTGACATATACTCTCCTATATATATATATAGATGTATGGTTTTGTGTGCATGATGTCATGTGCTACCTTGTTTCATAATTGTGCTTTAATGGAAACGCAGGGACGGTATGATTGAGCAGGTTATAGCCAAACCAGAGTGAACCGAGAATTGTCTTAGGAAAATTTATGTCGGATACGTTGGGCGGCGTCGTACCCCGCCCGAAGTATGGGAGCAATGCGCCCAAGCGTGAGGATTTGCACTGGAGCGAGGTAGTTGTTAGAATGAGACCCCGGTGTTGACCCCTGATTTGGGCGTTATGGTTGAGTCCGCCCAGGCGTTGCCATAATTAGTTGAGTTGGGCGGAATAGGTTCAGACTCCTCCTTTCTCCACAACCTACTACCGCATATGTACCCTGTAACTCCCCGCTTCTTTGAGTGAAGTGCGAGTGTGAGGATTTATCTGGGAACCCTTGTCCATACCCGATTGCGAAAAATTACCTTGTATTTGTGTTGAAGAGGCGTTGTGCAGATTCGTTTAGGCGGTGTCATACCTCGCCCAGGTATCTAGGACAGTTCGCCTAACGCGTAGAGCTATACTGAAGCAAGTAGATATCAACTCGAGATTCCGCTTACGTACCTTCTTTCTCCGTTGTCGCATTATTCCGTCTCGCTGGGCGGTATTGAACATCGCCTGAGTAAATGAATGTGGTAATGTAGTCCGCCCAAGATAAATATACCCCGCCTAGTCAAGTAGGATGATTCTAACTCCGCCTTTCTACCGAATGCCATGCATGTGAATGTATTAACATCTTTCCCTTATCTACTTCCTCCTATTGATTGACCAGTGTTACTCGAAGGAAAGCTTCCTTGTGAAATTCCCTCTATCCGCTGCTGCTTTACCATACTCCGCCTGGACGGTGTCAGACCCCGTCTAAGTAAATGAACGGTGTTGTGTAATCCGTCCTAGTACTGGTGTGTTACGATAAACCCGTTGAGCCGGCCCCAGTTTAGCTTCTTTGTAGGTTGCTATATGCGCGTGAATGCTCTTCGTTTTCCCCCTTGCCTGCTCCCTTCTATATCAAATGTTACGTGACTGTTTTGTGAAAAATTTTCTCATATTTTTGAAATTATTAGTTGCAAATAATAAGGTGTTACATTGGTGGCTGAGTCTATTATTACGGTGGACATATTGGCATGTGTTGATGATTATGCGATGGCATGGGTGACTGATAATGAGGTGGTTGAGGGAAAGGCTGGGGAGAGTAGCTGTTAGTAGTAGTGGCTATATAAGGATATGGCGTGAACTGATAGGGGTTGGCAGGAGGAAAAAATGCAGGGTTGTACAGCCTTTGATGAGAGTTCCCTAGATCATAGGTAACAACATTGGTCTCACTATCTTTCCTTTTTTTGGTTTGCAGATGTTTTTTCATGGAAGATGCTCCAGATGAAGTTTGGGCCATTTTTCCTATCTTTACCCTGCTTTCTACTATTTCCCCAATGATAACGATATCGAAAAAATTTAAAGATACACTTTCGATTATCCTATCACAAAAAGGAGTTTGAAGTATGTCAATAAACATTGCCACAATCTCTTTCTCTAGCAGCAGTGGGTCCACTTATGCAGCCATCTCTCGCCAAGGATGGGCATATTCCTTCAAAGACTTATTATGTTTCTTAGTCATATTTTGTAGTTGTAACCTATTAGGCGCCATGTCCAGGTTGTATTTGTACTGCTTTAGGAAAGCATCAACTAAGTCTTTATAGCAATATATGCAGTGAATAAGCAACTTATCGTCAAAGGCATAGGAAGCCATCTTCCGACAATACATGGCCAGATGATTCCAAAGACAAGACGTACCCTGGTATATGTCAAATTTAGGTTTTTTAAATTTAGGATGTATCACCACACCTGGGACCAGACAAAGTTTAGATGCGTCTGTTGAGCCAAAACCCCCTACACCTTCCATGATATGTAGGCACTCCTTGAGAATTTCCATCTTTCCCTTAGGCTGAAGAGTTGTAATTATAGGATTAGTGCTCTACATGACAACAAGGCGAGGTATCATATACCCATAAGGATAATTGTACTACGAGTAGAAGTAAGGAGAGAGTGATGCTTGATGGGTGGGATTTGGCTGGGTCAGACCTTGTGTTGAGCTGTTTGAACTACAGGCCACTGAGTGGGCCAAGGTTCAGAGGTATGTGTGCCCAACACTTGATTAACTAGTGGATTGACCATTTGGGTAGGATTCTAAACCTGTAGATTTTTTGTAGGTATTGTATTCCTATCTTGTGAGCCCGGGATTACAGGAGGAAAATATCTAGGAGGTAAACCATACTATAAAAAGGGTATGAGGTTACTATCCTGATCAGTGAATGTTTGAGGAGGCATATGCATCTATATGGCATGCCATAAGGTGGAAACTGCATGGCACAAAGATCAGTAATGATAAGGCTTGAAAAGACTTAATTATTCCACCTTTTATTTAACATAATTTATTAATTATTGTTTAGTTTTGACTATATTATTTAATAATTTGTTAATAATTCGTGTTTTAGTTATTTATTTTAAAAGTGCCTTATTTATGTAAGAAAATGGTTAAAAACATTAATTAGTTAAGAGTTTATGATTATTTGTAATTTCATTAAGCAGCCAGCATACAAATGCTAGGCAATTAGTTGATTTTTGGTGCAGGAACAGGTTGTGTTCAAACTAAGAAGACAAATCCGAGTGAAAAATTACAAAAAGCCGAGTGAGAAATCATAAAGCCGAGCGAGAATTTACAAATCTGAGTGAGTCTTCGTAAATCTGACTGAAAGGAGTCCAAAAGACCGAGTGAGCGAGACTTCAAAGAGGCTGACTGAAAAGACTTCCCAAAAGGTTGACCAAAAAGAATTAACAAAAGCCCAACTTAAAAGACTTCCAAGATACCGACTCCAAAAGAGAACAGGGAACCGGATACCGTATGAGAACCCGAGCGTCAACTTCAGAACGCTGATTCATTTATCAATCCGCTCAAGCAAGAGCCAAACTCGCTCAAGCGTAACTTCAAAATACCACCCTCACCCAAGCTTCTCCATAACCGAGAAAGCAACACTGCAGTGCAATTCCGAGCTCGCTCAAGTGAGAGTTTAACCCGCTCAAGCGAGAACCCAGTTTGCTGAAGCATAGAGGCAGTAACTTAAACACTGTTCCTTTCCTCCAACAACATACTCGGCGCAGTGCTGTTTCCGCTTCCATTGCCTTCTCTTCTACTGCTGCACCCTTAGTAACTTAAGTAGTGAGCTGTTAATTAGTGGTGTTGTGCTGTGATTAGCTAAGGATGAGCTGGATCCTATTAAGAGCTGAGCTGTAATTAGTTAACTATTCTGTAAACTATATAATTAGTTAGTTTATTCGTTAACTTAAGTTTCCTAAGTTATCAGTTAAGTTAGTTAGTTAGGTAGAAGCATATATATAGGTTATACATATTCTGTAATAGAGAGCCAGAATAGAGACAGATTCACATAGAATACATAGAACACGATTCATTTACAACTTCGTACATCCCACTACGCAATTTTCTCTCTCTAAATCCTCTCCTCCATGACGTTGCACAATCCTTCGATGGAACCGAAGTCAATGGAGTTCTAATTCCTTAAGGTTGGGATTGCAAAGGTTAGCAATAGAGTCTTGAAGCTGTGAGCGAGGAAATCGACTTCTAGATCCTGAGGCGAACAAGCTGAGGAGTGGATTCAAATCGCTGGATTGACAAATCCAGAACTGATGAAGAACTTCGCCAGTGAGGAATCATGGCTGAAGCTTAGGTAACTTCCAGCTTTCTAACTAGTTCAGGCCTAATCAATTTAGGTGAATAGTTAGAGTTCAACCTCCAATTTCGCATTAGATTCTTAGGTTAATTGAGCACTTAAGGAATTAAGGTTCAATGCTTAAGGATTAGTGTTTTTTACCTAAGGAATTAGGGAATAACCACAAGCGGATTGTCCTCTGGATTATGAAGTTTGATTATACGGTGATTGCATGTTTCTTGATGAATTTGTGAACTGAAGCAATCCTGACCTGTTTTCTATTAATCACCTTTCATATTTCATTTTAACTCTGTTTCTGGAAATACAAAAACAACTATAAAACACTAAAACAACCAAAAACCGAATGAAATTCCTATGTCTTTTGTTGGTTCAGCTTATACTAATCCAAGATTGAGGTACTTACCACAATCCCTGTGGGATGATCAAATATACTACAATTTTAACGACTGGTGCGCTTGCCAAGATATAAATCTGAGAGTCACAATTTTTAAACAGAGATTTTCACACCAATTGGATGACTCGGGATGTTAGCATCAAGTTAATGGCGCCGTTGCCGGGGATTGTTGAGTAATATTAACAATCCTTGGACCGGTACTAGACTGAACCATTTTTTTTAGTTTCTGTACACGTTGTTAGTTTTTAGTAAATTTCGTTGTAAGAGTAAGATTTGTTAAGTCTTGCGTGAATTGTTGTTCTTAGTTACTACTCTTTGATTTTAGTTGTTTAGTTGTTAGCATTAACCATTGCAGTAACATTGTTTGTAGTCAGTTGTTGCATCTATGTTTTCTTTAGTTCCTTTGGAAAGTGAAAAGTTACAGGTAATGGATCTGGATGACACCTTAGCAGAGTTTCTTCAATATTCACAAACACTATGCATGAACCAGGTAGAGGAGGTACAATCAATTGAGGAGGAGCCATCGGAGTTAGAAAGGAGTTTAATTCAATTTATAAAAGTCACTCAAACCGGCCTCCAAAATTTCGATAATTCAATCATGAATATTCAAAAGCAAGTGGATTTTATTACAAAGCAGTTAGCCGAAGAGCAAAGGAATATAAAGGTTGTACGAAGGAAAGACCAATATGAAGAGCCATGGGATGATGATGTTGCTCTAGCTGAAGAAATTAAGTTTGGGGAAGAAGAAGATCAGTTAGAAAACATTGAAATGGATGAACCTGAACTTGAAGTTGATGTAGAAACAAAAGAAGAAAAAGAAAATAAGGAAGTTCAGGGATATTTGATGGAAGAATAGTCAATTGAAGAATGTAAAGAAGAAAGTGATATGGATTATACTTCAGAAGTGGAAGATGATAGTATATCTAGTGAAGCATTCTTTGATGATTGGAATGAAGAAGATTGGTCTAAAGAAGAACAAGAGCAAGAGTTGTCATTGAATAATTTCTTTGATGATGCAAGTGTTGTAGGAGTGCAAATTGAACAAATGACAACAGAAGCCATTGAGGAACCTGAAAATCATTTAGACACTATTATTGAGCAAGAAGTGATAGAAAAGGTTGAGATCTCAGCAAAGATGGAAACCATATCTTGGCAGCTTAATAATGATACTGAATTTTTGTTGGAGCCAAGTGTGAACACAGAGAAAGAAGTAGAAGTTCATGCACAAGAAGAGTTAACATGTGTAGATGTTGAGAATATAAAAGAAGAAGAAATTCAGCCATGTTATGAGGAGCGTTTGCTAGTGGTGAATACTGCAGCTATGGAATTTAAAAGGAAACGTGAATCATCAAGTCAAGAAGAATATTGCTTGTGGCATAAAAAGAGGAAGACTAACAAAAAACAAAAAAAGAAAAAGAGTGAAAAAATGAAAAAAAAGAAAAAGCAGAAAGTTTGGAAAAATAAAGATTGGAGGAAAGTTATGTTGAGCATTAGCTTTAAACATAACAAGGAAAAACAAGGAGTAAAAAGACCAAGAGTGTATGGTCTTAAGAAATGGGATCCTGGAGGATGATCTCGTGTTTGTTTCTCTTGTACATAAATAAAATAGTGAGAGACTGAATAGCATGAAGAAAATAGAATCAGATTCCCTCCACGCTTGAGCAAGAGGAGAGTGACGCTTAAGCGTGATTTAAGCGTTACTTTGTATAAGTCTTTTCGCTTGAGCGTGCATTCTTTTCGCTTGAGCGAGCGCGGGACCTGTTTCTCCTTCCGCTTGAGTGTCATTCCACACGCTCAAAGCGTGACTGTGATGCATGACTTTTTCTGCACCTCCGATTGAGCGTACGTTAACACGCTCTGAGCGTGGCCAATTATGCCTTGTATATTTGCTCCACGCTTGAGCACTTCAAGCTCTCGCTTGACCCTTTCCGACCGGAAATTTCTAACATCCTTTGATGTTGGACCAAGGGGGTACTTAAATAAATAGTTTCAAATGATGAAGGGGGGTCAGATGATGAAGGGTAACTTGTGTCACCCTGTCCTTCATTTTTCTGAGTCTTTTGGTGTCCTCAACCGATCTCTCTGCATGTGTTGGTTGTTCACCCAGCCTTTCATTCACTCATTCTTTCGTCCACTCATTTTGTCACCCAATCGTATTCTTCTTCATCCATTCGGTATTCCGTTCACTCGGACCCCTCTACAGTCGTTCTTGCATTCACTCGTCTTTCTCACTCAGTCACTTCATTTTATTCTGACTTTCGTTTTTCACCTTATTTTTCATTCGGTTCTTCATCCACTCGGTATAACTTGTACTCGTCTATCCCACTCGGCCTTCATTCATTCGGTCACTCTATTTCACTCGTTCTCCATTCACTCGGTCATTCTTTCATTCTTCCATTCGTCACTTATTCACCCGATCTTTTTCACTCATTATTTCATGAATGCTTCATCTTCCGTTTTTCTTTTTCAGCCACTCAGTTTCCACTGTAGTTGTTCTTTTATCCACTCAGGTTATCTCCTTCTTCGTCTATCTTTCACTCATGTTTATTCGCCCGGTCAGTCAGTCATTCTTTCATGTTCTTTCACTTGTTTTTCCATTTTCCGACCACTCGTTGTTTGTTCATTCGTTTTTCATTTTTACCTGGTATAATCCATTCGGTATTCATTTACTCGTTGTTTCATTCCACCTACTTTCTTTCTCGGTTTTCTTATGCTGTATTTTTCTTTTTCATCCACTCGTGTTTCATTCGCGATTGTCACACTCAGTATTTCCAGTCACTCAGTTTCCTGTCATTTCATTTTTCATTCCCCCAGTTTCTCCATTCACTCGGCCCCTCGCTGCATTCGTTTTGTTCACTCGGCCTTTCATTTACTCGGTATTTCATTCATTCGATTTTCCACTCCTGTCATTTTTTCACCCAAACTCTCATTGTCACTCACTCGTTCTTCATCTCTCGGATCTCTCTTACTCGGTATCTTTCTCCATATTCACTCGGTCTCTTCCTCTGCAGTTTTCCATTCACTGTCTTCTATTCACCGTCTCCCATTCATTCACTCAATACCCTTTTCATTCAGTGTTTTATTCACTTGTTCTTTCAATCTACTCTTTCTTCTTCGTTCTTTCACCCATTTCTCTGTAATTTTCTCACTCACTCGTCACTCAGTTTCTTATTCCTTCACCCGATCTCTTTCTAGGTTCCCCCACTCGGTATCTATTTCATGCGTCTCTTTCTGCAGTCTCTTTTTCATTCACTTGGTTTCTCACTAGATCACTCGGTTTCTTCCACTCGCTCCTGCATATACTCATCTCCTTCATCGATCGGTATACCCTTCACTCATCTCCTTCACTCAGGATATTCTCATTCGTTCTCCCATTCATTCTTTCATCCACTGGTCTTTTTCATCCACACTCAATCTATTCGTCTTTCATTCACTCGGTTCTTCCATTTACTCATTTCTTCTCTGCACTCATTGTTTTGTTTACTCTTCCACTCATCCTTTACCACTTAGTATCTCCATCACTCGGTATCTTTCTCCACTCTCACTCGATCTTCCATTCACTCGGTTCTTTATTCACCCAGTCAATCTTTCACTCATCTTTCATTTACTCATTCTTCATTCACTTAGTATTCTTTCCATTTAGTATATCATTCACTCGTTTTACATTCACTCGGTTTATTTCAGTCAGTTTGTTATCCCTTCATTCACTCGGTTTTTCTTTCATTTTTCTACTCGTCTCTCTCTCTCTCTGTCTTTCATTCACGTATGTTTAATACACATATATTGTCCACTCGACCTTCCAGTCACTCGGTGATTTGTTCGCTTGTTTCCCTCACCGCTTCCTTCCCCGACCTCATCCACTCGGTATAGTTCTTTCACTCGTTTTTATTTACTCGGTCCCTTTCTTCATTTGTTTTTGATCCACTTGGTATCTATTTCATTAGATCTTTCGCTTTCAGTCTGTCACTTTTATTCTTTATCCGATCTTTCATTCTGTCACACACTAGTCTCTCATTCACTAATTGTACATTCGTCTTTCTCTCTCTCGGTATCTCTTTTTCAGTTTTTTTTATTGGGCGTTGACATGCCAATATTTCAGCGTACTTACGCGTATTGCAGGAAAAGGTACATCTTCTAATTTCTGAGAAAGTCCAACCAGGTGCTTTCCATGAACTGCCAATCAGGTAAAAAGGGAAGTATTCTAGCTTTCCTACTCATTATTTGATAAACTATCTTAACTATTTACTCATTAATTTATGTAATTTAAAATCCATCTCAATTATTTAACTCTTGTTGATTCTCAGGCTTTAGTCGGATAAATTAATTGATCAGTTTTCTTTAACTCATGATACCTGGCCATAACTTTTTCATCATTAATTAATTATTTACTCGGCATGCTAGTTAGCACTCTGAATGTATGATCTTATATTAAGTTTGGGGATATGACTGGCTGATTAACTATTATATTCGTAGCTTTTGAGCCTGTTTTATTCTTTTCCGAGTGAACTTGCATGCTAGTTAATGAGACAGAATTTGCTTCAGTACTTGCTAATTGTTTGTATGCCAACCAATTGGAAATGATGAAGGCCTTCTTTGTTAATTCAGCCAGGGCCAAAAAGTAGCCTTCCTAATATATTTAATTATCTTTTGACCCAAAAATTATGTTTGAGCCTGAGACCCTTTTATTCTGTTTATTCACCTAACGTTACAAGCCTTTTTATCTCAAAAAAATCGACTAATTTACCCCTGGATGTTCTGCTGATGAGTTGCTCAGTCTTACTTATTACTTATTGCTTATTGCTAGGGACTAGCAAGTTCTAAGTTTGGGGATGAAGAGTGTGCCTAGCATCAATTAAGGACACACTCCGACCTTGGTTATAAATGAATAAATAGAGGCAAATGAAAGGAAAAATAGAAAAGCTGAGAAGAAAAATGAAAAAAAAATCAGCAAGGAAAAAGGTGCAAAGCACCGATTGAAATGTGATTGGAAAAGATGGAAAAGAAGAAAGAAAAAGAAGGTGCAAAACACCGAAAGTGTTAAGTTAGCATTCACTCGGAAAATAATGGAGCTTGCTAAGTAGAGGCAGTTAAGTTAAAATTGAGTCAAGGCATCAGTGGATACATCTTGTGACCTGACATTCACTCGAAAAATAATAATTGAGCCTGTAGCCCAGCCCCATTATAAGCTTAAAAAGCCCTTACTGATCTGATTGTGATGGCATATGGCATGACGTTTAGAACTGTTGCAAGCCTATGTTTATCTAAAAAGTATGTAGGTGATGAGTGCATTTTATTCACCCTATACACCGAGAGAAGAGTTAAACACCGACCAGTGAGGAAAGCATCAGCAGCTTGTCTCCCAAAGGAGGTGTAAGTTATTATACTTTTAGAAGTTGCAAAGAGAAAGCATGATCGGTATTCAATAATTATAGCATGAATTAAGTTAAGGAAAGGTTAATTGTGTTAAATAACAACTTGATTAGTTAAATAATCTGAATAGTTGCTTGAGGACAAGCAAGTTTTAAGTTTGGGGATGTGATAAGTCTTGAAAAGACTTAATTATTCCACCTTTTATTTAACATAATTTATTAATTATTGTTTAGTTTTGACTATATTATTTAATAATTTGTTAATAATTCGTGTTTTAGTTATTTATTTCAAAAGTGCCGTATTTATGTAAGAAAATGGTTAAAAACATTAATTAGTTAAGAGTTTATGATTATTTGTAATTTCATTAAGCAGCCAGCATACAAATGCTAGGCAATTAGTTGATTTTTGGTGCAGGAACAGGTTGTGTTCAAACTAAGAAGACAAATCTGAGTGAAAAATTACAAAAAGCTGAGTGAGAAATCATAAAGCCGAGCGAGAATTTACAAATCCGAGTGAGTCTTTGTAAATCCGACTGAAAGGAGTCCAAAAGACCGACTGAGCGAGACTTCAAAGAGGCTGACTGAAAAGACTTCCCAAAAGGTTGACCGAAAAGAATTAACAAAAGCCCGACTTAAAAGACTTCCAAGATACCGACTCCAAAAGAGAACAGGGAACCGGATACTGCATGAGAACCCGAGCGTCAACTTCAGAACGCTGATTCATTTATCAATCCGCTCAAGCAAGAGCCGAACTCACTCAAGCGTAACTTCAAAATACCACCCTCGCCCAAGCTTTGCCATAACCGAGAAAGCAACACTGCAGTGCAATTCCGAGCTCGCTCAAGTGAGAGTTTAACCCGTTCAAGCGAGAACCCAGTTTGCTGAAGCATAGAGGCAGTAACTTAAACACTGTTCCTTTCCTCCAACAACACACTCGGCGCAGTGCTGTTTCTGCTTCCATTGCCTTCTCTTCTACTGCTGCACCCTTAGTAACTTAAGTTGTGAGCTGTTAATTAGTGGTGCTGTGCTGTGATTAGCTAAGGATGAGCTGGATCCTGTTAAGGGCTGAGCTGTAATTAGTTAACTATTCTGTAAACTATGTAATTAGTTAGTTTATTCGTTAACTTAAGTTTCCTAAGCTATCAGTTAAGTTAGTTAGTTAGGTAGAAGCATATATATAGGTTGTACATATTCTGTAATAGAGAGCCAGAACAGAGACAGATTCACATAAAATACATAGAACACGATTCATTCATAACTTCATACATCTCACTATGCAATTTTCTCTCTCTAAATCCTCTCCTCCATGATGTTCCATAATCCTTCGATGGAACCGAAGTCAATGGAGTTCAAATTCCCTAAGGTTGGGATTGCAAAGGTTAGCAATAGAGTCTTGAAGCTTTGAGCGAGGAAATCGACTTCTAGATCCTGAGGCGAACAAGCTGAGGAGTGGATTCAAATCGCTGGATTGACAAATCCAGAACTGATGAAGAACTTCGCCAGTGAGGAATCATGGCTGAAGCTTAGGTAACTTCCAGCTTTCTAACTAGTTCAGGCCTAATCAATTTAGGTGAATAGTTAGAGTTCAACCTCTAATTTCGCATTAGATTCTTAGGTTAATTGAGTACTTAAGGAATTAAGGTTCAATGCTTAAGGATTAGTGTTTTTCACCTAAGGAATTAGGGAATAACCACAAGCGGATTGTCCTCTGGATTATGAAGTTTGATTATACGGTGATTGCTTGTTTCTTGATGAATTTGTGAACCGAAGCAATCCTGACCTGTTTTCTATTAATCACCTTTCATATTTCATTTTAACTCTGTTTCTGGAAATAAAAAAATAACTATAAAACACTAAAACAACCAAAAACCGAATGAAATTCCTGTGTCTTTTGTTGGTTCAGCTTGTACTAATCCAAGATTGAGGTACTTACCACAATCCCTGTGGGATGATCAAATATACTATAATTTTAACGACTGGTGCGCTTGCCAAGATATAAATCTGAGAGTCACAATTTTTAAACAGAGATTTTCACACCAATTGGATGACTCGGGATGTTAGCATCAAGTAACTTGGCCAGAGTTTCTATTATTGTTAGTGGGTAATGCATCCTGGGCCTGGGTTAGAGTAAAACCAGGAAGGTGCAGAGGAGAAGTTGGTTATCGCTCGTTGCTTCTGGATGGGCCTCCCTCTGTGACTCTCTTCTCCAGAAGCCTAGTCAACTCAGTTATTTATTCGGTTAACTGGTTGACCTCGTTCCTTAAGTCCTCAGTCTCGTAATTCATTTCAGCCATGAGTCTTGCCTGAAGCCGAGTTCTATAAGGGAGCCTCTCCATGATTTCTTCTTTTTTCAAAACAAGATGTGTTAGTGAAAAGGAAAAGATAAAGAAGCAGACAACAAAGAAAAAAAAGGGAAAACAAATAGTGATTGGAGCGATTCTGAGCCTTGACGGGCATTCTTTTACCATTCCTCAGAATGTCTCATTCAAAAGTACTAAGTTAAGAAATATAGAAACTAATATGGTATCATTGTAGAAGCAGAATAACTAGTTTATTACTTCAGTAAAAAGCATTCATTGCATCAAGGGAAAATAATCAGTCTCTCCTAGCTTGGGCAATCATAGCCTTCATTTCACTAAGCCAACTTTATAATATTCTAAGAAAACCACAATTTCCTTAGGGGTAGTAAGAGGGTTCATCATTTTTTTGGCCTCCCTTAGTAGCCATGGGATGTCCTCAAAAGTTCCGTTTTCCAAACATGCCAACTTGGCAAACCAGCGCATCTATGAGTGAATGATTTCATCCTGACTTGTCGCTTCAGCTTTCATGGACTGTATCATCTCCTGACACCTATTCTTTACCTTGTACGCACGCCACTTTTCATCATTTATTTCTTGTCGGGAAGCTTCTGCCATATCTTTGATTTGTTGCTCCATGTTATTAATTTGGGATTGCAGAAAACTCCTTTATGCTAAGGCATTATGCTCATTTTTTTTAGCTTTCTCCATCATTTTTTAGTAACTGCTTGTCTGCAAGCATGGCATCCCTTTCTTCATTCTTGGTCTTTAGCTAGAAATTGGCCGCTTGGAGGCATTGATTGCATATAACTCCTCTTAGCTTTTCACTTCCTACTTTTTTTTCATGATTCTCTCTCTTCCAGAGAACGTAATCTTGGTGGGCCTTCGTCAGGTCATCTTCTAACTTTTTATTCTTTGCCATCAGCTCGACTAATTTCTTTAACCATTTCATCTTCAAGGGGAGGCATAATAGATGAATTGTACCTTGGAAGGGAATCGAGTTATCTGAATAGCAGCTTGATGATGGACACCCCATTTAGGATCCATTAACAGTACACTTCTTTGGTATCATAGCTTCTAACACCTAACTCTTTCACTTTCTTGTAGACACTTTGCCAGATGCCCCTTATATGCTTAAGGGTACAAATGTAATCCCCTTTTTCATAGTAAAGGACAAAGGGTGTCAATGACTCTTCATTTGGTGGTCCGAGCAGGGGGTAGGCCAATTGGTGCTTAGCTATGACCGAATTCTAACTGATGCATCTACGTGTGCCTGTGGGACATTCGGATAGCTTCCACAATGGTTAATAATGGTTTCAACTTTCAGCCATTTTAAATACCACCATATTTTCTCAGCAGTGAGCCCAACAAGATGGATGGCCCATTCATGCCCGTTCTTCATAGTCAATTGGCACAACTTTAGGTCAGATATAGGGCATTCAACCTTGCCCACTTGGCTGAAGATATGGATGTAAGCCACACATACAGAGTAAATAAGCAATAGTAGATTCTTTTTCCTTCTTGAGTATGGAAAAAGTCCATGGTACAATAAACATCTACCAAGATAGCAGTAACAAGATTTTTACGATGAAGCTTGTGGGCTAGGAAGACATTTATGGCATCATAGCCTATATAATTCTTAATTTGATGGAACAAGATGACACCATAGAGGGTAACTGCTAGGGTATCCATGAAAGTCTCCCAATCTTCTTTCTTAGCTAGACTATTCATGTGTTTTTCAAGATACACCCTGGTAAACCATGGTGTCTGATTCCTATTCAGTTGTGCTTTTCCCAGCTCAATCGGATTGATTTTCAATATAAAAGTAAGGGAGGTGATGTAGGCATGTTGCTCAAGTCATCTGTAGGGTATCTTCCCCTCTAATGGCAAGCCCAAGATCTGTTCAAACTCCCCTACTGATGGCACTAATTGGAAGTCCCGAAAGGTGAAGCACCAAAGGGGTGGGTCATAAATGGGCCAAAGTGATGATCGCTTCGACCTGTACTTCAACCTCTAAAAGTTTTAAGATCCTCGTATATTTCCTTGAGAAGGTCATTTTTAGGTTAGATTTAGCTTTTTTCCCAAAGCCTGCAGGCTTGCTGAGTCAATTTTCCCAGCCTTGACATGTAGTAGTTTCCTCAGTTCGGCCCTGTTGGCTCCATATTCGTCTAAACCCATATTAGTTTCCATCTCTAGTAGGATATTCGCTAAGTTTAGATCACTTCCTGAAAAAGAAAGGAGAAAAAAATCAACTTATGGAGTTGTCACGCCTTGTTAATCATTATTTCCTAAAAATATTTTTCGTGTCTATAGGGAATAATGATTAATAAGGCTTAAGAATAAGTTACAGACTTCTCGGATCATCTAATTTTGAAAGAACCTTGCATAAAAAAATTTTACGATCCAGGAAACCTATAACAAAAAGTATGAAATTGAACAGGCTTGAGGATCGCTTTCCCCATGAAGGATTATTGGGCTTTCTTTTAGAAAAAAACATTTGTTGAGGTGTAAAGGAGAAAATCCTTTAAGGAGGCAGGTAGCCTAGTGAATTTAATTCAAAAGAATGAAAGGTAAAAGGAATGTTACCCTTTTTTTCCCTAAACAAGGTTTGTTTGAAGGTCTCCTATAAGTTTTAGGGCTCCTCTAATAGTGTCCTCTCACATTAGGTGGTTGTTCTAAATTACTAAAGGCCACTAGAGTTCAGACTCCACCCATGATGTTGACCACAATGGTAAGAAGCCTACCAAGTGTGGGCACTATGATGAAGTCACGCTCTAGTTAAGGCTCTCACGATGTCAGACGGAGATGAATATCCCGAATGAAGTCGCTGCACAACCTTCCCTAAACTTAAGGTTTATTCAGACCCCTGGGTGTAGGGTCCCACTTAAAGTGTGTGTGAAGAGTGTAAGTGTAGTGTGTGGAGGGGCATACATACCTGAACCTTACCTTTCCTTAAAGAAACACAAATACAATATTACGATGTCCTCTAACCTAGTGTTCAATAACATAATAATATGATGTCTTTTACCCTAAGGTTCCATAATAACATATATCAACAAAAATACATTGCACAAACACATAGGCAAGAGGTAATATAGGATTATTCTAATATACCTAAACAATTCAAACAGGCTTGACTCTCTAAACTCCTCAATGGAGTCGCAATCTGTCACGACCGGGATCGCGGCAGGATACTGACCCTAAAAACAAATTAGGTTTCCGAATTCATTCCGTAAACCATAGAGTCACCATAAATGTTTTTAAGGTAAAACATCAGAAAAATGCTAACCTAAGGGTATTGATCCCAAGTTGAGATTTTAAGTTCGGGAGTCTAATTACAGGTGAGGAAGGTATTAGCATCTCGCACTGTCTATTTTAAACGATTACCCTAAATTGTTTATGTTTTAAATAATTTGTGATTTAAACCTCTTAAAGATTTTTTATAGATTTTACCAAATTAATTAATTATTATATTTGTTAAAAAAACCGTGTGTTTTTTTTAGGTGATTAACAGGACATCTCGTTCGAATTAATCGGTTGTCACTTAAAAGAGTTATATATATTTTTTACAAATTATGGGTTATGTTTATTTTTTTTAAAATCAGGGTCTGATAGGATTAATTACTCCTGCTCCTATGTATTCCCCAAGCATGAAGGCAAATCAGGATTATGTAGTTCTTTCTTTATAATTTTTTAAAAAAGAAAAATAAATTAAAAATATTGAAATTTAAAAAAACGTAGATCAACAGAACATCTCGTCCAAATGGATCTTAAATATTGTATTATTTATTATTTTAAAAAAATGGACCTTAGGTTTAATTATCATTTTTTAGACAGAAATGAGAAGGGAAAATAAAAATAAAAATAAACAAAACTAAGCTAAAATAAAATAAAATAATAGTGTCAAGTAAGAGGACAAAAACAAAGAAAAAGATAAGTCTATGACATAAATGACGGAATAAGTAGAAGAAAAGAAAAGAAAAAGCTAATAAATCAAATCATAAAAGTGAAAACAATAAACAATAAACAATAAGCAATAAATAAAAAAGGCTGATAAATTAAAGCATAAAAAAAAAGAAGACAATAAACAACAAAAAGAAAAAACTTACCTTCTTTTCCGAGCCAAAGAGAAAATTTTAAAATTGCCTCCAAATTCAGTGGTGTCTCTTGTGTCTTCTAAACTGAGACTCCCGTGGAAAAAATCAAATCTTTTCTAATGTGGGAGATCGGTCAAAGCCGCAACCATAGAGTTTACTAAGAAATGGGCTATTTCCCCCCGGTCCCCTTTCAAGTGTTACAAGATGTTGTTAATATGATAACATAACAAGCATCCCCCTATAGGAGTATTCAATGTGGGACTAAAGAAAAGCTAGCAATTTAGATTTTAGCAACTCCTAATTCAATGAGTGACTAAATCTAGTCTACTTTTATCATCTCTTTTCTTTCTTTTCTTCCCTCTTCTTTTTTCTTTTCTTTCTTTTTTATTTTCCTTTTTCCTTTTCTTTTTTTTACACAAACAAAAGGGGGATGTTCACACCTTTTTCCTTAAAAACTAAATCCTACATCTGATTGATTTTTTCAAATAAGCCCTGATAAAATTGGGTAGCAACACATGTGATGATGAAATATAAAAGTGGTCAAATCTTCCTTCTTGTCTTAAAAATGATGAATACATCGATCTTATTAATAAGAATGTTTTGGCTATTTGATTGTTGAAAAAAAATCCCTAAGTGTCGATGCGGGTCCTTACAAAAAAACACAAAAATAAATTATGATTTGAAAAGGTATAAGGATGGGTAATGTTAGGACCTTTGGATCCTTAAAATTATTAATAGAATGCATAATAATGTTTCAGAATAAGGCTACTGCCCAATTCTAGAAATATAGATGAAGTGAGAAAAAAGAATTAGTGACTTTGTCTTTAATTACAACCAGTAATGATTTGAGGGTAAAAATAGGGTTTTCTGTAAAAGAATTTGGTCACAGGGGAAAACTAGATTTCTGGGTTGAAATTATGGAATGATTTGATGTTAAAAACATAGAACTTCAAAATTTATTCAATCTAGGCTTTTGATTTGACAATTGGAGTGTTCTAAAGAAAACAAGGCTTAAATTACATTTTTGGAAAATCAACGAGAAAATGGTTTTGAGACTTCAAATTTCATCTAGATCTTGTGTTACCACTTATTTTAAGGATTTAAATAATTTTTAAAATTTTTCAAGATAAGTCTTGAAAGGGTTTTGGTTTTGGGCACTAAAAGAAACAGAGCTTGTAGTTGAAAACACGACGAAGCAACATTTCTTACAAACCGGTAAAAGGATCAAACTGTTAAGGGTTTTGTGACCATAAATATTATATCTGAGCTTTTGTCTCTAAATAATATTTTGAATAAGTTATCCAATTAAGTTAAGTGTTTGAATTGTACAGCAAGATTCCTTCGTCAAAGTAAGTTAAAAAATGTCATATTTGTAAAAACTACTTTCATGCCTTTTCCCCAATTATAGTATAGCCTTTACTTCTTTAATGATTTGGGCCACTTAAGTTCTCATTATAAAATACTATCAATCTCCATAATGCTTTTGCTATATTTCTGTAAAGACTAAGTATATTTTTCTAGAATCAAGTTTTAATATTCTTGAGATAACTAGTGAATCACTTAAGGCCTTTCCATGTAAGACTCCTCGGGACCCCTGTGGACCGATGTTTGGGTATGAGTAATAAGTATATTTATGGTATGTATTTACCTGAGATGTTAAGGACAAAGGGCATTGTGCATAAGAACCCTATGTGACAAAAAGTTAAAAAGAGAAAAGTAAAATACATCACATACATATCATATGCATAAGATTAGGTTTTATGCTAAAGCCTTAATAATAGGTATATTGGAGAACATGTTCATTCTATCCCGTGGAAGATCTTGGGAGTACAAGTAGGTTAGGTCTTTAATGATTCGGTGTCACGCCTGAGACCGGGAAATCTGTGGAAAACCTGGTGTACTTTGACTAAAGACAAGTGTTTCTAAGACCGTGGAGAACCGATTTCGTTGTGATTATGATCATGAATTATTGAGATGGTTATGGATCCATAGAGTTTGGGCATGGGTGTCCTTTTACCTTGATGTTCGGGAATTTAGTGTATTCCAATCGCTCTAGCATCCACTACCCGGTATGAGTACCGTGATAGCATAGTTATGAGGATATGGATTTAATTGGGCCTTATCTCTATCATGGAACACTAATTGAAGATGAACAATAAAATATCTAACTCATGCATAACATATTAATTGACTAACTCATTTTTACTAATGACTGTGATCTAAGATAATGTTCATATGTTGTTGTGTGGCGGTGAATATCTAATGGTTGAACTGTATATAGGGTTCTGATGAGGTACCCTTGTATGCATACCCATGAGTTAGGAGTAATATACTTACCCCTTCAGTTTGTTGTATGTTCTATTTATGGTACCTCTAGACAAAAATCACAAAGGACACAGGTAAGGCCCTAATCAATAAGAGTAGGAAGTTTCTAAAGTGTCGCTATAAGCAAGTAAGGGGTACGAGTGTCTACCTCATCTAGTAGAAGGAAAACATAGAGAAATGCTTTTTGGTAGACCTTAGTTATAGATGATTGTTGTGTTTTGGGTTATAGAGTTATGTTTTAGGAGCTTTCATGTCCCGTTCTCTTGTTAAGAGTATGTAATCTTTTTGTTAATGAACCATGCCACTATTATATAAATGATTCTAAAAAATTGTTTTGTTATGCTCAGTGTACAAAAAAAACTTTAAATTTTTACAAATTAAGTAACACCTTAGTAGGGAATCTAGTATGAAGAATTGTCCTAGTTAACCGAGGGCGTTACACATTCTATTATGTTATAATCATAACCATCCACCGTAAGTCCTAATAAAATTCTACACGAATCGGTGCATATATATCATCAATCATCTTTCACTCTTTAATCATATATTTTCATTTTGGCATAATTTAACTATCATGCTCTTTATCATTCAAGGACTCATTAGTACCTTAGTATCACAATCATATATTGAACCAGCTAGGAAGTGATCACCACATGATTATATGAAGAAAGGACTAGGGTTTTGGGGCATTCACATTAGCAATAACATAAAAATAACCACCTTGGCATCATGGGGAACACCATGGTCATGGTAGCCACCACTGCCTTACCATGGTCCCCTCTGCCATGCCTCTAAAATTGGCCATAACTTCTAACATGATCCATGGCCAGGTTGTTGAGCCTACCATGGCCATGGATCAGCCCTTGACACTCATTTTTATTCATTTTTCATGCAAAAGTAAGACCTACTTGTATCATCTTCAATCAATGACATATAAATACATTTCAATTCAATTCTTACATAGTTTTATCACTAGATTCATATCATATATATACATTGTTACTATATGTAAATTGTTATCATATATGTAAAACACTCATGCCTATCATTTCCTAAGTTTAATCCAATCTTTTAATTCATTCTTATCAATTCAATAATTTCAATATGAACTATTTTTTTTTTGCATTCCAATACACCCACCAACTTTGCAATTTCATTTAAATGCATCAATTCCTCAAATCCAAACACAAACTTGACAATCCATAATGTGCAATCATTTCCTCATGCAATCAATTCAACCAAACCATATACATGTTTAGTTTAACACACAATCTATGATCATATTCATAATACACCACTTCTAGACACTAATTTTAAAGGTTCAAACCACAATTCACATAATGAATCCATACACAAGCACTTTAGTCTTTAACTATTTCACTTTATCATTTTCTCACGTTATTCACACATTTTTACAAAAACCTAATATGCAATTTCTTGAACAAGTGGAATCTAACATTGTACTTCACATAAATCCATAATTCTATTCATTTCCCACCTATTCACTATGCTATCTCATCTTTCTTACCTTAGGGAAGACAACTACAAGTTATGGTGAGGCTTTTCCTAGCTCTAGCTCTAACCTACATAATATACCTAAAATATCTCAAAGATTGGAAACCTAAACATAACTATTAACTTTGACAAGCATGAAATTTAAGGAGAATGCGTTTGGTTTCAAGAAAGCATTTCATGGGGTCAAAAACCAAAACCTAGGTTAAACAAAATGGAAAGAAAATGCGGTTTTGATGATTACCCTTGTGTGTGAGAAAAAAGTGAAAAAAATAAAAAAATCTATTTCCTTTACCTTTAAATAATGAAGTAGATGATAATGTAGGATGAGGAATTTGAAATTGTAAGAGAGAAGAGAAGTGGGTTTTGTTATGGGTGGTGAAGGGGAAAAAAGATAAGGAGGTTTTTGTTTGTTGAAAGAGAGAAAACAAAAATAGAGGGGAGAAATTAAAAGTAGTTAGATGATGAAATTGAGAAGAAAAAGAAGAAGAAGTGGATTTTATTTGTGGGTGGAAGAACAAAAAATGAGTGAGCGCGAAGAGGATAAGAATAAAGTAGGTTAGTGAGGTAGGTGAAAGAGAGGGACGTGAGTAGAGAGTGAAAGAAATGAAGCCTTTTAACTAAACTAGGTTAGGTAACTGTACTTTTTGATTATGGTTGATTCTATAAACAAGTTGAAATAAAAATTTGATTATAGCCTTTTAACCAGAGCTTAAGCTCTATTTTCCATATTAATCTCAAAATACTTTGGCAAAATAAATTATACCCTTAATTTTTCTAAAACTGGATGAAATACGTGAAATAATAGAATTCTAACAATGGGATGTTACAAACAATATTTCTCCGTAAATTCAATGATCAGGTTGGTTCAAATTGGCTCCTAAAGGACCCTTAAACAATAAGCTTTAACATTAATTTCATAAAACTAAAAATTGAGGCTATCGAAGAGTGGTTGCATGATTTTCATAATATTTATGGTTTGGAGCAAGATACATGGTTATTTCTAGATTATTTTTAAAATTCAAAATTTAAAATGAGAATTTATGACAATTATGGTTTGGAGGTGCGTTATATCAAACTTCCCTAAAATTAACAATGCAATGTGTAACGCCCCGGCCACTTTTCCCAGGAGGTCACCAATCCCAAAATTTCTCCAAGTTAAGCACGCTTAACCTTGGAGTCCTTAAGTGATGGGCCATCGAAAAGGCAAATGCATTTGTTGGTATAGGTAGTACGAATTAATTCCATTAAGCTATCCTTGACAATATAGTCCCACATCTATATAGTCTTTGGATCCCTCTCATTCTGGTATGTATTCGGTTTATTCATGTGTCCCTCCCACTAGAAGCCTATCAGGAGCCACTCCTTGTTTGTACCTATGCACTGGCAATCATTCCCCGCCCTCAACAGTGCCCGGGAAGTCACATTCCTCGCTGGAGGCCTGCTAGAAGTCGTTCCTTGTCCGTGCCTATGCACCGATGATCATTCCCCGACCTCAACAGTGTCCGGGATGTCAAATTCCCCATTGGAAGCCTGCCAGGAGCTACTCCTTGTTTGTACCCATGCACTGGCGATCACTCCCTGCCCTCAACAGCGTTAGGATGTCACATAGCCTATTGACCATCGCCTAACCCTAAAAGACTTATTTTCAAGCTAACCGTTTGAGCCAATCTACGCACCTGTACGTATTTTAGGCATAATGTTTTCTCCCGTGATTGGAATTAAGTCGTTCTTGTCCCATAATTTTTGTATCAAAATTATATATAACTTTGATATTGACCACAAAAGCCCATTCTGGCTCAACCAATCCCAGAATTAAAAATACCACACTTATTTACGTTTTCCTGGTGACAGGTTGCACTATGTTTAGTATTTCACACATTTCTCATTCATATGACCATGAAATTGAACAATTCTTTTGCCAAAATTTTCTAGACTCATTTCTCTACAACTTTGATGAAGGGAACGAAAGCTAATTCCTTACCAATTTGGCCCAGAAAATTATTCTTTGTAACTAACTTGAATCCCATAATAACTTGGGACAATTTTCATAAAACGTCCATATCTCTCTCGTCCGATAATGAATTTTTGTGTGCCATATATCGTTTTAAAGATAAGACAAAGATCTACAATTTTTATGTTTTTCATTTTCCTAATTCAAACCGTAACATCCTCTAAAAACTAAGACAAGTTGCTACCCCTGGTGTTGACACCTCAGCCATGCATGGAAATGAACCAATCACATGGAAATAAGCCTAGGACACTTGCCTCTACCTTGATGACTCCTTCCTCTACACTCTAGCAACATAAACTTGACACATGGAAATACATGTTGGAAGCTTGACACCTATCCTCTCTTCTCTCCTCCAATCGTGGACTCCTTGGCTTGCAAGGGAAAACACATGCAAAGCCATTATTCTCAAAACACTTCCATTCCTTTTCTCTATGTTTTAAGCAGCCAGCCACTTTTTCTTCTTCTCATTCTCTTTTCACGTCAACCATAATCATCCTTCCAACAACATTAAACAAAAATACTTCACCACCTTCCTTAACCTTCATGCATGAGATAGCAAATTCCTAAACACTTTACCACCTTTTAATATCTTCTGAAAACAACAACTTTGTTTACTTCTTCTCATCATCATCATGCCACTTCCTCATCCACCAAGCCTCCATCTCCTTTTTACTATTGATGCTACAACTTGTGGTGGTCCTAAAGCAAGGTTTTGAAGCTCTTGGTGTCTCTTTTTGTCTTGGTCGAAATCATCTCTAAGGTAGGGAGAGTATTTGCTCACTTTCACTCTAAATTTTCACATGCATGGTGAGGTGTGGATGTCCCTAAAATTCACACCTTGGTACCCCCTTGAAAGGCTTTGTTTATGGTCTTGATCTTGAAAATCATTTGTAAAAATCTATGTCATCTTGGGTGGTACCATGGCTGCACCATGAACTTTAAGTTCTAAATTCCTAAATTTTAATAGTTGTGTTACTATAGAAATTTTTGGTGTATGCATGTTCATTTCACTAAGAAATAACTCACAAAAATCATGAGCCTATAAGCTTAAAACTAACATGACCCCTCCTCCATGGGTGAGATGAATTTTAGATGCTTGAAATATAAATTTGGATGCATGATAATCATTCAAAAAAAAGATAGCCTTGACAATTGCTAAAAATTGCTTGTTTGTTGATTGAAACATTAAAAGGATGATGTTCCCTTTATTTCAAATGGCTGCACCTTGTACCTTAGTATTTTAGGATCTAAAATGGACTAAAAATGCTTAAAACTGATCTTAGAATTTGTAACTCAAAGGTGTAACATCCCAAATTTTGAAATAAATGGTTAACTAAGAGAAATAAATATTGAATAATTGAGTTAATTAATATCCCAAAGTATTGAAAATAATTAAATTAAGATTTTTGGAAATTATTCATAATTTATTGAGGCTTTATGAGCTGAAAATATACCCGATTAAAATATGGGTGTCAGACCAAGTATCTCCGATTGAGGTACCATTGTTCAGGGCTGTTAAGAATATTATTGGGAGTCCGAAAATATATTCAGAATAATTTTTAGATAAAGTATTGATTCCAAACGGAGATCCTGTAAGCTATGAAACGGAGAAGCTTTAATGAGGGCACAGGTTTTAATTCCAAATTCACTACTCCCCCTTCACTCTCACGTTGCCTTTCTTCTTCTAAACACCAAACATTCACTTCTTCTTCTCCTTTCTTATTTCCTCTTCATCTTCTTCCCTCTAAACCTAAGCCAAAGTGGTAAACCCATCTCCTCCCATTATTTTCATTTTATTGAAGCTTGAAGGAGGAGCTTGAAGCTTGAAGTCTCTTCTTATTCTTCTCTCATTTCGTGTGGATTTATCCCTCTCTTGAAGACTCTCTTATTTTTTCTCTTGAGGTAAGCTCTTTGCCATTTCTCAAGAGTATAAACCCTAGGTTTTGGGTTTTTAAGGTTTGAGTGAGTAATAAATGTGTATGGGTTATTGGGAGAAGCATTTAATATGGAAACCCTGAGGTGGGGTGGTCTTAAATACAAGCTTGATGGAACATTAATGGGGTACATGAAAATTAATGCTTGGGATGGTAAAAAATGATATACATTTATGATGTTTAGGATTTTAGAGAAACCCTAACTTGTAGAAATTAGGGAAAATGATTAATGTTGGTTGGAAAGTGATTTAATAAGGGGATGAATGATATTTGAATAATAGGAATGAGTAAATATGTTAAAAGAATATTTTTTGGCGGTGAGAGTGGGTGTTGATAATGGTAGGTGGCCATTAATGATGATTAATGGCCATTGTTATGTCAACCCTTTTGTGTGTATGGCCTTAAATGCATAAAAATGAACTTGACTGCCTAACCCATTGTGGTGGAGGTAAGATTTATAAAATAAAGAATGGCTAAAAAATGATAATGTTGTAAACACCAAGTGTGAGATTAAAATATATGCCTTGTGAAATATTTGAGTGGAAATGATGATTTGTGGTTGATAAACATGATGATGATGATGAATATGCTTGGCAACATGTAATGTGCATTTGGAATATTTATGGTATGCTAAATGGTGACGTTGAATTGTTTGGCTAGTGTAATGCCTTGATGATGATGTGATTGTGTTATGTTCACCATGAATATTGAAGGGTCATTATTGATGATAAATGAGAATGAAAATGGATGATTAGCATGCCTTTATGATGATGAAGGATTGATGATTGAAATTGATGATTTGTTGCCCTTGTGATAATGAGGAATTGTTAAATATACCACACTAAAATTTGAATAATAGTAACAAACCAATGATAATAAAATCCACTAAGAAATGTATGGTGGAAATGATGTTATGTTGATTGGTGAGTTACATAATTAGGATGCATAGTTGTAAGAATGCATTATGATTTGCATTTGCATTGCATCCATAGCATACTACATAGCCGTCGGTATTGGAATGTTAGGGGATTCCCCCAGCCGGCCCAATGGGAGGGCGACTCGGTGCACGAGTATAATGTTTTTCCCCTGTGACTCAGAGTGTAAGTCATGAAGCCGCCCATGTATAGCTACGGGGAGCTGCATGTGGCTGACCTTGTGGAGAGTGGCTCTTTGATGAGAAAGTGTCCCCGATGGTCCTATAGATCACAGCCGCCATGGAATGAATCATGACTAGCCTGTAACACCTTTATATTGATTATGGTGTTTACCGCGGTCATGGTGTAAATGGCCAGGTGTTGTAAGATGGGCGATACGGTTTGGTACCAGTAAAACATAATGATATGCATGCAATTAGTGTATATTTATTTTAGAGGTCATAGGTGAAAATTGGACCCTACATGTATGGCTAATTTTTAATTATGACCTAGACAATGCATGATGTTAGTTATGAGGCTGAAATTATTGCCCAAGAGATGAATGAATGAATGATGTTGATTCATGAATTATAATGTTTTATGAAGTGTATGTGATGATGCGTTTTGATGTTTATGCTTATTTGAGGACCCAATAGGATCAAATTGTGTTTTAAGTGGTTTCGATGGTAAGTAATGATTCCAATAGCTTAAATTCATGACTTATGACTTGTAGAAATTGGAATGGGCCAATTCCATTGAGAATGGGCCCTTGAGTTGCACAAAAATGCCTCAAAATGAGTGAAACGCTTTTATACGCATAACTCTCTCGTTTTTAGGAATTTTTGAGTGTGGCTGGTGGCCACACGTCACAAATGATGTATATAAGTTGGTGTCAAATTTTGGCAGGCATTGGAATTCATATGAAAAAGTTAGGGGGTTAGAAGTCCAAAAGTGTGACTTTTTCTACATAAAATGGCCTTTGTGCTGTCATGAATCGATTCACTGTTAGGGAATCCCTAGTACATGAGCAGCGAAAATACAAGGATTCCCATAGGATTTTTAAAGCACCGTGTTTCAAAGCATAAGATAAACACACACAAAATAAAATTCATTTTTAGGATGACCTCTTGAAGAACACCAAAGCAGTCATAGCCTCGTCCTTTAGGAGTCCACATAAGCACTCCCACCAGAATCGCAACACTTGCTAACTGCTAGTTTGACAGCGTGTAGTTCTTGCAACTTTTATGAATTTGTGTCTCTTTTTAGTGAGCGACCTATGAGCATCTTATGCTCTATTTATAGGCTTAGGTTTGACCTAATTTGTTCTCTCTGAAGAGTGACTCATTCTAAATGAGTTAGGCCCAATAGCTTTATTTTAGTCCAACTAAAATAAAACAAAACATTTTCTGATGGGCTTACTCTATGTGTGTGACCCTATAGGTAAAATACCCAGTTATATTAATAATAAATTATTTTATTATTAATATAAAATAAGAGCGGCATCTAGCAATGCATCATTATGTCTGAATATTTTTTAATATCAACATAACCTATAAGTGATAATTATTTTATATTTAATCCTTTTGTCACGATATTCTAATTGGGCCTAAGGCATGGTTGCGTCATCCTTGCATGGCCCAATTTATTTTACTTGATACCGGAGTAGACTTGATCTGAATAAATATCTAATATTTATTCTTTCTAGCATGGCCATGCATTTCCTTAGTCTCACTCCATCAAGTGGCCTACAGATATCACTCCTGTCATATAGGAGAGATAAATCCTATCTACATCACTCACATACCTCTGTATAATTTGTTCATTGCCTAATCACAACCTTTATAGTCGTCTTACTACAGAAGATGTTTGATTGTATTAAAATAACAAACTCCTCATGTAGGAATCGTAGTGACTTCAGGTCGAAGGACTACATATACCATTATCACATTGAGAATCGTTTATGACATTCATGTAACGATCCATGCAATGTTCTCATGCTAGGTCTGTCCAGTACATTATTACTCTTAATATGTACCCGTGTGAAGACTTGATATCATCTATATCTATGATTTGTGAGATCAGGTCATCAGTACACTCACACACTAGTCTCAATGTATTTACATGTCCCCATGTAAATACTTGACTAGGGACATTTTAGGAATAACTTTCATATGACCTATTACTCCAAGGATAAATACGTTTTATGTAACATCCTGGTTTTGATTTGATTACCAATTAAGGTTAATTACATAATTAAGATTATTAATTGAATAATAATAATAATAATGCGAGGAAATTACTTAGGTGCCCTTAGTGGTGTTATAAAGAGTCTGGTTTCCTCTTTTCCTCTTTAATTACGTGAGATTAATGTCCCATCATGATGTGATGGCTGATTGATAGAGCTGAGCTGACGCTGATGGGGCAATGTGATGATAAAGCCTCAGTTCACGTTTTCCCTTGCATCTTCTTCATTATCTCTTGGTGCATGTTCAGAAGGGAGAAAACACTCTTCATTCTCTCTAGAGCTTCCTGAAGCTTCTGCTTCTTCTTCCTCCTGGCTATTCCTTCTTCTCCTTCTTCTTCTTCCATTCCAGGGCTGTCAGGGTCTCGGGTTGGAAGTCTGCAGCGTATGGGGTGCCTCGGGTTGTGTAAATGGTCCACTATATGAGGCAGAGCTGCATGTGAGGGGGAAAACAAGGTTGGGTGCTTGGATGCATGGAGTCCTCCACTGGGTTGCGTGAGGACTGTGTTGTGCTACGAGGAGTGTCTTGGAGGCAGAGCCGTTCCAGAGTATGAGTGGCTCAGTGTTCCTCCAAAGCTGTGTAGAGTACAACAGCTGAGTCGTTCTGTTGAGAACGAGTGACCGAAAGACGATCGAACAGTGTTGCAAGCTCATGGAGCTTCTGGATCTTCCTTCCAGGTAAGGGGCTAATTTACATCTCAAATGTATGGTTTATGGACGGGTTCCAGGTGAAACTATTACACTATGATGTGTTGTGTTTGCTGTGTGTTGTATGTTATTTGAGTGGAAGCCCGGATGTGTGATTATTATTATTTGTGTGATGTATGATTATTTCCATCCAAGAGATGTATGATGATATCTGTGATGATGTTGAGTCAATGCATGGGATGCATGTTATTTGTATTATGAATGCCGAGTGTATTTGTATGGTCTGTTGCTGATTCCCGTGTGGGATACTATATGATTTGCATGAGATGCACTTGATAAATATGGATGATTATTGTGAAATGCATGAGGTTGCTTATATGGAGAAAGGGTGACCCGTGGAAGGTCAAGAACCCTAAGAGATGATTTCCAGTTATAGATTCTTGGCTAGATCCTGTGAGAGCCCGTGATAGACGTTGGAGCTAGAGTTAAGTCTCGAGACGTCACGAGGTGACCAGTATCACATGGGAAGGGCTAATGGACTGAGGTCGGGAAAGAATCTGTAATGGAAATTATCGCTTAAGTCGGATCCGCATGCATGTGCATTGATGCATTGTTATTGAGGATATTGTGAATTATAGCCGACTGAAATGGGTAAATCCCGATCGGATGATGACATGTGAGTATTCATATTTAAATGGTAGTGTGTGTTATGGTTGATTGAGTTATGTAATTTTGTATAATTGAGGTTTGAGGTATAATCCGAGTCAATAACTGTCATTTAATATGTAAAAGCTCACCCCTACAACATTTTTTAGTATATGTAGATCCGACTGGGAATGATGAGAAGGCCTCAAGTCCGGGTGATAAGTACTCAGACTGTTGAGTGCCTATATTGTACATTTTGTGTATAGGCAGATGTAGCCTTGGCCGGCTCTTAAGAATGAGGTATAATGAATACAAATTTATATGTATAAGAAATTCGAGTTATCAGTATTCTGAGTATATGTATATATATATGGTTTACATTGGTAACATGTATTTGTGTAGACTGAGAAGTGATAATGGATGGATTGATGTTAAATCTATGAATTCCGAGTGGGACATTGTTGAGAGATCCATTTGTGAGTGAGGCTTAGGTATGTAATCTTTCCGAGTGAAGTAGGCTTGAATGATTCTGAGTAGATGTACTCGAGTGGACTACTTCCGAGGGAAGGCTAGTCCATGTGATGCCAAGTGAAAATAGCTAAGTAAACATTCCCGAGTGGGAAACTCCAAGTGAACCACCTCCGCAGTGAGGAGTATTATGATGGTTCTGATTAAGGTATATTCCGGGTGGATAAGACTTAAATAAGTCTGAGTGAGACTTAACTTAGTAATTCTTTGAGTGGTGTAGGGATAGAGTAAACCCGAATGGAATTTAATTGTGGAAACCCCTTCTGAGTGAAGGAACGTCTAAGTGTTCTCCGAGTGAGAGAAGTAAAGATATACCGATTGGTGAATGTGTAATACATACGATTGTATTGAGGATGAAATATGCCGAGTGGTATTTGATTGGGAATTATTCCGAGTGAGGAGAGTTTATGGATTCCGAGTGGAATAGCCATCATTCCCGAGTGGATCTTATGTCTGACCTTCCTGGATAAAAATAAGGAATTATGTATGAGCTTCCGAGGGAGGCATGTGTGTTGGGGTCAATCCCGAGTGAATGGAACCTCTGATTCCGAGTGAAGGAATACCGAGTGGAGTTACTCGCCTCAGCGAATAAGGGTTCGCTCCAGCGAGTGTGAATGGAAGGAAGGTTTCTGGTTAGTTTCACTTAAGCAAATGGGTGCTTCGCCCAAGCGAGATGGGTTGTCTTGCTCAAGCGAATTTGGGTCTCGCTTGAGCGAGTGAACACTGTAATGGGCACGCTTAAGCTTTGTTCTTCCGCTGGGCTTTCTTGTGAATGGTTTTATTTTCACTTGCCTTCTCTTACGTTTATGCTGTTTTTAATTTACCCCGACTCTTAATCTGGGCTGATTATGAATGTGTTGAACGTTCTAAATTTGGAGAAATTTCCATGGTCTCGGTTTTATTCTTAATTAAATAGGGATGTTTCATTTTGGTATCAGAGCGGACTTAAAATGTCCATGGCCAAGGTATGCTTACTGAGTGTAGGCGGTTGTGTGCATTATGACCAATTGTCATAATTGCTTGTGATGTTTTATTGAATTAGGATACATGTTTAATCTTGAATTGTGTGATTATATGTATGTGTTTTATGGTGGACAGTAGTGGAAGGTATTACTGTCGGGGTGTTGATTTGGGGTAGAGGATTTGTTACTACCCTGGTTCGGTTATTTATGAAATGCTTAGAGGTTATTCTAAGCCTGGGTTGACTAGAAAGGAAATAGAAGGATATATGTTGAGACCCTTGCATAGGTGGAGGTCAGATTAATTGGCTAGGACTCTTGTGTATGCCATGCTAGTGGTTCATGGCCGAGTTATGCTTGTTGAATGGATTAGAACTCACATATTTGAGTTGATTAAGTGAATGATAATGAAGGAATTCCCCGATGTGATGTCTTTAAATTTAGACGATCGGTTGTGCCATTTGTAAGGATGAGATTCATATCCTTTGGCACGGGAACCCCTAGTGTAGTGTGTTCGAATTCAGCTAACCGGTTGTGCTATGTGTAAGGGATGAGATTTGTATTCTCTGGCATGAGAACCTTATGTAGTACGTGGGATAAGTGACTTGTTGCAATTTCCTAAGATGGGAATCTGGGTGTGTGATAGATAATTAAGTGTGAATCCTGGTACGTGTGGATTGGGTTCGTGTCTCGGTTTCTGGCTTGCGAAAACCGAATAAACGATTGATTAAATGTTAGGCCATTAGGTGTGGTGACCCAGTTGATTGGGCATGACCATGTAGGATTGTACGTCAGGGGAATTTGATGTAACTAGGTACTTGATGATTTGGGTTAGACTCGGTCTTATAGCTAAAAACCGAGCGGATAATTGATTTAGTGGTAACCCATAAGGTATGGAGATCCCGATCGGATTTAGTGTAATTGTATACTATCAGATTCTGCGGAGCTGGGCCCTATAAGTGGTCCAGACTCGGGATATTTAAATATTGTGGGAATGTTCCACGATGGGTTCTAGGTAACCCTTAGACTCATTAAGTCTAGTGATTGACCGGATTTTGTGAATGGTCTAGACTCGGTGATAAATGGATGTTGTGGGAGTGTCTCACGAGGAGTACTAGGTGACCCCTGGAATTTCCGAGTCTGATAATCTGATTGACCTTATGGATTATTGATCCGAGTAAGTGAATGTGTAATAAATTGTTAAGGCATGAATTGACATAAGAGGAAATGTACTTAATGAACGTGACACCGGATGGATAGGGAATGGTAAGGTTGAAATCCGAGTACTTTTTGGTACTGAGTATGGTGATGGTAGAGACAATATGATGATTATGATTGTACTTCACTGAATTGTGTTTATGATTAATGTAGAGGCCGATTTAGAAACCTGCTATATGAATGAAAGTCACATTGTAATCTGAGTGGTATACCTAAGTGAGCTCGGTGAATTATTTAGGCTTAACTTGAGCTATGGCCTGCGTGGTGTGACGAAACAAATGATTAATGAGCTGTCGGATTATGGTTTTACGATGGATGAAATCCAATAAAGAGATATTTACTCGTTAAGGGCTGGAAGCCGATTGTTGATAGGTCAAGTGAGTATATGAGAATACTGTGCTGAATCCATGCGATTTTTATGGGGTCGGAAGCCTATTACCATTATACTGTTTTACTGTAGTGATAACTGATATTTCATGATTGTTGCTACGTGTTGTACCCTAGGCGGTGCATAATAATGATGTTGATGTAAATGTGTTGCTTAAAGAATTGTGTGAATTGCCATTAATTTTCAGGTGAGTTAGTGTTAATTGAGTGGGTCTGGTCAGTGTGAGTGATTGGAATATGGAGTGTTTGTTCCGAGATGGCTCTGCATACCATAGGTATTGTGGCAGTGTACACTTTACAGCGACTCTATGTAATTGTTGTAACCCTATAGGAATGAGATGTCATCCTATATGTTGGATGCAGTAATTCATAGGTCAGGCAGGTGAGACTGTAGCTAGTTATGGTGATGGTCTGAGTCTATCGGGTGATTCTGAATAAAATAGGAGTTGTGTTGAATGAGTGGTAAGTGATAGTGTATCGAAGTGAGGATAGAAAATTTGTTTTAACCTTGATGTGCTTACCTCCGAGAAAATCAGAGGTTACCTTAGTATAAATTGGTTGTCAAAGTGATGCTTGGTTGTCGAAGTAGAAGGGTGATCAAGTCTGTCACTAAAAATTGAAAGTTTTATAAGGCTCACCGAGTGATACTGTAAGTTTAGTGAGGAAACCTGGACCTTGAGCCAAGGTAATCTGTAAGGTGAGGATTTGCTCGGGAAAGATTAGTATATTCCGAGTGTGAGAAAGTGGAGATAGATCCAAGTGAAATTTTTCTATGAGATAGAACTACTGAGAAAAGTTATGATGTTCCGAGTGAAACATCATTTGGGAGTCATTACTAAGTTAAGGAACTATGTCCAAATGACACTTTTGGTGTTAGGCGAAATCCGCGTGAAATGCTCCCGAGTCATGTGACTTTTGGGTGAAGTGCCTCGGATTGTGATACTTCCGAGTGGATTGGTACAGTGTGGAACGGTTCCAAGTAGAAAGGTATTGAGGGTGAAATTCCTAACACCCGTATGATATTCCACTGAGTAATCTTTTTCCAGGAGAAAAGTACTTCTGGACGGGAAATAGAACCTGAAATAGGAAAGTTTCCGAGTAAATGGCTCCCGAGGGGAGTAGATACCCGAGAGGTAAATTCATTCATAATTGTGTTCGGGTTGATGTTTAGAGCTGCTGAGTTTGAACTCAGATTTGTATTTGATGTAGGCTTGAATACCGAGTGAAAATTTTGTAAGTGGAAAAATTTCTGGGTGAGAATTGCCTTCAAACCCTGAATAACCCTTTTGAATGAGAGGTCCGAGTGACATTCTCAGGGTATAGGCATAGACTTAGCCGAAGGAATGGTTAGAAATTTGAGATTTTAGGACCGAGTGTAGTGCCTGTAGTGGATGAACCCAGGCAAATTGTACTAATTGAAGCACATTGGAGTTCTATTGAGTGTCTGTCTCGGCATTGCCTAGATGCATCATGGTTTAAAGAAGGAATTTTAGTGGTCAGATGTTGAATATCCGAGGGTTTAATCCGTGATGAATCGGTAGGTAGTGGGTATGAATGGGAATCAGTAATGTTGTTTACCGACTAGATTCTTCCCAACTGGTTGATTAACATCCAGAATGTGTCTCATATGACACAATTTTGGGTCTATACTCTGTATGAGTCTATGGTTGAGTTGAGTGACTCCTTTGAATTAAAGGATCCGATGGTGGAAGTGCACCGATTGGCGTTGAGCATATAAGGCCGAGTGGCCAAGTAATAAGGAAGTGCCATTGGTTATGATGAACTGGCAGAGTTGAATGGAGTAACTTGTACGTTTTAAAATTGAACCCCAAATGTATTGAATTCTATGAAAGGGGGTTTTGTGCAGGTAAGACCTGACTTAGTGTTATGCTGATTAGAATTGTGAACTAGTCGGCAAATGCTTGGGAAGCAGAGACATGTAATTAGTTGAGGCAGTAATATTCTGAGCTGTTTGTTAAGATAAGTTCATATTGGAATTTCAAGGACAAAATTCTTTGAAGGAGGGGAGTAATGTAACATCCTGGTTTTGATTTGATTACCAATTAAGGTTAATTACATAATTAAGATTATTAATTGAATAATAATAATAATAATAATGCCAGGAAATTACTTAGGTGCCCTTAGTGGTGTTATGAAGAGTCCGGTTCCCTCTTTTCCTCATTAATTACGTGAGATTAATGTCCCATCATGATGTGATGGCTGATTGATAGAGCTGAGCTGACGCTGATGGGGCAATGTGATGATAAAGCCTCAGTTCACGTTTTCCCTTGCACCTTCTTCATTATCTCTTGGTGCATGTTCAGAAGGGAGAAAACACTCTTCATTCTCTCTAGAGCTTCTTGAAGCTTCTGCTTCTTCTTCCTCCTGGCTATTCCTTCTTCTCCTTCTTCTTCTTCCATTCGAGGGCTGTCAGGGTCTCAGGTTGGAAGTCTACAGCGTGTGGGGTGCCTCGGGTTGTGGAAATGGTCCACTATATGAGGTAGAGCTGCCTGTGAGGGAGAAAACAAGGTTAGGTGCTTGGATGCATAGAGTCCTCCACTGGGTTGAGTGAGGACTGTGTTGTGCTACGAGGAGTGTCTTAGAGGCAGAGTTGTTCCAGAGTATGAGTGGCTCGGTGTTCCTCCAAAGCTGTGTAGAGTACAACAGCTAAGTCGTTCTGTTGAGAACGAGTGACCGAAGGACGATCGAACAGTGTTCCAAGCTCATGGAGCTTCTGGATCTTCATTCCAGGTAGAGGGGCTAATTTACATCTCAAATGTATGGTTTATGGACGGGTTCCGGGTGAAACTATTACACTGTGATGTGTTGTGTTTGCTGTGTGTTATATGTTGTTTGAGTGGAAGCCCGGATGTGTGATTATTATTATTTGTGTGATGTATGATTATTTCCGTCCAAGAGATGTATGATGATATCTGTGATGATGTTGAGTCAATGCATGGGATGCATGTTATTTGTATTATGAATGCCGAGTGTATTTGTGTGGTCTGTTGCTGATTCCCATGTGGGATACTATATGATTTGCATGAGATGCACTTGATAAATATGGATGATTATTGTGAAATGTATGAGGTTGCATATATGGAGAAAGGGTGACCCGTGGAAGGTCAGGAACCCTAAGAGATGTTTTCCAGTTACAGATTCTTGGCTAGATCCTGTGAGAGCCCGTGATAGCCGTTGGAGCTAGAGTTAAGTCTCGAGACGTCACGAGGTGACCAATATCACATGGGAAGGGCTAATGGACTGAGGTCGGGAAAGAATCTGTAATGGAAATTATCGCTTAAGTCGGATCCGCATGCATGTGCATTGATGCATTATTATTGAGGATATTATGAATTATAGCCGACTGAAATGGGTAAATCCCGATCGGATGATGACATGTGAGTATTCATATTTAAATGGCAGTGTGTGTTATGGTTGATTGAGTTATGTAATTTTGTATAATTGAGGTTTGAGGTATAATCCGAGTCAATAACTGTCATTTAATATGTAAAAGCTCACCCCTACAACATTTTTTAGTATATGTAGATCAGACTAGGAATGATGAGAAGGCCTCAAGTCCGGGTGATAAGTACTCAGACTGTTGAGTGCCTATATTGTACATTTTGTGTATAGGCAGATGTAGCCTTGGCCGGCTCTTAAGAATGAGGTATAATGAATACAAATTTATATGTATAAGAAATTTGAGTTATCAGTATTCTGAGTATATGTATATATATATGGTTTACATTGGTAACATGTATTTGTGTAGACTGAGAAGTGATAATGGATGGATTGATGTTAAATCTATGAATTCCGAGTGGGACATTGTTGAGAGATCCATTTCCGAGTGAGGCTTAGGTATGTAATCTTTCCGAGTGAAGTAGGCTTGAATGATTCTGAGTAGATGTACTCGAGTGGACTACTTCCGAGGGAAGGCTAGTCCATGTGATGCCAAGTGAAAATAGCTAAGTAAACATTCCCGAGTGGGAAACTCCAAGTGAACCACCTCCGCGGTGAGGAGTATTATGATGGTTCTGATTAAGGTATATTCCGGGTGGATAAGACTTAAATAAGTCTGAGTGAGACTTAACTTAGTAATTCTTTGAGTGGTGTAGGGATAGAGTAAACCCGAATGGAATTTAATTGTGGAAACCCCTTCTGAGTGAAGGAAGGTCTAAGTGTTCTCCGAGTGAGAGAAATGAAGATATACCGATTGGTGAATGTGTAATACATACGATTGTGTTGAGGATGAAATATGCCGAGTGGTATTTGATTGGGAATTATTCCGAGTGAGGAGAGTTTATGGATTCTGAGTGGAATAGCCATCATTCCTGAGTGGATCTTATGTCTGACCTTCCTGGATAAAAATAAGGAATTATGTATGAGCTTCCGAGGGAGGCATGTGTGTTGGGGTCGATCCCGAGTGAATGGAACCCCTGATTCCGAGTGAAGGAATACTGAGTGGAGTTACTCGCCTCAGCGAATAAGGGTTCGCTCCAGCGAGTGTGAATAGAAGGAAGGTTTCTGGTTAGTTTCGCTTAAGCAAATGGGTGCTTCGCCCAAGCGAGATGGGTTGTCTCGCTCAAGCGAATTTGGGTCTCGCTTGAGCGAGTGAACACTGTAATGGGCACGCTTAAGCTTTGTTCTTCCGCTGGGCTTTCTTGTGAATGGTTTTATTTTCTCTTACCTTTATGCTGTTTTTAATTTACCCCGACTCTTAATCTGGGCTGATTATGAATGTGTTGAACGTTCTAAATTTGGAGAAATTTCCATGGTCTCGATTTTATTCTTAATTAAATAGGGATGTTTCATTTTAAAATAATTTTAAACTGAAATACTTATTTTATTGATAAGCAAAAAAATGATACAAATGAAAAAGTATAAAAGCTCATAGTGCATACACCAACATTCACAACAGTGCCTGAATCAATTCAAGACACACTATTTTCACTGTTCCTAATTTTGGGTACTTTGAATCGATTCAAGCCCCCGCATGAATCGATTTAAAGCTCTCTGGAATCACTGTTCATGAGGTCCAGGAACATTTAAATCGATTCATGCGAGCTTGAATCGATTCAATGGGGCTTGTTTTCAATTTTTTGACTCCAGTAACGTTTGAATCGATTCATGGGATGCATGAATTAATTCATACCCCTGATTCTTCAATTTTTCATGTGTTTTGCCGATAGGTGGGTTCCATTTAGCTATGGTTTATATATATATATATATATATATATATATATATATCCATGTGTGACTTCAATTACCACTTTTTACCTATCAAATCAAGTCTCTTTAAATCGATTTCTTATTCTTTTCCATAACTCTCAAATCAATTATGATTTCCGCTATTCCTTGTTGACGATCCTATGGTTGATTGTCCAATAAAGTCCTAGTGGATTGTTATAACAAGACGGTGATTTTTCTGACTCTGAATGCGGAACGATTTGACATGCAAGGTATCTCTTAGTTCCTTGTGATGTTTTCTATGGTTGATGGGAATGGTTCTTCCCAATCCTGTAAGGCCCCCGTTCTTTCTAAATTTCCTGATGTGTTCCCGGATGAAATTCCCAGATTGCCTTCTCCATGTGAAGTGGAATTTTCTATTGACCTTATTCCTGGCGCTGAGCCTATGTCCCGAGCTCCTTATAGCATGTCTCCTATGGAGTTGTCTGAGTTGAAAAAGCAAGTTAAGGAGTTGCTCGAAAGAGAATTTATTCACCCAAGTATATCTCTTTCGGGTGCTCCTATGTTGTTGGTGAAGAAGAAAGATGGAAGCATGAGGTTGTGTGTTGACTATCGCCAACTCAACAAGATGGCTATTAAAAATAAATATCCCTTTCCTTGCATTGATGATCTTTTGGATCAATTAAGGGGTGTAGTTGTATTTTCTAAGATCGATTTATGTTCCGGATATCACCAAATTTGGGTGAAGACCGATGATGTTCCAAAAACTGCTTTCCAAACACGTTATGGCCATTACGAGTATGTGGTGATGCCATTCAATGTGACCAATGCCTTTGCGATTTTCATGGACTACATGAATCGCATCTTCCATGAATTTCTTGATCAATTCATTGTGGTATTCATCGATGATATTTTAGTATACTCTAAGAGCGATGAAGAACATGAAAGGCATCTTTGCCTTGTGTTAGCTATTCTTTGAGAGAAACAGTTGTATGTCAAACTCTCTAAGTGTGAATTCTGGTTGAATGACATATCATTTCTCGGTCATGTGATCTCTTGTGATGGTGTTGCTATTGATCGATCAAAGGTTGAAGTTGTTATGGCTTAGGAAAGACTGACGTCCGTGACGAAAATAAGAAGTTTCCTTGGTCTTGTCGGTTACTACTGGAGGTTTATTGAAGGATTTTCCCATTTAGCCTTACCGTTGATGAAGCTAACTCGTAAAAACCAACCATTTATGTGGACTCTCAAATGTGAAGAAAGCTTTCAAGAGTTGAAATTGAGGCTTACTACCACTTTATGTTAGCCTTAGTCGATTTGCTTGATGACTTTGTGGTGTGCTATAATGCTTATAAGCTTGGTCTTGGTTGCGTGTTGATGCAAAAATAGCGTGCGATAGCCTATGCGTCAAGACATTTGTGACCGCATGAGGTTAATTACCCCACACATGATCTTAAATTAGCGGTGGTGGTGTTTACTTTAAAGTTGTGGCGACATTATTTGTATGGTTCTAAGCTTGTGGTCTTTAGTGATCATAAAAGCCTTAAATACTTGTTTGATCAAAAGGAACTTAATATGCGCCAACGGCGATGGATGGAGCTTTTAAAGGATTATGAGTTCGAATTGAGGTATCATCCCGGAAAGGCAAATATGGTTACCGATGTTTTGAGCCAAAAGTCGTTGCATGTTTTCGCAATGATGCTGAAAGAAATAGAGCTAATTAAGCAATTTAGAAACTTGAATGTAGGTGTAGAGATATATACCCCAACGAAGATGTCCCTTGAGATTTTGACGGTTGTTAATGTGTTCTTTGAATCCATGAAATTACAACAACTGAAAGATGAGTATTTGACCGAGATGAAAAAAGCTCAAGCTAATAGAAAGAATTCATTTTTGACGGAAGGTCATAATGGTATTTGGCATGTAAAGGGCCAAATTTATGTTCTATTTGGTGGTGATTTGTGAAAATTAGTGCTTGAGGAAGCTCACAAGAGTGTGTTGAGCCTTCATCCTGGTTCCACTAAGATGTACCAAGATTTGAAGAAAAATTTTTGGTGGCCCAGTATGAAACGTGATATGGCAAACTTTGTAGCATCTTTCATTATTTGTCAGAAGGCTAAGATCGAGCATCAAAAACCATTTGGTTATTTGAGACCTTTGGAGATCCCAGTTTGGAAATGGGATAGTATTGCTATGGATTTTGTTTCTGGGTTACCCAGAACTCGTGCTAGAAATGATGCTATATGGGTGATTGTGGATCGGTTGATGAAGTCTGCTCATTTCTTACCCATCAGTATGAAGAGCTCATTGGAGAAATTAGCCTAGTTATACATAAAGGAGATTGTTAGACTACACGGTGTACCGTCTAGTATTGTATCCGACTATGACCCTCAGTTTACTGCCTGATTTTGGGGAAGCTTACATCATGAATTAGGTTCTAAGTTGAAGCTTAGTTCTACTTATCATCCTCAGACCGACAGACAATCTGAGAGAACTATCCAAAGCCTTGAAGATTTGTTGAGGGCTTGTGTTCTGGAGTATGGTGGATGTTAGGATAGATTTCTTCCACTAATCAAATTCAGTTACAACAACAGTTACCACAATAGTATCTGTATGGCTCCTTATGAGGCACTTTATGGCAGGAAGTGTAGAACGCCTCTGCATTGGATAGAAACTAGTGAGAATTTGGCCTTAGGGCCGGAGATTATTCAGGATGCTACTGAGCAGATTAGAAAGATACAAGAGAATATGAAGATTGCCTAAGACAGACAGAAGAGTTATTTTGACAAGAGACATAAACCACTTGAGTTTTAAGTTGGTGATCATGTATTCTTGGGGTCTCACATGTTAAAGGAATTGAAGGGCTTTGAAAAGCAGAAAATTAAGTCCTAAATTCATTGGATCGTATGCGATTCTTGAGCAAATCAGTGATGTTACTTATCGGATCGCACTCCCTCCGCATCTTGCGAATCTGCACAATGTATTCCCTGTGTCACAGTTGAGGAAGTATATTCATGATCCCTTGCATGTGATCCCCGTTGATGATGTTGATGTGTGGGATGACTTGTCTATTCCTCCTGTTTCCGTTCGTATTGTTGAGCATTTCGTGAAAAGGTTACAGAAAAAATTAGTACCTTTGGTGAAGGTGGCCTGGAAACATGGCAATGTGGAGACATTCACATGAGAACATGAAGATGATGTTCAGGAACTTTATCCGAATGCATTCGAATCTGGTACATTAAAATTTCGAGGATGAAATTTCTTTTAGGTGGGGTGGATTGTAACATCCTAAATTTGGAAATAAATGATTAACTAAGAGAAATAAATATTGACTAATTACATGTGAGTTAATTAATGTCCCAAAGTATTAAAAATAATTAAATTAAGATTTTTGGGAATTATTCATAATTTATTGAGGCTTTATGAGCTGAAAATATACCCGATTAAAATATGGGTGTCGGACCAAGTATCTCTGATTAAGGTGCCATTGGTCAGGGCTATTAAGAATATTATTGGGAGTCCGAATATATATTCGGAATAATTTTTAGATATCGTATTGAGCCCAAACGGAGATCGTGTAAGCTATGAAACAGAGAAGCTTTAATGAGGGCATAGGTTTTAATTCCAAATTCACTACCCCCTCTTCACTCTCATGTTGCCTTTCTTCTTCTAAACACTAAACATTCACTTCTTCTTCTCCTTTCTCATTTCCTCTTCATCATCTTCCCTCTAAACCTAACCCAAAGTGGTTAACTCATTTTCTCCCACTATTTTCATTTCATTGAAGCTTAAAGGAGGAGCTTGAAGCTTGAAGTCTCTTCTCCTTTTTCTCTCATTTTTGTGTGGCTCTCTCCCTCTCTTGAAGACTCTCTTATTTCTTCTCTTGAGGTAAGCTCTTTGTCATTTCTCAAGAGTATAAACCCTAAGTTTTAGGTTTTTAAGGTTTGACTGAGTAATAAATATGTATGGGTTGTTAGGAGAAGCATTTAATATGGAAACCCTGAGGTGGGGTGCTCTTAAATACAAGTGTGATGGACCATTAATGGGGTACACAAAAATTAATGCTTGGGATGGTAGAAAATGATATGCATTTATGATTTAGGATGTTGGAGAAACCCTAACTTATGGAAATTGGGGAAAATGATTAATGTTAGTTAGAAAGTGATTTAATGACGGAATGAATGATATTTGAATAATAGGAATGAGTAAATATGTTAAGAGAATATTTATTGGTGGTAAGAGTTGGTGTTGATAATGGTAGGTGGCCAATAATGATGATTAATGGCCATTGTTATGTCAACCCTTTTATGGGTATGGCCTTAAATGCATAAAAATGAACTTGAATGCCTAACCCATGGTGAGAATGGCTAGAAAATGATAATATTGTAAACAGCAAGTGTGAGATTAAAATATGTGCCTTGTGAAATGTAGGACCCATTCTGAATGACAAGGCGGGAATGTCGTATCGCTCGAAATTCTTCTCTTGAGGTAGGAAATGAGTTTTATAATCTAAATGCATGAATTGAGTAGTGTTTGATTGTCATATGTGACAATATGCATGTTTGCCTTGTTTGAGTGGAAATGGTGATTTGTGGTTAATAAACATGATGATGATGATGAATATACTCGGCAACATGGAATGTACATTTGGAATATTTATGGTATGCTAAATGGTGATGTTGAATTGTTTGGCTAGTGTAATGCCTTGATGATGATGTGATTGTGTTATGTTCACCATGAATGTTGAAGGGTCATTATTGATGATAAATAAGAATGAAAATGGATGATTAGCATGTCTTTATGATGATGAAGGATTGATGATTGAAATTGATGATTTGTTGCCCTTGTGACAATGAGGAATTGTTAAATATGCCATACAAAAATTTGAACAATAGTAACAACCAATGATAATAAAATCCACTAAGAAATATATGATGGAAATGATGTTGATGTTGATTGGTGAGTGGTATAATTAGGATGCATAGTTGTAAGAATGCATTATGATTTGTATTTGCATTGCATCCATGGCATACTGCATAGCCGCCGGTATAGGAATGTTAGGGGATTCCCTCAGCCGGCCCAGTAGGAGGGCGACTCAGTACACGAGTATACTTTTTTCCCCTGTGACTCAGAGTGTAAGTCATGAAGCCACCCATGTATAGCTATGGGGAGCTGCATATGACTGACCCTGTGGAGAGTGGCTCTTTGATGAGCAGGTGTCCTCGATGGTCCTATGGATCACAGCCGCCATGGAATGAATCATGGCCGGCCCACAACACCTTTATATTGATTATGGTGTTTTCCGCGGTCATGGTGTAAATGGCCAGGTGTTGCAAGATGGGTGATGCGGTTTGGTACCAGTAAAGCATGATGATATGCATGCAATTGATGATATATGTGTACACATTTTTCTACTGTAGTAGGGGTACGGTTATATGATCATACTTGACCCACAATTTGGTGATTATTCCCACAGTCGGATCTGCAATTGATATTACTCATGGAAGTGAGATTACATCTTTTGGAAATATGCATTTTGATGGTGGAGGTAAATTAGTGTATAGGAAGTGCCTTGGTCGGCGAGTAATGATTTTGTATAGTATGTGATGAAAGGTGTATGCTTAATATGTATTTGGGTTTGTGTATATTCATTTTGGAGGTCAGAGGTAAAAATTGGACCCTACATGTATGGCTAATTTTTATTATGACCTAGACAATGTATGATGTTAGTTATGGGGCTGAAATTATTGCCCAAGTGATGAATGAATGATGTTTGTAACATCCCAAAATTTTAAAGTAATGGATTAATTAAAGAAATTAATATTAAATAATGGAATGTGGAATTATTTAATGACCCAAAATATTGGAAATGGTTGAATTAAGATTTTTAGGGACTATTAGTAATTTATTGGGACCGAATAAGCTGAAAATAAGCCCGATTAAAATATGGGTGTCGGACCAACTATCTTCGATTGGGATGATATTGGTTAAGGCTGTTGAGAATGTTATTGGGAGTCTGAATATGTATTCAGAATAATTTTCAGATTAAGTATTGAGTCCAAGCAGAGATCATGTTTGTCATAAAACAATGAATCTTTAATGAGACGGTTAAAATTAAAAGCAAAAGCCAAATTTTCCTCTCTTCCTTCACGTTGGCTTCTGGTTTCTCTTAGTAAACACTTCATTTCTTATTTCTCTTTATTTCCTCTTCATTTCCTCTCTTATCTTCTTCTTCTAAAACCCTAAGCAAGGGTGGTGAACCTTCTTCCTCCTTCATTTTCGTGAGAAGCTTGGAGAAGCTTAAAGCTTGAAGTTTCCTCCTCCTCTTTTCTCCATTTCACAGCCCCCTCTCCCCCTCTTGGAACCCATTTTGTTTTTGGGTGAGGTAAGCTTCTCTCGCCATTTTTGGATGGGTTAATGCATTGGTTATGAGTTATTATGGTTTGGGGGAGTAATGTATATGAATGGCTATTTGTTAGAAGCCATAAATGTGGAACCCTAGTGTGGGTTGTCATAAATGCCAACTTTGAGGATAATAAATAAAGAAGATGCATTTATGGTTGAAAGGTGATGAAGGTTAATGATGCATTTATGAATGTGGTTGGGTTTTAGGTGAAACCCTAACCCTAAGATTTGGGGAAAGTGGTAAGTGAGAATTAGACAATGCATTTTGATAGGAAATACATAATATTGAGAATATGAATGTTGGTAAATGGACTAGTTTTAGGATGTTAGATTATGGTTGCTTGTAGCCTTTAAACATAATGAATGAGGCTTGATGGGAAGGAATTCCCGAAGCCTAATAAATGAAGGAAAATAATGTCTATAACATGTTTTATACATGTTATGAATTGTAAATATGAGAATGGTTGATTGATTTTGATTCTATGTGTATATTGATGTAGGATACATTCCGAATGATAAGGCAGATGCGTTGTATCAATCAGAATTCTTCTCTTGAGGTAGGAGAGGAGTCTTTATGTTCTAAATGCATGAATTGAATGGTATTTGATTGTCATATGTGTTGGCATGCATGTTTTCCTTGCTTGTGTTGTGGAGATGGATTGTGATGTTGAATATATTAATGTTGATAGTGTAGGTAGCATGAATTGATGCATTTAGAACGAATGTGGTGTGCTATATGGTGGTATGAATTACTTGGCAAGGTTGTGTCTAAATTAAGATGTTATTCTTGTATCCACCTTAAATGTGAAATGAATGAAATTAATGTTTAGTTGAGATTAGGTGTGAATGAATAACATACCATGATTGATAATGAGAAGTTGATGATTGAAATTGATGATGAGTGCCATTGTAAATGGTGAGTGAATTGTTAAAATGCCATATTGAAACTTGAGAATAAAGACTAAAGCCAACAATAATAAATCCACTAAGAATAGTGAAATGGTGTTGGTAATGATGATGATGATGATGGTGTTTGATGAGTGGCATGTATAGGATGCATATAGTGAGAAATACATATGATTGGCATTTGCATCCATGGCATACTGCATACTCGTCATTGTTGGAACATTAGGGGAGTTCCCTTGGCCGACCCAGTGGAAGGGTGGCTCGGTGCATGAGCAATTTTATTTTCCCCTGTGACTCGGTGTGTAAGTCATGAAGTCGCCCATGTATTGCTACGGAGAGCTACATGCGGCCGATCCTGGTGGGGGGTGACTCTTGATGAGCAGGTGACCCCGGTGGTCCATGGGATCATAGCCACCATGATATGAGACATGGCTGGTCCGCAACACCATATGTCGAATAAGTTGTTACCGCAGTCATGGTGAAAATGACCAGGTGTTGCAAAATAGGCGATGCGGTTTGGTACCATTAAAAGAATTGGTGAAATGCATGCAATTTAAGGATAAATGTACACATTTTACTACTGCAGTAGGGGTATAGTTAGATGATCATACTTGAATCCCACATTTGGTGTTTATATTCCCACAGTCAGATCTGCAATTGTTGAAATATTCCATTGTGCATATGCATTAGCGTAAGAGCATTTGCATATAGCAAGGAAGCATGCTAAAGGCGATGAGATGTAGTGATGGATGCGTTATGGGTGAGAAAATATATTAAGACAACATAAAAGACGTGAATACCAAATAACAATGTGAATAAGATGGTGAAATGTGTGATAGTCCAATTGTTCATGTGTGTGATTTTATACTTGCTTGATCTGCAAAGGTGATTGTGTTTATGATGATAGTTGATGATGAGTTGTATGTAAATGCAAGTATACATGTTGTGATACATATGCACATGATCACTTGGTATTCATATTTATTCGTTTGGAATGTATGACTCACTCTCCCATGTTGTCCACTTTTTCGACTTGTGATGCAGGGCACTCATGGGTGGAGTGAATCTTTTGAAGTACATTTGGTGGAAGGAGGTAAATAGGTGTATAGGAAGTGCCTTGATCAGCAAATCTAGGTTTTCTATAGCATACAGTGTATATGTATGCTTATTTTGCCATCTAGATTGTAGCTTGATTATTTTGAGGGTCATGTAGGAAAATTAGACCTTGGTGTGTATGGCCAATTTTCATTAATGACCCAAATAATGTAAGAGAATGAATTATGATACTTGTGGATGACAAATATTATGAATGAATGACTTATTTCACAATTTGTAGCATTCCATGAAGTTTATGTAAAAATGGTTTGAATCCTATGCATTAAATGAATAAGAATTGATCTTGATGTGTAAAATCCATTGGATGAACTTATAAATGCATGATGGAGTGTATCTAATGCATTAGGATAGGTTAGAATGGTAGGAAACAAAATTTGATATGCTAAGTTGTGTGAAATTCATGTTTCTGTGTATGTTCTGCAGAACTCGCTCAAGCGACTGAAAATCTCACTCAAGCGAGATCCCCCTGTAACAGTGGGGTGGCCTCTGGCCCAAATTCACTCAAGCGAGTGATGATCTCGCTCAAGCGAGATCTGCTTGGAAATAGAGGTTTAGCTACTGGAGTTATTTCGCTCAGGCGGGTAACGCTTCGCTCAAGTGAGAGCGAGGGGGATAGCTACTGGACCAATTTTGCTTGAGCGGATGGTCAGTGTTTGGAGCCTCGCTCAAGTGAAAACAATACCTGATGCTACTGAGTAATTTCGCTTAGGCGAGAATGCCTCGCCCGAGCGAAGGTGGGAACCATTTAGATACTGGAGTAATTTCGCTCAAGCGAGCAGGGCTTGCTCAAGCAAGTTGGGCACTTGATGCTATTTTTCCCTTTCGCTCAAGCGCGTTTGCTGACTCGCCAAAGCATGACCATGCTAACTCGCTTAAGCGAGTGTGGTACTCGCTTGAGCGAGTGGCACCTGATTCCTCCAAATGCACTTGCTTCAATTATCTTAATTTTCCTTTATATCAACCTCCTTCTTGCATCATCATAGGAATATATTTATCATGGTTTGACCCATTAATTTTTCTAATCGATTATCCATTTAAAATCCAATCACAGCACAATAATTTAATCAATTCTTCCATTGTTTTGAATGAAAACCACTCATGTTTTATTTTTAGATTTACCTTCTTATATCTTCACATATGGGATAGGTTCTTCTTAGACCCAGGGTGTTGAATTAAAGCTTCACCACTTTATTTCTTCAATTATTTAACGATTTTAAATTCACAAAAAATTTACCTGTATTTTTCCGGGTCTCACAATGTTGATTCATGAATTATAATGTTTTATGAAGTGCATGTGATATGCATTTTGATGTTTATGCTTATTTGAGGACCCAATAGGGTCAAATTGTGTTTTAAGTGGTTTTGATGGTAAGTAATGATTCCAATAGCTTAAATTCATGACTTGTGACTTGTAGAAATTGGAATGGGCCAATTCCATTGAGAATGGCCCTTGAGTTGCACAAAAATGCCTCAAAACGAGTGAAACACTTTTATGCGCATAAATCTCTTATTTTTGGGAATTTTTTAGTGCGGTCGGTACACGTCACAAATGATGTATATAAGTTGGTGTCAAAATTTGGTAGGCATTGGAATTCATATGAAAAAGTTAGGGGATTAGAAGTCCAAAAGTGTGACTTTTCTACATAAAATGGCCTCTGTACTGTCATGAATTGATTCACAACAGTGCCAAAATCGATTCAAGACACATTGTTTTCACTGTTCCTGATTTTGGGTACTTTGAATCGATTCAAGCCCCCACATGAATCGATTCAAAGCTTTCTGGAATCACTGCTGAAAATGTTCTTTTTTAAAAACTTGATAATAATTTTGGCATCTGCCTTGGCACAGGCCATTGCTTCTACCCATTTCGAGACATAATCAACTGCTACAACAATATATTCATTCAAGAGTGAGGTAGGTAAAGGGCCAATAAATTTTATACCCCAATAATCAAACACTTCTACTTCCAAAATGGTTGTCAACGACATCTCATTTCTCTTGGATATACCTCCTGTCCTCTGGCAAGCATCACAATTCTACATAAAAGCATTGGCATCTTTCAATAAAGAAGGCCAATAGAACTTAGATTGAAGAATTTTGGTTGTTGTCCTCTCTTCCTTGAAGTGTCCTCCATAAGGTGAGCTATGACAGTGCAACAAAATACTCTTGGCTTCTTGTTGAGACACACATCTTCTAAGGATATTATCTAATCCAAGCTTGAACAAGTATGGATCATCCTACATAAATTATTGTGCATCGTTTTGGTGCCATGTGAAATCCTCAGGAAGCATTCCTGCAGCTTTAAAATTTTCCATGTCTACGAACCATGGCCTTTCCTGAATCAGTAATAGCTTCTCATCTGGAAAGTCATCTTGGACTTCAGGCTGTAACTTAGTAACTTCATGATTGATCAGCCCAGACAAATGATCCGCTACATGGTTTTCACTCTCTTTTTTATCCCGATAATCAAGTCAAATTCTTGTAGAAGAAGAATCCACCTGATTAGTCTGGGTTTGGAATCAGATTTGTTCAGCAAATACTTAATGGCTACATGATCTGTAAAAACAACAACTCGAGAACCAATTAAGTAAGATCTAAATTTCTCAAGGCCATACACTACTGCTATTAATTCTTTTTCAGTGGTTGCATAATTAATTTAAGCCTCATTTAAGACTTTACTAGCATAGTGTATAGAATGAAAAATTTTGGATTTTCTTTAACCAAAACTGCATCTATTGCATAGTCGCTTGCATCACACATTAGTTCAAAATCAAGTTTCCAATCAGGAGTAGCTATGATAGGTGCAGAGATCAGTTTTTCTTTCAATAATTGAAAAGCAGACAAGCAAGAATCATCAAAATGAAAAGGAATATCCTTTTGTAACAAGTTACTCAAAGGTTTGGAAATTTTTGAAAAATCTTTGATAAACCTTCGGTAAATTCCCGCATGCCCTAGAAAACTTCTCACTCCTTTAACATTGATTGGTGGAGGTAGTTTTTCAATCACTTCCACTTTTACATGATTCACTTTAATGCCTTTGCTTGAAATTATATGGCCTAACACAATGCCTTTGGTTACCATAAAATGGCATTTTTCCCAATTTAGCATTAGGTTAGTTTTCACACATCTTTGAAGTACAGTGTCAAGATTCTCCAAGCATATATCAAACAATTTCCCAAAAACTGAAAAGTCATCCATAAAAACTTCAATGCTTTTCTCCACAAGGTCAGCAAAGATGGTAAGCATGCATCTTTGAAAAGTAGCTGGGGTATTACAAAGTCCAAAAGGCATTTTTCTATAAGCAAAAACACCAAAAAGACAAGTAAATGTTGTTTTCTCTTGATCTTCTAAAGCTACAGCTATCTGATTATAACTTGAATATCCATCCAGGAAGCAATAATATGCTTGACCAGTTAGTCTCTCCAACATCTAATCATGAAAGGCATTGGAAAATGATCTTTCCTTGTCGCCTAATTAAGTTTTCTATAGTCGATACACATCCTCTACCCTGTCACTGTCCTGGTGGGAATCAACTCATTATTTTCATTTTTCACCACTGTCATGCCACCTTTCTTTGGTACAACCTGCAGGGGCTCACCCAAGCACTGTCTGAAATAGGATAAATCTTCCTAGCTTCTAGCAATTTCATCACCTCCTTTTTCACGATCTCCTTCATGGTTGGATTCAGTCTTCTTTGAGGTTGTGCTATGGGTTTGTACTCTTGCTCCATGAAAATATGATTCATACAATATGAAGGACTTATGCCTTTTAAATCATTCAGTCTCCATCTAATTGCTCCTTCATTCTTCTTCAAAACCTCAATCAGTTTCTCTTCCTCTTCCTTCAACAAGTTATTGCTAATTACAACTAGTTTTTAACCTTCATCATCTAAAAAAGCATACTTCAAATGTGAAGGTAACTCTTTTAATTCCAGCTTCTGAATTTCAGTGACTTGTTTTTCAGGAAGACTCTCTGTGGATCCCCCATTACTTGCAATCACTTCGCTTGTATCAAGACTCTTGAGAATATCATGTACTTTATCAGCTTCGGAATCATCAAGACTTTCGACAACACAAAATAAAACCTTTTCAAGAGAACTTGAATTATGTACCTTGTTGAACTGTTCTTCAATTACTTTTTCTTCCATATCAATTTTAAAACAACTTTATTTGTCTGCTGGATACTTCATTACTTCAAAAACATCAAAAATAACTTCTTCATCTTGAACTCTTACCTTTAATTTTCCATCATCCACATCTATAATGACTTTGGCCATCTTCATAAATAGTCTCCCTAAAATCACAGGTACTTCTGAGTCCTCCTCCATATCCATGATCATAAAATCCACAGGAAACACAAATTTCTTTACCTTCACCAAAACATCCTCTGGTACACCATAGGTGGATTTCATCGATCTGTCAGCCAATTGCAAGGTCATCCTAGTCAACCTAATCTCCAGATCTCTGATCCTTTTTAGCATGGATAATGGCATTAAATTGATACTGGCTCCAAGGTCTAGCAATGCTTTACCCACCGGCAGATTACCAATGGTAACAGGAATTATGAAGCTCCTTGGATCCTTGGTTTTCTAAGGTAATGCCTTTTGAATGATAGCACTACGCCCAGCCTCTAGTTCAATTGTTTCTTCAGATAATCTCTTTTTCTTGGTAAGCAAATCCTTCATGAATTTTGCATATGTAGGTGTCTGCTCCATGGCCTTTATAAATGGAACATTAATCTATAATCATTTGAAGATGTCCATGAATCTAGTGAATTGCCTCTCCTTGTCACGCTTTGAAGGATTTTAAGGGTAAGGCATACTCTTCAATTGTGGAAGCTCTTCATTAGCTTTTTCCTTCCCTTTTTCAACTTTATTTTTTTTATTTTTCTCTTTTACTTTTTCTTCATTTACATTTTCACTCACTTTATTTTCACTTTCTTCTTGATCTTTTTCTTTTTCTTTCTCTCTTTATTTTTCTATGTCTCTCTTTTCTTTCAGAATCTCTTCTTCCTCCTTTTCTTTTTCACTCAGCTCAAATCCTACTATTTTTCCACTACAAGTTACCATAACTTTACATTGTTCTTTAGGGTTTTGATCAGTGTTTGCTCTATACTAAGGTCTTTTCTGCTCAGCCATCTGGCGGGCTAATTGTCCTACCTGAGTTTCCAAATTTCTAATGAACGCCTCAACGTTCTTTTGATTTATCAAAGAAGCTTGCATAAACTTCTCAAAGGTATCTTCCAGTCTTGTGATTTTCTCCATCAACGAAGGATAGCTGCTTTGGTAAAGTCTATTTGAAGATCTTGGCTTATGCTTCCATCCTTGGCCTTGATTTTGATTGTTTCTCCAGCCCTGAAATGGTTGGTTAGAAAAATTGGAATTAACATTACTAGGCCTACCTTGGTTGTTCATGTAATGCACAGCTTCTTTCTGTGACACACAGTGTCCATTTGGATGGTCTCCTCCATAGAAATCACATCTTACAGGCATTTGTTGTTGCATTGGTTATGATGATTGCACTACATGTAATTATTGTGGAAGTTTGGCCATCTGTTAGGTCAAAACTTCCATTTGTTGGCTCAAAATTTTATTCTGAGCTAAAATAACATCTGTGGTATTCAAATCTAGGATTCCTTTTCTTTGGACTTGCTAACGATCATGTTGGGCTTGATAATCTGTTGAAGATAGAGCCTCAATTATCCTTGTGGCTTGGACAGCATCCATTGTCATCATTATGCCACCAGCTGCAACATCTAATATCATCTTTGTATCCAGTCAGAGTCTATTGTAGAAGATATTCAGTTATGCAATATCTTTAAAGCCATGGTTTGGATATTTATGCAACAATGATTTAAAGCGATCCCATGCCTCACAAAATGGCTCCTCTGGTCCTTCACGAAAGGTTGAAATATCTCATTTGGCTTTGATAAATCTTGATGGAGGAAAAAAGCGGAATAGAAACTTTTCTTCCACATTGGACCAACTGTTTAGGCTTTGATTTGGGTGTGATTGCAACCATTCCTTAGCTTTTCCGACCAATGAAAATGGAACTAAACAAAGATATATTGATTCAAGATCTGCATGCTCAAAATCCATAGTACCCCCCAACTCGTAGACAGTTACCAAATGAGTGTATGGATCTTCATTCGACATTCCTGTGAATTGATGAGTACTAATCAAGCTAAGAAAGGCTAGTTTTATCTCTAAGGCCCTAGCTTACGGAATTGTAATGCTTGAAAAATATCTAGGCCCTTGTTGATTTGCATAATCACCCAATGTAAGCCTTGGTGGTAGTGGTGGTGGATTGTTCTGTTGCCTTTCCATGTTTTGCTCTGCAAATTTTGGAGATGATTATGATGTGAGTGATACAGAAGAAGATTATCCTTTATCTTGTTGTTGTTGTTTCTTTGCTTTTCCTTTAATTTTCCTCAAAGACCTCTCAATTTTAGGATCTATGTTAGTCTGATCTTTGGATCCTTGGCTTCTTAATATCATAAGGAAAGCTAGCACAACAAGGTTAACAGAGAAAAAGATATAGAAACACAATACTATTCATAGAAATACTATATTCACATGTCGAAATAATTTAGAATCAAATTAAACAAACCGATCTCCGACAATGGCGCCAAAACTTGTTGGTTGATTTCTTTAGGATGAGGGTACTAAGGTGTGGCAAGTGAACCACTGTCAATGTAGTATATGTTCAGATGAACAAATGTCGTTCCCACAGAGGATCATGTTTAAGATAAAATTAAATTATTATGGCAAACTCAGAAAACCAATGTCATATTGATTGATTTAAAGAAATAACAAAAGGAATACATAAACAAGAACGCAAATAAGGTAACTAAAATAACCGATTATAAAGACTAGGATTGGAATTCACCGTTCTCACCCTTCGACACATAACATATATTTATGTAAGAGTTTTTTGAGTTATTATCCTTTACGTCACAATCAGAGTCATCTGCATCGATTCCTCGAATACAAAATTCATAAGAATGATTTTGAAGACGTCAATCCATTAATTGTTTCAAATCCATTCTAGCATTACACACGGTTGTATTCACGTTCGTTCCATCGAATATTATTCCTAATAATCAACGTAATGAGTCTTACATTTAGATTCGTTTTCGAAAGCTATTTTCCAATAACAGATGGAAACTTAGATCGAGAAACTATTGATCTGATAGATTCAAGTAATAAACATAAAAGGAAAAACCAAGAATCATAGAACAAAGTTACCAAATACATAAATATATAACACGTGTTTGTCCGATTTGAGTATTTACATCCAATCCCAATAAAAGAGTTAGCTACACATGGTAGCCATTACAAAAGCTCAAGAAAAATAGATAAGAAAAGATAAAATGACGTCTTCACAATTGTCCTTCAAATTCCTTTCAAAGTTCCTTTCTTTTCTCTCCCCTCTAAATTTCTTTGTTTTTCCTTATATAATGGTCGACTTGCTCAAGAGAGCTTATCTTTTGCTTGGGCGAGCAGAGTACTATACCATAAAGGAAGCTTTTTGTCCTGCTTCACCTGTTGTGTATTCACTCAGGCGAGTAGTCTCGCTTGAGCGAGTCTTCAATATGGCAATTCCCCTATTCTTTACTCGCTTAAGCCATTCATGTTTTAGCTGCAGCAAATGATTCACATTTTGATTCTGGAGGATTTTCGCTTTGAGCGAAAGAATCTCGCTCAAGCGAATTCACAAACGAAACTCACTGGAAGAATTTTGCTGTTGTTTTTCCCTTGGGCGCTTGAGCGAAGCCTTTGTATTTGCTTTCTGGATGATATTCACTCAAGGGAAGAAGTCTCGCTTGAGCAAAATCTTCTTCAATAATATTCTGGCTTAAACTCACTTAAGCAAACTAGCTTTCGCTCCAAGCGAATCTCATGTCTGATGCTTAACTTCATTAAAGGTCCATTCGCTCAGGTGAGTCTTCATCTGGCTGCAGCAAAAGATTCGTTCAAGTGGATTTCTACTTGCTTGAATGAAATTGCAAAATCTTGCTTAAAACTTAGGGATTTTAGGTGAAACTTGATTCTTTCTTTTTCTTTTTCTCTTCCTTTTCTTTCCATACCTAAAAATACATCAAAAATTGGGGATTAGTAATACCTATTTATAAATTTACATGTGTAATATTTAGGTTCATAATTCATATCATATATGCTTGTAAAATCATCAAATACCACACATTTCATTCATAAAATAGTCTAAATATCATCACAAATTTATACAAATTTGGACATTTATCAGGTCTCCTTCCCTCATACTTAAAGTAATTTGGGGGTCAGGCGAAAGCCTCAGCTCTCCTAAAAGACATAACAAGGTACTCTTAGGGGTCCTGAGAGCCTGCTTTCCTATTCTTAAAAATCAGGGCTGTTATACTCTCCCCACATTTTAGGAATTTCACCTCCAAACCACACTCACTATAGGCTTTAAGGTAATCTTGGTCATTGACCACAGACATCCTTGTCTAATGCTTTGATTACTTGGGTTTCAACCTAGTAATCCCTAAGACACAAGTCCTGTTAACTGTCAAGCAACACCTTTCAGAGTACAGTGAGGTGTAGAGCCATACCCCAAACCTGTTGGATAGGCCATGCTCTGATACCACCAATGTTACATCCTTGATTAACTAAGATAATATCTTCCATTGGATTACCTTAGTTAATAGAGAGATTACTAATTTTTAAAAAATGTGGAAGTTTTTTTTATACAAGTTAAAACATGGTGGAACAACACCATCATATATATATATATATATATATATACACACATACATACATACAGAAGTGGTCTCAATAGATCTATACAACTAAAAAGTAAGAGAGGCACGCAGGCACCCATGTAAAATGCATAAGCATATAAGAAGATAAATAAACCTAAATGCTAAATACCACTTCCCATGAACTCATCCTCTGACTAGGGCGACTCCAGGGCGTCTGGAGTGGCTGTTGAGTACGTCAAGTTTGGAGGGTAGGATGATACAGAAGGAATTGTACTCGAAGACGGTAGATCGCTGACCTACTGAACTAGCTTGTGCCTCTTATTGCTATAGACCTCATATGTCGCTGCTAAAAGATCCTAGGTTGTTGAATACATGGTCATATAGTCCTCAGTATCGCCATACGTATAGCTTCTAATGATGTTCTTGAGGGAAACCTCGAGACTGGTCCCACTGGCGCCTCGTGAGATATCTCTCCATTGGTGACATCACTAGTACTCCTTATCGTGCTGGAACGTCCACTAATCTTTCCAGCTCATATGCAGCTAGAGGCACTGTTAGAGGGGAAGCTGTTGAGGTAAGGCTGGGAGAGTGACTAGATCCTTAGCCATTAAGTCCATCGATACATCAAATGGGAACTCCTCGGGGTCTTCCGGTATTACAAGTAAGTGGTTAGGACCTGACTGGTCCTCCCTACGCAAGAAACTCCTTGTCCAATAAGTATGCCTGAGCGGGGATCTGAAAAATAATTGTAAGGCTGAGCTTTCACCTCCATAACAACTGGAGTACCGTGTTATACTAACACACACCCTATAATACACAAACAGTCCAAAATCAAGCCTTCTACTCTCTCAAGGGGGTTCCTAGCGAGACTTAATCTAAGTTATCTCACTTCTCTAATCTCAACTGATTGTTCTCATCCTATTTTACTCTCAAAGGAGTAATACCCATCTCATCATGATCAAATAATGATAAGAATTCACAATTTCACACAACAATAATATAATGCATGTGTTTCCCTTCTTTAGATTAAATGTTCTTTAGCCAGTATGATGAATATGGGCCTATTATTCTTCCTCATTCTCAACATAATACGCCTCACCATCCCGCCTTATCCTCCTTCCTAACTAGAGCGACCGAAGCTTGCCTCGTTCTATTTTCACAAAAGGGGTAAAGACGTATGGTCCCGTCTATAGTGGATCCAAATCATATCGCATCAGAACTGGTACTACACGGCCATGGTGACCCTCGTTGGAGTCAAAGTATACCAAAGTTACCAGGTTGTCTGACCTCGGGTGTGAATCCGAGCCATTAGAGGTCTGCCCCAGTATACTCCCAATATCGTCCTCAGGGGATCGAGACGTCGCTGTCCCTCAGTATACCAATCACTCTATGCTCTAGGGGATCATCCACCCTTATCCTCCATGTATAATACATGACTCACATATCTAATTATCATTTATTGGTCCTCGACAAGGTTTCCCTCAATGACTCTTTTTCATTCCTAATATCGGGATCTTTTCTTCTCATTAAATATTATTTAATTCTTTTCTTTCTTTCTTGGAAACTTATAACGGTCTTACGCGACATTTAGGAATAAAACGAGATTTCATAATCTCCAGGAAATCACGAGGTATATTGGCACTACAACACTCACTAATCAATTCGGATCTAGATCCTTGCATTTTTACAATTTAATCATTTTGGAACCCTCGCCGACACCACTTTTCATATTTTCCCTTATTCTTATCTCATAATTTTCCTTCACTCAATCATCCATGCATCACATGACACTTATTATAGCAATATAATCATGAAATATTCACTTAATTAACACATTCACAAACAATCATATATCATATCAATAGTTATTCAATAGTACTACATTACACATGCTATAGTAATAAAGTAACATACATTTTCACTCCTATTCAACCAAAAATTCACGGAGAAATCAAACATAATCATTGGCATTGAACCTGATACACTAGCTTGCATATTATCAATTTGTTACTAATCTAGATGTTAGATCACATGCTTTAGTCAAATTATCATATGAAATGGTTTGGATCTTCTTATATCCTTAAGTTATTCATCCTCCTATTATTTGTTAATACAATTGTTTTTTGTTACATGATTCTAGCTCCTAAATATCAGATTTTTGTCTTAATTATGAAACCTACGTTACTACTAAATGGTCTACCCTTCATTTTCTTCTGCCATCCAAATAAGTCCTACTAGTTAAGTGCCTCATTTCTTTTATCACTAATTGGTTGCTACACTCCTCAAACACATATTACCATCACCCTATAATACCATTAATTGATACTTATCATTCCTTTACTAATCATATTAACTAATTCTTCTGTTAGTCATGTTCATTCAATCAATTCTAGTTCAATATCTCTATACAGCCAACTCTCTATTTTATAACTCCAATTACTATTTTAACTTCTGAATTTTGGGCATAGTCAGAGTGTGGTTTTTGCTTAGAAATGGTTAGCTAACTTATAAGTTATGCTAGCTCTTTTTGTCTCTTAGTTTAAAGTTAAATTCCAAAGTCCTTTTTATTACCTCTATTTTGATTGATCACTAAAATTTCTAAATTCTAACATTTATTCCTTGTTACTTCTGTTTTATTTTACTATTGACCCTTAATTCCATTTTAACTTTAATTCATTTTTCTTTTGTCTAACTTGGGTTTATTACTAAAGCATACTCTCGTCTACCATTTATATTTGTTCTTTACTAACGATGTTAATAAATCCTTTTTCCTACTAAGTTCACTAGGTTATTCTTTATGCTAGATATTAATGAATTCCCTTTTTATTAAATTCATTAGATTAATCCTTATACTAGAGTTGAACTCCTACTTCTTTCCTTAGGTGGTTCGTTTAGTGTCTTAAGAAACCAATCATCATCCTAATTTTCTAAAAATCTTGGCTTTAGTGAGGGAGGCCCACTACTTGGTCAATAAATTATTTCCTAACTTTTACCCCACATTAGTCCTTTTTATTATTTACTCTAATTTAAATTTCTAAATTCTCTTTTTGTAACTTTTATTATATTGGTTATAAAAAGAACATTGGAACCCATAATGTTTATTTCTTACCATAGATTCTGAAGTTGCCTCGATTTTACTTGAATCTTTATTCTATTTTTGAATCAAATTCTTAAATCATGATAAACGTTAAAAATGAAAATCATGATTTTTCTCAAAATCCAGTAAAATGGAATGAAGTGTCGTACTCGTCCTGATCAGTGAAATTTCTCAAAATACGTACTTTTCTCAAAATAGCTCTGGGGATGCTTAGTGATAAATCTATTCCTATTAGAGGGGTTACCGGGGAAATTACCACAAATTACATACTGATACATAAAAATTTAAAATTAAATATTACAACCAATTTGAATACGACCGAGCCCACCTAAACTCTAAAATTCCTAATTTCTTCATCACAGCTTCGATCGTGATAAAAATTTCTTTTGAGATATGAATATCGAGGCATGCTTTATAAAATTTGTAAAAACGCTTATTAACTTAAAATATAATAATTTTAACCATCAGTTACGAAAAATTCCATGGTTTGAGATCTAACCCCTGGATAGTGATGAAACTTGAAACGATTATTTCTGGATACTAAAGCGACGTTATAGAGTAGTTTAGAACGTAATCAAATAAGGTGAAGCCCCCCTTACCTTGCTGGACAACCGCTATCTTGGAGAAAGAAGATGGTGAGCTTGCCAAAAATCCGTCAAATGCTTCGAAATGCCTACCGATCGTTGCCTATGGTTCCTGATCCTAAGAAAACAACACATGCAATCAAAAATTGGACAAGAGGGTCATGTTTTTAGGCTTCTAAAATAAGGGAAAACCATCACAAAGGCGTGATAAAAATTCTCTTTTGGCGAGAAAAGGAGATAGTATTTTAGGAGTCAAAACCTTACCTAGGTTACCTTGATTGGCCACGGCTTCAAGAGGCTAAGGCAAGAGGATTTTCAGCTAGATTTTAAGAGCTCCATAGTTGGAAAAAAATTAAGTACAAGATGGCTGTTTGGTGGGAGGAGGGTCATGGGTTTGATGAGGAAGGAAGGGGGAAGAAGAGAAAATTTTTGGTGGTTGGTGGTGGTGATGTGTGGCTAATTATTTTTTTAAGTGGTCAAGGGGGAGAAAAATTAGAGAATGGAGAATTGAGAGGGTGTGTAGGGAATGGGAATATTGCTGCCATGAGGGAGAATAAAATGGGATGAGTGGCGATGAGTTAAGGTGACATGATGCTAATTGGTGTTTACATGAAATCATCTTGGAGGATTAGGGAGGTGGGGGTTGAGTGGAGGGAAAGGAGCAGGGGTTGACACCTCTCTGTGTAGATGGCATGAGATGGTGAGGTATGGAGGGCAGGTGTCATGAAATGGCGATGTCAGAAAAATGATTTAGGGTACCGAAAATTAGAGACCCGATAGGTAACTATTGACCTATTCAAAACATGCTCAAAATAAATATACAATAAGTTTATGGAGTGGGAATTTGGAAAACCTTTCAAAACAAAAGTTGTAGATCTTTGTTTTCTCTTTAAAACTAGGATGGTACATTAAAATCCAACATCGGACAAGGGAGATATGCCCAAAATATGAGAACTGCTCCAGATTATGACGGAAATAGATTTGTGAACAAAATAATTATCCTGGGAAAAATGGGTAATGAATTAGCTTTTGTGACCTTTATGAAGTTTGTAGATCTATTTAATACAAAGCCATAGAAAAAAGAACTGGGTCATTCCAATATTGTATGAGGGAGATACAAATTTTTAAAAGTGTGTAGTGTAGTCATGAAATTGGAACAAGTCCATAAAGATTGTAAAAACTGTACCGATTGGGAAGGATTCAGCCTTTGATGCCTTCATGGAAAATGTAGAGAATTTTGTTACGGAGATTTTGACACTGGGGTTTCATATATAAGAGGTCATATGAAGAAGTTATGAATTTTTGAATGAACCATGTGTAAGGTAAAATGTCCAAACTATGAAATTTTGAGGTGCACATGCTTAATCCTTAATTTTAGGGGTGACAGAGTGGGAATCGAAGTTTGGGTATAGAAACGGAGGTTAAAGATCTTTTTGAAACAAAGAGATCGAGACTAAAATCGTTCGATTCCAAGATAATATATGAAAGCTAGGTCCAAAACACCGAAGGTGTTCGGGTTGAGCTTTAAGGCAATTTCTGAGGAAACCGATTTATGGAAAAGTAGGGTTGATAGAGTCCGAATCAGCCTTCGACCCCTTTAGGAAAAGTTCCTAAAACATCAGAATGGGTTACCAGGAATAGACCGTGTTTCCATCGGATACCCCGAAGTATATGCACGATCAAACGTAGGAGACGTTGGAGGTTCTGATCAGACCGGTTAGGCCAAGTCAGTCTTCATGAAAGGATCCTAACAAGACTAGTTTCCCTACAGGATCACTATTCTCGAGTTAAACGGTCGAAGTCTAACCTCTGACTGGGTCCTATAGTTCAAATCCGAGGAACCGGACGATATTTATCATTTAAATATTAATAATAACTAAAGTTTTTTTAACTAAACCTCATTATAATTAAGTTTTTATCTTCCTAAATTTATCATTAACAATATTAGGCATCAAAATGGATAATGTTTAATTATTTTATTCTATATTAATTAATAGAATCATTAATAATAAAATTTGTTAACTGATCGACATCGAATTAAAATAAGATACTCATTAGTAATCTTATTCATTAAGGGCTAATTACCATCTTATGAATTTGGAGTTTCAATAATTATCTAACCTTAAAAATTAAACCTGATATTTAAATAATCAAATATTCTCAACAATTATTACTCTAATCAATGAATGGTTGACTAAAATTACATATTAATTACTAAAATTAAATATCATCTAGTAATCATCAATTCAAATATCATTAACAAGGAGATACTTACTTCATCAACAGTTTCACATTAAATTAGACATGGTTACTATCTCATATTAATTACTACTAAATCAACAAACTCTCTCTCTCTCTAACTAAACATCACCACTAAGCATAACTATTATTACTCACTTATCTTACTGAACTGGATTGTTCACTACTCACATCCTCTCGAGGTCTCCTTCCCTAATACTTGGAGTAATTTGGGGGTCAGGCCAAAGCCTCAACTCTCCTAAAATACTTAACAAGGTACTCTCATGGGTCCTGAGAGTCTAGGTTCCTATTCTGAAAAATCAGGGTTGTTACACGAAGACCCTTAGCAAACTCACAAGGATGATTTTACAACAAAAACTAAGTCATTATCTTATAGCTAGGAGTTAATTAGTAAATTTTTATTTTATTTCCAACTATTTTTGTCTACTCTTTTTATTACTTCCTTTTGCTTCCAATTTTCAATAGACATTGTGAAAAAAGGTGATTATGTGATTGCTTCTAGAGTGAAAACACAGACCTTAAATGTTATATGGAATTAAAGTTAATAATAAAATAGCAAGAAAAAAAAGGCCAAGTCATATGCTAAGTTTGAAAGTGGTTGAATGGATTTATATAGGAAACACAACTTAAAAAGACTATAACATTATTTTTCCTTTAATATTAATAACCTAGATACATGTAATGTCTCTATAAAGCATCCTTGAATTACAATTACAAGTTATCATATTAATTTTTTTGATTCATGATCAATTGTTATTACCAGATTGTCCCCCACTTTATAAATATTAATTTGTTATTATTCTTTTTATTTCTTTTTCTCTTGTAAAGTCATATGTTTGTTCTTATTATTGTTATCTCTATTTGAAATTTTTAGTATGTAATAATCTATGTCGTAATACACATGGAGTATAATTTTTTTCACATGAATTTTTCTCAAAAATATTTTACAATAATATTCTAAAATATAGTTTTTTTACAAATTTTATTGATGTTCAAATAGAGATAGAGATAATTTTGTTTCTTATAGTTAGTGTTGTCTAACTTCCGTGTTAAAATATCGAAATTAATTTTGACAAAAAAAGTATGTTGTTTGTCTAAATAATGAGCAAAAGCATGCATTTGATGTTATCATAAAAGCTGCTAATGAAGATAAGAGGGGTTTTTTATTATGGATATGAGGGCACTGGTAAAATGTTTATGTGGAACACATTATCTAGAACAATTAGATCAAATGGTCAAATTTGCTTAAATATTGCTTCAAGTGGAATTGCATCCTTGCTATTACCAAAAGAAAGAACTACTCATTCAAAATTTAAGATTCCTTATATTATTGATATAGATTATAATGCAAGATTACACAGGGAACAATTCATGCCAAATTGTTTGAACAAGCCAAATTGATAATTTAGGATGAAACTCATATAATGAAGAAATTCTACTTTGAAGCTTTGGATGTAACCTTAAGACATGTCTTTAGATACGTTGATTCATTTAATCATAATATATCATTTAGAGTTCAAGATAAAGTGGTTGTTGTTCCCTCGGAGTCAGGAGGGGGTCCCACAGAACCCCCCTCTATTTTTAGGAAAATATCTTGGATATTCTTATCTCTCTTGATTTTAGCAGACGATAGTTATCTCTTAGTAGTTTGGTCAAAGTCAAGGCCTCCTCCTTTACGTATTGTATAAATAAGACATCGAAGCCTCCTTGTAAGTCAAGTGACATTTCTTGAGTAATAAAACCTTCATTCTCCTAGAGTAATTCTCTAGGGTTTAGCCTTTACACACTTAAGAGTGAACATTCTAGTGCCCACTATGAGGCCCAATGAAACGGTTCCCATATCACACAGAGAAAGACAAACTCTAAGGAAGAAGAAGATGGTGACTATGTGCAGTAACCCCAGTCGTAGAGATGACAAAAACCCTTGGGAGAACTAAGGAGGACACCAAGACAGGGATAACCAGATGGAAAAGGTTTTGGCCCTCATCAAAACGCTACAGCATACGGCGGAAGAGCTGAGGAAGGAGAATGAAGACTTGAGACACCACCAATCAGAAGAGTGTGAGCCTCCATAAAGGTTCAAAGATAGACTTAAAAGGGAGGTTAAATAAGTCTATAAATGATTTTTTAAAAAAGAAACTTATTAAAAACAAATTGGCAGCAGACTTAACAGGGTCAGACCCAGACTTCAGATAAAAAAAAAAGGGAGAGAAATATTTTCATAATGGATTTATACTAGTTCGCTTCTAAACTTTGAAGCTACGTCTAGTCCCTTCAGTCTAAAGGATTTTCACTATGTAAAATTGTCTTTTACACAATTAGCACACTTGTGCTAGAAGTATTCTTGACTCCAGCCACTTATGGCTTAACCTTAGTATTCTTTCACAAGTCACTCACTCCTGTCTTAGACCCCAAGTATTCTTTCGAAAGCCTCTTTAGGCCAATACTAGTTCCCATAAGAAACTAAGACTGATACACAATCAACCTTGAACTGAGATAAAAGATAAATTATTTTATGACAACTTAGATATAATGTATAAAGATTTTGAAGTAAAGAAAAGGTACACACTAAGTTAAATCTGAAAAATAAAGACTAAGACTATAAGTAGCAGTGTAGATAAAATTTAAGATTGAGGCTATGTTTTTGAGTTTCTTCGTTCATGTCTTTTTTTTCACTGGTTTGAAGTCTCTTCTTTTTAAAGGCCCTCGCATATAGTTGTTACTATTCTATTAAAGAAGAGACACTACTAAAAAAACCCTAAACAGCTACCTCAATTTAGCGACCACCGATTCCCGTCGCTAAATAGCGACCGTGTTAGCGACCGTTTTATATAAAAGGGACCAAAAAAATGTTAGCGACTCATTTAGCGACCAAAAGAGGAAGCGGTCGCTACCAATTGTAAACACCGTCGCTAGTACGATCGCTATATTTTCAGCTCCTCCTTTTTTGGTTTCCCTCCATGGTTTTTTGTTGGTGCCAAACATTAGCGACGGTCTAACTGCGTCGCTATGTTTTGTGCTAGTGACGGAGGCCTCCGTCGTCGCTATTATTTTTGGCCTTATTTTAATTTTAAAAAAGGGACGTAGCGACGGTGGGCTGACACCGTCGCTACTATTCAGGAGATTAGTGACGGAATTGTCCTACCGTTGCTAATATTCAGGAGAGTAGTGACGGAATTAGTGTGCCGTCGCTATGATTTTCGTCTTCCCTCCATATTTTTACTTTTAAGAAGGGAAGGTAGTGACGGTGGGGTGACACCATCGCTACTATTTAGGAGATTAGTGACGGAATTGTCTTGCCGTGGCTAATATTTAGGAGCGTAGTGACAGAATTAGTGTGCCGTCGCTATGATTTTCGTCTTCCCTCCATATTTTTACTTTTAAGAAGGGAAGGTAGTGACGGTGGGGTGACACCGTCGCTACTATTTAGGAGATTAGTGACGGACTTGTCTTGCCGTGGCTAATATTCAGGAGTGTAGTGACGGAATTAGTGTGCCATCACTATGATTTTCGTCTTCCCTCCATATTTTTACTTTTAAGAAGGGAAGGTCGTGACGATAGGGTGACACCGTCGCTACTATTTAGGAGATTAGTGACGGAATTGTCTTGCCGTGGCTAATATTCAGGAGCGTAGTGACGGAATTAGTGTGTCGTCGCTATGATTTTCGTCTTCCCTCCATATTTTTACTTTTAAGAAGGGAAGGTAGTGACGGTAGGGTGACACCGTCACTACTATTTAGGAGATTAGTGACGGAATTGTCCTGCCGTGGCTAATATTCAGGAGCGTAGTGACGGAATTAGTGTGCCGTCGCTAAAGGTTTTAATTGTAGTGACGTTTTGAGCGACGGGTATTAGCCGTCGCTAAGTTTTTAATCTATCTCGACAGCAACCCCTTTCCCTCTCATTTGCCCTAACGCTTCTTTGCCTCTCTCAGCCGTCGTCTCCCTCTCCCTCAATCCCCGTCCATCTCTTTTTCCACCCCAAGCCTCTAATCCCTCTTTTTTCCCTCTCTGTGCCTCACGAACCACCGAACCACCATCGTCTCTGTCCACACCGAACCTCCAAACCACCGAACCACCACGACCTTTCTCACGAAGCTCCAAACCTCCGTCTCCCCCTCACAAACGATGGTGACCCTCTCCGTTGGAAGTTCCGACCATTCGAGGCTCCCTCCCTTCCACTGTCAACCTCCCTCCCTCTGTCAACCTCCCTCCAACCGTCGACCTCCCTCCCTTCCTCCCTTCTTCCTCCAGCCATCGACCTCCCTCCCTCTGTCCTATCCCTGGCTTGGAGTTGTCTCCTCCTCCGTCTCCGTTCAGAAGTTCCCTCGTTGGCAGAGTCACCGGTGAACCTACCTCACCAGCAGGTATCAAAATCTAACCTTTCTCTTAACTCTTAACTCCTAGTTTAGATAATGCAACTACCTTGGAGCTCTGTAACAATTAGTATTAATAGTTTTACTGGAAATTCAGTTTCTGATTTAGCTTTAAAATAAATTTTTTGATAGCACGTAATTCATGCTCGTAATTCACATAAAATTTATTTAACATTGTGCAACAACCAGTAAAGTGTTAGTAACTTGTGAACCTATACATAGCACGTTGGCCAAATGGTACAGTAATTTCAACAGAAGTTGATATTAGTCAATAATAACTAACAGAGAAAGTTATAAGGCAGAGCAAATTAGAAAATGGCTAATAATGATGAACAAATTAAGGTAATAATCAACAAAGAGAATAGTTTAACAGAGTTAATTAGTTACCTTAGTGCAAAAGTGTTGAATCCTTTTAAGAATCAAAATGAAAGTTCCCTCTTTAGATAGCTGTAGAAAAAAATCAAAGTTAGGAATACAATAACTAAAAATACAATGTAATAATGAAAAAGCAAGAAATTTAGCTTTCCCCAAATATGCCAAAGTTAGATAGCACAAAGTATGAAATGGAATTAGAAATATCAAACTCAACTCATAAATCTCTCATGCTTTCACCCAATGAAAGCTTGGTATCCCTATGCCAATGTAACAATGACCTTTCTTGGTACTATTGGGTTCATGCTTACTCCCTAGGAGTTAGGATGATTTTTGTTCACAGTGTTATGCTACATTTATTGGAGTAAATATTTGGAAGTTTGATTAGTTGATACAGTTGTATACTTTATTTCTTAAGGGCACTGTTTGATGCTGAAATCCTGAGTCATTAACTTGGTGTAAAAATCTTAGTAAAATAAAATGTGACTCTCGGATTTACACTTTGGCAAGCGCACCAGTCGTTAAAATTTTAGTGTATTTGATCATCCCACAGGGATTGTGGTAAGTACCTCAATCTAGGACTAGTACAAGCTGAACCAACAGAAAATACATGAAGTTCATTCGGTTTTTATGGTTTTAGTGTTTTATAGTTGTTTTTGTATTTTCAGAAACAGAGTTAAAGTGAAATGTGGGAAGTGATTAATAGAAAACAGGTCAGGATAGCTTCAGTTCACAATTTCATCAAGAAATATGCAATTAAGGTATAGTCAAACTTCATAATCCAGAGGACAATCCGCTTATGGTTATTCCCTAATTCCTTAGGTGAAAAACACTAATCCTTAAGCATCGAACCTTAATTCCTTAAGTGCTCAATAAACCTAAGAATCTACTACGAAATTGGGGGTTGAACTCTAACTATTCACCTAAATTGATTAGGCCTGAACTAGTTAGAAAGCTGGAAGTTACCTAAGCTTCAGCCATGATTCCTCACTGGTGAAGTTCTTCATCGGTTCTGAATTCGTCAATCCAGCAGTGGCAGATCCACTCCTCAGCTTGTTCGCCTCAAGATCCAGAAGATGATTCACTCGATTACAGTATCAAGACTTCATTGATCGCCTTCGCAATCCCAACCTTAAGGATTTAGAACTCCATTGACTTCGGTTCCATCGAAGAATTGTGGAACGTCATGGAGGAGAGGATTTAGAGAGAGAAAATGAAGTAGTAAGATGCTCGAAGTTTAGAATAAAAATGTGTTCTATATATTCTGTGTGTATCTGTCTCTGTTTTTTCCGTATATTTCCTTTACAGAGTATGTTCATGAGTATATATAGGCTTCTATCTAAAACTAACTAACTAAACTGATAACTCCGAAACCTTAAGTTAACGACTAAACTAACTAACTAATTACAGCTCAGCTCTTAGCAGATTACAACTCATCATTAGCTAATGTACAACTCAGTGCCAGCTAATAACAGCTCACAACTTAAGTTACTAAGGTGCAGAAGAGAAGGCAATGGAAGACAGAAACAGCACTGGGCCGAGTGTGTGTTGTTGGAGGGAAGGAACAGTGTTTAAATTACTGCCTTTATGCCTCAACTACTGGGTTCTCGCTTGAGCGGACTAAACTCTCGCTTGGGCGAATTGATATTCTGTAGTTACGCTTGAGCTAACTTTTTCGCTTAAATGAATCTTGGGCCCTCGCTTGAGCGATTCAACATACGCTTGAGCGGATTAATTACTCAATCGGTATTCTGAAATTGGCGCTCGGATTCTTCATACAATATTCCGAGTCTTTGTTCAGTCGGATTTGTGAAGTCTTACTCGGATTTTTCCAAATCTCGCTCGGCTTTTGTAATTTTCACTCAGATTTGTCTTCTTTTCTCAAGTGCGCCCTGTTCCTGCACCATTAAACAGCTAATTGCCTAGCATTTATACGCTGGCTGCTTAGTGAATTTGTAAATACTTCAAAATTCCTTAACTATTAATATTTTCAATCGGTTTCTTACATAAATAACATACTTTTGAAATAAATAACTAAAACACGAATTATTAACAAATTATTAAATAATAATATCAAAACTAGACAATACTTAGTAAATTATGTTAAATAAACAGTGGAATAATTAAGTCTTTTCAAGACTTATCACATCCCCAAACTTAAAACTTGCTTGTCCTCAAGCAAATATTCAGACTTATTAACTAACAGCATTTGATCAACATAATCAACCTTTCCTTAACTTAATTCATACTATAATTATTGCATACCGATCATGGTTTCTTCTTGCAATTTCTAAAAGTATAAAAACTTACACCTCCTTTTGGACGACAAGCTGCTGATGCTTTCCTCACTGGTCGGTGTTTAACTCTTCTCTCGGTGTATAAGGTGAATAGAATGCACTCAGCACCTGCATACTTGTTAGATAAACATAGGCTTGCAACAGTTCTACACGTCATGCCATATGCCAACACAATCAGATCAGTAAGGGCTTTTTAAGCTTATAATGGGGCTGGGCTACAGGCTCAATTATTGTTTTTTCGAGTCATAGATAGGTTACAAGATGTATCCACTGATGCTTGGCCTCAATTCTAACTTAATTGCCTCTACTAACAACTCCCTTAACTTTTCTGACTCAATGCTACTCACTAATTCATGGTGTTTTGCACCTTCTTTTTCTTTCAGTCCTTCGGACTTTTCCTTTTTTCTTGACTTTTTCTTTCCATCTTTTTTTTTCGATCGAAATTTTTTTTTTCTTTTGGTGCTTTGCACCTCTTTTTCTTTTCTGAACTTTGTTTATTTTTCTCTCGGCTTTGCCTTTCTTCCTTTCATTTCTCAAGATTTTTATCCATAATTAAGGTCGGAGTGTGTCTTTAATTACTGTTAGGCACACTCTTCATCCCCAAACTTAGAAATTGCTAGTCCCTAGCAATAAGTAAAAACTAGGCAATTCACCAGTGGATCATCCAGGGTATTCTAGTCGGGTTTTTCTTGGATAATTAGGCTTGTAACGTTTGGTATTTAAAACGAATAAAAGGGTCTCAGGCTCAAACATAATTAATGGGTTAAAGGATGATTAATAAAATTAAGATGGTTACTTTTTGGCCCTGTCTAAATAAACAAAGAAGGCCTTCATCATTTCCGATTGGTTGACATACAACAATTAGCAAGCACTGAAGCAAATTCTGTCTCACTAACTAGCATGCAAGCTCACTTGGAAAAGAATAAAACAGGCTCAAAAGCTACGAATGTACTAGTTAATCAGCCAGTCATGTCCCCAAACTTAATGTAAGATCATACATTCAGATTGCTAACTAGCATGCCGAGTAAACAATTTAATTAAAGATGAAAAATCGTTAGGGGCAGATATGATGAGTTGAACAAAACCGATCAATTAATTTATCCGACTAAGCTTAACGAATCAGCAACTTTTAAATTATGAAGATGGAGTGAAAGAAACAATAAACATAATTTTGCAACTTATAATTAAGACTATTAATTAAGGAATAAGTCGAAAAGATACTTCCCCTTTTTACCTGTGTGGCTGTGGATGGGAAACGTGTAGTCGGATTGGGACTCATGGGTTTTACCAATACATATGAAAAATCGAATAAAACAAACAAATTAACAAGAAAATAAAATTTTCATTACATAATTAAAATAGAAGCAAGTTCACTGTTCAGAAAGCAGTTACAATAATATCAAATTAATTACATAGGAAACATCATAAAAACGTGGAACAACTGCTTAAACATCCTGATCTTCATCGTCCTTGTCCTGCTGGGAGGGAATCGTGAATCCAATGGAAGCTAACCACGCATCTCTATCCGGTGGGGCTCCCATTTCTGCTGAATGTTCAACCCTCAGTTTCATGGCAATCTTCCTGAGCATCTGATCGTGGTTCAAGACCCGATCATAAATTCCAAGTTGCGTCTTCTTCATAACCTGTAATTCCTGTAACACCATAAGAATGTTAGAAGAAGAAGAATCAGCTCCTCCAGATTGCCTGGGACGTTCTGGTTCTGTGGCTTTAAACTTTATAGCACAGTTTTCAACAGCCTTAACACTTTCAACCTTTGGTAATTCATTTTCCTCACTCGTAGGGGATACATTCCTTTGAACCAGAGGAGATACATCCCTTTGACCCTGACTTTGACTGGGTACATGTGTAGACGAATCAGATATAGTGATGGTTGCCACTTCTCTTTCGTTATCTATTTGTTTCCTTCGCACACTTCCTTCTGCAAAATTTGGTCTAGGTTTTTGCAGAAGTCTTTGTGACCTTCTTTTCATGATTAAAGTTAAAAGAATGATGATAACCAACCTAAATAAACAAAAATAAGAACAGAAATCCAACAGAAAGACAGCAAACCAAAACTGTGAGATGCATAGCTTGTGAACAATGAAAAACAATGACAATGAAACAAGAAGATAATAAACACGAACTTACAAGTGCACGAAATAAGTGAAAGATATGGAAAGATGATACCTTTCTTAGAAACCAGAAAATGTCTTTTCGTCTTCAGCCCAAGTTCAGCATAGGTACTTAGGGTTAGAAGTTGAAAGGTTTTTTATATTGTTGAATTCATTTTCCAAGAAACGCGTAAATGTGTTCCAGCTTTAATTATTACTTTATTATTAAAATATATAAATATTATTATTTTTATTTATATATATATATATATATTTATTATTTTTTAATTTTTTTATAAAAATTAATATACTCATATACTGGATAGGTAGAAGATCGAGTAAAAGTGGGATAATACCAATGTGATGCCAAGTGGACACAAGAGAATGGAAGATGAATAAATGAACAGACGATAAGACAGAATGGGCGAATGAAAATTATAAGTAAATGAATGAGTGAAAGAATGAATGAGTGAAAGAATAGATGAATGAAATAGAGCGTATGAGAGACGAGTGAACCACTGTAGTGAAATACGAGTGAATCGAAAAGCGGATAGTAGAAGAAACGAATGGAAGTATGAATGAATGAAGGAATACCGAGTAAATGAATAATGAGTGAAAAGAGTGGAAGATTGTAAAGAAAGAAATTGCGTAAATGAGTGAAAAGAGTGAAACGATAATGACCGAGTGAGTATGGAGAAAGATACCGAGTGATAGAGATCTACGAAATGAAGAACGAGTTGGAAGAGTAAACAAAACAACGAGTGCAGAGAAGGAATGAGTAAATGGAAGAACCGATGAATAACAGACGAACGGAAAATTGAGAGTAAAGCTGAAGGAATGAGACAACAAGTGGAATGGCGCCCGAGTGAACTGAGGAACGAGTGGATTAAGGGTGGGTGAGAAAAATGAGTAGATGAAAGAATGAATGGGAAAATGACTGAGAATATTCCGAGTGGAGATGAGTAAAGGGTATACCGATCGATGAAGAAGATGAAAAGAGATGCATGAAAAAGATACCGAGTGGGGGAACTGAGAAAAAGATCGGGCGAGGGAATAAGAAACTGCGTGAGTGAGAAAATTACAGAGAAATGGGTGAAGGAACGAAGAAGAAAGAGTAGATTGAAAGAACAAGTGAATAAAACACGGAATGAAAAGGGTACTGAGTGAATGAATATCGAGTGGATCATAGAACGAGGGAAAGAATGAATGAAATAAAGAAAAGTGCATGAGAAACGAGTGCGACAATGAATGGACGAGTGAACAACTGCAATGAGATACGAGTGAACAGAGAAGCGAGTGGGAGAAAGAACGAATGAAGGTAAGTGACCAAGACGGAGAATGATTGACCCAGTGAATAAAGAGTGACAGAAGTGAAAGTGACCGAATAAATGAAAGACGAGTGGAAGCTTGACAGAGTGAATGAAGAACAAGTGAAATAGAGTGGCCGAATGAATGAAGGCCGAGTGGGATAGATGAGTACAAGTTATACCGAGTGGATGAAGAACCGAATGAAAAAATGAGGTGAAAAAAAAAAGCCAGAATAAAATGAAGTGACAGAGTAAGAAAGATGAGTGAAAAGTGAACGACTGCGGAAGGATCCGAGTGAACGGAGTACCGAGTGGAAGAAACCGAATGCTCTAATGAGTTATTGAGTGAATGAAAAAGGAATTACGAAAAGAGACGCATGAAAGAAATACCGAGTGAAAAAAAGTCGGCCAAGAGAAAGAGAGAAAGCCGAGTGGATGAATGAAAAACCAAAATACCGCGTGAATATGAGACTAATGGATACAATACTGATTGTGATGAGTGAGGAATCCGAGTGATAAAAAGCCGACTGAAATAAGTCGCCTTTCACCATCTGACCCGTTCATTACATTAACGATCAGAAATCCTTCAAAGTCTTCCTTTTATTCGCATCGGAAATTGGAATTTTATTGAAAAATGACGAGTGAAGTTCAGTCGGGAAGAAGGGTTAAGAATAAGTAACAGTTATCCGAGTGCACTATTTCCACTCAAACTCAGTAAATTTTCGCTTAAGTGTGAAACACACCCAGCAGTGTCTTGCTTAAGCTACAAGTGCTTCGCCTGAGCGAAAATAGAAGAAACTAGCTCGGATTTCCTTCTTCAACTTCACAAACTTTATTTACTAAATTTTTAGTTTTTCTTTTTATTCATTCCGACTCAAAGTTCAAAACAAAACAATCGGAAGATAGGGTTGCCTCCCTAGAGCGCTTCTTTAAGGTCACTAGCTTGACCTTATTGCATCTAAGAAGATGCCTACAGTAACAGGGAGGTTTTCTGCCTATCAAACTCTCCTCCAAGGTAGAGTTTGAGTCGCTGGCCATTTGCCTTAAAAATCCGATCAGTAGTCGGGTCTTTCAGTTCGACTGCACCATGAGGAAAAACCTCATTTATAGTAAAAGGCCCCGACCACTTGGATCTGAGTTTTCCAGGGAAGAGTCTCAGTCGGGAATTGAATAACAAAACCCGATCACCCTTCTGAAACTCTTTCTTATTAATTCGCTTATCGTGCCATTTCTTTGTTTTCTCCTTATAGATAGAGGCACTCTGATAAGCATTGAGTCGGAACTCCTCTAATTCATGGAGTTTCAAAACTCTTTCCTCCTGAGATTGGTCACAGTCCATGTTTAATAGCTTTGTGGCCCACCACGCCTTGTGTTCCAACTCCACAGGGAGATGACAAGCCTTACCGTATACTAATTGATACGGGGACATGCCAATCGGAGTTTTGAAAGCTGTTCGGTAAGCCCACAATGCATCATCTAACTTTACCGACCAATCTTTTCTAGATTTTCCGACCACTTTTTCTAAGATTCTTTTGATTTCTCTATTTGACAGCTCAACTTGTCCACAAGTTTGTGGATGGTAAGGAGTCGATATCTTATGTAACACCTCATAGTGACGCAGGGCTTTCTCCATTATCTTATTACAAAAATGTGAACCCCCATCACTAATAATTACTCTCGGAACTCCAAACCTAGAGAAAATATTCTTCTTGATAAACCTAAGCACCACCTGTGCATCATTGGTTCTGGTCGGAATTGCCTCCACCCATTTGGAGACATAGTCTACAGCAACAAGAATATATTCGTTGGAGAACGACTTAGGAAAGGGTCCCATGAAGTCGATACCCCAAACGTCAAATAATTCCACAATTAGAATGTTTATCAAAGGCATGCCAGCTTTAGCAGAGAGACCTCCGCTTCTTTGACATTTATCACACCTTTTAACATATTCTTTGGCATCTTGAAAGATAGTTGGCCAATAAAAGCCACTCTGTAAGATTTTTGCTGCTGTGCAGGAGGCACCATGATGACCTCCATAATAGGAGTCGTGGCAATGCCACAAGAGCCTTTCTTGCTCGGATTCAGGCACACACCGCCTGATCAATCCATCTACTCCTATTTTAAACAGAAATGGATCATCCCAAAGGAAGTTTTTACTATCATGAAAGAATTTTTTTCTCATTTGGGATGTCCAACCCTCGGGTACCACCGAGGCACTCTTAAAGTTAGCCATATCAGCATACCATGGCCCGGTTATAATTGCCATCAACTTCTCGTCTGGAAATTCTTCTTTTATTAAGATAGAATCCGACTCACCTTCCAGACGAGACAGTTGGTCTACAACTGAGTTCTCTACTCCCTTTTTATCTCGTATTTCTAAATCAAATTCTTGGAGTAACAGAACCTACCTAATCAGTCTCGGTTTAGACTCTTTCTTAGCTAGTAAATACTTGATTGCCGAGTGGTCTGTATAGACAATAACCTTGGCCCCAATCAAGTAAGCACGAAATTTATCAAATGCATACACCACAGCAAGCATTTCTTTTTCAGTAGTGGTGTAATGTATTTGATTTTTATTCAACACCTTACTAGCATAATAAATTACATGAGTTAATCTTCCTACTTTCTGACCCAGTACAGCTCCGACTGCGAAGTCACTTACATCACACATTAATTCAAATGGTAAAGACCAATCAGGTGCTGCAAGGATTGGAGCTGAAATCAGATTTTGTTTCAATTTTTCAAAAGCCTTGACACAGTTTTCATTAAACGTAAATACATGATCTTTCACCAGTAAGTCAGTCAGAGGCTTAGCTATTTTTGAAAAATCTTTAATGAACCTTCTATAAAAGCCAGCACATCCTAGAAAACTTCTCACTCCTTTCACGTTGATTGGAGGAGGAAGTTTTTCAATAATTTCAATTTTGGCTCGGTCCACTTGAATGCCCTCAGCAGAGATTTTGTGGCCAAGGACTATCCCTTCCTTAACCATAAAATGGCATTTTTCCCAGTTAAGGACGAGGTTAGTTTCTTGGCATCTCACCAGCACCTTAGATAGATTGCTAAGGCATGAATCAAAATTACTTCCAAATACCGAGAAGTCATCCATAAACACTTCAATGAATTTTTCCACCATATCCCCAAAAATTGCCAGCATGCACCTTTGAAAGGTTGCTGGAGCATTGCACAGCCCGAACGGCATGCGCCTATATGCAAAAATTCCATAAGGACAGGTGAATGCAGTCTTTTCTTGGTCTTTTGGGTCAACCACAATTTGGTTATAACTCGAGTACCCATCTAGAAAACAATAATACTCATGCCCTGATAACCTCTCGAGCATTTGGTCAACAAATGGCAGGGGGAAATGGTCTTTCCGAGTGAAGTCATTCAGCCTTCTGTAATCAATACACATCCTCCAGCCTGTTGTGGGCCGGGTGGCAATAACTTCACCTTGGTCATTTTTTACAGTCGTCATTCCTCCTTTCTTGGGCACCACTTGGACCGGGCTGATCCAAGTGCTGTCCGAGATAGGATAAATGATTCCTGCATCTAGGAGCTTGACCACTTCCTTCCTTACCGCTTCCTTCATAATGGGGTTCAGTCTACGTTGTGGCTGTACTACAGGGGAATAGTCATCCTCTATCAGAATTTTGTGCATACAAAATGATGGACTGATTCCCTTCAAGTCAGAAATATTCCAGCCAATCGCAGATTCATGAGCCTTTAATACCCCAATTAGTTTATTCACATCCTCTTCTTTTAAGTCGGCATTAATAATGACAGGATGAGTGTCGTTTCCTCTCAGGAAAACATATTTCAGATGAGAAGGTAAAGGTTTTAAATCACATTTTTCTTCAGAAAATTCCTTTCCTTTCTCAGCTTCAGCATTTTTCAAATTATTTTTCTTTTCCTTTTCACAATCACCTACTTCTAATACTTCCAGTAGGCTTAATATTTCCGAGTGAGAGTCATTTAACTCCTCATTCTCAGAGTCAAAGTCATCCTCTAAAAAAGTTCGTAGGGCCTCTTCCTCAGTTTTTAAAAGCATTGGAGTGTGGTAGCTTTTAATCTCTTCAACCATTAAACAATCCATCCTTTCAGTCGGATGTTTCATGGAATTGAAGACATTGAATGTTACCTGCTCCTCCTGAACTCTCAGCATGAGTTCACCTTTTTCTACATCAATTAATACTCTGCCAGTAGCCAGGAAGGGTCTACCTAAGATTAAAGGGATCTCTCGGTCAGCTTCCATATCCAACACTATGAAGTCTGCTGGAAAGATAAATTTATCTACTTTCACTAACAAGTCTTCCAGCATCCCTTGGGGGTATTTAATGGACCTGTCAGCCAACTGCAAGGACATGCGAGTCGGTTGCAAGTCATTAATTCCCAGTTTTTTCATCAAAGATAGAGGCTTCAGGTTTATACTGGCTCCTAGATCACAGAGAGCACTTCCTACATGAATATCCCCAATTGCACACGGTATTGTAAAAGATCCAGGATCCTCCAGCTTTTGGGGAAGTTTCTTTTGAATGATTGCACTACACTCTTGAGTGAGAGTAATTATTTCATCCCCCTTAAGCTTCCTCTTTTTAGATAATAATTCTTTCAAAAATTTTGCATAAGAAGGCATCTCCTGCAATGCCTCAGCAAAAGGGATATTGATGTGAAGTTTCTTGAAAACCTCTAAGAACCTAGCAAACTTCTGCTCCTCTATTTGTTTTTTAAACCTGTGTGGAAATGGAGCATTCCTCAGTTTTTCAGGAGTCAGCTTAGAAGCTTCCTCCAAAATCAGATCAACCTTTTTCTTCTTCTTTTGATGGACTTTATTTTCTTTTTCTTTGTTTGTTTTATTTTTATTTTCTACTTCATTGTTATCCTGCTCAGTTTCTTGTATTATTTCTTTTCCTTTTTCTTTTTCTGGGCTTATTTCCTGACTCGGAGATGGAGAAATAATTTTTCCACTCCTAGTAATTATGGCCTTGCAATGTTCCCTTGGATTTACCTCGGTATCTCCAGGGAAATTGCCTACTTGCCTCTCAACTAATTGTTTAGAAAGCTTTCCGACTTGACTTTCTAGATTTCTGATGGACGCTTCCTGATTCTTAAAACTGGCCTGAGTGGCCTGGATAAACTGAGAAAGTACATTCTCAAGTTCAGATTTTTCCTTGACAGGGGGGTGAGAAGGTTGTTGTGGTCTATTTGTGGGTTGACTTGGTGGAATGTTCTGATTCAGATGTGGACCTTTCTGCCAGGAAAAATTGGGGTGATTCCTGTAATTTGGATTAAAGGAATTAGAAGGATAATTCCTTTGATACTGTTGCTGCCCCATATAATTCACTTGCTCGGAAGGCACATTTGGATCACACAATCCATTCTTATGATCTCCACCACAAAAGTCATAACTGATCATAGAAACCTGACTCGGCTTTTGGAGTTCTGAAATTTGTATGCTTAGTTTCTCTAGAGCCTGAGTCATCAGTTTACTCTGAGCCAGATAAGCATCTTGTGCTTCTAATTCTAATATCCCTCTCTTAGGGACTTGGCTCCTCTCACTAATCAAGCATTCATTAGAAGCCATAACATCAATCAGCTCTATGGCTTCTTCTACAGTTTTTGTTGTTAATGAACCTCCAGCTGAGGCATAAATCAGGACCCTGGTAGCTGGCCTGACACCATTATAGAAAATAGTTACCTGTTGCACATCAAAAATTTGATGATAAGGACATCTCCTCAAACTTTCTTTATACCGATCCCATGCTTCCATTAAAGACTCACCTTCTCTTTGTTGGAAACATGTGATTTCATTGCGCAAATTTGCATATTTAGAAGGAGGAAAGTATTTAATCAAGAATTTTCGTTGCAAGTCCTCCCAAGTTGAAATACTGCCTCTCGGTTGACTCTGCAACCAGGCTTTTGCTCGGTCCCTCACTGAAAACGGAAACAATCTTAGTCGGATTGCCTCGTCAGGGACTCCATTCATTTTTACCGTGTCACAGATTTAGAGGAAGGTTGCTAGGTGCAAATTTGGATCCTCAACCTCACTTCCTCCGAACTGTTCATTTCTTACCAACTGCAGTAAAGCTGGTTTTAGTTTGAAATTATTTGCTGAAATTGGTGGCCTAAGGATGCTAGATTGCGATCCTTCTTCAGTCGGCCTGGAGTAGTCACCTAGTGTAACTCTCCTCTGTTCCATTTCTTTTTCTTTTTTTTGATTTTTCATTTTTCTTAATCTACGTTCTAACAAGTCTATGTCAGGATCAAAGAAGAAAGGTTCTCCTCTGCTCCTTGACTGCATACAACAAATGTCAAACAAAAGAACAATTCACAGCTACGACTAAATCTATACGAAAATGACAAACTACTACTACTGAAAACAAAATTGAAACTACGTATTAAATGCAAACAAAAGTAAAACGGTTCAGTCTAGTACCGGTCCAAGGATTGTTGATATTACTCAACAATCCCCGGCAACGGCGCCATTAACTTGATGCTGAAATCCCGAGTCATTAACTTAGTGTAAAAATCTTAGTAAAATAAAATGTGACTCTCGGATTTACACTTTGGCAAGCACACCAGTCGTTAAAATTGTAGTGTATTTGATCGTCCCACAGGGATTGTGGTAAGTACCTCAATCTAGGACTAGTACAAGCTGAACCAACAGAAAATACATGAAGTTCATTCGGTTTTTATGGTTTTAGTGTTTTATAGTTGTTTTTGTATTTTCAGAAACAGAGTTAAAGTGAAATGTGGGAAGTGATTAATAGAAAACAGGTCAGGATTGCTTCAGTTCATAATTTCATCAAGAAATATGCAATTAAGGTATAGTCAAACTTCATAATCCAGAGGACAATCCGCTTATGGTTATTCCCTAATTCCTTAGGTGAAAAACACTAATCCTTAAGCATCGAACCTTAATTCCTTAAGTGCTCAATAAACCTAAGAATCTACTGCGAAATTGGGGGTTGAACTCTAACTATTCACCTAAATTGATTAGGCCTGAACTAGTTAGAAAGCTGGAAGTTACCTAAGCTTCAGCCATGATTCCTCACTGGTGAAGTTCTTCATCGGTTCTGAATTTGTCAATCCAGCAGTGGCAGATCCACTCCTCAGCATGTTCGCCTCAAGATCCAGAAGATGATTCACTCGATTACAGTATCAAGACTTCATTGATCGCCTTCGCAATCCCAACCTTAAGGATTTAGAACTCCATTGACTTCGGTTCCATTGAAGAATTGTGGAACGTCATGGAGGAGAGGATTTAGAGAGAGAAAATGAAGTAGTAAGATGCTCAAAGTTTAGAATGAAAATGTGTTCTATGTATTCTGTGTGTATCTGTCTCTGTTTTTTCCGTATATTTCCTTTACAGAGTATGTTCATGAGTATATATAGGCTTCTATCTAAAACTAACTAACTAAACTGATAACTCTGAAACCTTAAGTTAACGACTAAACTAACTAACTAATTACAGCTTGATAAGTGCTTTATAATACAATAAATTAGGTCTAAATTACTTAGGATTTTAGTCATTATGCACTGTATTTCCTTTATTTATTGTGATTTTTGCTTTCTTTCCACTATTTTCTACTTGGGTAGGTTATTTTGCAGGAATTAAGGTAATAAAGGGTCAAAAACAAGGAAAAATCTGACCAGAAATGAATCACACTCGGGCAGACTCTCAAGTTTCACACTGAACCCGAGTGAGAAGTCTCCAGGGAAAGGAATTCCGAGTGAGTTGGGTCAGAAAAATGCATTTCCGAGCAAAGCAAAGCTCGGACATAAGAAGAAATTCAATCAGTCAAATTCCAACTCTTCAAGTGCAAGTTCTTGAGTAAAAGAGAAGGCCATTCCGAGTGAATTGATTGACGACTGAAGGCCATTCTGAGTAAAAAGCATGAAGGCCGACTGAAGAATTCCAATGCAAAATCCGAGCAGAGTTTTAACCGAGTGGTTCAGATTACAGCCGAGTGAAAATGATTGAGAACCGATTGAATAAATTCTGATTCCGAGTGAGTCTTCAATCAGTGCCGAATGAACTTCATGAATTTAAGCCGAGTGAATGGATTCAATCAATTCCGAGTAAGTCACTTTGCCCGTCCAACTCTCAAACACCGAGTGAAACAAGACCTCTCGCTTGAGTGAACCTTTCTCCGCTTGAGCAAGACGGTCTCCTTCAACAAATACTCAACCAAACACCGACCCAATTCTTCATGCAACACCGGATCACTACCTCCATCAACTCCGCCTCCTTCTACTTTCCTTCAAGCCACAACACCGTCCCTTCTCCTTTCAAAACCGACCTACACTCCACAAACTCCAAACATCGGATCACTCTCTACACCGTCCTCAATCCAGAAATCCGACCCACATTCCTCTCTTCTATCCGCTGCCCCCTTCTAATCTATACCACACACCATCCCACTTCACCTTTCCTTTCCATCCATACCGCCCAGACTTCTCTCAAACCAACACCGCCCAGGCTCCTAATCCATGACACCGCCTAGTAATCCAACCAACACCGCCCAGGCTCCTAATCCACAACTCCGCCCAGACTCTTCCTTTCCATCCACAACCGTCCTCACCTCAACTCCGCCCAACCGTCCTCACCTCAACACACCGCCCAACCGTTCTCACCTCAACACACCGCCCAACCGTCCTCACCTCAACACACCGCCCAGTAACCCTCTCAACTCCGCCCAGACTCTCAAACCACAACACCGCCCAGACTCTCAAACCACAACACCGCCCAGCAACACCGGCTCCATCCACCACACCGTCCAACAACTCCACTGTCCCTCATATCACCATACCTGCCATATACAAACCAACAACGCCCAGCAACTAATACCAAACAGCAAGCTTTCACTCGGTCTTGTGGAATTCCAGTCAGAATTTGCCCAGCTGAATAAATCCAAGCACCGAATTATTGGAAATATTAAAATAATGCAATTTGGGACAGTTGGAAGTCACATGCACCGAAAGTTTCTCCCACTTGCAAATTTTAACGCGTTTCCTTAGCTGGATTCATTCATCCATTTGCCTATAAAAGCAGCAGCAACCCATCAAAAAAAAAAACAACTTCTTCCCAGTCAAAAATCACTCAAACTTCACTTCTTCGTTACTTTCTTTTTCTCTTTAGTTCTATTCTTTTCTATTTTTTCTTTCTCTGTCCGTTTTTCTTCTCTTTCTTTTTATTTTCTTTTCTTTCTTTTATTTTGTAAGAGTGTGAAGGCTGTAAAAGTGAGAATTTAAATTTGTAATTGGTGGAGAAATTATTGCAACAAGGAATTACAGTGGTAAATTATTCTGAGCTTTTGGAGAAACCCGTAAGTCTTTATTTTTACCATGTCTTGTATGTTTTATTTTTCCATTATTTACATGAATTTAAATTATTTCATGAGTAGCTAAATTAATTATCTTGGGATAAAGGGGGTATGATAATATTTTATTTTAATGTTATTTTGACTTGGAATTAAATAAATTTCTGTTTTCCATTTAGTTCAATTATGCTTAATGCTTTTAGTAATTCCCAACAAGAACCTAAATGATAAAACTGTATACTTACGGGTATATTAGTAAGTTTAGGTAATAAATAGAATCGAGAGATTTATTTTTACCGGAAAGCTTTGAACTAAACCTAAGATTTTTGAAATGCTTTTTGTGACCTCGGTAAAACCATGAAAGTAATCAAAATTCTTTTGAGGAAATAAAAGGGATTTTCATAAAACGATAATGGGCCTTTCTGAGGATTAAGCAGCGCTTTCCATAGGTTAGGTACATTAATAGGATTCCGAAAGGAACATATTAATTAGCTTTTGGAAAATTTGCCTTGGAAAACTTAATTCGATTCTTATTTATGAAAAGTTAAAATTCATTAAACATAAAATAGAGTCTTAATCCCCTGAAATCCCAAGATACTCTCAACTCTGAATTTTTTTTTAGTGTTAAGTAAATTTTATTTTTATTCATATTCTGTGCAACTTTAATTTGTACTTTATTTTATAAAAATCTTAAAAATTAATTGTGTGGATAATTAAATTTCAATATGCTGGTACTTTGAACACAGTCCCTGTGGAGAACGATAATCTTTTATATTACGCGACATAACCCGTGCGCTTGCGGGCCCTGTCACAGCTCAGCTCTTAGCAGATTACAACTCATCATTAGCTAATGTACAACTCAGTGCTAGCTAATAACAGCTCACAACTTAAGTTACTAAGGTGCAGAAGAGAAGGCAATGGAAGACGGAAATAGCACTGGGCCGAGTGTGTGTTGTTGGAGGGAAGGAACAGTGTTTAAATTACTGCCTTTATGCTTCAGCTACTGGGTTCTCGCTTGAGCGGACTAAACTCTCGCTTGGGTGAATTGATATTCTGTAGTTACGCTTGAGCTAACTTGTTCGCTTAAATGAATCTTGGGCCCTCGCTTGAGCGATTCAACATACGCTTGAGCGGATTAATTACTCAATCGGTATTCTGAAATTGGCGCTCGGATTCTTCATACAATATTCCGAGTCTTTATTCAGTTGGATTTGTGAAGTCTCACTCGGATTTTTCCAAATCTCGCTCGGCTTTTGTAATTTTCACTCAGATTTGTCTTCTTTTCTCAAGTGCGCCCTGTTCCTGCACCATTAAACAGTTAATTGCCTAGCATTTATACGCTGGCTGCTTAATGAATTTGTAAATACTTCAAAATTCCTTAACTATTAATATTTTCAATCGGTTTCTTACATAAATAACATACTTTTGAAATAAATAACTAAAACACAAATTATTAACAAATTATTAAATAATAATATCAAAACTAGACAATACTTAGTAAATTATGTTAAATAAACAGTGGAATAATTAAGTCTTTTCTAGACTTATCACTGTTCTAGAAACCTTTACTTTCATTGAGCTTCCGGGTGTCAATAGCACCTCCCTTTAGCATACAGTTTTCTAGAATAATAAACCAGCCACCAAGTTGATAATTATATATAAACTACCATAAAGCGTCCATACTTGAACAATTCTACATTCAGGAACCAGCAGAAACTGTACAAGACAATTATATATAAACTACCATAGAGCATCCATAGTTAAACATGATTAATTTTAAATGAACAATCCGATTAATTTTAGTCTTTACTTGGTCGGTTGGTTAGTTTTAAATGAACAATTAGATGAGACTAGTTGTGTCACTTTTCCAGGTAATCCCCTTCTGTAGTTCAGCTAATTTTTTAGAAAATTCTATGTAGAAGTAGAACGTAAGCCTCATTTAATTAATGTAATTTGCTTCTTTCGTGTGACATAAGATATGTTATTGATGTGAACAGAAATTGTTAATTTCCTAAAGATAGTTAGGATTCAGTTTTTCTGTTTTCCCTTTTTTAGTAAGTTGTAAAGCTAAAAGCTATTACATTATTAGCTATTACATCTTTAGAAACCTCATACATGGAAACCAGTTGAATTTTGGGAACTTTAATTAACATTGTTAACAATCAACTTTGTCATGCAGACCAACACACTTTACGCGTGGTTCGTGTTCAGCCCTCATCAGCTTTGTCTTCATCGCTATCTCTCTTTCCCAGGTAATCCCCTAACGCTAACTTTCTGGCTATGTGTGTTGTATCTTTTGAAGTGTATGTATGTTGATTGTTGTTTGTTAGTGGAGAGCAGAGCTCATTAGGTGATGGTTTTGTGTGTTGATAACATGATTTTTTATGCATGTGTAATATTGTTTGTAAGTGGAGAGCAGAGCTCATGAGGCATTGGTTTTGTATGCTGATAACATGATTTATGATGCATGTGTAATGTTGTTTGTTAGTAGAGAGCAGAGCTCATTAGGCATTGATTTTATGTATTGATAACATGATTTGGTGTTCATAACTCTGAATATCATATACAATGTCTATGATATGTTTATTTATCTATATTGGGAAGTTTTCTGTATGTAACAGGCCGTTTCTAATTTTGGGAAATGTCTAGTTTACTGGGGAGACTCTGCCAAAATTTCGGCAGGCTCCCTTTCTTAGGGAACTTAAAAAATGAAACTTAACGTTAATAATGTAGGGTTTAGTCGTGTGTGTACCCATTAGATTCCCGTTCAAGTTTCAAAACAACCGGCTGATGTACCGTGTTGTGTTGGATCTTGAATTGTCCCGGTTGGACAGTTTGGTACGAATTTGTAACCAGTAGGGCGTAACCCATCAATGTTGTATGTGGTCTATCTTGAGACGTTGAATGTTCATTTGAAATTTCGGTTATGGTGTTTCGTATTGTCCCCAGGGTGCATGTCTGCGTGTGGTGTTTCATACCGTACGTATCTCTGTGTACTCGGGGACCAATGCGAAATGCTACCGAAATTTCAAATGAACATCAACGACACAAGATAGACTACATACAATTATGGGATGGGTTACGGATAGTTGCATATTCATCTCGAATGGGATAGGGCCCCACCAATTTGCAACATCAAAGAGATAGAGTGATTCACAACCGATAGTTAAATAAAAATTTAAAAATGTAAAGTAACAAAAATCGTGCTTGTTAGATATTATAAATGGAGGTACCGGTAAATCGACGATGGATGTACAACCGACTAGATCGCAGTTGGCGAGTGACTGAGGAGTTTATGATGGGGCTATTGGAGTTCATTCCGTTCGCTACGGTAAGCACGCCTGGATTTGAAGCAACTCAGAAGATTCATTGTCCGTGCTTAAGGTGCAAATGCATGAGTTTTGAATATGCGGATGATGTGATGTGCCACCTAACTGAGAAAGGGTTCATGGAAACATACCACTGCTGGTACAACCATGGTGAGCAGTTACCGTGTAGACCATCAGACGTAACTATGTAACAGTCTTACTATGAGGTTGGAGGAAACAGGGATACATACAACAACATAGAATAAATGGTGATGGATCATGTTGGACCCTCCACCAGACGTATGCTAGAACATGATGACCGGGCAGGGAATGGAGACTCTGACAATGTAGAGGAGGATCCTAATCCGGAGGTGAAGAGATTTTATGATTTGTTAGCGGCGGCTCAGACTCCATTGTGGGACGGGTGCAACAGTCACATTGAGTTATCCGCCTCCCTAGCTGCTTTAAGCCTAAAGGCAGATTATAATCTTTCTGGAGGTTGTTTTAATAGGATGGTCAATCTGATGGGGTCCACCATGCCTAGTAATCATAGAATGCCTGCAAACCTGTACCATGCTAAGAAACAAGTGGCAAACTTGGGGTTGGGTTGTGTGAAGATAGAGTGTTGTGTTGGCGGATGTATGCTGTTCAGAAATGAGTTTGCAGATAAGAGTGTCACAAAATGCCTGCATTGTAATGAGAAACGCTACAAAACCGTTAAAAGGAGAGGGAAGGTAACCCGGACGGCCAGGAAGAAAATGTGGTACTTCCCTATAACACCGCGTCTTCAACGCCTGTATGCCTCATTGTCCACGGCAAAACACATGCGTTGGCATGCTCTGAACCAAACACAAGAGGGGTTTCTTTGCCATCCTTCAGACGGGAAAGCATGGAAGTGTTTGGATAAGCTATATCCGGACTTTTCTGGCGAGCCGCGCAATGTAAGACTTGGCTTATGTACTGATGGGTTTAACCCGTTCGGTCAATACAGGAGAGCTTACTCTTGTTGGCCAGTCATACTGACCTCATACAATCTGACTCCTCATATGTGTATAAAGAGGGAGGTCATGTTTCTATCTATACTGGTTCCAGGACCCAAAAATCCAAAGGCGAACATAGACGTGTTTTTGCAACCGTTGGTTGAAGAGTTATCACAATTATGGGATGTCGGGGTAATGACATACGATGCATCTTTGAAGAACAATTTCATGATGCATGCTGTTTTGATGTGGACTATCAACGACTTCCCGGCCTATGGTATGCTTTCTGGATGGTCAACGTCTGGGAAGCTTGCTTGCCCTGTATGCATGGAACATACCGGGGGGGGAATCACTCCTTGTTAGTGGGAAGACAAGTTTCTTTGACTGTCATAGAAAGTTTCTACCGTTGGATCACCCGTTTAGGCGAAATAAAACCTCTTTCAAGAAGAACAAGGTGGTTACTGAGCCTCCACCCCGTAGGTTATCCAGTGCACGGGTTTGGCAGAGGGTCAAAGAGTATCCCTATATCTGGGACAAGAGTGTTAAGGAGTTTGCGGGTTATGGTAAGGAACACCACTGGGTGAAGCAGAGCATCTTGTGGGATTTGCCATATTGGAAAGACTTGTTGTTAAGACACAACATTGACGTCATGCACACTGAACGTAATGTTTTCATGAATATTTTTGACACTGTTATGGACATCAAGGGGAGAACAAAGGACAACGAGAAGAGTCGTCTAGACCTTCTGATTTGGTGTTCTAAGAAGGAGTTGGAATTGAGGGATACGGGACATGGAAGAATGTTTAAACCCCATGCAAAATATGTTTTAACTAGACCGCAACAGATTGCTGTGTGTATTTGGATGAATGGGTTGACCCTGCCTGACAGATTCGCTTCTAACCTGAGTAGATGTGTCGACGTGAAGGAGGGCAGGGTGTTTGGCATGAAAAGTCATGATTGCCATGTCTTTATGCAACAACTACTCCCGTACGCGTTTCATGCCTTACCGAAGCCTATTTGGAAACCGTTGGTTGAGTTGAGTCACTTCTTTAAGGAGTTGACGGCAACTTCATTGACTGTGGAGAAACTTGTGAAGATGGAAGAAACCATCCCGGTATTGATTAGTAAGTTAGAGCAGATTTTCCCACCAAGTTTTTTTGACTCGATGGAGCATTTGCCTATCCATCTACCGTACAAGGCCTTGGTTGGTGGCCCCGTGCAGTATCGTTGGATGTATCCATTCGAAAGGTGAACGCCAGAACTCTTTAATTTCCTTCCAAACATTTCTTATAATAGTTTCTTGTAACTTAACAATTTTTTATAATTTGAAGATTCTTACGCTCTTTAAAAGACAAAGTGTCAAACAAAGCCTGCGTTGAAGCATCAATTTGTGAGGCATACTTAGTCGAAGAAATGACAACTTTTGCTTCTTTCTATTTTCCGACGGAGATAGAAACTAGAATGAGTAGAATTCCCCGCAATCTTGGGGTAGCAACCCGCACAGGTTTTGATGAACAAATATCGATTTTCAACTATCCTGGTCATCCAGGGGGCAAGCTCACAAAATGTTACATTGATGAGAAAGATCGAAAGGCGGCTCACTTGTACATTCTTCTAAACTGCCCAGAAGTTGAACCCTTTCTTAAGTAAGTTTTAAAATTCCTGAGTTGCATTCTAAACCTCACTTTTATAGTATCTAAATTTATTTCCTTTTAATAGCTTATATACAGATATGCTTAAACTTGAGCAAAATGATTTAACTGATGACCAAATTCATAGTGAGGTGTCGTCCAAGTTCGTTGGTTAGTTTGCATAACATGTAAGACCTGTATACCGAGTGTGTTTTATCTGTGCTTCTAACTCCAGGTATCTAACGATGACCTATTTGTTATGTTGTACATATATACAAGACCCTAACAACCATATTGAAGATGCTTTACTCCAAGCCCTTTCTTGGGGGCCGGTGAAAACTATTAAAAAATGGCCTATTTACTACGTAAATGGCTACAAGTTTAATATTCATCAATGGAGTGAAGGGATGTGTACCCATAACTACGGGGTTTGTGTTAGAGGCACCGCTGGACAGTTAGAAGAAGACTTTTATGGAGTGCTGACAGAGATTGTTGAAGTTTCGTTCTCTGGATGACTAAGAAGAGATATTGTTCTATTCAAATGTGATTGGTTCGACAACACAATCGGTGTTGGAACAAAGGTTGACAACAACTACGGCTTAGTTGAGGTCAGGAAGAATGGTAGATATAAAGGGTTTGATCCCTTCATTTTTGCCCAACAAGCTGAGCAGGTTTATTACACTGACTTCCCGGGAGGACATTGGGACTGGTATGTAGTCATCAAGGCCAAGGCCCGAAGTCAGATCACTGACAATGTCTCCGAGGAGGTTGATGACGCTTATCAGCTTGCCCCACACGAGCTAAACGATGGTAATTTATTGTTCAACATTGATCCAGTCATAATGGATGAGACCCTCGCCACTACAGGGGGTGAACACATTGACAAAGACCTTATCTCTTGATCAAAACGGTCTAGGGCTGATCTGGATACTGATGAACTTGTTCAAACAGATAACCCCAGTGACACTGAAACTGAGGGGCAATTTGAAACTGAAACAGACACAGAGTATGTAGTTGTTGAACATATATACATAGGGTTATATATATCCTGAGACTAACCTTTCTTTTCATGATTTTATCCACAGATGACGGGACGTCGACTGTCCTTCAGTAGGGGTGGTGGGTCCAGGACCCCGGCATCCCATCTGGGGACTCCTACCCCAGCGCAGGAGACCACTCCATCACCACCACAGCGGACCACTCCATCACCACTACAGTAGACCACTCCATCACCACCACAGCGGACCACTCCATCACCACTACAGCAGACCACTCCATCACCACCACTACAGCAGACCACCCAATCACCCCCACAGTTGACCACCCCAGAGCAGACTCCTGGAGTTGGTGGCTTGGAGGACCATGGCCATCAGGCCACCCCACCTCCGGCATCCCCTCTGCCCATGTTGGTACCCGTGCTGGCCGGAGAAGAGTAAGTGACTAAAACTCAAATACTTTTATGTTATTTGTATGGTACTTTATATTAAACTTTAGTGGAAAGACTTGTTGGTTTATTGTATGTTACTTTAATTAGTACTTGTATAGATTGAATTGTACTGGGCACTCTTCTGTTTGTAACAGGGTAACTATTTAAACTTGGAAATGCTACATTTACAGGGGAGACTCTGCCGAAATTTTAGGAGGCTCCCTAGATTGTCTGTTGTTATACTCCTAATATAATTGTTGTCGTTACAGCTTTATTGATAGTAGTCGCACTGCCAAAGCGATTACTAAGGTATTAAAGGCCCAGTGGGATGGTCCATATATATCTTGGACAGATGCTGGGAAGGTTGTCCAAGATAGGTGGTTTGACACCTTCTCGGTAAGTTCCTAGCTCATTTATTGTGATTTGATTTGTAAAATAGACCTCTTATTAATTTTGATTTCTCATTTCATTTTACAGCGTGATTACCAGTGGGCAGAGGGTATAATTGATGAGATTAGGAAGGTCTTTGCCACAAAGACCTCCAAAATCATCAAGAGTACCCTTTGGAAGGTGAGGCACAAGGGTGAGCGCCCTCGTTGGATCCCGGAGGACCATTAGGACGGGATGGTCCAGAAGTGGGGCGGTGTCCCGTTCCAGCAGGCGAGTGCTCGGAACAGGGCAAACCGAGCCGTCGATGCTGCAGCCTCAGTTTACACTGGGGGTAGCATTTCAACCCTCGAGCACAAGAAAAGATTTGTAAGTATATTTATGTTAAACATTTCTATTATGATTCGTCTGACATGTTTACAAATAATAATCTCAATGTTTTTTGTCCACCACAGGAGCTGAGGGAGCACCGGGAGCCTTTTTTGTTTGAGGTCATGCAAATGACCAAGAAGAACAAAGCCGGTGCATGGGTAAACCAGAAGACTATAAATCTAGTGGTATTTACTTTTAACTGACACATGCTTATAATTTACAAATCAGCTTACTAATCCTATCATTGTTTTTGAATTTACAGGAGGCGTATCAGGCCAGGAGGGCCGAGAAGGAGGCGGACCTGGTGGCTTCCACTCCTGAAGGGGAGGTTCCTCCCACCCTATCTTGTTCTGACGACAACGCCATCTATATGGAGGCTGTTGACGGTGTGAACAAGAAAGGGAGGGTATTTGGATTGGGTGGCGTCGGCACGCAGCTAGCGAAAAAGGGGAAGACCCCTTCCTCTTCCTCTGGTCTTCCGACTGAGGTTGTTCAGGTAATTCAAAACCTGAATGATGAGCTACAAGAGGAGCGACGTCAGAGGCAGCTGTTGGAGAAGCGGGCCAAGGCGGACCGACAGCGGGCCGAGGCGGACCGACGGCGGGCCGAGGCGGACCGACGGCGGGCCGAGGCGGACCGACAGCGGGCCGAGGCGGACCGACAGCGGGCCGAGGCGGACCGACGACGGGCCGAGGCAGACCGACGGCGGGCCGAGGCGGACCGACGGCGGGCCGAGGAGCAGCACGCCGAGACTCGTCGGCAACTTGCTCAGCAGCAGGAGCTACTGATGCAGTTGATGGCAAGGCTACCTCCCCCCACTTCCCAGGCGCCCCTACCACCACCCTAGGATCCCCCACCACCACCCTAGGATCCCCCACTACCATGATTGTATTTTTATTATTTATACACATTGTATATTTGATTTATAGTTTTTATATTATATTCCATTCAGTATTTATTTTGTCATTCTTCATTTATTATGTCAATATTTATTGGTAATTAAATTCAAATAAAAAAGCCTTATTGTAATTATCATTAATAATTCAACCTATTTGATAAATAAATTTAATCCATTATTTTGTTTTTAATAATAATATAATATTTTAAAAAAATTATTCAAATTTAATTATAAAATTTTATCAGCCAATACAAAATATAAAATATTAATCTATATTTTTAAAGTTAAATTAACAAAACCTATAAATTTTTAACCAATTTTTAAAAAAATAAAAAATTCCAATTAGCGACGGCCCTAGATGGTCGCTATATTGAAAAAATAGCGACGGCGTAGAGTAGTCGCTGGTTGGCTAGATACAACGACAGACTATAGTAGTCGCTGTATGGCTTCCAACAGCGACGGAAGTGTACGGTCGCTGGTAGGCAAGAATTAGCGACGGTAGAGCGTGGTCGCTGGAAGGCCACCCTTAGCGACGGCATATGGTTGTCGTAATATGGCTATAGTAGCGACGGCTGTAGCCAGTGACGCACAGACCATTTTAGCGACGGCATTATGCCGTCAATATATTAGCGAGGGCGTACGTATGGTCGCCAATGTGTTTTCGACGAAGGTTTTAGCGACGGTGTGTGGCCCGTCTGAGATGCCGTCGCTAAGTATTGTAGCGACAGCATTGGGATGGATTAGCGACCAATTATATCCGTCGCTAACAGTTTTTTTTTTAGTAGTGAGAGTAGCCATTAAGAATGGTACCAAGAGAGAAGAGAAGACGGCAATTGCAATGTCTAGTTTGGAAGGTACCCAGGTATTGCATGAAAATAAGGTGCCTCGAGTATTCCAGAGAGAAAGTGCCTTTTGTTGTCTTCTATCTATCATGGTATATTGTAAAAGGCTTGTTTGACTTTCTGAAGGCTTTTAACTTAGGCTCTGGTTGTTGCTAGCTTTTTAAAATGTTCAGATTACTTCATCATTTTCATCCCATGTGAACATTTGTTTTCTTACGAGGGTTTCTATCTTTGAGCATTTCTGAAGTAGGTGCAAACTTAGGATTAAAGAGACCAACTTTGTATATTTTAATCTATACTTGAGAGTCATTCTTGAAATAGGAGAGTGTGAGTCTGATGTGTCTTGGGTAGAGGACCTTGTGAGAGATAGATGTTAAGTCTGAACAGTGATTTCCTCAAAGAACAGGGCTCAGCAGGTCTAAGTCTAGGACAAACATATTGTAAAGAAATTTTATTTTTAAGGTTATCCTTATTACAGACTTAAGATTGGGTCAGACTTGCAGTATTCTGAATGTTCTCAACATAAACTTTAGATGCTTTAATAATAGACTCACCCTTTAAATTGTAACTCTTGCAATATAGACTTTGTATCCTAAAACACTTAAGTAAATGGTTAAATAACACTAGAATAGACTTTTTTAATTAAAAGTCTTGATATGTGTTATAAACAAATCTTGAGATTCCTAAAAGAAATTTTAGGTTTTCCAAAGTCTTTTAAAAACAGACTTGGTTCTAACACTCTAGTTATCAGAACACCCAGGCTATAAAACTGAAGAAGGGCAGATCCAAACCCCTAATTCCCTACATCATTCACCCATTAACAAAGGAGATAATGACACCCCTCATGCCATTGCACTATAAACCCCCTACGATGGAAGAATATGACGAGAGAAGCGATCCAGAAGAACATCTTATTATGTTTACAACCAACCTACTCATCTCAGGAGTATTTGACGCCCTACTATGTAGAACCTTCCCCATAACCTTCATAAAGTCCACTTTCCTTTCGTTTTTACACATTCCACCAAGGAATGTGTCATGTTTTGTAGAACTGATAGAGAAATTCCTCACCCAGTTTGCCTTTAGCGGATCAGTTAAGAAAACCTCATACAGCTTCGTCAATTTGAAGCAAGGCCGAAGAGAGACGCTCAAGCAGTTATTGGCCTATTTCAATAAACAGGCTATCCAAATTTGATACCTAAGCTCAGAAGTAGCACTCCACGCAATCCAAATAAGGTTACGTCCAAGTAAATTTTCTGACTACTTAGCTGAGAAACCTCTTCTTAACATGGACAATTTCAAGGATAGGGCAGTGCGCTATATAAACAGGGAAGAGTGAGAAGCTGATTGGGTAGGAAACTCCGAGCAAGTAATAACAAGAGTAAAGCCACAGAAGAAAAGTCCCTGACCCAACAAAGTATGTTTTTGGCTCTAAAATCACATGAATCGATTCAAGGACCTTCCTAAATCGATTCATGGTATGTTTTTGGCTCATTTGTACTCTATTTTGATGTTGTTTGATATGGTTGAGCCATGAAATGTTTATACATTCGATTGCATATATTTCTAATACGTTTTAGCAATCGAAATATGATGGCATTGTGATGTCCCTCACATACCTTGGTATTGAAAATGAATTGAACTTGTTATTAACCTAATTTTGTTCATCATGCAATGACAAGTGAATTTGTTAGAGGTATATGATGATGGTGTGTCTTGGTGGTGTTTGATATTGATTGAAATGTTGGAAAATAGGTATGTACCTATGATATGTTATGAAAATGTAAATGTACACCACTAGTAATATGACTTGGTGAGAAGATAATGAAAAGTAAATTGTGTGGTTGTATGACACACCTTTACATGATGATGAAGCCAATGAGGGATGATTACATGACAATGTATTTGTTGTAAAACGATGAATCAGAAATGCTATCGATAATGAATAATGATGGATGATGATTATTGATCTATTCCTTGAATGAAAGGATGATTGTCATTATTGATGATGGTCGAGTGCCATTGTGAATGAATGCAAGTGTGATCTTGTGTATGTGTGGTTTGAATTATAATGATGGATTATTGTGATGCCACACCAATATATAAAATAATGGTAATGATCAAATGAGATGAAAACCCACTAAGAAGTATGTGGTGATGTTAATGAATAAAAGATGAATATGCTAGGCATTCCTTTAATATTGATAAAAGATTGTTGAATGTTGTTGATGTTGTGATGTCATTGTGAATGTTGTAAGTACTGACTTACATGTATGATATAAATATGTTGAAATGTAATGTCACACTTAAGACTTGAATACAATGGCTAAATCCAATAATGATAAAATCCACTAAAGATTGTATGGTGGTGTTGGTGTTGATGATGATGATTGATGAGTGGCATGATAGGATGCATAGTGTAAGAATGCATTGATTAGCATTTGCAGCCATGACATATCATAGCTGCCGGTGTTGGAATATTAGGGGATTCCCCCGGCCGGCCCAGTGGGAGGGTGACTCGGTACACGAGTATACTTATTTTCCCTTGTGACTGGGAGTGTAAGTCACGAAGCCGCCCATGTATAGCTACAGGGAGCTGCATGTGGCCGACCCTGTGGAGGGTGGCTCTTGATGAGCAGGTGTCCCTAGTGGCCCTTTGGATCACAGCCGCCATGGTATGAATCATGGCTGGCCCGCAACACCTTATATTATTGATTATGTTGTTTACCGCGGTCATGGTAAAATGACCGGTGTTGTAAAATGGGCGATGCGGTTTGGTACCAGTAAAATTTGGTGATTATGCATGCATTATGAGATATGTGTACACACTATACTACTACAGTAGGGGCATGGTATGTGATCATGCTTGAACCCACAATTTGGTGTTTATTCCCATAGTCGGATCCACATTTGTTGTTATTATTCCATTGTGCATATGCATTAGCCTAAGAGCATTTGCATATAGTATGGAGATATGCCAAAAGGTGATAATCATTGATGATGATAGATGAGGATTGAGATTAAGATATGATGATGCTGAGATGGGTAAATAAATACCTAAAGACAACATGTAAAATATGAATACAACAAAAAGATATTGAATATGATAATGTTGGATGTGATGGCCCAATGTGATCAAGGGCTCGTTTGTCTATGATTGATGACAATGATATTGGCCTATTGTGCCATTAAAAAAAGATGTGTATATGTGTTTACTTTGCTATAAAATGATTGATGAATATATTATATGCATACGTTAGTGGAATGAGCAATGATGATGATTATTGTTGATTTTAGCAAAGCGTACATTATGTTAATATGCATATACACATAATCTCAATTGTATTCATATTCGTCATTTGAAATGTATAACCCACTCTCCCATGTTATCCATTTTTAGCATTGATGTGGGAATATCATGGGATGAGGATATTTTTAAAGTAAAGCTTTTGTGAAGGTAAAATAGTGGTAATGGAATGCCTTGACCGGCAACGATTGTAATTCATTGTATTGTGAATAAAATGTACATGATAGTGTGAATAATTATAGATATTGGTGGATGTATTGTAAATGGCTATATATGTGAATGATATATTGATATTTGGAGTATTGGGATTCATACCCATTTGATGAATATAGTGGCGATGGACATGTAGCCCATTTTGGGAATGTATAAGTGTTAATGATACATGATATTGAGATAGAATTGAATGTGCTCATTTATGGAATATGGATATCGGAGATGTATGTTGCATGACCATATAAATATATATATTTTTGGCAATGCATGTTTATTACTTATATGTAAGATGGATTGTGACCTAATAGGCTTGTGTTGTATATTTGCATGCTTTGCTGAGCCTTTTCTCATATCTTTATATATAAGAATAGGCGTGCGCCCTGTATACATATTCTTCTTCCGCTGTAAACTCTATTATTTTTGTATATAATTATAAGTGATTTATCTTGCGATCCACTTATAAATTATTAAATTTTACTCTTCGATTTTCTGTGGTTTGGATCTTGATGTAATTGTTAAGGTGTTTCGAAATTATTTCAAACGCGAAAAATTTACTCGTATTTTTATTAGTTATTTGTTTTGATTACGTCGGGATTCAGGTCCGGAGAACTGCGGTGTGACAGCTTAGATGTTGATTTTTGTAAGAAATAAGGGAGGAAGAGGTATGGACGGTTTTGAGCTTAAGAGAAAGAGGAAGAAGATGAAAAATGAAGAAAGTGGAGAGGGATAAGGGACCAATAAAAAATGAGAGGGAAGAGGGGGAGAGAAAACTGAAGTTTAGCTCATTGTCCATTGGTTCATGCACACACCTTTTTGCTTTTACCATTTTGTTAACAAAATCCTTTTTTCCAATGGACAAAAGAGATTAGAGAAAGTGAGGAGAGAGTCCACAATAATGAGAATAGAAGAAAATTGGATTTTGCAATTTTCTTAAATTCTATTCCACTCGTAATTTCACCATTTATTAACATATGTGGTGTTCGAATAAATATCTACTCAACACCAAAATTATTTTGAACATATTACCGTAACCATAATAAATCCTTCATTATTCTAGACCTATCAAATGTCGAAAATTATTTAATAGGTCCTACACCTTCCGTTAATTTGCCTAGTTTCAGTAAATTTTAATTCACCATTAAGTCGCAATTACTACATAATTAATTTTCCTATGCGTTTTAGGTATCAAATAATCAATTAATTTCACACTAATAATTTTTTTCTAAAATTTGGGATGTTACACAAGTCTTCCCAGTTTATCCGGTATTGAACAGGTACCCAAGTCCGTCCAATACAACAGAAAAGAGGGATGTTTATCCAGGTAATGAAGAAAGTCTTCCCTTAGCATGGATGGACTCACCTGGATTTTGAAAAATGAACCCTTAAAACCCTTATAAGATGAACAAATGCCTCCTATAAATTACTCTAAGGCATCCAAGCCTTCAAAATCATTATTTTAGCCAAAACCCCCAAATCATCACACTTAGGGCTTTTTATCAAACCACTAAATCAATAACTCCAATCCATTATAAAAATCCATATGCTAACCATAGCCCTCATCCATTTCCAACATAACACCATAACCAGAATCATAATTTCAAGCCATTCAACCTAGGGTTTCTCATTCCTAATAACACCTATGATCTCTAACATTACCATTTCAAGCCTAAACAACATCAAAATTCATCAATGGTAAGGGAGTTGGAAATCTTACCTCAAATCCCAAGCTTTCACAAGAAAAAAAATGGAGAAGAGGAAGAAGAACCTACTTGATTTTTGCCCCAAAGTGCCATACAAGTTTCATGAATCCTTGCTCAAGCATTAATTTTGGCAAGAAAATAGAAGGGGGAGGGAGAGGTTCGGTCATGGCATGGTGAAGGGATGATGAAGAAGAAGAGAATGAAGATGGGTGGAGGAGGAGGAGTTCCCATTGAAAATGAGAAGGGAAAGAGAGAAAATGTAAAAATTTGCCATTGTCCATTGGTCCAAATAGTGCCATCATTTGCTTTTACCATTGGGTAATAAATCCCTATTGTTCAATGGGTAAAAGACCAAAAAGAGGGAGGGAAAAATGCAACGGTGGAAAGGAGAAGAGAAGTTAGGATTTTTGGTTTTCTTTTAATTCCAATTGGTTCGTATTTCCCCTGTTTAATAATATACGCCGTGTCCAATTAATTATCTCCTCAACACCAAAAATTATTTTAACTATACCATCATAACCACAATAATTTTCTAAATACTCTAGACCCATCAAATATCCAACTTGACCAAGTAGGTCCCACATCGTCTATTAAATCATCCAGTTCTGGTAAATCTTAACTTACCGATAATTCACCTCTAGCGTCTAATTAATTTTCCCATAATTGTTGGACCATAAATAATTAATTATCCTCACCCAATAAATTTATTTTCTTCAAAATTTGGGATGTTACAACCCAAGGGTCCAAGAGTGTGGAGGATTACTATAAAGCCTTGGAAATAGCTATGATTAGGGCCAATGTTGAAGAAGATGAAGAAATCCTCATGCATAGATTTTTACATGGTCTTAATTATAATATTAGGAAAAGAGTGGCACTTCTACCTCATGTGGACATTGAGTAGCTTCTCCATCAATGCACACGACTAGAAGCTCAACTCATGGATGAAGCTTTTTATTATATTGGGGATTTCAAACCCTTTAGGCCTAAGTGGAAAGGCAAAGAAGACTCCACCCACCAAAAAGAAAGTAGTTGGAAAAAGGGTAGGGAGCATGAAGTAGGCACTTCATTTGCTAGGTTTAATGTAACATCCTAAAATTTATAAAAATAATTAATTGAGAGGAATAAATAGTAAATAATTATATATAAATTGATTCATGTCCTGGAAATTCAGAAATAATTAAATTGGGATTTATTATGAGTATTCATAAATTATTAAGGCTTAATATACTGAAATTGTAACATCCCCAGTTTTCCGGACTCAGATCCCGATGTAATCAAGATAATAATCAATAAAAAGGCGGGTAAATTTTTCATGTTTGAAGTATTTCAAAACACCTCGACGGTTACACCAAGACCCAAATCATAGAAAACCGAAAGCGTACGATTTAATAAGGTATAACTGGATCGATAGCTAACGTGCCCATAACGGTATACAAAATAATAGAGTTTACAGTGGAAGAATAATGTGTATACCGGGCATATGCCTAGTCCCATATATGAAGATATGAGAAAAGGCCTAAGCAATCATACAGTTTCATAGTATAAGCCTATTAAGCTTTAATCAACTATGCACCTGAATCATAATTATATATCATCAAATGTAAGTAGTCTATACATGAGACATCCATCACCACATGGCATCAATCTAATCATCCCTTACATACTAAACATATAGACTACGTTCATAAATACATAGGTTTGTTACACATACATATTTAACACTCTAAGTCATCTTCCTTATATACAATTTAATTCAATACGCTAAAATTCACAATTGATGCCGACCAAGGCACTTCCATTACCACTATTTGCCTTCGCCAAAACTTCAATTCAAAGTCTCATCTCAGCCCATGATAACCCTGTATCACAATGCTAAAAAGGAGACCACATGGGAGAGTGAGTTATACATTCAAAATGATGAATATAAATATATTATGATTATATGTACATGCATACAATCATCATGTATGCTTTGCTATAAAATCATTAATTCATCATTTAATCATCATCACATTGATATAATAGGTATACAACCCTCATGAAACGTATTTCACAACATAAGCAAGCACAAGCACATACACAATCATATTGCCACTTATCAACAAGGGCATTCACAATCATTATCATCATCTTATTAATTCTTTATTCTATTCCTCCTCGCAAGGGGTCTCATATCTCATAGTCATCCCATCTCAAATGCCATGCACTTATGGCTAATGCATATGTCAACTATTTAATGTATATGCACGGATCCGATTTCATTTCATCAGGTGATCGCAACCACCATATCATTCATTCACATGGGTTTCCCGCCTCGCAAGGGGTACTCCCTCTAGCAGCCTCGCAAGGTGCTTTCTTGTGATCGCAACCACGTTCAATAATTCATAATGGTTTCCCGACTCGCAAAGGGTACTCCCGCCTCGTGATTGCAACCACGGGCATCATAGAAACTCGCAAGCCCTTTTTCATTTCAACAACCAGGTGATCGCAACCACTGGCTCAATATCATATCATCATCAAGTTGGTTTCCCACCTCGCAAGGGGTACTCCCTTCATAGAATCCCGCAGGATCTTTCATCATTGTGATCGCAACCACATATTCAATGTTATGCCATGCCATAAATGCAAAACGCAATAATGCATATGCCAATCAACCTCGCAAGGATATCTCACCCTCTCAATTAGGGGTATATTTTATATTTTGGTTTTTATTATCATTGGCATACAATCAATCACAAGGGACCTCAAGGCACAACATTCACATTTTCATAAATCCCCACATGGCAATCATAGCATATTAATCATCATAGCATTTATCCACGCATGGAAACCAATAAGATATTTCAAAACATAAATTCAACAATCATCATTGCATCTTATACATACAAGTCAATACTTGTATTAATCATATTAACACCACACTAATGAAAAATAGCAAACACTGCTTATTCAAGGGCATGTCAACAACAACGTCCTTTTTCATTCAATAACATCATTTATCATTCAATATATATGGTATCTTTAACTTTTAATCATCATCAAAACTATTTCAAATCCATTGATTTATACACTCATTGCCATTCAATTGTCCTCTCATTAATTTCATCATTACACAAGGTGTGTCATGTAACCATATCATTTACTTTCCATTGTGGTTCATAATATATCCATAGTGGTGAAGCATATATGCATTCATAACATAGCATAGGCATACACGTACCTCACCAAGGCCTAAGTCATTCCCCAATCACCACTAAGACACACCACACATGTACCCCTAGTGAATTCGCTCATTTTTACATACTAAAAGGGGTTTTAGGCAATAATAAGCCCATGATAAATTTCAGTGTTAAGACATGAAGAAAGCTTGCTTTTAGTCTTAAAAATAATGGGACATGTCACAAATATCACCTATTAGTCCCAATTTGATAACCGTAAAAAGTTGGGTTCAAAACCCTCTTAAATTTGAATTTTATGACGTAGTAGATTCAGTGTTTTATACCTAATAAGAGTTAGAAAACTTCAATTAATGTGAGACCAATTCTCACACCTCCGTAACACAATTATCTATAACTTTCATGAAGAAGTCGGAGGCTAAAAACGTCATTAAGATGCCCAAACAAGCCAAAAACCGCAAAGAAAATAGAGCAGTTGGAAAAATAGCACAACAGTGGCCATAACAGGGCTCTGAATCGATTCAGACTCGTGTGAATCGATTCAAGCATCCTAAAATCTCAAAATTTGACAAACAAAGGGCCTTGAATCGATTCAAACTTGTATGAATCAATTCAAACACCCTGGGAGCCCAAAATAGTGAAAACAGCACCTCTTGAATCGATTCAAAGAGTCTTGAATCGATTCAAGACAGCCCTGCTGCTATTTTTATGCAGAAAATATATAATTTTTCAACTTCTTACCCTCTTAACTTTCTCGTATGAATCTAAATGCTACAAAATTTTAACCCCAACAAATATACATCATTTGTGACGCGTGGCCACCAGCCTCACTCAAAAATTCTCAAAATTGAGGGACCTATGCGCATAAATGCGTTTTACCCATTTTAAGTCGTTTTAATGCAACTCAAGGGTCATTTCTCAATGGAATTGACCCGTTCCAATTTCTACAAGTCATAAACTACACATAGAAGCTATTGGGACTATCCCACGCCATCAAACTCACACGACACTCAATTTGACTTTATAAGTTCCTCAATTATGCATTATCTTTCAATCTTATCATTAATGTCACGACATTGGTTACCACATTCAATGCCAAACATCCACATAATTTCTCAATTCACAAAACACATACTTCATCCCCCCAAGGATGGTTTATCAACCACATCATTCCCACCAAGGGATAGCTAACCATTCATAATCATCACATACATATATATATATATATATATCATCATCAATAGCCAATAATTGCCATTCACATCATTTCACTATAAACTTGGCAAGGCAAGCATGAGTGTCATGACATACAATAATCATCAATTATATAACTCATGCAATTTGAATGTAAACTCCTCTCCTACCTCGAGGGAAGAACCATAGTCCAATGCACGCTCCGAATGCTTCGCCATATTGCCCGAAATATCATCTACACAACATACATATGCATTAATACAATCAATAAGCCATCTCAAGGCATTCCTCATAATTCTAAACAAATGCTAGCTTATCATAAATCTCAATATCAAGTCCTAGACTTGCTAAAACACCAATTCATACCATTGTGTTAGGCTTCGGGAATTCCTTTCCCAAAACCAAGATTCTCTAGATCTTAAAGGGCCAACTATACCCAACAACAACAACAATATCATATCCCTTATTCATAATGCACTCAACCTTCATATAAATTCTCTAATAACCATAATTAATGAACACATTTAATTGGCACACAAATGGTCTAGAACCTTATCAAGCCACAATCTTATCACACTAATCTCTTACATTCCACATTCATAATAACACCTATCTATAGATTTCACCATCAATGGTCCTCTACCATTTTAAGCAACCTTCAACCTTAAATATCACCTATTCACTTTCAATTCAACCCAACGAGTCACAATATATATATATTTTCCCCGAATTCTTAAGGCAAAGGTTTTCATTAAAACCCAACAACTATTATCAATATTCATTAATCATCATCAATGGCTATCTTTCATCATTGATATCATTCTCTAACATCATTAAACATACATTCTACTCACATTTCACACTTTCCCCAATTTATTAAAGTTAGGGTTTTCACTAGAACCCATCACCATCATAAATGCTTATTAATTTCCCATCACCTTTCAACATTAATCTTAAGTACCACATTAAATGCTCATAAAAGCTTACATTTAAGCCACCCCACCTTAATTTTTCCATACCTAATGTTTCTTCCAATAACCCTCATGCAATAAATACTCCCCTAAATACCAAAAACCCAAAACCTAGGGCATAAAGCTCATGAAAATGATGAGGAACTTACCTCAACCAAGAGACAACCATGAGCTTCCAAGAGAGGGAAAGGGTCACACGAAAATAATGGAGAAGAGGGGGAGAGTTCCAGCTACAAGCTTCTCCTTCAAGCTCCCAAGAAGACAAAAATAACGGGAGGAGATGGGTTCAATGCTTTGCTTAGGTTTTAGAAGAGAAAAGTGAAGAGGAAATGAAGAAGGAGAAGAAGAAGAAGGAATGAAGGAGAAGAAGAAATGAAATGTGTTTGCCAAGGGAGAAAAGAGGGCCAACGTGAGAAGTGAGAGGAGAATAAGAGATTAAGTTTTTAATTTGGCCCATCTTTTAAATTTTCTCCGTTTTATAACTTACAGGATCTCTGTTCGGACTCAATACTAAATCCAAAAATTATTCCGAAGACATATTCGGATTCCCAATAATATTCTTAACAGCCGTGACCAACGGCATCTTAATCGGAGATACTTGGTTCGACACCCATATTTTAACCGGGTATAATTTAGCTCCTAAAATCTCAATAAATTATAAATATCCATAATAAATCACAATTTAACTATTCCAATATTTTTGGGACAGTCATTAACTCATTTATAATTATTTACTATTTATTCCTCACATTTAATCATTTTTTGAAAATTCGGGATGTTACAATCCACCCCACCTAAAAAGAAATTTCGTCCTCGAAATTTAATATCGACATATACTATAAGGCCACACTTCGGGCCGCACATCGGTAAGGTTTAATGACACCATAAGATAATATCGGACTTCCCAAAGTCCATCAAGACATAAGCATAAAATTTCCTACATCTATATGAGTCATATATCACCTATCACAACTCACCCATCAGAGCTTACATGTTCATACTCAGTACGACCTGATAGGCTCAGTACATTCACCATAAGCAGTTACAACCCTACACCTGCCCAACCTACGTGTTGCTGCATCCGACATACAGGAAGGCGTCCCAATCCCGTAATGGTTACCACAAACACATGAAGTCAGCGTATAAGTGCATGTTACCACAATGCCTATGGCATGTAAGGCCATATCGGGACCAGTACTTCGTATTCCCATTGCTCACATCGGTCACACATATTCAAATGATACCATTCCATATAAGACTTAGTGACAATGCTCACAAGCCTACGACTAACATATTCATATCTCATTGTCACTATACAATTAATTTAGCATCCATCATGCCATACTAATCTTCAAATCCTTAATTAACATCACCATAAATTGGTGTACCTATCATAAATTTTCAATCATTGCAGAGTAAATACCGCATTATCGGGCCTCATTCATCCCAAAGTCATGATTAAATTGTCTAATAATCTGTTACCTCATTCACACATCACTGGCTATAGATCGATTCCAGCCTAACAAGTCACTAACTCCAGAAAGTACGCAACTCCAAGGTTAATATAGGGTTTCCAATCCTATATTGTGCTTTCATATTTGAAATTCTCCTCACAATTCACAACCAACGTCCAAAAGCTGGACGCATAACTTGTATTATATTATATCACTAAGTGAATCCTATCATCAATACATCTCATTTGGAACAAAGAAAGGGTAATAACATGATCAAATTCCCCTTATCACTGTAAAATCACCTATGTTAGGTCAATGTCTTATCATAGCCCCTAGTTAATTCATTAATCATAAAGTCAAGGGCACACAATTTTAGCCCAAGTCATACCATAAAATCTCATATCTCATCTAATGCCAAATCATACTCCAATTTGAACGTTATTATCTATCCACTATTCAGGGGTCGCATTCATTATTCGCATTCCATCTCATGACAGTTCTAGCCTCAACACTTTATTTCCCAATCAACTTCACTATAGTTTAACTAACCACAAACTTAGCCAATCATCATACTTAGTAAATCAAGTGGTCATTTAGTATCCATTATAGGATTCAATCGTAACATCAAATCATCTTTTCTCAAAATATCATATAGCCTAAACCACTGAAGGATCTAACTTCATACAACTCATTCATCTAAAATTATACTAAATCAAGTTAGAGATATCTCATCTCACAAGTCACAATTTAATTAATCATTCATTTGGTTTTCACACACCAAAAATCGAATCCAACTTAATTCTTTAGGATATCCATCTTTGGCAATCCTAGTCCTTATGTAATTCAATCATATATGTAATTATACATATCATTTACCATTCATTCACGTTCCCAATCTAGGGAGACATGGCATATCAATTGCTTCATAATATGCATGTAGGGTCCTTATGCCTAAGGACATGAATTCCATTTCTTATTCATAGTTACCCATATTAGGGAACTCTTTCGCTATTATTCATTCAATCAACTCAAGCATATGAGTTTCATTTCATTCAACAAGCATACCTTGGCTAAGAGCCACAAGTATGTATCATGCAAGAGACCTAACCAACAATTCCATTCCAATACATATTTCATGGTCTAAAAAATCCATGGTCTACTACCACATCAATTCATATTTCGTATCCCATATTCGTTAATTTCAATATTTCATTTCCATGATTAGCATCCAACATGGATCCACCATCAAATTAATTTTATAGTCAATGTATAAACATCAATACATAATCACAATATATTCATCAATGGAAGGAAATAGGGTAAGGAACTTGGCTGGTCTTACACAAAAGAAACACATTAATCACATCGAGGAAATTCGTTCATACATATTTAATCTCATGATTCATTCATGATTATCAATGAGCAACTAGGCTCTATAGGTGTATCACACAACCTTAATGATATTAGGCATACCTCCATAAACAACAATCACACTTCAATACTAATGGTCTACAAGGAGTCCTCAATGAACAATGATGCCTTTATAGTCAATTCACAATTCTCAGACAATTAGTCCTTCACAAATCCATATAGGGTAATCAATACTTCAACATATCATCATCCTCTAGATAATTACCACTCTTAAGTTTATATAGAGCATCCTTATTTCGACAATGAGCATCACGCTCCAAGGATTACCAAAAATGCCTCACTATTGAGCAATTATGCTCTAATCATCCATAATGTCAACCTCAAGGAAGAGCAACCATGCTTTGACAATAATTAACAAATCTAATTCAGAGCAAAATACACTCTGATACCACCTCTGTAACACCCCCAGTTTTCTGGACTCAGATCCCGATGTAATCCAGATAATAATCAATAAAAAGGCAGGTAAATTTTTCACGTTTGAAATATTTCTAAACACCTCGACGATTACACCAAGACTCGAATCATAGAAAACCGAAAGCGTACGATTTAATAAGGTATAACTGGATCGATAGCTAACTTGCCCATAACAGTATACAAAATAATAGAGTTTACAGCGGAAGAATAATGTGTATACCGGGCCTATGCCTAGTCCCATATATGAAGATATGAGAAAAGGCCTAAGCAATCATACAGTTTCATAGTATAAGCCTATTAGGCTTTAATCAACTATGCACCTGAATCATAATTATATATCATCAAATGTAAGTAGTCTATACATGAGACATCCATCACCACATGGCATCAATCTAATCATCCCTTACATACTAAACATATAGACTACGTTCATAAATACATAGGTTTATTACACATACATATTTAACTCTCTAAGTCATCATCCTTATATACAATTTAATTTAATACGTTAAAATTCACAATTGATACCGACCAAGGCACTTCCATTACCACTATTTGCCTTCACCAAAACTTCAATTCGAAGTCTTATCTCAGCCCATGATAACCCTGCATCACAATGCTAAAAAGGAGACCACATGGGAGAGTGAGTTATACATTCAAAATGACAAATATAAATATATTATGATTATGTGTACATGCATACAATCATCATGTGTGCTTTGCTATAAAATCATTAATTCATCATTCAATCATCATCACATTGATATAATAGGTATACAACCCTCCTGAAACGCACAATATAAGCAAGCACAAGCACATACACAATCACATTGCCATTTATCAACAAGGGCATTCATAATCATTATAATCATCTTATTAATTCTTTATTCCATTCCTCCTCGCAAGGGATCTCATCTGTCATAGTCATCCCATCTCAAATGCCATGCACTTATGGCTAATGCATATGTCAACTGTTTAATGCATATGCACGGATCTGATTTCATTTCATCAGGTGATCGCAACCACCATACCATTCATTCACATGGGTTTCCCGCCTCGCAAGGGGTACTCCCTCTAGCAGCCTCGAAGGTGCTTTCTCGTGATCGCAACCACGTTCAATAATTCATAATGGTTTCCCGCCTCGCAAGGGGTACTCTCGCCTCGTGATCGTAACCACGGGCATCATAGGAACTCGCAAGCCCTTTTTCATTTCAACAACCAGGTGATCGCAACCACCGGCTCAATATCATATCATCATCAAGTTGGTTTCCCGCCTCACAAGGGGTACTCCCTTCATAGAATCCCGCAGGATCTTTCATCATTGTGATCGCAACCACATATTCAACGTTATGCCATGCCATAAATGCAAAATGCAATAATGCATATGCCAATCAACCTCGCAAGGATATCTCACCCTCTCAATTAGGGGTATATTTTATATTTTGGTTTTTATTATCATTGGCATACAATCAATCATAAGGCCCCTCAAGGCACAACATTCACATTTTCATAAATCCCCACATGGCAATCATAGCATATTAATCATCATAGCATTTATCCACGCATGGAAACCAATAAGATATTTCAAAACATAAATTCAACAATCATCATTGCATCTTATACATACAAGTTAATACTTGTATTAATCATATTAGTACCACACTAATCAAAAATAGCAAACACTGCTTATTCAAGGGCATGTTCAACAACAACATCATTTTTCATTCAATAACATCATTTATCATTCAATATATATGGTATCCTTAACTTTTAATCATCATCAAAACTATTTCAAATCCATTTATTTATACACTCATTGCCATTCAATTGTCCTCTCATTAATTTCGTCACTACACAAGGTGTGTCATGTAATCATATCAATTACTTTCCATCGTGGTTCATAATATATCCATAGTGGTGAAGCATATATGCATTCATAACATAGCATAGGCATAGACGTACCTCACCAAGGCCTCAAGCCATTCCCCAATCACCACTAAGACACACCACACATGTACCCCTAGTGAATTCGCTTATTTTTACATACTTAAAGGGGTTTTGGGCAATAATGAGCCCATGATAAATTTCAGTGTTAAGACATGAGGAAAGCTTACTTTTAGTCTTAAAAATAATGGGACATGTCATAAATATCACCTATTAGTCCCAATTTGATAACCGTAAAAAGTTGGGTTCAAAACCCTTTTAAATTTGAATTTTTTGACGTAGTAGGTCCGGTGTTTTATAACTAATGAGAGTTAGAAAACTCCAATTAATGTGAGACCAATTCTCACACCTCCATAACACAATTATCTACAACTTTCATGAAGAAGTAGGAGGCTAAAAACATTATTAAGATGCCCAAACGGGCCAAAAACAGCAAAGAAAATAGAGCAGTTAGAAAAATCGCACAACAATGGCCATAACAGGGCTCTGAATCGATTCAGACTCGTGTGAATCGATCCAAGCATCCTAAAATCTCAAAATTTGACAAACAAAGGGCCTTGAATCGATTCAAGTTCATATGAATCGATTCAAACACCCCTGGAGCCCAAAATAGTAAAAACAGCACCTCTTGAATCGATTCAAAGAGTCTTGAATTGATTCAAGACAGCCCTACTGTTGTTTTTATGTAGAAAACATATGATTTTTCATTACCCTCCTAAATTTCTCGTATGAACTCCAAATGCTACAAAATTTTAACCCCAACAAATATACATTATTTATGACGCGTAGCCACTGGCCTCACTCAAAAATTCTCAAATTGAGGGACCTATACGCATAAATGCGTTTTACCCATTTTAAGTCATTTTAATGCGACTCAAGGGTCATTTCTCAATGGAATTGACCTGTTCCTATTTCTACAAGTCATAAACTACACATAGAAGCTATTGGGACTATCCCACTCCATCAAAATCATGCGACACTCAATTTGACTCTATAAGTTCCTCAATTATGCATTATCTTTCAATCTTATCATTAATGTCACCACATTGGTTATCACATTCAATGCCAAACATCCACATAATTTCTCAATTCACAAAACACATACTTCATCCCCCTATGGATGGTTTATCAACCACATCATTCCCACCAAGGGATAGTTAACCATTCATCATCATATATATATATATATATATATCATCAGCAATAGCCAATAATTTCCATTCACATTATTTCACTATAAACATGGCAAGGCAAGCATGAGTGTCATGACATATAATAATCATCAATTATATAACTCATGCATTTTGAATGTAAACTCCTCTCCTACCTCGAGGGAAGAACCATAATCCAATGCACGCTCCGAATGCTCCGCCACATTGCCCGGAATATCATCTACACAACATACATATGCATTCATACAATCAATAAGCCATCTCAAGGCATTCCTCACAATTCTAAACAAATGCTAGCTTATCATAAATCTCAATATCAAGTCCTAGACTTGCTAAAACACCAATTCATACCATTGTGTTAGGCTTCGGGAATTCCTTTCCCAAAACCAAGATTCTCTAGATCTTGAAGGGCCAACTATACCCAACAACAACAACAATATCATATCCCTTATTCATAATGCACTCAACCTTCATATAAATCCTCTAATAACCATAATTAATGAACACATTCAATTGGCACACAAATGGTCTAGAACCTCATCAAGCCACAATCTTATCACACTAATCTCTCACATTCCACATTCATAATAACACCTATCTATAGATTTCACCATCAATGGTCCTCTACCATTTTAAGTAACCTTCAACCTTAAATATCACCTATTCACTTTCAATTCAACCCAACGAGTCACAATATATATATTTTCCCCGAATTCTTAAGGCAAAGGTTTTCATTAAAAGCCAACAACTATTATCAATATTCATTAATCATCATCAATGGCTATCTTTCATCATTGATATCATTCTCTAACATCATTAAACATACATTCTACGCACATTTCACATTTTCTCCAATTTATTAAAGTTAAGGTTTTCACTAGAACCCATCACCATCATAAATACTTATTAATTTCCCATTACCTTTCAACATTAATCTTAAGTACCACATTAAATGCTCATAAAAGCTTACATTTAAGCCACCCCACCTTAGGGTTTCCATACCTAATGTTTCTTCCAATAACCCTCATGCAATAAATACTCCCCCAAATACCAAAAACCCAAAACCTAGGGCATAAAGCTCATGAAAATAATGAGGAACTTACCTCAACCAAGAGACAACCATGAGCTTCCAAGAGAGGGAAAGGGTCACACGAAAATAATGGAGAAGAGGGGGAGAGTTCCAGCTACAAGCTTCTCCTTCAAGCTCCCAAGAAGACAAAAATAGCGGGAGGAGATGGGTTCAATGCTTTGCTTAGGTTTTAGAAGAGGAAAGTGAAGAGGAAATGAAGAAGGAGAAGAAGAAGAAGGAATGAAGGAGAAGAAGAAATGAAATGTGTTTGCCAAGGGAGAAAAGAGGGCCAACATGAGAAGTGAGAGGAGAATAAGAGATTAAGTTTTTAATTTGGCCCATCTTTTAAATTTTCTCCATTTTATAACTTACAGGATCTCTGTTCGGGCTCAATACTAAATCCAAAAATTATTCCGAAGACATATTTGGATTCCCAATAATATTCTTAACAGCCGTGACCAACAGAATCTCAATCGGAGATACTTGGTTCGACACCCATATTTTAATCGGGTATAATTTAGCTCCTAAAATCTCAATAAATTATAAATATCCATAATAAATCACAATTTAACTATTCCAATATTTTTGGGATAGTCATTAACTCATTTATAATTATTTACTATTTATTCCTCACATTTAATCATTTTTAGAAAATTCGGGATGTTACAGAAATTGTACCCGATTAAAATATGGGTGTCAGAATAAATATCTCCGATTGAGGTACTGTTTGTCAGGGCTGTTAAGAATATTATTGTGAATCTGAATATGTCTTCAGAATAATTTTTGGATTAAGAATTGAGCCCGAACGGTGATCCTTTTTATTATAAAACGGAAAAGTATTAATGAAGGGTTAAAATTTAAAACACAAACCCATTTCTTTCTCCTTATTTTCACGCTGGCTAATCTTTTTTAAGGGAAAGATATTTTCTCTCTCTTTATTATCCCTTTCTTCTTCTCCCTAAAAACCCTAACAAGTGGTGTGTCCATTTCCCCCTCCTCCATTTTTGTTCTCCATTGAGCTTGAAGAAGAAGTTTGTGGTTTGGAACTCTTCCTTTATTCTTTTGCAAATTTTGTCACCTATTCCCTCTCTTGGAAGTTCATTATTGTTTCTTGGCTTAAGGTAAGTTCCTCACCATTTTATTAAGCTTGTGCCCTAAGTGTTGGGTTATGGTTGTTAGGAGAGTGTTTAATGCATATAGGTTATTAGTGAGAGCCATTAATATGGAAAACCCTAAGGTAGGGTGTATTAAATGCAAGCTTTTATGTGCATTAATGGTGGTGTAGGAAAATGATGGTGAAGATGATGAGAAATAGTGAATATTAATAATGGTTGTTGGGTTTTTGATGAAACATTAACCTTAAGAATTGGGGTAAAAAATTTAATATTCTTGGGGAATTGATTTTAAAGGGAAATATGTGATATTTAGAGTGTAGGTGTTGCTAATGATGTTGGGAGAATCTTTATTAATGATGAAAGATGGTATTAATGATGTTGTATGGTCATTAATGGTGGTTGATGACCATTGGTGTGAGAACCCATTGATGGGTGTAGCTTTTAATGAATAATAATGAACTTGAACACCAAACCCATAGTGGTTGTGGTGAAATAAATGAAAAGGAAAATGTTTGATAATGATAATGTTATAAACACCAAGTGTTTGATTGAGAATATGAAAATCTTGGTGGGTAAATAGAAAGTAATGGTATGGTATATTGTGTGGTGTAGGATTTATTCTGAACGATGAGACGGGATCATCGAATCGCTCGAATTACTTCTCTTGAGATGGGGGGAAGAGTTTATATTCTAAATGCATAAGTTGAATATTGGTTGATTGTTGTATGTGATGCACATGTTTTCCTTGCCTTTATTGTATTGATGAATTGTGATGTTGAGTATTGCAATGTTATGTGCTAAGCGAATGTGTGATATGCATTTGGAATATTGGTGGTATGCCTTGTAATGATTGATAATTATTATGATATGTTTAGACAAATGTTATGCTCTATGTTGTTAGGAACATATGCGTATTCACCATAAATATTGATTGATAAATATTGATGATTAACGAAGATGAATGTTGTTGTTGAGCATACCCTTGAACAATTGATGATTGTTGGTACCATTATGGTTGATACAAGTATGAACTTGTAAGTGTGAATTGAATTGCATTAGTGAAATATTGTGAATGTCACACTAAAATGTGAAACAATGGCAATAATCAATGAGATAAAAATCCAATAAGAATTTTGTGGCGATATTGATAATGGTGATGATTGATGAGTAGCATGATCGGATACATAGTGTGAGAATGCATATGATTTATATTTGCATTGCATCCATGGCATATTGCATAGCTGCCAGTAAAGGAATGTTAAGGGTTCCTCTAGTTAGCCCAATGGGAGGGCGGCCCTGTACACGAGCATTATTGTTGTTACCCTAGTGGCTCAATAGTGGAGTCACAAAGCTACCCATGCTTAGCTATGGTGAGTTGCATGTGGTTGACCCTATGGGGGTGGCTCTTTAAGGAGCAGGTGTCCCCGGTGGTCCTATGAATCACAACTGCCATGGTATGATTGATGGTTGGCCCGTAACACCATATGTTGTTTATGTTGTTTACCGTGATCATGGTGAAAATGACCAGTGTTGTAAGATAGGCGATACAGTTTGGTACCAGTAAAATATGATGTTATGCATGCAACTGATGAGATAAGTGTACACATTTTACTACTACAGTAGAGGCGTGACTATATATGATATAGGAGGATCTTCAAGTCTTCCATTGAATGAGATGGATCTTAGCCCTTCTCCTTCTTCTAACCTTCAAAAGCCAATGTTGGATGCAAACTTGAGGTTGAAAACCAAAACACAAAAGGGAAAAAGGACTCTAAGGATGGACAGAATTTGGTGCAAGGAAAAGAGAGAAAAAGATGAAAGGAAAGGAAGAGGTGTGGAGGGAAGATGGAGGAATGGAAGAGGTTGAATGGGAGGCCACTCCTAGAGGAGATAACTCCCTTGAACTCACCACTAATAAGGGAGGAATCCCCTTGGATGAGAGCTTGCAAAAGATCTCCTAATACTAGAGAGAAGAAAGAGAATCTCTCATTAAAAACTCACTTGAAAGTGATAAAATCTCAAAATACATTAATGTGTAGCTTTTTACAAAAGGAGAGCTCCTTATATAGGCCTTCATAATTTTGGCCAAGGAGGAGCTAAATGGGCTTAGTTCAAGGATCCAAGGCCCAAAAGAGAAAAGGGAAAGGAAGATGGCCTATACATGGCCCAAAATGAAGTACATGGCCCTGAAGTGGCCTAATTGACCTGCAAGGCCCAATTAAAACCTATAAGCCTGGAGAATCTAATTAGGAACTATATTACAAGAAAAGTGTGAGTAGATCCTCAAGGTGTCCTCATTGGGCTTGGGCCCACTAAGCAAAGAGAGGTAGGAAACTAATGCTTTGTGGGACTTTCTTTGACTTTGCCCTTGTGAGGGGACCCTTGTAAGCTTCAAGTCCTTTATCTAGGGTAGTGTAAGGGTCCTCCCTTGGTGTGTCCTTATTATGCTCCCCCTCTTTGAAAGGATTTGTCCTCAAATCTAAGGCATCATCCTCTTCATCTAAGTCAAAAGGAGATAAATCAGATATATTGAAAGAAGCACTCACACCATATTCTCCTAGCAAATCAAGGACGTAAGCATTATTATTCATTTTCTTGATTATTTAAAAGGGGCCATCACCTCTAGGGTTGAGTTTGGATTTTCTTAAGTTTAGAAATCTTTCCTTTCTAAGATATAGCCAAACCCAATCTCCAACCTCAAAGGTGACTTGCTTTCTTTTCTTATTAGCACAACGAGCATAGTGTTCATTTTTAGTTTGTATTTGGTTCTTAACGCTCTCATGAAAATCTTTGTTAAATGTGGCTTTTGCCTCTCCATCCATATGAAGGACAGAGTCAGAAACCTCAATAGGCAAAAGGTCCAATGGAGTGAGAGGATTAAAACCATACACAACCTCAAATGGACTATGCTTGGTTATTGAGTGTTGTACCCTATTATATGCAAATTTAATGTGGGGTAAACACTCATCCCAAGCCTTAACAGTTTTATTCACTAAGACCCTAAGAAGTTGAAAAAGGTTCTTGTTTACTACCTTTGTTTGTCTATTCATTTGTGGATGACAAGTGGTGGAAAAGAGAAGTTTTGTTCCTAGCCTTGACCAAAGAGTTTTCCAAAAGTGGCTTAGGAATTTGGTGTCCCTATCAGAAATTATGGTTTTAGGAACACCATGAAGTCTTACAATCTCTTTAAAGAAGAGTTTAGCAATATGACTAGCATCATCTACCTTATGACAAGGGATAAAGTGAGCCATCTTACTAAACCTATCCACTAACACAAAGATAGAATCCATTCCCCTTTGGGTCTTAGGTAAGCCTAACACAAAGTCCATAGATATATCAATCCAAGGTGCACTAGGTGTTGGAAAGGGAGTATAGAAACCACTAGGTGAAAGTTTGGATTTAGCCTTCCTATATACAATACACCTAGCACAATATTTTTGAACATCTTTTTTCATCTTTGGCCAATAGAAGTGTTCATGCAAGATAGACAAAGTTTTATCTCTTCCAAAGTGGCTCATCAAGCATCCCTCATGGCTTTCTCTAAGCAAAAGATCTCTTAAAGAGCTCCTAGGAATACAAACTCTATTGGCTTTAAAAAGGTAGCCATCTAAAATGTAGAAGCCTTTATGAGATGAAGAAGTGGAAGATGAGTTGAAAATGTTTGAAAAATCAATATCATTTGGGTACAAAGTCCTAATCTCATCAAGTCCAATAACTTTGGCTCCAAGAGAGGTAAGTAAAGAATACCTTCTTGATAAAGCATCAACCACAGTATTAGATTTTCCATTTTTGTACTTGATGACATATAGAAATTATTCCAAGTACTCAACCCACTTAGCATGTCTTTTATTTAACTTATGTTGCCCCTTAATGAATTTTAGTGATTGGTGATCACTATGTATAACAAACTCTTTTGGGATCAAGTAGTGTTCCTAAGTTTGTAGGGCTCTAACTAATGCATAAAATTCTGTCATATGTGGGATAGTTGAGAGTTGCCCCATTAAGCTTTTCACTAAAGAAAGCAATGGGGTGACCATCTTGTAATAGAACGGCTCCTATTCCCACATTTGAAGCATTACACTCAAGCTCAAAGGTCTTAGAAAAATTTACAAGTGTTAAAATTAGAGCATAAGTAAGCTTCTCCTTAAGATCTAGAAAGGCTTTCTCTTGCCTTGGCCCCCATATAAAAGGAACATTCTTTTTCACCAATTCATTTAGGGGGAAGGCTAAGGTAGAGAAGTCTTTCTCAAATCTTCTATAAAAACTTGCTTGACCATGGAAACTTCTAACATCACTCACATTTTTAGGTGTTGGCCAATCTTGGATTGCCTTCACTTTAAAGTGATCAACTTCAACACCTTTGGAACTAACTATGAATCCAAGGAATACAATGTTATCCATGCCAAAAGAACATTTTTCAAAATTTGCATAGAGGTTGTTTGTTCTTAAGGCAAGCATAACTTGTTTAAGATAGTTTAGATGAGAGGTCATGGTCTTTGAGTATACCAAAATATCATCAAAGTAGACCACAACGAAATGCCCAACGAATTCCCTCAAAACATGATTCATTAACCTTATGAATGTGCTTGGTGCATTAGTCAAGCCAAAGGGCATAACTAACCACTCATATAATCCATGTTTGGTTTTAAAAGCGGCTTTCCATTCATCTCCCTCTTTGATTCGTATTTGGTGATAGTCACTTTTAAGATCAATCTTGGAAAATATGGTAGAACCACTAAGTTCATCAAGCATATCATCAAGTCTAGGTATTGGATGCCTATACTTGATGGTTATGTTATTTATGGCTCTACAATCGGTACACATTCTCCATGAACCATCTTTCTTAGGAACTAGTAAAACAGGTAAGGCACATGGGCTTAGGCTCTCTCTAATCCATCCCTTAGATAATAGTTCGTTCACTTGTTTTTCAATCTCGAGGCTTTCCTTAGGGTTACATCTATATGCAGGCCTATTAGGTAAGCTAGCACTGGGAATTAAATCTATTTGATGTTCAATGCCCCTAATAGGAGGTAAGCCTTTTGGGATATCCTTTGTAAAGAGATCTTTGAATTCATTTATGATGTTTTAAATCCCTTTGGGCAAAAGAGGAGGAGTGCCCATAGAGCACAACGAAGTGCTAGGGATATCTTTCGCATACATGATCAAGCATTATTTTTGTGAAAACATAGCATGTTTCACATCATGTTTATTGGCCAAATAGTTAGCTCTAGAGTCAGCATAGATGATAACTCCTTTTCCTTTATCCTCTTTTTTGTTTTTCTTATGTTTTTCTACATGATTAGAGGAAGAAGATCCTAACTCTCTGTCTCTTTTAAGCTTCATTTGTAGTTGATCTTTGGCTACTTGTTGTGGAGTTAGGGGGCGTAAAACTATCTTCTTACCATCTAATTTGAATGTGAGGTTGTTAATGAACCCCTGATGGATGACCTTCCTATCGAATTGCCAAGGTCTTCCTAAAAGTATATGAGTTGCCTCTATAGGTACTACATCACAATTAACTTTATCATTATATGTGCCTATGGTGAAGTTGATTAAGATTTGCTTATTAACTAACATTTCTCCCTTTTCATTTAACCATTGCAACTTATAGGGTCTAGGGTGATCTATTAGTTCTAAGCCCATCTTATTTACTAGTCTTTGGCTAACAACATTTACACAACTCCCACTATCCACAATGAGAGAACATAGTTTATCATTAATGTAACATCTTGTATAAAAGATGTTCTCTCTTTGTGTAGTATCATCTAGCTTAACATGACTACCAAGCAATCTTCTAATCATGTAAAGCTCACCATCATCCCCTAAAATATGCTCCCTGTCATAGGAATCACTACTTGAGTCATCACTTGAAGAGTGAGAATCAGAATTAGACTCTGATTGACTTGAGTAGGTTCCATTAGTTTTCAAAACCATTGTTCTTTTTGTAGGATAGTCGGAAGTAATATGACCTCTACCAAGGCATTTAAAACATTTCATGGTAGATGATCTAGAAGATTGTGGTTTAGATGTGGATTCATGCTTATCTCTTTGGTTTCTAAAAATTTTGCCATTCTTATGCAACTCACTTTGTGGTTTGGAAGTTGAAGTGCCCACTTCCCTCTCCCTAGGGTTTCTATCAAACCTACCCTTATTCTCTTGACCTACCCACTTAGATTTATGGGCTTTATTTTCCCCACTATAGGCTTCTCTCTCTTTGAATTGGCTCTCTACCTTAGTACATTGGTGTAGTAACTCTTCTATGTCAACATGTGGAAGAAGTTTTACTCTATTCTTGATGTTCCTATTTAGGCCATGTAAGAACCTATGCATTAGGGTTTCCTCATCTTCTTCTAGGTTTTCCCTAATCATGGCTATCTCTAGAGCTTTGTAGTAATCTTTTACACTCTTTGACCCTTGGGTGAGTCTATTTATCTTGGCTAATAGTTTCTCTCTATAGTAATTAGGAACATAATGTTTTCTTAATAGAGCTTTCAAGTCTAACCAATCATCTATTGGTGGAAAGTTATCTTTCTTTCTCTCCTTATACACTTGGGTCCACCAAACTAAGGCATAGTTTTGGAATGAGAGGGTGGCTATCCTAACCTTCTTTTCTTTTTTTATTTGATGAGAATTAAACAATTTCTCAACTCTCATCTCTCATTCTAAGTAAGCTTCTACATCACTCTTTCCATTAAATAGGGGGATTTCAAGTTTTACCTCTCTTAAGCCTATGTCTTCTCTTTTATGTTCATAGTGTCTTCTATGTCTAGGTTCATCCTCACTATCACTATTGTTGTGTCTTTGATTTCTTTGATTTCTATGTCTAGCTCTAGGGTTTTTATTATGCTCTAGGTTATTTAACCTATTGTTGATGTTATTCAAACTTTCCATTATGTTATGAAGCATAGATTTGTTTTCCCTATCACTAGAAGACATGGTTTAAGATTGTCAAAGAAAACAAGACAAGGCAAACAAAGTTGTAGGCAAACTAGTCGAGGATGCTTTATGCAAGGCAAATATTAGAAAACACACAACAATCCTATAATATAAGTACTAGGTTTCTTTCCTAAGGGGAAACAAGGTCCTAAGTTGTCTTGTACTAGGTTGTATCCTAAGATGTTTGACTAAGGTTGCTTATGAAAGTCCAAAGGTTGTTTTAACCTAAGTTGATTATGTTTGTCCTAGGATGTTACTAACAATTAGTTAACCCTAGACAAGCTTAACCAAATTCAGTTACCAAGTAGTTAATCTAACCAAATTAGTTCAACTAACTAACTAACTCTTAACAAACCCTAACTAGAAGTAGTTATTTAGTTATGGAAGTTGTAACTAAGTCTAACAACCCTAACTAATCAACTAATTTCGGTTATGGATTGATTAAGACACTAGACCAATTCAGTTATGATTAGTTAATGCAACTAGAGTTAGTTCTAACTACTAAGTAATTAACCTAATTAGTTAAGACAAACAACAAACTAATAACTTTTAGTTAAGACCAACAACTAACTAAACTACTTATAGTTGTAACCTCCTAACTAACTTCAACTAATTAACTAAAAGTATTTAACAAACAAATGCAAATGCAACTACACTAGGCGAAATTGGCTAGAGTAAAAATGAAAATTATAGTGTCCAAAGTCCAATGTCCAAAATGTGTCCAAAATACAAGACAAAACCTAATACACAAAGCCTAAGAATTTGAAAATTTCCCTATGTTCTACTAGTTACAAGACTTTTGCTTCCTTTACAATATCTTCAAGCTCTTCCCTTGATGTATAAGCTCCACCTCACCTAGCAAAACATACAAAAGAAAACAACTCCAACCAAAATTGTTAAGGGAAAATTAACAAAAATTTGAAACCTCACAAGTGTGTCTCTCAAGTGTATCTTCATAACTTCTTACCCTTTCTCTTTAGATCAAGTTCACTTAAGCAATTTTCACTCTCACCTCAAGTGTTCCAAGGTGCTACCCTCAATGGTATAGAGGAGGAATTATCAAGAAGTTTGAAAGATAGAAAACTCAATTGACAAAACTTAAGAAGAATCAAGACAAACTAAAAAGGCTTAAAAAAGAAAGGCAACTCAAATGGGAATATTTTGGATTTTTGATTAACAAGACACTAAAGCAATAAATTTTCAAAGAAATAAAGGCTATACTTTGAATGGAATTCGAAATTGATGATGGACAAAACTAGACAAACAAAGAAGTAAAATGCAACAACAAAGCAAGGTACAACCTAAGCTTAGAAACTCTAAATTTGCAATACTAAGCAATCAAGTTCAAATGAAAATATGTAAATAATGTCAACTAACAAACATCTCACTTCAAGGTTATGGAATTTCAAAAATGAGATAAGATTTTGGTGTTCAAGCTTACAACTTCTAATGAGGCTACTTTTTACTCTTTGTTTTTCAACACCCTTTTTTTTTACTTTTGTAATTTGGGCTTGTATTCTTTCTTTTGTATCTTTCTATTTCTTTTTCTTTTCTTGCCTGTTGTACTTTTTAATGAAACAACACCACACACTTATTCCAAAACTGAAACAAGACTTAGGCTAGTATGAGTTCAATTGATACTTTCTTGCTTAGACAAATAATGCAACCTTCTTCCAAAGTAATGAATGGAAGGCTTATGACTACAATTTTTTTTGACAAATTTTCTTTTATGTAACAAAATGAGACCGAATCAAAAGGTGGCCTAAATGTGCATTCAAAACAAAATTAACCTAGATGAAAAATTAAGATTAAATTTCTAACACTCCTAAGATGAGCTAACTTTTGGAGAGTCTTAAAATGAGACCTCCTAACACTTAAGATTGAATGAGATGGATCTTGGCCCTTCTCCTTCTTCTAACCTTCAAAAGCCAATTTTGGATACAAACTTAAGGTTGAAAATCGAAACACAAAAGGGAAAAAGGACTCTAAGGATGGACGGAATTTGGTGCAAGGAAAGGAGAGAAAAAGATGAAATGAAAAGAAGAGGTGTAGAGGGAAGATGGAGGAATGGAAGAGGTTAAATGGGAGGCCACTCCTAGAGGAGATAACTCCTTTGAACTCACCACCAATGAGGGAGGAATCCCCTTGGATGAGAGCTTGCAAAAGATCTTTTAATCCTAGAGAGAAGGAAGAGAATCTCTCACTAAAAACTCACTTGAAAGTGGTAAAATCTCAAAATGCATTAATGTGTAGCTTTTTACAAAAGGAGAGCTCCTTATATAGGCCTTCACAATTTCAGCCAAGGAGGAGATAAATGGGCTTGGTCCAAGGATCCAAGGCCCAAAAGAGAAAAGGGAAAGGAAGATGGCCTATACATGGCCCAAAATGAAGTACATGGCCCTAAAGTGGCCCAATTGACCTTGCAAGGCCCAATTAAAACCTATAAGCCTAGAGAATCTAATTAGGAACTATATTACAAGAAAAGTGTAAGTAGATCCTCAAGGTGTCCTTATTGGGCTTGGTCCCACTAAGCAAAGAGAGGTAGGAAACTAATGCTTTATGGATGCTCTCTTTGACTTTCTTTGACTTTGCCCTTGTGAGGGGACCCTTCTAAGCTTCAAGTCCTTTATCTAAGGTAGTGTGAGGGTCCTTTCTTGGTGTGTCCTCATTAATATATCTATGCTTAAACCCACAAATTGGTGTTTTATATTCCCACAATCAGATCCATGATTTATATTAACTCTGTTGTGCATATACATTAGCCTAAGAGCATTTGCATATAGTATGGAGATATGTCAAAAGAGGATGAGTTGTGATGATAGTTGAAATGCGTGAAAGACAACCTAAAGACAAAAAATAAAATATGAATACAAAGAAAAGACTTTGTGTGTGGTGATGATGTTGTGTTATCCTAAAATAATGAGAGGCAATGATGTGTGTGTATATACTTTGCTGTGGATTATAGTTGATGAATATGATATATATATATATATATATATATTCTTGAAATAATGTAACCATGATGATAATTGATGTTATTGATACAAAGTATACATGTTGTATGCATCTACTCATAATTACAAATGTATTCATATTCATTACTTGGAATGTATAACTCACTCTCCCATGTTGTCTCTTTTTAGCATTGTGATGCAGGATATGCATGGGATGAGATGCATCTTTTTTTGGAATTAAATGTTTTGGTGGAAAAGGTAAAATAATTGTATAGGAATGCCTTGGCCGGCAATCATTTTGTAAAGCATATGATATTTGTGAATGCTTATTTTGTATATGAATATTGAATGATTATGGATGTATATTGTTGGTGGGTCATGTGTGAAAATTAGGCCTTATTGTTGGAAGGCTAATTTTTTGTTATAACCTCAACATTGATGAATGACTATTGTAGTATATAGGTTCTATGCCACGTTGATGAATGAATGATGTTATCTATAGATCTTGACCTATGATGATGCATAATGCATGATTTATAAGCATGTGGAATGTTGAAATGTATGTATAATGGGAAATGGATAGGTTATATTCCCATCAGATGATCAATACCTCATGAAAAGGCTACCTACAACCCATAATATATGTATGAAACTTGTGTGCATGGCTAGTTGTGGTCAAATAGGCTTAGTTTACAATTTGGTATGCTTGGTTTAGCTAAAAAAAAGGCATGAATTGCCACTAAAGCATATCTTGATCTAGGAAATAAGTTATTAGATGAAACTTATTGGAGCAAATCACATTTACATATGTGAATATAGGTCCAAAGAGAGTTTAGACCAAAACTTAGCCAATTGTATTTTGGTATGTCATGTAAAATGCCTAAAATATGCATAAAATTACCCTATAGCTTAGATTTTGATTGGGATAGAATTTGGGCTTGAAAATTGGTCACATAATTAATATTAGGGTAGCTAATTTGCGTATAAAATTTCATACAAATTGGAGTTGAATAGCCTAGTGAAAAAGGGACCCAAAGTTGGCAAAAACTTAAAGGCAAAAAGCTGCAGAATTTATGCATAAAGCAGTGAGATCCACGGCCAGTGGGAATTTCCCACTGCCAGTGGATTGTTCTACCCTAAAATATGGAATTTTTAGCAATTTTGGGTGGTCAAGACAGTGGGTTCCATGACCACTATCAGAAATTTTCAACTGATGTTTTTCCCTTGCTATTTTTGGCTCTTTCGGGTATCTTAAGGACATTTTTGGCCTCTGACTTCTGCATGAAAGTTATAGATAAATGTATTAGGGAGGTGTAGAATTTAACCTTATCTCAATTAAAGTTTTTTAGCTCTCATTAGACGTAAAATACCAGAAAAACTTAAATTTAAAAGGGGTTTGAACCCAACTTTTTATGATTTTCAATTTGGGATTAATAGGTGATATTTATGACCTGTCCCACTATTTCTAAGACTAAAAATGAACTTTTCTTATATCGCTTCTCATATCTTCATATATGGGAAGTATGAATAATCAAAGGTCTGGGGCGCGATGTTAAATGATTTTCTTTTAATTCGTGGTGTCTTTTAGGCAAGATGATGAACTTTAGGACATGAAAAATTTATCCTCATAATTATTGTGTCACATTTATTATATTTATTTATATAAGACTGAGGGGCACCACACTTAAGAGTGAGGTTTATAGGGATCATCCCCCTACACAACCTTCTAAACACACCCTTTCTAAGAATGCCAACTCTTCATCCCAACCTACTTCTTCAAGAACAAGTTCCATAAAATGTTTTAAGTGTTTGGGAAAGGGTCACATCACCTCTCAATGCCCAACCAAGAAAACCATGATTTTAAGGGGCATTGATCACTATTCTAGCTATGAGGAATCTTCCTCTTCACACTCTAATGATAGCTCAAATAATGATTCCTATGATAATGAACATGTTCTTGGAGATGAGGGCGTGAGCTCTTTATAATGCAGAGGCTTCTTGGAAGCCATATTAGGTATGATGACACTACACAAAGAGAGAACATCTTTTATACAAAATGTTACATTAAAGAAAAACTGTATTCTCTCATTGTGGATAGTGGCAGTTGTGCAAATGTGGCTAGCCAAAGGCTAGTTCATAAACTTGGTTTTGCTTTAATTGATCACCCTAGACCTTATAAATTGTAGTGTTTTAATGAAAAGGGTAAAATGTTAATGAACAAACAAGTTCTTCTTTCTCTTGCACATACCATGATCAAGTTTGGTGTGATGTTGTACCTATGAAAGCTATGCATGTCTTATTGGGTAGACCTTGGTAATATGACAAAAAGGTTACCCGTGAGGATTTTACTAACACCCTCACTTTTTTCCACAATAATAAAAAGTTTGTCTTGCATCCCTTGTCTCCCAAACAAGTTTTGGAATACCAACTTCAAATGAAATTGAAAAGGGATTGAGAGGTTGGGTCTTCCACCTCCCCTCCAAAACCCCAAAAACAAAAAATAAAAACCACAAAACCATAAAGATAAGGGTAAAGGGATTCTCACTCTTGATGATTCCATGAGACATTCTTCTCTTCTTGCCTCCAAACTTCATGTGAAGAGAGCCTTGCTCCTTCACCAACCCCTTTACATGCTTCATGATATATACACTCCTAGCACTTATTTGTGCTTTATGGGCCCTTCTTATTCTTTACCCATTGAAGTGTTTTATCCTTTAGAGGTTTTCTTTCTAACCTCTCATAGTTACTATAAGATGGATGGATCTTTGTGTGTTCATAGTTTGCTTAGGATAACTCGTAACATGTATATAGTCACTATAAGATCTTTTAAGATAAGGATGTATCTATACTCATTTAAGTTGACCTTCCCAAGAGTTTTATCTTTTCCTATTTTCCTTGTATCTAGAATGTTTATAGGTTTACCATTTTGTTCATTGCCTAACATTTTGTGTCTCCAACCTCATTGTACATATGATCATGTTATTATTATTCATTTTAATAGGGGATTATATAGGGGGTTAGTATCATCTTTGCATGCCATGTATGATCTAGTCCCTAGTTTAAATGTCATTACATATTATGATCCCCTTAGGTTAGTTTATTCTACTTTTTTGCTTCATATGCCCTTGATTACTTTTATTGTACATGATCATTTTGTTGGAAATATACACTAAGAGCTTATATAGGATGCATCATTTTGTATAAGGCATTTTTTGTTAAATAGTTTAACAGCCTTTATTTATCCTTAGAGTAATAGGTCATATAAGAGTTATTCCTAAAATGTCCTTAGTCAAGTATTTACATGGGGACATGTAAATACATTAAGACTAGTATGTGAGTATACTGATGATCTAATCTCACAGATCATGGATATAGATGATATCAAGTCTTCATATAGGGACATGTAAATACATTAAGACTAGTGTGTGAGTGTATTGATGATTTGATCTCACAAATCATGGATATAGATGATATCAAGTCTTCACATGGATACACATTAAGAGTAATGATGTACTGGACAGACCCACCACACGAACGTTGCATGGATCATTACATGAATGTCATAAACGATTCTTAATGTGATAATGGTATATGTAGTCCTTTGACCTGAAGTCACTACGATTCTTACATAAGGAATTTGTTGTTTTAATACAATCAAACATCTTCTATAACAAAAGGACTATAAAGGTTATAATTAGGCAATGAACAAATTATGTAGAGGGATGTGAGTGATATAGATGGGATTTGTCTCTCCTATATGATAGGAATGATATCTATAGGCCACTTGATGGAGTAAGACTAAGGAAATGCATGGCCATGCTAGAAAGAATAAATATTGGACATTTATTTAGATAAACTCTACTCCAATATCAAGTAAAATAAATTGGGTCGTATAAAGATGACATGACCATGCCTTGGGCCCAATTAGGATATCGTGACAAAAGGAACAAACATATAAAATAATTATCACTTATAGGTTATGTTGATATTAAATAATATTCAGACATAATGATGCATTGCTAGACGTCACTCTTATTTTATATTATTAATAAAATAGTTTATTATTTATAACTGAGTATTTTACCTATAGGGTCACACACATAGAGTAAGCCTATAAAAAAATAGCCTTTTATTTTAGTTGGACTAAAATAAAACTATTGGGCCTAACTCATTTAGAATGAGTAAGGAGCCCACTCTTTAGAGAGAGCAAATTAGGTCAAACATAAGCCTATAAATAGAGCATAAGATGCTCATAGACGGCTAACCAAAAAGAGACACAAATACGTAAAAGTTGTAAAAGCTACACGACGTCAAACTAGCATTTAGAAGGTGTAGCATTTCCGGTGGGAGTACTCGTGTGGACTCCTAAAGGACGAGGCTAATACTACTTCGAAGTTTCTACGAGAGGTAACCCTAAAACGCATAATTTTTTTTGTCTTACGCTTTAGAACACAACGTTTTGCAAATCCTATAGGAATCCTTATTTTTCCGTTACGTATCCGAGTGGGATTCCCTAATAGTGGTATGTGAGCCTAATTGTAAAACCGTGTTTTGGGCAAATGTTTGTTTAAAAAACATGTGAAAAAAAAATTCTTTTACGAAAAGAATTGTAAAGGTTGAATCTTTTATAAGGGTTGCATCTTTTATTAGATATGATACAAAGGTTGCACTTTCAATGAGATATTATGCAAAGGTTGTATTTTTTATGAGATATGTTACAAACGTTGCACCTTTTTGAAAGTTAGTATCAATTTATTTGTTTTGTGTATATTGATTGCTTTTTTCAACATTTTAATTAAAGAACATGTTTTTAGGATTGCTTTATTATATGAACATGTTGTATGTTGCAATGGTGATTGTTTTATATGTGTTCTAATTATATGGCATGTTTTATGCTCGTTTAATTAAATTGAAATCAAGGGTTGTATGCAATGTATGTCTATATGCTTTCTCTTTCTAATATGAATTGTTCATACAAGATTATGTTTAGAAAGTTTAAGAGTTAAACCCTAGCCGTAATGAAAACTAGGATTCAAAAGTTGAAATCTAGCCATCATGGTATTTTTATTTATTTGTAAATGTTATAAATAAAATTTTTAATTTTAATATTATATTTTCGATTTGTAAAAGTTGCAAATCAAATTTTAAATGTTTCTTAAATTTAAAGTTTGTAAGAGTTACAAATTCAAATAATTTATTCTTATTAATTTTAATAGGATTTGCATCGTATATGATGTTTTTAAAATTAATGTGATTTGTAAGAGTTATAAATTGATTCATATTTATTAAATTTAATATGATTTGTAATTGTTACAAATAAAAGATAAGATCTTTATTAAATTTAACAATTTTAAAATCAAATATTTAATCCTTAATAAAATTGATAGGATTTGCAAAAGTTGCAAATTAAAGATAAGATCTTTATCAAATTTAATAGGATTCAAAATAAAATATCTTGAACTCTAGAGATAAGGTTTAATATTTAAACCTTGATCGTTCCAAAAAATAAGATGATTGTTGATACTCTAGAGATAAGGTTTAAAAGTTAAACCCTGACTATTCCTATTTTAGGATAGTTGTTGGGGTCAAAAGATAAGGTTTAAAAGTTAAACCTTAGCCGTTCTAAAATATATGATTCAAGAGTTGAAACTTAAAATTAGGATTTCAAATTGTTTGAAATCATATCCAAATATTTTGAGTTCTTAATGGTCAGTGGGACGTTCTGGCTAGGAAAGACTTGGGATTTAAATGGTCACACCAGACCCACCTCTCTTTCCTGGGAACTAACCTGATTATAGTACTAAATTTTTAGGTTGGAATGTCACTCGGCACCCTATAAAGGGTAGCCTCCATTTGACCCTGTTCATTGAACGCTCAACAAAACCGCCAAACTTCTTTGCGTATGTAACATCCCTGATAAATTAAAATTTAGAAAGTAAAATTAAATATTTAATTGAGTTAGAATTAAAAGGCAATAGGGTTTTAAAGTAAATCTGTAATTTAAAATGATATTTTAGGAGGAAAAGACAATTTAAGTTGAATTTTAAAGGAAGTGGCATCAAGAGCCCTGACGCGTAGCGTGGCTGTGGCGTGTAGTGTCAGCTGCGAATTAATGAGTTGACGCGTAGCGTCAGCATCGCGATCAGATTTTAAATGAAACATGCAAAACAGAATGGCAGAACACCATTTTACTTTCCCTTTCTTCTCTTACGCGATTTTGGTCTAGCATTGGTAGAAGCTTTGATTTTTAGAGGTTTTGGGTTATTGGAACCAAGGTAAGGCTTATGAGATCCTCAATCTCATGTTTCCTCTTCTCCTCCTCTTTCCCCTCTTGAAACTGTGAGTTACATGTGGTATATGGGACCTTGATTTTGTGTTTTCATGGATTTGGAAGCTTGGGTGGTGAGTTTGGAGGTGTGAGGAAGTTAATGTACTAACCGGTTCTATGTTTCGATAACCGTAGGTACCGAAACGAGTATTGGACGAACGATCGACGAAGTGGACATCGAGTTTGGAAGAGGATCGATGAATCAAGTGACTGAAGGGCGCAACCGACACCGAGAACAAATTATCGAAGCTTGTAATCGAGGTAAGGAGGTGTTCGGGTCATAATTAATTAAGATTGAATTATATGATAGTTTCGGGAAGCTTAGAACCTAGTTAGGAGTTGTTAAGAATAATAGGGATTGGCTAAGCGTAATTATTGTAATTATATATGTATGTTCGTGTGTGATTAAATAATTAATTATTGAAGAAATGCATTGAGTTAATCAGTTATGTGTTAAAGTAAGAAAATAAGTATATGAAGTATATGTATGAATAATATTGAGTAGAACACGAATTGTAATAAATGTTGATGATGTGTAGTGCGACGTATGTTACTTTAATTATGCATAAACTAATGTGAATCATGAAATAAGGATGAAGGAGATTATATAACATGGCTTGTGTGGATGGGCTTGGCATGTAGGCCGCCCGAGGGATGAGTATATGTCTGTTTCTAACATTGTGTGTGAGATATGTTGATATTATGCCATGTATGATATAATTTGTTATGTGATTATATGGTATGGGACGGCCGACGGTATGTGTAGCCCCTAGTTTTCTGGCTCCCATGGATTTTATGCCCAGTTGAGCTACCAGTGGTCAAGTAGGACCCATTGGTTAAGGTGAAGAGTCAAGCAAGACTTGATGGACCAAGCAACGTCCATGGGGTGTCAAGTAGAACCCCCAGCTGAAGGCCGATCCTTTAGTATCCGGATACTAGGAGTCTGATGCATACGAGTCAGTTGTGAAATATATGGTTATATGTTTGATGATGGAATGTGAATTACTATTTGTGATGTTCATGTTAGAATTGATGATTATAGTATGCGATAGATAATATCAAGGATATTGAGTTGATTAGAAAGTGAGTTAGAATTTAGGTGACTGTAAATATGATAATCCAATAGTATCGATTGAATTGAGAACAAGTATATTTATAGTTTGTGTTGAGGGGAAATTATGAAAAGGGGTGATAGATATATGGATATATAGGTATAAATGTGGGAAGTAGAAGAGATCCCTTAATAATGTGAATAGTAGGTACTATTAGATTTTATTATTTTGTCCTATATTAATTATGATATGTCAAACACTCACCCTTGCTGTGTTTTATTTCATTTTTAGTAACCAGTGACAGGGAGGATGCCAATGCCCAGGAGGTGGGCCAGGCGAAGAGTTGATGCCAAGAATGAATGAATTGATGTAATATATGAATATCCGTGCAATAACTGTTAACTACGTGTGATGAATTAATTATGCTATGCTTTGGTCAATAGTTGAATTAAGTTGGTATATTGATGATTATTGATGATAATGAACGATGAAGTTATATTTATGTTTAATGCAATGATTTAATGAATTGTGGCACAGAGCCACCAGTGTGTGACTGATGAATGCTATAGGCAGGTTTTGTTAAAATGTATGAATGTTGTGTGTGATATGGTTGTTAATAGATTGATGATTTGATTGATTTAGAGAATTATGCATATAGTGGATTTTGAGAATTTAAGGAACCGAATAAGTGAATTTGAGATCTGGTGGGTTTCGAAATCCCTGGAAGGTACCAATAGGTCCCCTAGGGCATTTAGGAACTGTGTGCACTAGCCTTGGGGCAATTGGAACCCATTTAGGGTGTTTGGTGCAAGGGTTTTGCATTAAAAGAGGTTAAACTGCGTTTTATGCATAACTTGCGCATATGTTGGAATTTTGGCGAACGGACAACGCCAACAGTTCCGGAATAGGGAAAACATGTGGCCTGTGTAGTTTCGAGCAATCAGACCTGAAACGGGCCATTTGGGTAGGTTAGAAGTTGGTCGGATGGCCTAAAATCCATGATAGCAACAGGTGTTGTTACTCTTATTGTCACGCTACATGTGAGGCTGACGTATAGCGTGGGGTGTGTAGTTCTGAGCTAACGCTACGCGTGGGGCTGGCGCGTAACGTCAAGTCCCCTATTCCGGGTTTTTGTTTTCCCTTAACTTTAATGATTTTTGGGGGTCTAATTTATGGGAAATATTTTGTATTTTGGCACTTTCATTAAAAATGAATATTTTCTAATTATGGGATAATTAACTTATTTAATTGTGAAAAATTTACTGTGAAAATAATAAAAATGATAAAAATAAATATAAATTGGCTTAGGACTTTACAACGTAGTTTTCCTTTAATGACCCTGTGTGTTTAATTTTATGTGTTAAAATTTATTTTATTTTAAATACAATTGATCACTCTATTAATTGATTAATTAACACGCCCAACAGTGAATGGTTATGGTCTTAGATTTTTTTATTTAATTTTAAATACAGCCTGCGTGTTATGTCTTTATCTATTCTTGAATTTCTTCTCTCAACCCTTCACTCGTATGTAAAACGAGTTTCTTTATTACATTGTAATCTTGAAGAAGCCAACAAGGTGGAGACCTAGAAGAAAACCTAGAATGGTGACTCTTGGTGGATATGACCTTGAAAGGAACAAAGGAGTGGTGACTCCAGGAGGATGGTGCTTTCAAGAAGTAGGACTTCATGAAGTCAAGGCACCATAGTTCCTTTAGGTTTATTTTATTTTATTTTCTAGGAAGACCATAGCCATCCCACATTTTTTGGTTGCATGTTTTGGGGTTTTATTTTGCATTAAATCCTTTAATGAAAGTTAGTAATGAACAATAAGAAAATTGAAATCCCTCAAGCCCGACAATCATACCTTCCAATAAGTAATAACGTCAAACTTGATATAGATAAAGTGTAGGTCACACCATAGTTGGGTGCCTTTATTTATGTTTAGTAGGACATAATTGAATAAATGGATTATCTAAGAATAACTTATTGAGTTTTATTCAAATAGACATTTTTGAATTGGATTGGAATAGCCTAAAGGTATGAATAGTCTACAACGCGTTCCAATAAGAAATATTCATCAATGATAGTTTCAATAAAGTGTAGGTTCTGCCAAAACAGGGTGCTTTTATTGATTTTAGTAAAGGATGATGGATAATTGGATTATCCAACCATTTGTTATAGGACTTATCTAAGTATCTTTAATCAGATTGAAGAACCTAGAAGCGTTAATATTAAGTTTGAATGCCTTCTAATAAGTAACACTCGTCGAGACTAATGTCAATAAATAGTAGGCCTGCCAAAGTAGGGTGCTATCATTTATATTAGTAAGGCTCGATGGGATAGTTGTAATATCCAAATTGTTTTTATTGGGCCTTAACTTAACTAAGTTTTTCAATTAGATTGAAAATAACTTAAAGGTGTAAGGATTGAGCTTAAATTCATAAGATGAATAAGGGTAAAGAGTTACCCACTCAATCATCCAAGAGTTGCATGAGATGTAATTGGAAATGTGTTTCCTACCTAAATAACCAAGGGTTGTACGATCGGCCAAAGCTGACTCAATACTAGGCCAAATATGGATCTTGGCCCACTAGAAAAATCTTCAAACAAGATTTTTTCTGATTCAGTAAGGGTATTTGTTTTGAATCAAAATAGTGAGAGACAACATATTTATTTAATGACCAAAAGTTAAATATGTTTTAAATAGAAGTGATAGATTTTCATATAATTTGTTTTAGAATAACCATGACAAACCAAATATTGTTTTGTTGCCATCTGTCCTTTGGAAGGACACTTTATCTAGAAAAATGCCTAGATAGGTATCGAGACTTGAGAATTATCTTCAGTAAAGAGGAAGCGGCAGTGTGTCATGTTTAGCTTATATATCATCTATGGTTGGGTCTTGAATACCCTATGGAGTCTGCATAAACTCTAACCTGTAAAAGGCAATATGAATATATGGGAGATATACGATATAATCGTATACAGACTCTATTAAGGTCGAATTGGTCTGGAAGTCTAAAAGGTGATCAAGAAAGGAAATTGTTTCTAGTTTTAGCCAAATAAGACATTGAAATAATTTGTCTAAAGAACTTGAAGGAGTTCAAAAGAAAAGGAAGTAAGACTTCCACTATAAGTCATGTTATAGAGGTCAAGTTATTTTACTTCACTAACATTAATATCAGATACTAGTAGATCTCACATTTTGAAAGATCAAGAAAGTAGATCACTCACTAAGGGTGGAGAAATCTATGTAAAATTAAGCAAAAGTTGTTACAATAAAGATAAGATCTTGACCTATTGGGCTAGTTAGTGAACTAGACATTGTGCATATGGTTTCTTGTTGGACAAGAAATGTTTTTTTATATATAAAATAACTTTATTTCTTCAAAAGGATGTTGATGCACAATTGAGTAATGGATTCCACATCCTAAATCTCAAAACACCCATCTATAACACAACTGTCAAAGTAGGTTAAAATAAGTGATTTTGAACCTTACTTACATGGTATTGTCTCATAAGGCAAATGAATAAGAAACACATTTCTAAATACCATTAATGTGGTTATCTAGACTCTTTTAATTTTGGAATCAATTGAGACATGTAAATCTTATTTATTGGAGAGATAGTTGAGACCTCATTCATTGAAAAGTGAAAGATGAGTAATCTATTATCTAATACATGATGATGTATGTGGGCCTATTAGAACAATAACTAGATATGTTTTTCAATACTTTGACATACTAATTGAAAAGTCAATGAGTATGGATTTATATAACATAAGTTAGAAAGTCTTTGAAAAATTCAAAGAATTCATAATGAAGTGAAAAACCAAATTGGCAAGACAATTAAAGCTCTTGATTAGATCAAGATAGCAAATAATTTGAGCTGAAAGTTTGATAACTATCTAATAGAGTGAGAGATTACCTCTTAACTCATTCCTTATGGAATGCCATACTAGCATCTCTACGGGGAAAAGTCAAACCTTGTTGGACACAGTTTGATTATTGATTATGATCAAACATCTCTAACTCCTTCAATGTTCCTTTATTGACAAAATTTCCACACTTAACCATGTTCCATCTTAGGCTTTCTTAAAGAAACCATACATGATATGGACTACGAAGAAACCTAGTATGTCTTTACTAATAATTTAGAACTATGATGCTTTTATAGAGCATCTAACTCTAACAAGCTCAGATCCAAATTGGATAAATGTCTTCTGTGAGATACCCAAAGAAAGCTAAGGGTTATCATTTCTACAATCCATCTGAGAACAAAAGGCTTGTTACTTAGAATGTTGTATTCTTGAATAAGAGTACATCTCTTAAAGAATCAGTGGGAGTATAGTAGAACTTGAAGAAATTCAAGTATCACAAAGCATTCAAAAGTCAAGGATGGACTTGGAGCAGAAAATCACAAAATATTATGACATCATTAGCTTCGGTAGCATAAGACTTGCGTAAGATCAAATAGAATATGTCACCAAATCTGAAAGATATGGATATCTTATAAATCAGGAAGGAGACATATTACTAATTGACTAAGTTTCTTATGAAGAGGCCAATGCAAGTTTAGATTCTAAGACATGGCATAAGACCATGGGATATGAAATAGGCTCCATGTATATTAACAAGGTATGAACCTTGGTTGACGCACCTAAAGGGTAAAACCTATAGGATGCAAGTTGGTTTTCAAAAGGAAAACTAAACATGGATGGTAATAAAAGTACCTTTAAAAGCAAGATTGACAAAGTTCAATTAGCTTAAAAACCATTTAGATCCTACTTGTTGTAGCAGTATACCACCATTATGAGATATAGTAGATAGATGTCAAGATGAAAATAATCTTGAGGATGTGTATATGACACAACCTAAAGGCCTTTTATGCCTGAAACGTATAGGAAGGTATGTGAACTGCAAATGTTCCATTTATGGACTAAAGCAAGCTTTTTGGAAGCTAGAATCTTCATTAAAGAATAAAGATAAATCTTGTGATTATAAAAAGGTTAGTATCTGCATAATTATAGTTCTAGTATAACATATAGAAGACATGCTTCTTCTAGAACTAATATTATCATTCTATAGTCATGAATATCCTTAAACACTTAAGAAGGACTAAGGATTTGGTCTTGATAAATAGAAGATGAGCTTGTTGTAAAGGTTACATCAATGCTAACCTCTTAAGTAATTTGAATGACTTAAGATTGTAACCAAAATATATGTGTTGTCAGATGGTTGCGATGTATGCTTGAGAGGTTCAAAGCAAGAAACAGTCGTTGATTCTACTAGCAAATCTAAGTATTTTGCTATGTTAAATTACAAAAGAAGTCGATTTACAAATGTTTTGTACCCTATGAGTTTCCACTGTGATGACAATGGAACCATAGAATAATATAAGGAAGTGGATTAATCCAAGCATATATTTAAATAGTTCCATCTTTGGAAGATGTAAAAATATGCAATGTGCATACCAACAAAATTGTTGGGAAGCCACTAGTAAAACCGCTTACGTAGTAAAAGCATAAGGTCGCTGTAGACGTCATTGGGCATTAACCATATCGGCTCTAAATGCAAGTAGGAGATTGTTGGAAATATGCAGTAAGAGCTTATATAGGACGCATCATTTTGTATAAGGCACTTTTTGTTAAATAATTTAACAGCCTTTATTTATCCTTGGAGTAATAGGTCATATGAGAGTTATTCCTAAAATGTCCCTAGTCAAGTATTTACATGGGGACATGTAAATACATTAAGACTAGTGTGTGAGTGTATTGATGATCTGATCTCACAGATCATGGATATAAATGATATCAAGTCTTCACACAGGTACACATTAAGAGTAATGATGTACTGGACAGACCCACCATGAGAACGTTGCATGGATCGTTACATCAATGTCATAAACGATTCTCAATATGATAATGGTATATGTAGTCCTTTAACCTGAAGTCACTACTGTAACACCCCAAATTTTTAAAATAGGAAGATAAATTAGGAAAATAAATGTGGAATAATTAAATGTGGGCTAATTAATATCCCAAAATTCTTGAAATGATTTAAACAAGACTTTTCAAAATTGCTGGTGAATTATGGTGATCGGTTGAGTTGAAAAATTGACCCGGATAGAATATGAGTGTCGGGCCAAGTATCTTTGATTGAGATGCCGTTGGTCAAGGCGGTAGATAATATTATTGGGAATCTGAATGTGTATTCGGAATAATTTTTAAAGTATGAATTGAGCCCAAACTGGGAGCCTGTTTATTTAAAAACGAAGGAATTTAAGTGAGAAGGAAAAGATTAAAACATAATCTCACTATTTTTCATTCTCATTCCCGTAACTTCTTCTTTTTTTTTTTTATGGAGACACTTTCCCTTTCTTCTTCATTTCATATTCTACTCCTCCTCTTATTCTTCCCCTTCCATAGAACTTAAGCAAAAGCTAGTGATTCTTCTACTTCCTTCATTTTCGTTGGTAAGAGCTTGGAAGAGGACATGGAAGTTTGAAGCCTTCTCTTTCCCTCTCCTATTTTCGTGTGGCATCTCCCTTCTTCTTAAACCCACTTTGTTTTTGGGTGTGAGGTAAGAAATACTCACCCTTTAGTTGGGTTTTTGCCATGGTTATATAATAATATGAGTTTTGGGGACCATGAATATGAATAGGTGTTCCCTTAAAGCATTTGATTCACAAACCCTAGAGTGAGTTATTGTGGATTCATGGGTTTAGGTGAGATGAGGGGAATGAATGCTTTTATTGAAAGAAGAAGATGAGAATGTATGATTAATTTGAGTATTGATGGGTTGGTGAAACCCTAATTTCAAAAATTTGGGGAAATGTATAATGGGAGTAGATGGATATTTATTGTTGGTAATAAAGGTAGTTTATGATGATTTAAGAATATTGGAGCAAAAACCCATTTATGGGTGTGGCTATAAATGCCTAGAGAATGAACTTGAACACCAAACCTATGGTGGTTATGGTGGTTTAGTGTAATAAATGAGAAATAAACCTTGTAATAGCATGACACCAAGAAATTAAATTAAGAGCATTTGAATCTTGGTGGTTTGTGATTGAGAATAATGGTATGGTATGTGTTGGAATGTAGGTAATAACCCCATCGACGAGGCGGGACCTTCGGACCGCGTTGATCACTACTTCACTTGAGGTAGGAGAGGGGTGTATTTTCTAAATGCATGAGAATTATGATGATGATGTATGTATTAATGTAGTATGACATGTTTGCTTGGATGAAGGTGATATTATGTGTATGTGAAATGAATTGTGTATGGTGATGTGAATTTAGTGTTTATATGATGAAGCCTAAGTGAGGCTATGGATGGCTTATTATGTGTGATATATGATTGAGTTTATATGAAGATTGATTATTGTGTATGATTTGGTGGAAAATTGTGTGGTTGAGAATGAATGTACCCTAGATGAGAGGGTAAAATAAGCTAAATGAGCTTGAAGCATGTATGAGCATTGTTGTATACATGGCATGGCATGCATATCATGATGATGTTGATAAGTGGTTGCGATCACTTGATGATGGAAATGAAAAGCCCTGCGGGACCAATGAGATTGAAGGCCCATGGTTGCGATCATGAGGCGGGAGTACCCCTTGCGAGGAGGGAAACCTATATGAAATGTTTATGAGGTGGGAGTACCCCTTGCGAGGAGGGAAACCTATATGAAATGTTTATGAGGTGGGAGTACCCCTTGCGAGGAGGGAAACCTATATGAAATGTTTATGAGGTGGGAGTACCCCTTGCGAGGAGGGAAACCTATATGAAATGCTTATGAGGCGGGAGTACCCCTTGCGAGGCGGGAAACCTTATGAGATATTGAACGTGGTTGCGATCACGAGAAGCACCTTGCGAGGCTGCTAGAGGGAGTACCCCTTGCGAGGCGGGAAACCATTGAGAATGAGTATATGATTATGGTGGTTGCGATCACCCGAGGAAATGAGAACAGATCCGTGCATATGCATTTTAACGATATTAGCATGTGCATCAGTCTTGAAGCATGATATAGTGTGATACTTTGATGATGCGATATGTTTGGATATTCCCTTTTAATTGCTAAGGTGTGATGGTGAGTTTGATTGATATGATTCTAAGAGAATTAAGGAATAATTGTGTTTGAATAAGAATTGATGATTGAATACTGATATAAAATAAACTCCTCTTGAGAAGGAGATGGTTATATTGCATTCATGCATATATTGTTTTATTTATTGGATTTTCATCATTGAGAAAGTATACTCACTCTCCTTGTGGTATATCTTTTTAGCTCCTGTGTTGTAGGTTTAGCTTTGGAGCTATTTGTGGAGGAGAAGTGTGAAGGAAGCCTCTTTTTGGTAAAGAATGCCTTGGCCGGCAACATTTTAATTTTATGGTTTGTGTAGAATGTTTGTAATGTATATAGTTTTCTGCATATTTTGTATAGCCACAAATTGGTACGAATGATGTATAATGATTATGTAGGTCATGTGTGAAAATTGGAACCCACCTATAAGACCAATTTTCAGTTATGACCCTGGTGATGTAAGACGCTAATGTGTGGGTGCTTGAATCTTGCTCACTTGATGATCAAATGATGAGAATTGTGAATGATGATTTTATGTGTTGTTTAATTGATGATATTTCATGATTGTTATGCATAAGTAGGGAACTAGTAGGGTCAAAATGAGTTTTATAAATTGTGGGTAGTGTGTGATGGTCTCAATAGCTTAAATACATGAGTTGTGACTTGTAGAAACTAGAACGGGTCAATTCCGTTGAGAATAGACCCCCTAAGTTGCTCAAAAAGGCTCAGGAATGGACTGAACACATTTATTTGCATAAGTTCCTCATTTTTGAGAATTTTTGGGTGAGGCCGGTGGCCACACGTCACAATTGATGTGTCTTAGTTGGTGTCAAAATTTGGTAGCGTTTGGAGTTGATATGAAAAAGTTAGGGGGGTTAGAAGTCCAAAAATATGGCCTTTTCTGCATAAAAACAGCAACTGTGCTGTCTCGAATCGATTCGAGGATCCCTGAATCGATTCGAGAGCTGCTGTTTTCACTGTTTTTGGTTCCAGGAAGGCCTGAATCGATTCATACGATCCTGAATCGATTCAAGGACCCCTGTTTGCATAATTTTGAGTTCCAGAAGCGTCTGAATCGATTCATACGAGCTTGAATCGATTCAAGGGGTCCTGTTTTCACTGTTTTACATTCCAGAATCATTCGAATCGATTCATAAGGTGTTTGAATCGATTCATGACCCTGTTTTTCATATTTTTCCACTATTTTGAGACATCATTGGTATTGTTTGACTATAATATGATTGCACAACACCCCACACGCATAATTAAAGCATTTTATCCAATCGATAGACCATCCTTTAACCTTCTACCATTTCCCTTCAATTCCTTAATGTAATTGCATACTTCCGCTACTCCTTGTTGATGATCATGAGATAAATCATCCAAGGTTCACTCTTTGACTTAATTGTTCACCTTCTCATATCTTCACATATGAGATAGGTTATTAAATTAGGTCCGGGGATTACTTGCCAAAGTTCCCATCTCGCGATCTCTTCCATCCTTTAATTGTATTAAATCGCGAAAAATTTACCCCTATTTTTGGGGCGTCTCAATCTGGTATCAGAGCATTATTCGCTCAGTATTACTGCTATTAGCTGTTGCTATTACCAGAACATGATATATGATTGATGAATGACTGTTATAGTTATTTGATTGGTGTATGAATTGATTATGGATTGAATGTGATTGTTATAAGTCCGGCCAAGCTTCTTCACACTATCCTCTCTCAATGATGAATCCTATATATTATAAATGCATACTATGTTATGATATGATGATGTTGCCATATGGGCTTTAATATGGATTGATTGATATTGGACTCCATGGGGGAGGGCCATAATTTAATTTTTATGATGAAGTACTATAGTGTGAGATTATAGAGAAAAGTTATGAACGAGTTTACTGATGTTAGTTGAATTTTATGTTGTGGTTCTAGATATTGTGATGGCCCGTCGTCGTCGAGATAATGATGACGCTATAGCTAGAGCCTTGAATCGTTTTGCGGATCTCCTTGAATCGCAAAACCGCGAAAGACAAGAGGCGGAAAGACCACCTGCCCCTATTGTTCAAGGTACTCAAGGCCTTGATATGTTTCTAAAGCGAAAACCCACTGAATTTCATGGGGGATTTAGGCCTGAGCAAGCCTATGGTTGGATCCGGAATGTTGAGAGAATCTTTGACAGTTTTGAATGCAATGAGCTCCAAAAAGTGGAGTATGCTGTTTTTATGCTGAGAGATGAAGCAGAGACTTGGTGGAGACTCGCCAAGAATAGAATGAATGCTGCTGCAATTCCCTTAACTTGGGAAAACTTTAAGCGTGAACTTATGAGGAAATATGTGCCTGAAAGTTATAAGAGCAAGAAAGAACTTGAGTTCATGGAACTCAAGCAAGGCACGATGACGGTGGAAGAGTATGCTTCCAAGTTTGAGGAACTTTGTGAATTCTACCCTCCTTTTCAACAAGAGGGAACAGAAGTGTCAAAATGCGTGAAGTTTGAAAATGGTTTACGCCCTGATATTCAAAGGGCCATATGTCACCAAGAGATCCGAAGTTTCACGGTGCTTGTGAATAAGTGTCGTATCTATGAAGAACATGCTTCTTTTCAACACTCTAAGTTTGACTCTAAGTTGAAGGGTCAAGCTTCTAGTTTTAAGAGGCAAAGAAGTTTTAGAAGGGGACGTTTTCTGAGGGGTGCTCCTTCTAATGTCCAAGCTAGAGGCGGCGGACGTGGTAATGTTTTTGGCCGGGGTAATATAAATACCAATGGGCCGAGATGTTATAGATGTGGAGGACCTCATTACGTTCGGGAATGTGTGCATCGTGAAGATGTTGTATGTTTTAATTGTGATCAGGTGGGGCATATCCGTTCTGTATGTCCTATGCTTGCAAGACCTGCTTCGGTACAAGCTAATATTCCCAATCGTGCTAATGCACCTGTTTATGTGAATCGTGGAGGCCATAATGGTGGTCGGGGCCGTGGTAATGGAAATAATCAAGGCCGGAATGGTGGTCGAGGTGGCTATAATGGTGGAAGGCGTGGTAATAATCGAGGAGATGGTAATGGTGCTAATGATGGAAATAGGGATGGTGGAAACCTTCAACCCAATGCCGGGAGAGTTTTTGCGGTAACCGGTGAGGAAGCAGCACAAGCAGAAAATCTGGTTGAAAGTAAGTGTGAAATTCTTGGACATCCAGTTCATGTTATTTATGATTCGGGTGCGACCCACTCCTTTATATCCGAGGATTGTGTTCGGCGATTGAGATTGCCGGTATGTTTAATGAAAAATGCTCTTGTGGTTACCACCCCAACCGGTACTTGTCTTAGATCGATTAACCGGTGTGATAATGTTGATATGCTCCTAGATGGGAGAAAGTTTGTTGTGTCTTTTATTTGCTTACCTATGAAGGGACTGGAGATCATACTTGGTATGGATTGGCTATCTGCCAACAGAGTCATGGTTGATTGTCAACAACGGACTGTTATTTTCCCTTCTCTTGATAGGGGACAATTTGATGTACAAGGTATAATTCAACTTTGTGTACTGCTATCTCTTGTCGATGGGACGAGTGGTCCCGGTCCCATGGATATCCCCGTGGTGTCTGAATTTCGGGACGTGTTTCCTGATGAGATACCTGGCTTACCACCTCCAAGGGAGGTTGAGTTTGCTATTGACCTTGTACCTGGTGCCGAACCAGTGTCTATTGCTCCATATAGGATGTCTCCTATGGAGTTAGTTGAACTAAAGAAGCAAGTTGAGGAGCTGCTTGAAAAGGAGTTTGTTCGACCCAGTGTGTCACCCTGGGGAGCTCCTGTTTTATTAGTTAAGAAAAAGGATGGAACTATGCGGTTGTGTGTAGACTACCGCCAACTGAACAAGCTGACAATAAAGAATAGATATCCTTTACCTCGTATTGATGACCTGTTGGATCAGCTGAGAGGTGCGGTGGTATTTTCAAAGATTGATTTGCGTTCCGGTTATCATCAAATTCGGGTGAGAGCCGCAGACATTCCGAAGACTACGTTTAGGACGCGATATGGCCACTACGAGTATGTCGTGATGCCCTTTGGAGTAACTAACGCTCCAGCGGTGTTCATGAGTTACATGAACCATATCTTTCATGAATACCTGGATCGTTTTGTTGTGGTGTTCATCGATGATATCCTAGTATATTCCAAGAGCCGGGAGGAACATGAAGAACATTTAAGAGTGGTGTTGAACATTCTTAGAAAGAACCAGCTGTACGCCAAGCTCTCTAAATGTGAATTCTGGTTGACGAGCATCCAGTTCCTTGGACATGTAATATCCGAGGATGGTATTTCGGTGGATCCTTCTAAAGTTGAAGCTGTTATGGCATGGTCTAGACCTACGACGGTCACTGAAATCCGAAGTTTCCTTGGACTTGCGGGTTATTATCGAAGGTTCATTGAAGGTTTCTCTCGTCTTGCGAGACCTTTGACAAATTTAACAAGGAAGAACCAACCTTTTGTATGGACGGTTGAATGTGAGAAGTGCTTTGAGGAATTAAAGATGAGGCTGACTTCTGCTCCTATCTTGGCGTTGCCTGATTTACAAGAAGAGTTTGTGGTGTATTGTGACGCTTCTAAGCATGGACTCGGATGTGTGCTAATGCAGAAGGAACGTGTAATAGCTTATGCTTCACGCCAGTTGCGACCTCATGAGGTTAATTACCCAACTCATGATTTGGAGTTGGCTGCGGTTGTGTTTGCTCTGAAGATTTGGCGACATTACTTGTATGGATCAAGATTCGTGGTTCGTGGTTTTTAGTGATCATAAAAGTTTGAAATATCTTTTTGACCAAAGGGAAATGAATATGCGTCAGAGGAGATGGATGGAATTTTTGAAGGATTACGACTTTAAATTGATGTACCACCCGGGAAAAGCCAATGTTGTTGCCGATGCTCTTAGTCGGAAATCTTTGCATGTATCAGCTATGATGGTCAAAGAGTTCGAGTTAATGGAAGAATTTTGGAATTTGAATGTTGGAATCGAGGTTCAATCCTCCAAGAGACTATGTTTTGCTACCTTGAAGATATGCAATGAGTTTTTGAAGCTTGTGAAAGAGAAACAAAAAGATGATGATTACTTACAAGAAATGCGGAGGTCTCAAGATTATGGGAAAAATTTATTTCTTATGGAAGGCGTTGATGGTATATGGCGAGTAAAAGGTCGTGTGTATGTACCTTCATTTGGTGATTGGAGGCGTACGGTGCTAGAGGAAGCACATAAAAGCATTTTTAGCATCCATCCTGGTGCAACCAAGATGTATCAAGATATAAAGAAGAACTTTTGGTGGCCCGGAATGAAACGTGATGTTGCTAACTTTGTAGCTTCTTGCCTTACTTGTCAGAAGGCGAAGGTGGAACACCAAAGACCTTCAGGTACTTTGAGGCCACTTGATATCCCTGTTTGGAAGTGGGACGCGATTGCCATGGATTTTGTGTCCGGATTACCAAGAACGAGGTCTAGATGTGACGGAATATGGGTAATTGTGGATCGTTTGACAAAGAGTGCACATTTTCTACCAATCAGTATGGAGAGCTCCTTGCAAGATTTAGCACAGTTGTACATTCGGGAGATTGTGAGATTGCATGGTGTGCCGTCAAGCATTGTTTCTGATCGTGACCCCCGATTTACTTCCCGATTCTGGGGAAGCTTACATGAGGCGATGGGTTCAAAGCTGAAGCTAAGCTCGGCATATCATCCTCAGACCGATGGGCAGTCGGAGAGGACTATTCAGAGTCTTGAGGACTTACTACGCGCTTGTGTTTTGGAGCATGGCGGTTCATGGGAGAAATACTTGCCTCTGATCGAATTCACCTACAACAATAGTTTTCATTCTAGTATTGGTATGGCACCATACGAGGCCTTATATGGAAGGAGGTGTCGAACTCCTTTATGTTGGTTTGAAGTTGGTGAGAACTTGGCCTTAGGGCCTGAGATTGTTGAGGAAACTACTGAACAGATCAAGATGATCCAAGAGAAGATGAAAGTCGCTCAAGACCGGCAGAAGAGCTATTATGATAAAAGGAGAAAGCCACTTGAGTTCCAAGTCGGCGATCATGTGTTATTGCGTGTCTCGCGTGATAAGGGTATAGGAAGAGCTTTGAAGAGCAAAAAACTAAGCCCTAAATTCATTGGACCCTATGAGATCTTGGAGCGGATTGGAGATGTCGCATACCGGATTGCACTCCCTCCCCAGCTTGCAAACCTACATGACGTATTCCACGTGTCACAGTTAAGAAAGTATATACATGATCCTCTGCACGTGATCTCTATTGACGATGTTGAGGTGCAGGATGACTTAACCATCCTTCCCGTTTCTGTTCGTATTGTTGAATATTCTGTGAAGAGACTGCGGAATAAGATGGTACCATTAGTAAAAGTGGCATGGAAGCATGGAAACGTGGAAACACTTACTTGGGAACGTGAGAACGATATCCGTAAGCGATACCCTCATGCATTTGAATCCGGTAAGTCGAATTTCGAGGGCGAAATTTCTTTTAGGGGGGGTGGATTGTAACACCCCGAATTTTTAAAATAGGAAGATAAATTAGGAAAATAAATGTGGAATAATTAAATGTGGGCTAATTAATATCCCAAAATTCTTGAAATGATTTAAACAAGACTTTTCAAAATTGCTGGTGAATTATGGTGATCGGTTGAGTTGAAAAATTGACCCGGATAGAATATGAGTGTCGGGCCAAGTATCTTTGATTGAGATGCCGTTGGTCAAGGCGGTAGATAATATTATTGGGAATCTGAATGTGTATTCGGAATAATTTTTAAAGTATGAATTGAGCCCAAACTGGGAGCCTGTTTATTTAAAAACGAAGGAATTTAAGTGAGAAGGAAAAGATTAAAACATAATCTCACTATTTTTCATTCTCATTCCCGTAACTTCTTCTTTTTTTTTTTATGGAGACACTTTCCCTTTCTTCTTCATTTCATATTCTACTCCTCCTCTTATTCTTCCCCTTCCATAGAACTTAAGCAAAAGCTAGTGATTCTTCTACTTCCTTCATTTTCGTTGGTAAGAGCTTGGAAGAGGACATGGAAGTTTGAAGCCTTCTCTTTCCCTCTCCTATTTTCGTGTGGCATCTCCCTTCTTCTTAAACCCACTTTGTTTTTGGGTGTGAGGTAAGAAATACTCACCTTTTAGTTGGGTTTTTGCCATGGTTATATAATAATATGAGTTTTGGGGACCATGAATATGAATAGGTGTTCCCTTAAAGCATTTGATTCACAAACCCTAGAGTGAGTTATTGTGGATTCATGGGTTTAGGTGAGATGAGGGGAATGAATGCTTTTATTGAAGGAAGAAGATGAGAATGTATGATTAATTTGAGTATTGATGGGTTGGTGAAACCCTAATTTCAAAAATTTGGGGAAATGTATAATGGGAGTAGATGGATATTTATTGTTGGTAATAAAGGTAGTTTATGATGATTTAAGAATATTGGAGCAAAAACCCATTTATGGGTGTGGCTATAAATGCCTAGAGAATGAACTTGAACACCAAACCTATGGTGGTTATGGTGGTTTAGTGTAATAAATGAGAAATAAACCTTGTAATAGCATGACACCAAGAAATTAAATTAAGAGCATTTGAATCTTGGTGGTTTGTGATTGAGAATAATGGTATGGTATGTGTTGGAATGTAGGTAATAACCCCATCGACGAGGCGGGACCTTCGGACCGCGTTGATCACTACTTCACTTGAGGTAGGAGAGGGGTGTATTTTCTAAATGCATGAGAATTATGATGATGATGTATGTATTAATGTAGTATGACATGTTTGCTTGGATGAAGGTGATATTATGTGTATGTGAAATGAATTGTGTATGGTGATGTGAATTTAGTGTTTATATGATGAAGCCTAAGTGAGGCTATGGATGGCTTATTATATGTGATATATGATTGAGTTTATATGAAGATTGATTATTGTGTATGATTTGGTGGAAAATTGTGTGGTTGAGAATGAATGTACCCTAGATGAGAGGGTAAAATAAGCTAAATGAGCTTGAAGCATGTATGAGCATTGTTGTATACATGGCATGGCATGCATATCATGATGATGTTGATAAGTGGTTGCGATCACTTGATGATGGAAATGAAAAGCCCTGCGGGACCAATGAGATTGAAGGCCCATGGTTGCGATCATGAGGCGGGAGTACCCCTTGCGAGGAGGGAAACCTATATGAAATGTTTATGAGGTGGGAGTACCCCTTGCGAGGAGGGAAACCTATATGAAATGTTTATGAGGTGGGAGTACCCCTTGCGAGGAGGGAAACCTATATGAAATGTTTATGAGGTGGGAGTACCCCTTGCGAGGAGGGAAACCTATATGAAATGCTTATGAGGCGGGAGTACCCCTTGCGAGGCGGGAAACCTTATGAGATATTGAACGTGGTTGCGATCACGAGAAGCACCTTGCGAGGCTGCTAGAGGGAGTACCCCTTGCGAGGCGGGAAACCATTGAGAATGAGTATATGATTATGGTGGTTGCGATCACCCGAGGAAATGAGAACAGATCCGTGCATATGCATTTTAACGATATTAGCATGTGCATCAGTCTTGAAGCATGATATAGTGTGATACTTTGATGATGCGATATGTTTGGATATTCCCTTTTAATTGCTAAGGTGTGATGGTGAGTTTGATTGATATGATTCTAAGAGAATTAAGGAATAATTGTGTTTGAATAAGAATTGATGATTGAATACTGATATAAAATAAACTCCTCTTGAGAAGGAGATGGTTATATTGCATTCATGCATATATTGTTTTATTTATTGGATTTTCATCATTGAGAAAGTATACTCACTCTCCTTGTGGTATATCTTTTTAGCTCCTGTGTTGTAGGTTTAGCTTTGGAGCTATTTGTGGAGGAGAAGTGTGAAGGAAGCCTCTTTTTGGTAAAGAATGCCTTGGCCGGCAACATTTTAATTTTATGGTTTGTGTAGAATGTTTGTAATGTATATAGTTTTCTGCATATTTTGTATAGCCACAAATTGGTACGAATGATGTATAATGATTATGTAGGTCATGTGTGAAAATTGGAACCCACCTATAAGACCAATTTTCAGTTATGACCCTGGTGATGTAAGACGCTAATGTGTGGGTGCTTGAATCTTGCTCACTTGATGATCAAATGATGAGAATTGTGAATGATGATTTTATGTGTTGTTTAATTGATGATATTTCATGATTGTTATGCATAAGTAGGGAACTAGTAGGGTCAAAATGAGTTTTATAAATTGTGGGTAGTGTGTGATGGTCTCAATAGCTTAAATACATGAGTTGTGACTTGTAGAAACTAGAACGGGTCAATTCCGTTGAGAATAGACCCCCTAAGTTGCTCAAAAAGGCTCAGGAATGGACTGAACACATTTATTTGCATAAGTTCCTCATTTTTGAGAATTTTTGGGTGAGGCCGGTGGCCACACGTCACAATTGATGTGTCTTAGTTGGTGTCAAAATTTGGTAGCGTTTGGAGTTGATATGAAAAAGTTAGGGGGGTTAGAAGTCCAAAAATATGGCCTTTTCTGCATAAAAACAGCAACTGTGCTGTCTCGAATCGATTCGAGGATCCCTGAATCGATTCGAGAGCTGCTGTTTTCACTGTTTTTGGTTCCAGGAAGGCCTGAATCGATTCATACGATCCTGAATCGATTCAAGGACCCCTGTTTGCATAATTTTGAGTTCCAGAAGCGTCTGAATCGATTCATACGAGCTTGAATCGATTCAAGGGGTCCTGTTTTCACTGTTTTACATTCCAGAATCATTCGAATCGATTCATAAGGTGTTTGAATCGATTCATGACCCTGTTTTTCATATTTTTCCACTATTTTGAGACATCATTGGTATTGTTTGACTATAATATGATTGCACAACACCCCACACGCATAATTAAAGCATTTTATCCAATCGATAGACCATCCTTTAACCTTCTACCATTTCCCTTCAATTCCTTAATGTAATTGCATACTTCCGCTACTCCTTGTTGATGATCATGAGATAAATCATCCAAGGTTCACTCTTTGACTTAATTGTTCACCTTCTCATATCTTCACATATGAGATAGGTTATTAAATTAGGTCCGGGGATTACTTGCCAAAGTTCCCATCTCGCGATCTCTTCCATCCTTTAATTGTATTAAATCGCGAAAAATTTACCCCTATTTTTGGGGCGTCTCAACTACGATTCCTACATAAGGAGTTTGTTGCTTTAATACAATCAAATGTCTTCTGTAACAAGAGGATTATAAAGGTTGTGATTAGGCAATGAACAAATTATGCAGAGGGATGTGAGTGATATAGATGGGATTTATCTCTCTTATGTGATAGGGGTGATATCTATAGACCACTTGATGGAGTGAGACTAAGGAAATGCATGACCATGTTAGAAAGAATAAATATTAGATATTTATTCAAATAAAGTCTACTCCGGTATCAAGTAAAATAAATTGGACCATACAAGAATGACATGACCATGCCTTGGGCCTAATTAGGATATCGTGACAAAAGGAACAAACATATAAAATAATTATCACTTATAGGTTATGTTTGATATTAAATAATATTTGGACATAATGATGCAATGCTAAATGCTGCTCTTATTTTATATTAATAATAAAATAGTTTATTATTAATATAACCGAGTATTTTACCTATAGGGTCACACACATAGAGTAAACCCATTAGAAAAATAGCCTTTTATTTTAGTTGGACTAAAATAAAACTATTAGGCCTAACTCATTTAGAACAAGTGAGGAGCCCATTCTTTAGAGAGAGCAAATTAGGTTAAACTTAAGCCTATGAATAGAGCATAAGATGCTCATAGGCAGCTAACCAAAAAGAGACACAAATACGCAAAAGTTACAAGAGCTACACGTCGTCAAACTAGCATTTGGAAGGTGTAGCATTTTTGGTGGGAGTACTCGCATGGACTCCTAAAGGACGAGGCTAATACTGTTTCGAAGTTTCTACAAGAGGTAACCCTAAAACGCATAATTTTTTTTACTCTTATGCTTTGAAACATGACATTTTGCAAATCCTATGGGAATCCTTATTTTTCGCTGCATATCCAAGTGGGATTCCCTAACATATTTTTCTATACCTCATCCCATCCTCATTGAGCATCATGTCATTCATACCATTTAGAAGATGCATGAGGGATTCCATTGGTTACCTTGTGCCCTCTTAAGGGATTTTCTCTTTGTGTTCCTTTATGCTATTTTTCCTTTTGTTCTCACAAAGGTAAGAAGGTTAGTATTTGATCTTGGTGGTAAATCTCATATTTTTCTTTCTTTTGCCTTTGTTTTTCTATCACTTTTTGTTTTCTTTTCTTTTTTTGTAACTCACTTTTTCCCTTCACCTTGTAGGTTTATCACTACTTTGAGCATTACCTTGAGGATTTTTAGGATTTAAGGACAAATCTTCTTGAAGAGGGGAAGAATGACACAGACCTTACATGGGCCTTCTTTGGCCTTCTTTATTGGGCTTGGCTATCATTTGTATATATTTTATTTTCATGTTATTAGTTTTAGAAATATTTTAGAATTAAAAAATTAGGACTTAATTTTAGGCCTTACATGACCATATTTTCCATTTTGGGATACTTTTGGGCCTTATTTAGGTGTTAGGTTGCTTTGGACTCCTTTTGGGCCATGTATCTTTAGTTTTTGGGCCTTGGGTAAAGCTTTTTCAAGCCCACCCAAGCTAATTCTGAAAATTTAGTTTTCAAGGATGTATAAATACCTCATTTCCTTTGTAATTCTTCATAATTCAAGTTTTAGTGAGTTTTAGAGTGAGATACTCCTCCTTCTCTCTAGAAAGTAGAAGCCTTAGCTTCTTTTCTAGGTTCTTATCCTTTGGCTCCCTCAAAGGTGGTGAACAATTTTCTTCCTTATCGCTCAAGCTTAAGAGTGGCGGCACCATCCTATCACCCTTGCCTCTCCATTTTGCTTTACTTCTCTCTAATTTTCTAGCTTATATTTAGGTTTTCCTCACCTTAAATCCTCTATTTCCATACCTTGAAGATTTTGGCCAACACTTTGTCTCATCAATTCTGTGTGCATTTTACCTCCTTGGAGTCTCCTTGCCTTGGATTTGAAGGAAACTAGGAGAAGAAAATCCATCCTCCTAAGGAATTAAGCCTAATTCCTTCAACAGTAGTTGGGTTGAAGTCAAGGTCCTCTCCTTTACCCATTGTATAAATAAGGTCTCAAAGCCTTCTTGTAAGTCAAGTGACATTTTTGAGTAATAAAACCCTAGCCTTTAAACGCTCAAGAGCGAACAATTGTCCTTGGGGAAGATTTTAAATAAATTTTACTTGTAATTCCTAAAGGATTAAGACAAGACATTTATCTTACAAGTATTAAGTCTTCCTCTTTATGGTTATCATGCAAACTTCTTAAGTTGTCAAAGAACATGTGAATTGATGGGAGGAATTTGGTACATGTGAAATCTGATGTTAATAAATTTAGTGAATGACTTCTCCAAATAGGATGGTGTGGTTGGATATTCAACAGATAAAGGGAATCACAAGTTAAAATTGCAAATGATATTCTTATCAACCATTGTAATGGTTCCTTGGATAATTTAATTTTCTTTGTATACCTAAAAATGATGTAAGATGAACAATAAAACATATTTTTAAGGAATGTGTATTTTGACTCTAACACTAGATATTGTATTTAATGTAAATAGTTACATTATAGGAAACATTTAAGTAGAAGAAAATGTATATTTAAATTTTGATTCTTTATGTACCCAAGAGAAATGCTTAAATTTTCAAATAGAAACCTTTACTTCAGTATTTTGAAATGTAATTAATTACTCTAGACTACTCCTCATAATTTATACTTAAAGATAAGTGTTCCTATGATGTTTTTAAGAAATATTGGTCACTCAAATAGTCTTTGTAACATAAAAGACTATACATTAAGCATATGGGCAATCATGCTTTTTATGTCAAGTATTGATGGTAGTAGTGTTGGGGAAATTGTTCATATTCCCTGTATAGGTATGATTCCTTCATTAGAAAGTCTTCCTGTTAAGTTTCAAGGCAGACAATTTTCCATTATTACCTCATGTGAAATGACAATAAACAAGTCACAAGGACAAAAATTATCTTATGTTGGATTATAGTTCCTAATACCAGTTTTTACACATGGGCAGTTATATGTAGCATTCTCACAAGTTACATAAAAAGTTAGACTAAAGATATCTTTGGCAAATCATGATGATATCCCTAACAACCATATCATTAATGTTGTCTAGAAGTGTTTTCCAACTTAGATTTGGTATGTATTGCCTTGATTTGAATAATTCTTTCATTGGTTTACTAATCTTTTTAATATAAACCTGTAAAAAAAATTTATAACTTATATTACTCTTCATTTTGTTGTTTTAGATAGATATTTAAACTAAATTCTTTCATCCTTTACATCAATTCTTATTTCATATCAACACCTAAATATATTAAGTACTTTTGGTTTATTTTTTAATCAACAATATTAACATGTTTTTTTTATACATATTACTAACTCAAATTCATACTATTTTTCTCAAGGATGTACACATTTTACTTCAACAATAATTAGCAAAATTAAGCTACGTCTAAATAAACAATTAACTAAATTAATGAATACAATAACTCATGCATTACTTAGACGGAAGATACCATTTTAACATTTTTGATTAACAATATTAGATTACCTCCCAAATTTAACATTGAAATATTAATAGTATGCTAACATTTTTTAATTACACTAAACCATTTATGAATATCTTAACTATGCTAGAATTTAAATATCTTTTTTGTAACATCATTTTAAAATGGTTTATTTCATAGCATTCTTTCTTCTCATGTGGCTGTTGTAGTAGATGCAACTTCATCATTACAACCACATGATTTAATTATAAATTACATGTATGTATTGCCATTGTATGTTGAAATTATATATTCATATGATAGTTCAACAACTGTATTTTTTTTATTAATTCAACTTTTAGATTTATATAATTTATCTATATATTTATTTTGAAACGGTTAGTTATTAGTTTAAGAAAATATTTATTTACTATAACATTTTCATTTTATACCAATATGCCAAAAACCATGATTGTGAATATATCATCGATTGAAATAGAATCAAATTTTATTTACATATTAAAATATATTTTTCAAAAATAATTTTTAAATAATTTCTCTTATTTTATTAAAAAAACTGATGCAACGCATTTATGAAATATTTGAGAGGAAAGAGAAAACCATAAGTCATCTTAAACAAATGTACCACGAATTACCAAATGTACTGTTGCAGTCAAGTAATGGGCCCACCAGAGTGTTGTCACTGTAAATTGGGCCAAGAAGTAGAGCCCACATAGTGTTACGAAAGCCCAACATCATATCCGCCACATGTCTATTGCATTTCATGTGATTACAGATTAGTGTGTTCCCATGCTCCATTTCAATGGCGAATGGCTAGAGCTATAGCCGAAGCAAAGGCATTCCCGCAGAATCATCCAAAATGCTTCTCGGTCACACTTTACTTTACTCAAAGCCCTCGCATCTACCTCATGCTTTTTGTTCTTCTTCTTATGTTCCAACACGACGTCGTTTCGTGAGAACAGCCACTCCTCCTAAAAATCTCAAACACCTCACTTCCCGTGTTGTTCAACTCACTCACCGAAAACAGCTTCGCCAGGTAAATCCCAAATCACAAACTCGTCCTTAAGTTCACATCTTTTGTTCCTGAAAATTTTACTTTTGTATTGTTTAGTTTCTGAATGCATTATTTTTTCCCTTTTGGATTAATTAGGTGTACAATTCAGCGTCACATATTAATTTCGGAATTTTTTAAAATACAAAGAACCAAAATGTAGAATTAAAAGGAAAAATAATGTTTTGGATTGGAGAAAGAAAAATGTGGAATATATTTTTACTTTTATTTGAATTGAATTATTGAGAAAATTTTGGGTTTAGATTTTGGATGAGATTGAGGTTGCGAAGAAACAGTTGGGGAAGCTAAACACGATAGTGATGAACGCAGTGATGGAGGCTTGTGTTCGTTGCGGTGACATTGATTCAGCTGTTAGGATATTCGATGAGATGAAAAGCCACGATGGTTGTGGTGTCGATACTGTCACATATGCCACGCTTTTGAAGGTATTCTTTCTCATGTTCACGCTTTCTTTATTTCCTCAATTTTTAGTTTTCCGGTTTTGTAAACATAAGCATTTTAAGCATATAAAAAGATGGTAGGTTTTTATTCATAGAGAATAACTTATAATAATGTTTTATTTTTCGATTCAATCTTATCATTTTCAGATGCTAAATACAGCTGTTGTAGTTGTCAAAATGTTGTAGTAATTGAGAGGTATGTTTGGATGAAGTAAAGTCACAAAATTTTCATTCAATGTAAATCTTTCATTTTCCTCAAGGTTGTGTTTGGATGGAGTTTTTAGAATTACAGAGAGTTGTGGAATTCATAATGCCTTTGAATGATAAGTAAGAATTTTAAGATTACCATAGAATTCTAACTTGATAATTTTAGGTAGCTTGTGGTGTATAAGTGAGAATGTAATGAGACACGATATTAATGTTCTGTTCCATGTTTGTTAAAATTTAGAGATAGAACAAAACGGTACTAATATTTAAAAAGTGGAACAAATTTGTTCCTTTGAAAAAATGTGGAATGCAATAGAGCAGAGTATAACAATTTCAAATAATATTTTTAAATTACCAGAATACCTTAATAATAAATGTTGAAATACTTATTGATTATATAGATCAAATTAATAATTTAATAATATCTAGAACGTTATTTTGAGTGTGAAGTTTTTAAAATATTATATGCTTAATTTAGTTGACAACAGCAGCAAGAACAATGATACTCCCTCTGTTATCTCTTATAAGCCCCTATTTTTAAAGACACACAGTGTTAGAACAACAATTATTGTTTTGATTTTATAAAAAATAGTTTTATCTTTCCAATTGTACCCTCATTTAAAGTCAAAACTTTACCATCCTATATTAATTATACAAGTTTGAAAACATTAAATTCTTAAATGTAAATTAGGAAAAAATACAATAAATGTTTTTTTTTTGTAGGGGCTTATAAAAAGTAACACAATTTGTTTTAGGGGCTTATGAAAGAAAACAAAGGGAGTAATAACTAGTTTTATATACTAAAAATATTATCTAGTTTTTTTTAAATAGTTATCTAAACATTAAACAAGATAATAGTATAAGCATAAAAAATTAAAATAAAACAAAAAAAAGATAAGGGTATATAAGTAATTATTAGTGGTGTTATGTTCTTATTAATTATAGAACAGAAAATCTTTTTCTGTTCATTTTTATAATTACTAAACACAGTACGCATCAACAATATTGTTCTGTTACATCCTGTTCTGTTCTATTCCTTTCCTCTTGTAGATGCTATCTTAGTTTAAATGGGAGGAATTTCAAATGACAATGTTGAAAGAGAATTTCAAATTCCCTCTGTTTTATTTAACTCAGCTTATATTACCACCAATCATTACTTTCATGTAAGATTTTCTTTATAATCACTCTCCATTATTAGTTTTAACAATTCTAAAATTCCCATCTAAACACACTCTAAAGGAGTTGTCTCTTGTGTACGCCAGAAATATTAGCGACATCCTCTCTAATAATATTAATGACCATTCATGATTTTTAACTAATAGTTGAGAGTACAATAGAATAGAAATAGTGAATTAGAAATGTGCTGCCAGTACTTTTTATTGTGTTCGCATGGACACACATAATAAGAAGTCAAAATAGATATCTTTTAATATAAAAGATACATTTTCTATTTTTATCCATCCACTTGGTTAGAAGTTTAACACACAAATTCTAAACTATAATATTAATTAATATACTCTTGTTTTTATTAAATTTACTTTTAACTTCTTGATATGGCCTCGTTAGTATTTTACTTTTATCTATTATGAGTTTGGAAAGTATTTAAGAATAATGTAAAGACAAGGAAATAATTGAAAAGATGGGAATTAGTATTATCTTAAAATTTTAGGTGGATAGATAAATAAAAACAGAATTTTCTTCCAAAGTGAATAGATAAAAAGAAATGGTCTTGTTAGCAAGATTTGAAAATGGAATATTTTTTCTGGAAATTGTGTTGGGACAGACATGAAAATAACAAGGAGTTATTATTGATGATGATTTTAAATGAAAATCTTTTCTTTAACCGGGTTTAGCATGACCAACAAAGAAATGAAGCGGGTATGTATTTATAAAAAATACAGGTCATTTAATGCCTATTTTAAAAGTATTCTAAAGCATTTAATACAGTGTATTTAATGCTTTTACAATGTCTTTGTCGACATTTCAGGTCATTCAATGTTGTATGTATGCTCTATTGCTCTTTAATTATCTGTTGAGCTTGATTGGTATTTTCTTTTTAATGTTATATAAAGGGGTTAGGCGAGGCACGAAGAGTTGATGAAGCTTTTGAATTGCTTGAATCTGTGGGAAATGGCACTGCCATAGGAAGTCCAATGCTGTCAGCTCCATTGATCTTTGGTCTGCTAAATGCCTTAATTGAAGCAGGTGAATCAAAATCAGCCTCGTATGCACTATCCATTTTTTGATCTCTGGGGTTAACCTCAGTATCCATACCATAGTGTTAAGATTTTCCTTTTCTTTTTTGGAATTTCTAGCCATGGGAAAGTAGAATTTTCTTGTAATCATTTTGTGCAAGCAATTTTTCCTGTTGATGTTTTTAGTTTGCACTACAGCATTGCATGCTCATACATGTGCAACTGTATGTAATAGCCGAGGATATTTTTTTTATATTTTCAATTCTTAAGGTGCTAGTTCTTTGTTTCTGGTTTGAGTCAAGATATTTTTGAAACTTCTTGTTGACTTGCAATGCTATAGTGCAGGAGAATTGCGTCGTGCAAATGGCCTCCTTGCCTGTTATGGTTTTGTCTTTCGTGCAGATGGCAAATTTTCAGTCTCATTATACAACATACTAATGAAGGTTTTACTCTCATCTGTAGTCTTGTTAGAGAGAAAGCTTCATTATGAATAGCATGTTAGTAGAGGTTGCAAATATTGGTCATATAGCCATTTAATTTGGGATGCTTCCTTTTTTCAAAATTTAGGGCTACATAAATTCAGGCTGTCCAAACACTGCAATCAACTTGCGCAATGAAATTTTACACCAAGGCATAATGCCGGATAGACTGACATATAACACACTAATTTTAGCATGTATCGAGAGTAAAAGGTTGGATACTGCAATACAATTTTTTGAGGAAATGAAGGTAATGAGGATTTATTTGAAATTTAAGCATCTTTCTTTGGTAGAGAAATTTGGAAATGTTTTGAAATTTCATTTTTGATATTTATAGGATAAAGCACAGAAATTCATCAACGATGATCTATTTCCAGATGTTGTAACATATACAACCTTACTTAAGGTCAGATTCTTGAATTCATTCTCTTGCAATTTGTTATACTTATAGTATAAAGCTGTAAATTGTTCAGTTCAATTTTTGCTTTCTAAAGGACAACCTGGTGCTACAAGAGCTCCGCTATGCGCGGGGTCCAGGGAAGGGCCAAACCCACCAAGTGGGTCTAATGTAGGCAGCCTTACCTTGCATTTGCAAGAGGCTGATTCCACAGCTCAAACCTGTGACCTCCAAGTCACATGGCGGCAACTCCGACCGTTGCGCCAAGGTTCCCCTTCTCAATTTTTGCTTTCTCCTGAAGAAATTTTTGATGGGTAATGTCCAGGGTTGTTTTGTCATTTCACTGATTTCAGTTACTTCCTGCTTTATTTTAATGGATATTATCATGTCCATCACGTATAGTTTAAATAGTCATGCATGATATACTTTTTACATTTGTTTTAAATGAATTCAGTTTTTTCCTATTCTAATTTCTATCACTGGTTTGGCTGTGGGAGGGTTCTCAGCATCTCTCTCTCTTACTCTCTCAGTTTCTCCCTCTTTAATGCAGGGTTTTGGGCAGGCAAAAGATCTTGCTTCAGTTCTGAAAATAGTGCTGGAAATGAAATCCTGTCATGGATTACACATTGATAGAACTGCTTACACTGCAATAGTTGATGCTTTACTAAAATGTGGCTCAGTTAAGGGTATGCTTCATTAGATACAGAATTTCTCTAGTTGCATAGATTTAGGAGTAACTAAGAAAATTAAAAGTTTAAAGTACTTAATTTTCTGTTGACTAGTGGAATCAAATATCCGCAAAGGGTGCTAAGATTTGAGATTATGCCTCCGGAATTATGGCTTGTCATTGTTTCTTGAATTGAATGGTCTAATATTTTTTAACCCCTGTTGCTCTTCTAGAGTAACATTGTTTTACTTTTCTATTGACTAGTGGAATCAAATATCCGAAAGGGTGCTAAGATTTGAGATTATGCCTCCGGAATTATGGCTTGTCATTGTTTCTTGAATTGAATGGTCTAATATTTTTTAACCCCTGTTGCTCTTCTAGAGTAACATTGTGTGGAAAAAAAGTAACATATGGTCATGTTTTATGGAGTCATATGCCTTCACAAGGACAAGCCAAACTTTCTGTGTTTGGCACAGATAAAACACAAAATGTTAGAATTTTAGTGGTACATAAGCCCAATTTACTTGGGAGAGTGAATGTGAGTTTTATTAGGTGAAAGACAATTAACTATAAAATCTTAAGGCATTATAGGTGGTGCTCCCAACACTTATATACTCTTTACTCCCTTCTATTTTATTCAATGTGGGATTTTCTAACAAAACAATTTGTATTTTCTTCACATTGGTAACATATTAGCCAGTGCTGCTTGCTTGCTGAATTAATTTCGACTGCTTGTTTGTGCTTGTTACTCATTCTTTTGTTTCATTAACTAATTGATGATTTTGTATTTTGTTCCTCCTCTAATTAAGTCATCCTTGGGAATTTAGGTGCTCTCTGTATTTTTGGAGAAATACTGAAGCAGGCTGGTCGAAATCCCAAGTTGAGGCCAAAGCCTCACCTCTATCTTTCCATGATGCGTGCCTTTGCTTTGCTAGGAGATTATGATCTAGTTAAAAATTTGCATAAACGAATTTGGCCAGACTCAGCCGGAACCATATTACTAGGTGCCCAGGAAGAAGCCGATCACCTTCTCATGGAAGCAGCATTGAATGCCTGTCAGGTACTATGCTTTTCCTCTTACCATTGGCCATTGACATTGAGGTGGAATCTTTTGTTTTCCCTTGTTGGTTATGTATTTTTTTCTTCAATGTATAAATATAAATGGAATGGATATAGAGAGAGAAGAGAACCTTCATTCCATGTGATACATAAGTCTCTAGTACCTTAGGTCTGTGTTGTTATTATCCAGAGAGGAGACAGTGTTCAGCAATGCAAATTGTTGCCTGATCCTCTAAGAACTCTCATTTCCCCCTCCAACTGTGTAGAATCCTGTCCTAGATGTGTAGAAAGAACCCTTCAAATAGTACCTTCAAGTAGTTTTTATATATAAGACCCTTATCCTTTTTATTTCCTTTAGAGCCTAGAGATAATAACCAACCAACTAATTTTTTAAAATTAGTTATCAGCATGAACACACCTGAATCAGCAATGTGTAACCCCCCTCCACCTCTGATAGATCATAAATGGCATAATACTACTCAGAAAAATAATCATCAATTCATAAGGATAATATCAATTGTCTGTTGATAATCAGAATACAGGATACATGGATGATATATTTATACACAGGAATGATGCTTGCTATGCAACCCTACAATCAGTTAGATCTAACTAATTTCTGACTGTTAGAATATTGTAAATATATTAGAATTGATTAGATTGATTGTATATGATTTGTATTATGATCTTGTATTTATTACTGTTTTATTATAAATATACTACTCCGTTGTGTATTCAAACACACGGAATTCATCCAATGTCTCTCGGTTTCCTTGTTTTCAACATGTTATTCAGAGCCTAACGAGAGGCAACCTAAGTCTGTGTTTTACCCAGTGGGCCCACTGCTCACCGGTGAAATTTTTTTTTCGAAACCTGTGTTTCATCTCCAGGTTTTCGATCCTTTTTTTTTTCGGTCGTGTATTTCCCTCCGACAGTTTCTTTTTCCAGCTTTTTTCTCCGGTGAACAGTACCACGTACACTGTAGCTACCTTTTTCTGGCGACTTTTCCGGCAGACCACCACCAGATCAGGACCGCCACCTCCAGATCGGCCGACCCCCGAAACCCCGCCTCGATTGGCCGCCGCACGCGCCTCCACGCGTGGCTTCTTTGTCCGTCAGTTTCTCTCTCCTGGCCGCACCACCACCGGCGCGTGGCTGCTCTGTTTAGCTTCCGCCCTGGCCCGTCGTGATCGCCTCCCTTTGACGCTGTTATAGTTCGTTTTGCATTTTCTCTCTCCTCTGTTTGTGTTTTTCTCTCCCCTCTAGAATGGTGAATGCTGTGTAGCCAGTCATTTCCACCTTTACATCTGGACCACAGACTATGACAACACCTACTTACGACGATTTTCTTCAGTGGTGTAAAGAGTGCAAGATTTCAGGTTCTATGGCTTTTGTAGTGCAAACGGGTAATTCTTTTGCTGGTATTTCTCACTCTCTTGGTTCTTGGGTCCTTGACTCTGGGGCCACCGATCATATTACCGGTAACAAATCCTTATTCTCTACGCTTTCTAGCTCTACTTCTTTACCTTCCATTACTATGGCTAATGGATGTCAGACTCAATCTCAAGGTCTCGGTATTGTTCACCCTCTTCCTTCTTTGTCTGTTGACAATGTTCTTTATGTGCCTGGGTCTCCCTTTAATTTATTATCCATTAGTCGTTTGACTCGCTCTCTTGATTGCATTGTCTCATTTACTAAAGACTCTTTTCATCCAGGATCGGAGTTCGGGGCGGATGATTGCCACCGGATGTGAGTCACATGGGCTTTATCAACTTCAAACTTCTGCACATGTGGGGTCGGCGGTTGATTCCAGTCTCCTCCATGCTTAGTTGGGTTATCCAAGTCTTCACAAGTTGCAAATAATGGTGCCCACACTTCCCAAGTTGTCTACCTTATCCTGTGAGTCGTGTCAATTAGGTAAACATAGTCGTACTTCTTTTAATAATTGAGTCTCAGGTCGTGCTAAGTCTCCATTTAGCTTAGTCCATTCTGATATTTGGGGTCCATATCGTACCGTGTCTAATTTAGGATATCAATATTTTGTTACCTTTATTGATGATTACTCTAGGTGTACTTGGTTATTTTTAATGAAAAATCGTTCTGAATTGTTTTTAATTTTTCAAAATTTTTGCAATGAAATTAAAACACAGTTTGGTGTTCCTATACGTACCTTGTGTAGTGATAATGCCCGTGAGTATTTATCTAATTCCTTTCAATCATTTATGGCTTCTCATGGGGTTTTACATCAAACATCTTGTGCTTATACCCCTCAACAGAATGGAATTGCAGAAAGAAAAAATAGACATCTTGTCGAAACAACTCGGACACTTCTTTTACATGGTAATATTCCTTATCGGTTTTGGGGGGATGTTGTCCTTACAGCTTGTTACTTAATTAATCGCATGCCCTCCTCTGTTCTTGATAATCAGGTACCTCACTCCATCTTGTTTCCTCACCAGTCTTTATATTCTTTACCACCTCGTGTTTTTGGTTCTACTTGTTTTGTCCACAACCTTGGCACGGGCACCGATAAACCCTCCGCCCGGGCAACTAAATGTGTGTTTCTTGGTTATAGAAGGTCTCAAAAAGGTTATAAATGTTACTGTCCTAGCCTTAATCGTTACTTTGTTTCCGCTGATGTTACCTTTTTTGAGTCTAGTCCATATTTTACAGTTCCCACTGTGGAGAACTCTGTGTCTAGTCCTACTTCTTGTGGCCCTGTTTCTGTTTCTCCCATGCAAGTTATATATCAGTCTCCTGTGGTCACCGATATTTCGACCGATCCACCTCGTCCTTTTCAGGTATATCAACGTCGGCCCCGTCCTACTTTGGAGGTTCCACCTGATGAAGTCCCATCTGACTACCTCTGGAGCCAACTCCTCCACCTCCTCCGGATCCGTCCCCCGATAGTAGTTTTCCTATTGCTATCCGTATTGTTCCACTCGTAATCCCTCTCCTCATTATATTGCTTTGTCTTATCATCGTCTATCACCTTCCCATTATATTGGTGTCTCTTCTTTGTCTTCTTTTGCCATTCCTAAAACTGCAGGTGAAGCTTTGTCTTATCCTGGCTGGCGACAAGCCATGAATGAGGAAATGAGTGCACTACAAAGCAGTGGAACTTGGGATCTTGTTCCTCTTCCCTCTGGTAAGACAGTGGTCGGATGTAGGTGGGTCTACACAGTCAAAATGTGCCCAGATGGTTCTGTTGATCGATTGAAGGCTCACTTGGTGGCCAAAGGCTATACTCAGATTTTTGGCCTTGATTATGGTGATACTTTTTCCCTGGTAGCTAAGATGGCCTCTGTATGCGTATTTCTCTCCATCGCTGCCATTCGTCATTGGCCTCTTTTCCAGTTAGACATCAAGAATGCCTTCCTCCATGGTGAGCTGACGGAAGAAGTCTATATAGAGCAACCACCTGGTTTTGTTTCTCGGGGGGTGTTCAGGATTGGTTTGTCGGCTTTGGAAGTCCCTGTATGGTCTTAAACAATCCCCAAGAGCATGGTTTGGTAGATTCAACACTGTCGTAAAAGAATTTGGCATGACTCGGAGTGAGGCTGATCATTCTGTTTTCTATCGCCATTCTACCTCCGGGTGTATTTACTTGGTTGTGTATGCTGATGACATTGTCATCACAGGAAGCGATCACACTTGCATTGTTCTTTTAAAACAACACTTACATCGTAACTTCCAAACAAAGGATCTTGGAAGGCTTCGCTACTTTTTAGGAATAGAGGTGGCACAATCTAGTTCAGGTGTTGTAATTTCTCAAAGAAAGTATGCGATGGATATTTTGGAGGAGACCGGCTTGATGGGGACCAAACCAGTAGATACTCCCATGGATCCCAACACTAAGCTTATGCCGGAACAGGGGGAGCCTCTCTCAGATCCAGAGAGATATAGAAGACTAGTTGGAAAGCTAAATTACCTTACTATCACACGTCCTGACATTTCCTTTGCAGTCAGTGTGGTAAGTCAATTTCTCAACTCCCCTTGTGAAGGTCACTGGGATGCAGTCATCCGCATCTTAAAATATATCAAATGGGCACCAGGTAAAGGGCTCTTGTATGAAGACAAGGGTCATACTCGAATAACTGGATACTCAGATGCTGACTAGGCAGGATCTCCTATTGACAAAAGATCTACAACGGGCTACTGTGTCTTCCTTGGGGATAACTTGGTTTCATGGAAAAGTAAAAAGCAAAATGTTGTAGCCCGGTCAAGTGCAGAAGCGGAGTACCGAGCCATGGCTTTGGCTACATGTGAGCTCATATGGCTCAAACATTTGCTTGAAGAATTAAAATTTGGGGAAACTACATCTATGACACCCATTTGTGACAATCAAGCTGCATTGCACATTTCTTCTAATCCGGTGTTTCATGAAAGGACCAAACACATTGAAGTAGACTGCAACTTCATCAGAGAGAAGATTGTATCAGGGGACATTGTTACGAAATTTGTAAATTCCAATGATCAATTGGCAGATGTTCTCACAAAGTCTCTTAGGGGTCCTCGTATTAAATACTTATGTGACAAGCTTGGTGCATATGATTTATATACTCCAGCTTGAGGGGGAGTGTTAGAATATTGTAAATATATTAGAATTGATTAGATTGGTTGTATATGATTTGTATTATGATCTTGTATTTATTACTGCTTTATTATAAATATACTACTCCGTTGTGTATTCAAACACACGGAATTCATTCAATGTCTCTCGGTTTCCTTGTTTTCAACACTGACTAGCTGGCAGTTCTAACTAATTGCTGAGCTGGCAGAACTAACTCACTCATGCATTACCCACATTCAGTATTCAACATATTCAACCATCCAACTGCCAAGGAGGTTTAGGGTCTTCCACACAGGTGTGTTCCCTGCCATGGGAAGCTCGAGTTGTCTGCTGCCAAAGCTTCTTCCTCAAGTTCCTTTCTCTAAAATTGTTTTAATCCCTAATTTTCAGGATATGTTTGGTTCATAATGGATGGATATAAACCACTATTCCATTCAGAATTCATTGAGAATTTGTTGAAATCTTTCAATGAATAGTTAAAAATTTGTTGAAAATTTTGAATATTGTTAGAATGATGTAAATATAGTAAGATATATTTTAGGACTAAATATATCAATCATATCTCTACCATCTCCGGCCACCATTTCCTTCCGGCGACCTTGCGACTGGCTTCCCCTTGCCCAGATCGGCGTTTCCCCGGAAGCCCTCCCCCACCGGAGCTCTCACGCGCCCCCATGCGCCGCCTCTTCCTCTGCGCGTGAAACCCACGCGCCGCCCCTCTCAGCCGCGCGTGACGGCGCGTCTCACCTCCGGTGACGTCGCGCCTTCTTGGGTTCTGCTCGCCTCGGCCTCTTCTTCCTCGATCTGGTGTTCGTTTTCCGTTTTGGTCACTTTTTCCTTGCTGTTTGGCACGTTTTTCAAGGCTGCCCCTGTCTTTCTCTCTCCACCAGCATACCCATGGCTAATCCCGGTGATACTAAGTCTGATTCTTTGCTTTCGGGCACTTCCCTCACTGCCCTCCTCTCTTCCGAGCTGTTAGATGACAAAAACTACTCATATTGGGCCTCTAATATTAAAATTTGGCTTATTGGGCTAGGCTATGAGACCCACCTCACACAATCCGAAACTGAAATCCCCGAAACCGACCGACCGCGGTGGAGGAAAATTGATGCTCAACTATTTGCAATTATGCGGAACACTATTGCCCCATCCTATCGTGATTGCTTCCGTGGTCAAAAATCCTGCAAGGGAGTTTGGGACCATGCCGAGCAACTCTTCACCAACAATATTCGGCGACTCTATCAAATTGGTGAGGACCTTATGACCACCTTTGGCTCTCGACAGTTTCATGGATCTATAACTACTTATGTGGGCAAAGTGACTAATCTCTTGTGTGAACTCAATGAGATGCTTCCTATTGGTGCTACTCCTGAGGCTGAGCTTGAGAACCGTAAGAAATTACTTTTGTCCTTTGCCTTATATGGCCTACCTCCTGAGTATTCTTCTACTCGTGATCAGATTTTGGGTTGCCCCACAGAGGTTACTTTGGATGGTGCTTTGGCCACTCTCCTTCGGGCTAACATTCATGGCCCTATATCTCCCTCCATGCCTTCCTCTGCTGCTTCGACTGTTTCTCATCTTGATTCTTCCGCTTTGCTTTCACGCAATAGCGACTCTGCACCTCGTAGAGGGGGTAGGCCACGTCCTCATTGTGATCATTGTCACAAACCAGGCCACACCATTGATAAGTGCTGGAAACTCCATGGTCGCCCTCCTCGCACCGCACAGGTTGCTCAGGTTGCTCCTCCACCGTCTTTTGCTCCTCCGCTGCTGCCAGATCCGTCTCCATCGCCCTCCTACAATGACTTCCTAAAGTGGCGTGACGAACGTCAAGTCTCTGGTTCTACTACTGCTGTTGCACACACTGGTAATTCTTTCGTTGGCATCTCCCATTCTTTGGGTCCTTGGGTCCTTGATTCAGGGGCCACCGATCATATTACTGGTAATAAATCTCTTTTTTCTTCTCTCTCTACCACTGGTTACTTACCTTCTGTTACTATGGCCAATGGTTCCCAAACACAATCCCAGGGTATTGGTATTGTCCATCCCCTCCCTTCTATTTCAGTTGATAATGTGTTATTTGTTCCTGGTGCCCCATTTAATTTGTTATCCATTAGTCAGCTTACTCGTACTCTTGATTGTGTCATCTCTTTTACTAAAGATTCAGTTTCTTTGCAGGATCGGAATACGGGGAAGATGATTGGCTTCGGATGTGAGTCTCACGGCCTTTATCAACTTAACAGACCATCCCTTGTTGGTTCGGCTTCCGCATCTCCTCTTCTTATTCATGCTCAGTTAGGACATCCCGGTCTCGATGCTTTCAAGAAATTAGTCCCTCGTTTTTCTAATTTAGAATCTTTGTCATGTGAGTCTTGTCAGTTAGGTAAGCATACTCGTACTTTTTTTCCTACTCGCATAAATAATCGGGCTTCGTCCCCTTTTGCTTTGGTTCATTCGGATGTTTGGGGTCCCAGTCGTATTGTGTCTTCTTTAGGATCTAGGTATTTTGTCACCTTTATTGATGATTTTTCCCGTTGTACTTGGATATATTTAATGAAAGATCGTTCTGAATTATTCACTATTTTTCAGTCTTTTTTTAATGAAATAAAAACTCAATTTGGGATTTCCATTCGTACCTTACAAAGTGATAATGCACGTGAATACTTGTCTAACTCATTTCAGATTTTTATGGCATCTCACGGTATGTTGCATCAAACCTCTTGTCCTCATACCCCCCAACAGAATGGGGTTGCTGAACGTAAAAATAGACATCTTCTTGAAACCACTCGGACTCTTCTTCTTCATTCTAATGTTCCTCTTCAATTTTGGGGTGATGCCGTCCTTACCGCCTGCTATCTCATCAACCGTATGCCTTCCTCTGTTCTTCAAGGTAAAATTCCTCATCAAGTCTTATATCCACATCGTCCTCTTCACTCTCTTCCTCCTCGCGTCTTTGGTTCTACTTGTTTCTCTCATGTCCTTGGTCTTGGCATTGATAAATTATCTGCTCGATCTCATAAATGTGTTTTTATTGGGTATCCCCGTACTCAGAAAGGATACAAGTGCTACTCTCCTTCCCTTCGCAGGTATTTTATCTCTGCAGATGTTACATTCTTTGAAGATGTTCCTTTCTTTAAGCCTGAAACACCTCCACCAGAGCCTCCTCTTCCTGTGACTACACCTACTGTTCTTTTTTCTCCTCCTGAGGAGTCTCCTCCCTCTCCAGATCCTCTTCCTCCTCCTCCTTTGCAGGTCTATCAGCGTCGTCCTCGTCCTCTACCACCACAACCTGCCACCGATCAGACTGTAGACTCACATTCTGGGTTCACTCATCCGACCTCTTCTCCGGTCCCGCCTCCTGAGTCAGATCTTCCTATTGCCCTACGCAAAGGTATTCGTTCTACTCGTAATCCTTCTCCTCACTATACTGCTTTAAGTTATCATCGCATCTCTCCATCCTATTACTCTTGTCTTTCTTCTTTGTCCTCTGTTTCTATTCCTAAGAATGCAGGAGATGCCTTTACTCATCCAGGATGGAAACAAGCTATGATGGATGAAATGTGTGCCTTACAAAGCAGTGGAACTTGGGATCTCGTTCCTCTACCACCGGGGAAGTCTGTTGTTGGTTGTCGATGGGTGTACACGGTGAAGGTTGGCCCGGACGGATCAGTTGACCGCCTCAAAGCCCGCCTTGTCGCCAAAGGTTATACTCAGATCTACGGCTTAGATTATGGAGATACATTCTCCCCTGTTGCCAAAATGCCCTCGGTCCGCCTCTTCCTCTCTATTGTCGCCATTCGTCACTGGCCTTTATACCAATTGGACATCAAAAATGCTTTCCTTCATGGTGACTTGCTTGAAGAGGTTTACATGGAGCAACCTCCCTGTTTTGTTGCTCAGGGGGAGTCTTCTAGACTTGTTTGTCGCTTGCGAAAATCTCTATATGGCCTTAAACAGTCTCCCAGGGCATGGTTTGGCAGGTTCAGTACTGTGATTCAGGAGTTTGGCATGATCAGGAGTGAAGCAGATCACTCTGTCTTCTATCGTCATTCAGTTGCTGGTTGTATTTACTTAGTGGTATATGTGGATGACATTGTTATTACTGGCAGTGATCACCTTGGTATTACACAGGTAAAACAACATCTTTTCAAGCACTTTCAGACGAAGGACCTTGGCAAACTCAAATATTTCTTGGGGATAGAGGTAGCGCAATCCAAAAATGGAATCGTCATATCCCAAAGAAAGTATGCAATGGATATTCTGGAAGAAACAACGATGTTAAACTCCAAATCAGTTGACACTCCCATGGATCCCAATGTCAAGCTCCTACCAAATCAGGGGGAGCCCCTTCCAGATCCTGAGAGATACAGACGTTTAGTTGGCAAGCTGAACTATCTCACTGTCACTCGCCCAGATATTTCATTTGCAGTTAGTATGGTTAGTCAGTTCCTAAACTCTCCTTGTAAGGAACATTGGGATGCAGTGACTCGTATTGTTCGATATGTCAAGAAAGATCCTGGAAAAGGCCTGTTATATGAAGATAGAGGACACACTCGAGTTGTGGGTTACTCTGATGCTGATTAAGCCGGCTCTCCCATTGATAGAAGGTCCACTTCTGGATACTGTATTTTTGTCGGAGGTAATCTTGTCTCTTGGAAGAGTAAAAAACAGAACGTTGTAGCCAGGTCCAGTGCAGAGGCAGAATACCGTGCTATGGCTATAGCTAGTCAAGAACTCATATGGCTCAAACAATTACTTCAAGAACTTCAATTTGGAGAGGTTTCACAGATGACACTTATTTGTGATAATCAGGCCGCTATGCATATTGCCTCGAATCCAGTTTTCCATGAGAGGACGAAGCACATTGAAGTTGACTGTCATTTTGTTAGAGAAAAAGTCTTATCTGGTGAAATATCCACTAGCTTTGTTAATTCTAATGATCAGTTGGCGGATGTTTTTACTAAGTCTCTAAGGGGCCCTCGGATTGACTATATATGTAACAAGCTTGGTGCATATGATTTATATGCTCCAGTTTGAGGGGGAGTGTTAGAATGATGTAAATATAGTAAGATATATTTTAGGACTAAATATATCAATCATATCTCTAATTGTATATTCTGTATTTATGTACAAAATCCCTATAAATACAAAGCTCCGGGTGATCACAAAACACACGGAATTCATATGTCTTTTGTTTTTTCTCTCTTTTAACAAATACGTTTTTGTCCTAATTAAGTCTGTCTCTGTTTCTCTCTTGTCTCCCAATGTGAAAATTTTTGGTGGGCATGGACCCAAATTTAATTATGTACATCAAGCCCAACCCAAGAAATTGGAGAAAAAATTGTGATTGAATTTTTCTGAAAGCACTGAAATTCTGGCTGAAAAGCTTTCCAAGATATGAGAAAAGTTAATCAGTACTGAGTTTCTGTAGGGAGAAAAATGACAAGTGGGGTGGTGGCAGAAATTGGTACTCATCTTTTTTAGAATTCATAAAAGGCATGAGAGAGTGATTCTGAGTTATGTTATTCATTCTCATTGATTCTAATGATGACAAGTACAGGATATTTATATCCTCTAGACTCAGTTGTAACTAACTCATTGTGAGTTAGTTACACAACTGTCAATAGGTCAGTTAGTAACAGCAGTGAGGGCCTTTCAGCACTATACACACTATACTAGTATACTCTAACAATCTTTGATGAATTTAGGGATGGGGAAGGGTTTTTGTGAAACATAGCTGGTTTTGATATTTGGGTGGTTGATTCATTAGTCATCCATTTGTTAAGACAAATTCAATCCACTATTACAAATGATGGATTAGATGGATAACGCAAGTTTAGGCATCCCAAACTTGCTTTATCATGATATGATTGATGTATTCTACTTATTATGTTAAACAACCACAGGCTTTGGTTTGGCTTGTAACGTAGAAGATCAAGTAAAGTGTCACTGTATAGCTGCATAGGGTATTCCTTAGTAATATCAGGTGATTTTGCGTCACGAGTTTCATACTTCATATTATTGGTTTTATTATGGTTTGTGAAGTTGTTACTGGTGTCATGCTTGTACAGTTGATTGTACAGTTGAAGTGGGTTTCTAACTTTAGTATTCACTTATTACTTTCTTTTTCTTTTTAACGAAGAAAGTTCTTTCTCTTAGTTTTCTGTTAATTCTAATTTTCAAAATTTTGATTGCAATCAGGAAGTTGATAATTCTCAACTTTTTGAATCTTTGTTTCCTTTTACTAGGTTGATGTTGCCATTAAAACTCTCAATGAGATTGTTTCAAGATGGAAGGGCATATCCTGGACAAGTCGTGGGGGCATGGTGCGTATTATGGTTGTCTGTGAATACTGTCGATTTAAATAGACTCCATTAGATTTTAAAAGTGTTAACATCGATCTGCATGTCTATAGTTTTACCAATCATATTAAATTTTTGGACCTACTGGTACTACTACCACTGATATTGTGTTGTGTTATCCTTTATCTAAGATTGCCAAGAAAGCTCTCTTTGCACAGCTGTTGCTCTTTGCGAGATTTTTATGTATTTTCATACTTCATTTACATAGTATTCCTATGGATCACATGTAATGCAGTTGTCAAATGTTGTCAGCAAGTAAAATTTTTCCGAACTGGAAAATATTCATGTATGTGTATTTTTCTTTTCTAAAATGTTAATGCTGTCAGTATTTCAGCTTCTTAACCAGATACCTTATGTAATTTAGGTTGCTTATCGTATTGAGACCATATTGGGATTCTCAAAGTCTTTATTCAGTCCTCACATACTTCCTCAGGTATATGTTTCATTGAAATCCTTTCCACAAGGTGGCCTTGGGCTAGCATCAAATATGCTTTTACTTGTTTGCACATGCATATAAAGATGTGTGGTTAAATGCTTAATGCAATGGGTTTGTCTAATAGCTAAAAACATTGCAGGTCTTTATGCATGTAGATCTATATGTATTATAGGTATTTTATGCACAGAGAACTTGTACTTTATCTAATTATGGACCCTCTTGGTTTAGGTTTCACCTTCGGAGCCTGTTGAGAATTACATGATTCCATTTGAAGCAACACAGCCTCTACAAGGTACCATAAAGCTGAGGGAAGTTGTCATGCGTTTGTTTGATGAAGCAGTTGTTCCTGTTGTGGATGAGTGGGGCAGTTGCACAGGGTTGTTGCACCGTGAAGACTGCAACCAGGTATTTTTGGTTAGCTTGGGGTATTTTCTGTGAGATTACCATTTCATCAAATACTGTTATTATACTGCATAGATGTGCATGCAAAGTCCTATAATCTTCAACTCATGAACTTATTCTTCAAGTCCTTGACATGGAGAGAAGCTAATAGGATTGTGTAAGAGCTGTCTACTTTCTGTCTTGGGCCATTGAATTTACCCCTTGAATCATAATATATACCTAAAGCACAATCTGTGTATATGAAATTACATGGTAGTTTTCATTGGCCATATCCTATGACTAGGGGTACTTCAACAATATTATCATTCAGCTGGTGAGAATGGGCAGGATTAGGTTTTAATGTGAAATTTTAGAGAGGAAAGTTCTGAAGCACAATGACAAGGCTCCTTGAGTTTGAATATACACTTGTCTGGGAATTTTAACTTGTTGAGAACCTGGTTTATTGTGGAGGTTGCATGTCTTTTACACTATAGTGTACAGTTATTGATAACGACAATTGGCCGCTCTATAGCATGTGTTGGAGTGTCACAACTGCTGGCCACTACAAGAAACACATATCTTACCGTTTTTTGAATCATGTAATTAGTTAGTGGCCAATATTGTGGCTGAACAGTAGCAAGATCACAAGGTAAGTGCAGCCAATTACTGCTTGCACCTCAGCCCCTCTATTTTCCAGCCAAACCTTGATAGCGACTCTTAATCTGGCTAATCTTACAGCCCCATTTTTGCCTGATCTGTCCCTTTTCCAGTCAAGCTCACCCATTTTCTGGTGAGGCCCACCTTCAACCTCTTTGCAGTTCGAAGATAACATAGCCTTTCTTAATTTCTGCAACTTAGTTATGACATGAAAGTCTTCGGATTTTGTGTCATAATGTGTTCTTCACATGTAGTAGTTCCTATCATTTCAACTAATTTTTTCTGTCACAGCCAAGGTAGTCAAAATCATGATCCTGCTTAAGACCGGGAGGGGAGTAAAACATTGTGAATCATGAGTTTGTAACACAAATTAGAAGATTCTACCTAAAATATACAGATACATATAAACATGAAAAATAACAAATATGAAAAATAATTTTAAAATCACTACTAACTTTAACTAAAATTAAACTGAAAATGCATGAAAAGTTCAATGCAACTATAATGTCATAATCTCACAAGTTACAACTCAACAATTCCAAATATCAATGACATAAATTCTTTGTCAACATAACCCAACTCAAAATACACAAAAGTGAACAGTCCATTACTTTTGATAAATACACAAAACCCCCTCACTTGAGGCCATTTTGAATCAACACAACTCGGCAAACTAAAATGTAGAACATGAACACCACAAAGCAGGTGAACACAGCGCTCGGATTACTGGCCTAATACACTCATTAATATAAATAGACTTGCACCAGTTAGAGTTTCCCAAAAATGTACTTTATATGGTTAGGAAATGCTCACACTAAGACAACCAAAAGGAGATCTTGTTTGTCTTTCATCTAGTAAACATGCCACGTCATTGATTCCAAATGATTATATATTGTTAAAGTCGATCTAGATGGATTGACTACATTCCCAATGCACAGCAGATCACCAAAACTTGTGCTCAGACTTATGGTGTTGAGTGTTGATCTTGACTACTCAGAAACCTCTCATGGTGACTAAGTTGGATTCTATTGTATGTTCATCTCTTTGGCTGCATTTCGGCATTTGTTGAATGTCTTTCTCCATGGTGATCTATAGAAAATAACCATACTAATTGTCTTTGTTGCTAGGGGAGTGTGGGAAAGTTCATCAGTTTAAACAATCCCCTATATTGCTTGAAGCAATCTCCCTGAGTATGGTTTGGGAGGTTAAGTGCAGTCTTTGATTTTGGCTTAAATAGGAGCATCTATGATCATTCAGTCTTTTATTGACAATTTGAGGGTGATTTTGTTCTCATGGAAATCTATGTTTATGACTTGGTAATAACTTGGAACAACACATCAGGCATTGACAGAAATCAGAGCTTCCTTCAAAAACTCAAAACAAAATTTCAACCCTAGGATCTAGCAACTGGAGTTTTATTTCCTGGGAATTGAGTTAAACAGAAGTTGAATATTGCTTTTTAGCACTTTGAAATAGTATTTTTCTGGTTACTTTTTTATCTCTTTGTAATATTTGAAAGTTTATAGTATGTTACTTTTATACCCTCCTTGTATATTCATAATTATTTACTGTGTTATTACATACATTTATTTATAGCCATAATTATTATTTCAAGTGTTTATATAATTTTAATTTCATTCATTTCAGTCATAAACCCTTGCCAAAATGACTCTTGACTCAACTTCTGGGTCATTTGACTTTCCGGGTTTTAAAAGATTGGTGCATCTGCTCCCTGTTGTGTGCTTGGACACACAAGACAAATGCCACAATAAACTGAGCCATAATTTTTCAGTTCAATATTTCAGTTTCTGTTGGCTCTAACTATTTAATTTTGCTATGAATCTTACACTGCAGTTGGATGCTCCACTTTCAACAATGATGAGAAGTCCTCCTCCCAGTGTTACGACTTCAACATCTGTTGGTCATGTAGTAGATTTAATTTTAGAGAAGCGATTCCCTATGGTTATCATTGTAAATTACACAAACTCGTATGGTACTACGCCATACAGCTCCAGAGCAGTTGGAGTTTTTACATCAGAACAATTGAGTAAGCTTATTACCCCTGTATCTGAATTAAAAGGAACAAAACTTTCAGTGTACAAAAGGTAAAAACATACCTGTTTGGCGTTACGAAGATGTCAACTTTCCTAGTGCTATAAAAGAATGCATCAGCGTATATTGTAGGGAAAAAAGTTTTTTTCACGGTCTTGAAAATGACCTTTTCTTGGTGCGTGTTTGGTAAAATGTCTAGAGTTCGGAAGAAATACTAGCCAATAAGGTGCAAGGAATAAATGAACCGATTATCGATGCATATGAGAATACTGTTATACCAAAAGGACACTTGGCGAATGATGAGGAAATCAAGGTGATTTGCATAAGTGAAAGAAAAAGAGTAACTAACTCGGCACTTAATGATCGTATGGGGAATGAAGTAAAAATAAAAATGGGGAAATGAGAAATAGAGGGGTGGAAAAATTGTGAAATTGTCTTCTCTCTCTGGCCCATATTTTATCTATTATGTTCTAATTCCTATTTTCATTACTGTTAATTGTGTTATGCTGTATCAGCTATTGCTCAATTAGAATAGCCCTTTTCCTTGTAAGAAGCCCCAAACTTGATATGATATGATACTGCATTGTTTCTAATTGTGGGGCCTTTATATTTGGTGCTTTCATTTGGCTCCGAAGATCTTAGAGTTGATGGAAAAAAGGGATCAAGATTGTTCTGTCAGATTTAAGAAACTTGAATCTACTCTAGGATGTGGCAATCAAGCAATCAATTGGGAGCTCAGAACCCCCACCATTCTACGTAAGGAACGTCAAGCTGGATTTCCCACGCTTTGACAGTTCTAATGTACTACACTTGATATTCAAGTTGAGCAATTTTTTGTGTATTACTCCACACTGGATACGCAACGTTTAACAATCGTTGCTGTGCACATGGACAAGGATGTAGTTCCTTGGTTCCAAACAATGAGTAAGATAAAAAGAAGAGAAAGACATAGGTGTAAAGACAAAAAGGAATGGTGTAATATTCATTTTCTTGATTATCCAGATATGAGCAATATATATATAAGGTGAAATTTTATTGGATAAATGACAAGAACAAAATAAATAAAGAAATATTGTTACAAAATACAGTTAATACTATCTAGAATCTATTGATATTTACAACAAATATAACAAAAAAAAGTTAAGAATATACTAAAGGTTGAGGAATGAATTGGACCAAGAAAGCATTAGGCTTCTTTTGTTTTACCCCCCTACAAGGGAAAAGACAAAGAGGAAGGGCTTTTGTAAACATGTCAGCAAGTTGGTTGAAGGAAGAAACAAGTAATAATCGCATAAGACCTGATTGAGCTTTCGTGAACAAGATGGCAAACAATTTCTAGATGCTTGGTGCGCTAATGAAAGACTGGCTTAGCTGCGAAGAGCGCTTTAATTATCACAATACAGGATAGGTTGCTTTAAACAAGAAATCCACATATTAGATAGTAAATAAATAAGCCATTATAACTCACATGTAGTGGAAGCGAGTGCCCTATACTCGGTTTCAGAAAAAGATCTAGATATCGTGTCTTGATTCTTGGTTTTCCAATAAACCAAAGAATTGCTAATGAAGATGCAATATCCCGTAATTGATGTATGAGAATCGACATAGGTAGCCTAATCTATGTCGCTGAAACCCAGAACATGAACTAGAGAATCACACCTAAACAAGAGGCCTTTGCTAGGACATCCTTTAAGATATTTACGAACCCTATTGTAATAGCCTAGATTTTAGAGTAATACCCCAGACCCTCGGGAACACCTGGGTGTGTCTTATTGAGCTTTCTGTGGAAAGCATGGGGCTTTAGTCTACCCAGTGGATTGTCTTCATTGCAAGACAATGATGAGGAATGAGCTTCGACTAGGATGTTAAGCTGGATTAGTGTAAATACAATGATAGTGACCTAGAGAGAGAGTAAGCGATAAAGAGCAGAGAATGAGAAAACATGAAGTGATAGTGAGAGTGGTGTAGGGAGTGCTAATGCGTGAAAGGTGTAGATGAATAGTCAGTAACAATAACAACGATACATAATTGATTAATAATAATGATTAGTGTTTAATAATAATTATTCGATAAAATATTTAATAAGATTTAGTAATAATATTCAATAATAATATTTAATAATAAAATATTATTGGTTTCTCGAGTACAACTTCAAAACCCTACGAATGATTGTGTGTTGATGATCTGACCCAAGACTAGTAAACCTAAGAGGAAACTAGTCTAGTTAGAGCAAACCCTGCAATAAATCGAGGAAAACCGCTTCAGTCCCGTAGGCCCGACCCCTACCTCAAGTACCTCCCTAGTTTGGTTGTACAAGCACTACGAGTGTCTGATTCTAGCAAGGTTGGTCCCTAATTATACGTATCAAAATTATAAACACTTTTCCTGAAGAAACCTAACTCCGATTCAGACCCCATTATCCCAATTTTTGAGAAAATACCCCATTGAGCCAAACCCCCAAACTCGGTTCGAACACTAATAGTGTTTTGAGCATAATTTTTTCCCACGATATCAAAATCAAGATATTTTTGTCTTGATTTACTCCTAATGAAAAACCTAACAACCTTCATTTCTGGCCTCGAGAGCTAATTCTCGGTGAATTATTCCTAAATTGAGATTCGGGGATTTATACCCCGAAAAACTCGTTTGTTATCCTGTTAATTTGCGCATAGTTTACAAGAAAATTCATAACTTCTGATTCACGCGATTCTAGTCCTATAATTCTCATAACAAAATCCTCTACAACTTTCATGAAGATTCTGAGAGCTAGTTCCCATCACACCAATGTAGAAAAATACATCTTTTCACAAATCAATCGAAAATATCACAGCCAAACCAGGTTTCAGTATTTCACACATAACTCTTTTACCGATGTCGGCATCGACTCATTCTTATTTCTATGGACTCATATCAAAAAACCCTACAACTCCTATGAAGAGCCCGAGAGCCAACTCCAAATGGATTTTTCCTACCAAACGCCTTTTTTCAGCCCTTGAAAATTCGGAGGCCCCAGGAGCACCTTTCATTGATTTGGTCTTAACTTTTGCTCCTGATATCAGAATTGCTCATTCTTTATATTGTTTCAAAGAGAAAAGAAACTCCTACAACTTTTGTGTTGAGCATCTCTTCAAATTTTCATCCCAAAATAAACTAGGAATTTATTAAAACTTGTTCTGATTTTTGGTTATTGATAACTCAATACACACTAGGTTTCTTATGCCTTAAGTTATCTTTTCCAACCACCATTTTCCCTCACCACTAACACACGTCACCTCACTCCTCGTGCACCACCACATGACACCTTACCCCGTTGGGTGTCACCACCTTACCGCCTCTCCCTCCCTATATATTCACACCATCATCACAAATTTTCATTCCACCCTCTCTCGGCCTCTTTTCTTTTCTCTTGGTCCATCCTGTAACACCCTCGGTTAACTAAGACAATCTCTTCCACTAGATTATCCTGGTCAACTGAGAGGTTACGAGTTTTAGAAAATTGTGGAAGTTTTTTTTGTACAAGAAAACTTGGTGGAACAGATATACCTTATATATAACATGATCATATATAATACATGGTCGTAACAGTCATTGTACATACTGAAGGTAAAGGGGCACGTAGGCTCCTATAAATGAAAATAAAATGAACCTAATTTATTCGTCCTTAGTCCAAGAAGAGCCTGACTGGTCCTCGATGTGAAGTCTGTGTCCATCCCCACGATGTCTGGAAAAATTTAGTGTAAGGGTGAGTCTTCACCTCCACAACAGTCGGGAAGGTATCTCATCGACACCTATCCCACACAAAATACAAACAATCAAGGATTGAACCCCTCCCATTTTCAAAATTCCATTCAAGTAGCTTTATTCATTTGAACTTTTCTTGCTTTGGTCTTGTCATAATCAAAAATCCAAAAAGAATCTAATTGAGTAGCTTGTTCAAATTTACCATTTTTAGTTTATCTCCATTCTTTCTTAAGTTTTGTCATTTGAGTTTTTCTTCCCTTCAAAAATCCAAGATAACTTTTCTCAATACTAAAGGAGGGTAGCATCTTGAGACACTTGAGATTGGTGTGGAAATTGCTTGAGTCTCTTGATTCCTAAGAGAAGGGATACACTTGAGAGAGACACTAGTGAAGTTTTGAATTTTGTTTCTATCTTAACCTAACCAATTTCGTGTGGAGCTTTGTTTTGTGTTGTTTATAGCTGTGGTGGAGCTTCTACATTTCAAGAGAAGAATTTGAAGACCATTGTAAAGGAAGCAAAAACCTTGTACTAATTAGAAGCTTAGGAAAATTTAAATTCTTAGAAATTTTGTAATAGGATTTTGTCTTGTATTTTGGACACCCATTGGACATTGGACTTTTGGACTCTTAATATTTCCTTTAGTAAATTTCGTCTAGCTGTGCCATGTGCATTTGGGTGTTTGTTTATTAGTTAATTGGTTAAAACTAGAAGTAGTTAGTTAGTTGTTGGACTTAACTAAATTTGGTTAGTTAGTTACTTGTCTTAACGAAGTTAGTTAATTAGTTAGTAGTTGGAACTAATACTAGTTGTCATGACTAATTGTAACCGAATTGATTAGTTGTAATAACCAATTTATAACCGAAGTTAGTTGTTAGTTAGGGTTGTTAGATCTACTTCAAACTACCATAACTAAATAACTAATTCTAGTTAGGGTTTGTTAGGTGTTAGTTAGTTAGTTGAACTAATTTTGTTAAGTAACTACCTATTTAGCCGAATTGGTGAGCCTTGTTTACAGTTAGTTACTTGATTAGTTACAACCTAGGATTCTCATAAGGAACATAGGTAAAGACAACCTAGGTCTTGCATAACTAATCATAGTACTATAACCTAGGATACAACCTAGTACAAGACAACTTAGGTTCTTGTTCCCCTTAGGATAGAAACCTAGTACTTGTATTTTAGGATTGTTGTGTGTTTTCTAATACTTGCCTTGCATCAAGCATCCTCGACTAGATTGTTTACAACTTTGTTTTCATTGTGTCCAATTTCTTTGACAACCTTAAAAGATGTCTTCTAATGATAGGGAGAACAAATCTATGCTTCATAATATAATGGATAGTTTGAATAACATCAACAATAGGTTAACTAACCTAGAGCATAATGAGAACCCTAGAACTAGACATAGAAATCAAAGAAATCAAAGACATAACAATAGTGATAGTGAGGATGAGCCTAGACATAGAAGACACCATGAACATAAAAGAGACTATTTAGGCTTAAGAGAAGTAAAATTAGAAATTCCCCCTTTTAATGATAAGAGTGATGTTGAGGCTTACCTAGAATGGGAGATGATGGTTAAGCAATTTTTTAATTCTCATCAAATAAAAGAAAAAAAGAAAGTTAGGATTACAACTCTTTCATTCCAAAATTATGCCTTAGTTTGGTGGACTCAAATATGTAAGGAGAGGAAGAGAGATGACTTTCCACCCATAGATGATTGGGTAGACTTAAAAGCTCTCCTAAGAAAAAGATATGTTCCTAACTATTATCGAGGGGAGCTATTAGTAAAGCTAAATAGACTCACCGAAGGCTCAAAAAGTGTAGAAGATTACTACAAAGCCTTAGAAATAGCCATGATTAGGGCTAATCTAGAAGAAGATGAAGAAACCTTAATACATAAGTTCTTACATGGCCTCAATAGGAACATCGGAAATAGGGTAGAACTTCTTCCTCATGTTGATATAGAAGAGTTACTACACCAATGCACTAAGGTAGAGAACCAATTTAAAGAGAGAGAATCCTATAGTGGGGAGAATAAAGCCTACAAGTCTAAGTGGGTAGGTCAAGAAAACAAAGGTAGGTTTGAGAGAAACCCTAGGGAAAAAGAAGTAGGCACTTCTTCTTCCAAAATACCAAGTGAGTTGCATAAGAATGACAAAGTCTTTAGGCACCAAAAAGATAAGCATGAATCCACATCTAAACCACAGTCCTCTAGATCTTCTACCATAAAATGTTTTAAATGTCTTGGTAGAGGTCACATTGCTTCTAACTGTCCAACAAAAAAAACCATGATTTTGAAAACAAATGGAACCTACTCAAGTCAATCAGAGTCTAATTCTAATAATCACACATCAAGTGATGACTCAAGTAGTGATTCCTATAACAATAAGCATATATTAGGGGATGATGGTGAGCTGTACATGATTAGAAGATTACTTGGTAGTCATGTTAAGCTAGATGACACTACGCAAAAAGAGAACATCTTTTATACAAGATGTTACATAAATGACAAACTATGTTCTCTCATTGTGGATAGTAGGAGTTGTGCAAATGTAGTAAGCCAAAGATTAGTAAATAAGATAGGGTTAGAACTAATAGATCACCCTAGACCTTATAAGTTGCAATGGCTTAATGAAAAAGGGGAAATGTTAGTTAATAAGCAAGTCTTAATCAACTTCACCATAGGCACATATAAAGATAAAGTCAATTGTGATGTGGTACCTATGGAGGCAACTTACATCTTATTAGGACGACCTTGGAAATTTGATAGGAAGGTCATCCATGAGGGATTCACTAACACCTTCACTTTCAAATTAGATGGCAAAAAGATAGTTTTACACCCCCTAACTCCACAACAAGTAGCTAAAGATCAATTACAAATGAAGCTTAAAAGAGATAGAGAGTTAGGATCTTCTTCTTCTAATCATCTAGAAAAACATAAGAAAAACAAAAAAAAAGGATAAAGGAAAAGGAGTTGTCATTTATGATGACTCTAGAGCCAATCTGTTGGCCAATAAACATGATGTGAAACATGCTATGTTTTCACAAAAACAATGCTTGATCATGTATGCTAAAGACATCCCTAGCACTTCTTTATGCTCAATGGGCTCTTCTCCTCCTCCTTTGCCCAAAGGGATTCAAAACATCTTAAATGAATTCAAATACCTCTTCCCTAAGGATATCCCAAAAGGCTTACCTCCTATTAGGGGCATTGAGCATCAAATAGACTTAATCCCTGGTGCTACTATTCCAAATAGACCTGCATATGGGTGCAATCCTAGGGAAAGCCTAGAAATAGAAAACCAAGTGAATGAACTACTATCTAAGGGTTGGATTAGAGAGAGTTTAAGCCCTTGTGCTTTACCCATTTTACTAGTTCCTAAGAAAGATGGTTCATGGAGAATGTGTACGGATTGTAGATCCATAAACAACATAACCATCAAGTATAGGCATCCAATACCTAGACTTAATGATATGCTTGATGAGCTTAGTGGTTCTACTATATTTTCCAAGATTGATCTTAAAAGTGGCTATCACCAAATAAGAATCAAAGGAGATGAATGGAAAACCGCTTTTAAAACCAAACTGGATTATATGAGTGGTTAGTTATGCCTTTTGGCTTGACTAATGCACCAAGTACTTTCATGAGACTCATGAATCATGTTTTGAGGGAATTTAATGGGAATTTCGTTGTGGTCTACTTTGATGATATTTTGATTTACTCAAAGACCATGACCTCTCATCTAAACTATCTCAAACAAGTTATGCTTGCTTTAAGAACAAACAATCTCTATGCAAATTTTAAAAAATGTTCTTTTGGCATGGATAACATTGTATTCCTTGGATTTGTAGTAAGTTCTAAGGGTGTTGAGGTAGATCACTCCAAAGTGAAGGCAATTCAAGATTGGCCAACACTTAAAAATGTGAGTGAAGTAAGAAGTTTTCATGGTTTAGTAAGTTTTTATAGGAGATTTGTGAAAGATTTCTCTACTTTTGGTGTAAAAGAATGTTCCTTTTGTGTGGGGGCCAAGGCAAGAGAAAGCCTTTCTAGATCTCAAGGAGAAGCTCACTCATGCTCCAACTTTGACGCTTCTAAATTTTTTAAAAACCATTGAGCTTGAGTGTGATGCTTCAAATGTGGGTATAAGAGCTGTCCTATTGCAAGAAGGTCACCCCATTGCTTTCTTTAGTGAAAAGCTTAATGGGGAAACACTGTATTATCCCACATATGACAAAGAGTTCTATGCATTGATTAGACCCCTTTAAACTTGGGAACATTACTTGATCCCAAAAGACTTTGTTATTCATAGTGATCACCAATCACTAAAATTTATTAAAGGGCAACATAAGTTGAATAAGAGACATGCTAAGTGGGTTGAGTTCTTGGAACAATTTCCATATGTCATCAAGTACAAAAATGGAAAATCTAATACTGTGGCTGATGCTTTATCAAGAAGGCACTCTTGCCTCTCTTGGAGCCAAAGTTATTGGACTTGATGAGATTAGGACTTTGTATCCAAGTGATCTTGAGTTTTCAACCATTTTCAACTTATCTTCCATTTCTTCATCTCATAAAGGCTTCTACAATCTAGATGGTTATCTCTTTAAAGCCAATAGACTTTGAATTCCTAGGAGCTCTTTAAGAGATCTTCTACTTAGAGAAAGCCATGAGGGGGGCTTAATGGGCCATTTTGGAAGAGACAAAACATTTGCCATTTTACATGAACACTTCTATTGGCCTAAAATAAAAAAGATGTACAAAAACTTTGTGCTAGGTGTATAGTATATAGGAAAGCTAAATCTAAACTTTTACCTAGTGGTTTGTATACTCCCTTGCCTACACCTAGTGCACCTTGGATTGATATATCTATAGATTTTATGTTAGGCTTGCCTAGGACCCAAAGGGGAATGGATTCTATCTTTGTAGTGGTGGATAGGTTTAGTAAGATGGGTCACTTTATCCCTTGTCATAAGGTAGATGATGCTAGTCATACTACTAAACTCTTTGTTAAGGAAATTATAAGACTTCATGGTGTTCCTAAAACTATCATTTCTGATAGGGACACCAAATTCCTAAGCCATTTTTGGGAAACTCTTTGGTCAAGGCTAGGAACGAAGCTTCTCTTTTCTACCACCTGTCATCCTTAAACGGATGGCCAAACTGAGGTAGTAAACAGGACCTATTCTCAACTACTTCGAGTCTTAGTAAATAAAAATGTTAAATCTTGGACGAGTGTTTACCCCATATTGAATTATAATAGGGTACAACACTCCACAACTAAGCATAGTCCTTTTGAAGTTGTTTATGGTTTTAACCCTCTCACTCTCTTGGACCTTTTGCCCATTGATGTTTCTGATTCTGTCCTTCACATGGATGGAGAGGCAAAGGCCAAGTTTATCAAATATTTTCATGAGAAGGTTAAAAGCCAAATACAAACTAAGAATGAACATTATGCTCGTTGTGCTAATAAGAAGAGAAAGGAAGTCACCTTTGAGGTTGGAGATTGGGTTTGGTTACATCTTAGAAAAGAGAGATTTCCAAACTTGAGAAAATCCAAACTCAACCCTAAGGGTGATGGACCTTTCCAAATACTCAAGAAAATGGGGAATAATGCCTATGTCCTTGATTTACCTGGCGAATATGGTGTGAGTGCGTCATTTAATATATCTAACTTATCTCCTTTTGTTTTAGATGAAGAGGATGATGCCTTAGATTTAAGGATAAATCCTTTCAAAGAAGGGGACCTTAATAAGGACATCCTAAGGGAGGACCTACACACCACCTTGGACAAAGGACTAGAGGCTTACAAAGGGCCCCTCACAAGGGCCAAGTCCAAGAAAAGCAAGGAGACCATCCATAAAGCCCTATCTTCCTTCACCCCTTTGTTTAATGGGCCCAAGCCCAATGGAGATACTTTGAGGATCTATTTGTATTCATCTTGTGATATAGGTCATAATTAGATTCTTTAGTTATTTAGGCTTTATTTGGGCCTTACTAGGCTAATTGGTCACTTTAGGGCCTTGTACTCTCACATTGGGCCATGTATAGGCCATCTTCTTTCCTAATTCTTAGATTTGGGCCTAGGATCCATTTAGCCAAGCCCATTTCCATGCATAGCCGAAATCCCCCAAGCCTATATAAAGGCTTCTCCTTTTGTAAAATGCTACACATTAATTCATTTTGAGATTTGACACCTTGAGTGCAAACTTTTAGTGAGAGATTCTCCTTCTTCTCTCTAGGATTTGTGAGGCTCTTGCAAGCTCTTATCCAAAGGGTCTCTCTTTCCTTGTTGGCGAGATTATGAGTTATCTCCCTCTATTGGGAGTGGCCTCCAACCCTTCCTTCCCCTTTCATTTGGTTTCCACCTTCCAATTCTACCTTTTCCCTTCTACTTCCACCTCTTTCTACTTCCAATTTTGTCCACTCCTCTAGTGTTTTTCCTCTTTTATGTTTCGGTTTTTCCACTTGATAAGAAGGATTCCACATTGGCTTAAAGGATTGAAGAAGGAAAGATCCAAGATCCATCCTTACTTAAGGAGCTTAGAAGAAACTCCTACATCAGAAGCAATATGAGAAAAGTTCATTTTTAGTCTTAGAAATAATGAGACATGTCATAAATATCACCTATTAGTCCCAAATTGAAAATCATAAAAAGTTGTGTTTAAAACCATATTAAATTTGAGTTTTGCAATGCAGTGGGTCTTGTGTTTTATGCCTAATAAGAGTTAGAAAACTCCAATTAAGGTATGATCAATTTTCACACCTCCGTAACATAATTATCTACAACTTTTATGCAGAAGTCGGAGGCCAGAAATGTCATTAAGATACCCAAACGGGCCAAAAATAGCAAGGGAAAAGCAACAGTTGGAAAAATCCTGACAGTGGCCAAACCACTAGCCGTGGTTGGCACTGTCTAGACCACTAGAATAGCATTTTTTTCACGTTTGAGGTAGTGCCAACCACTGGCCATGGTTTCTTACTACTGGCCATGGTTGGCTCTACTGTAGGTACTATTCTGTAGCTTTTTGGCCCTTATGTATTTGCCAACTTTGGGACCCCTTTTCACTAGGCTATTCAACTCTAATTTGCATGAAATTTTATACACAACTTACCTACCCTCATATCAATAATGTGGCAAAGTTTCAAGCCCAAATTCATTCCCAATTAAAATCTAAGCTATAGGGTAGTTTTATGCATATTTTGGGCATTTTACATGACATACCAAAATACAATTAGCTAAGTTTTGGTCCAAACTCTCCATGAACCTATATTCACATATGTAAATGTGACTTGCTCCAATAATTCACTCACCATATTTTGGTCTCTAAATCATTCAATGCATAAACGACATTTATGTGCATTATGAAACACCCTGAAAATGGGGGAAAATTTTTCGCGACTTTGACATCATTAATTAATGAAGACGTCAAGTGGTGAAGCTTAATTTGACCCCCTGGATTTAAGAAAGACCTATCTCATATATGGAGATATGAGAAGGTAAGTTAACAAATAATCGATGAGAGATTCTCAATTAAAAACAACAGAAATAATTAGTTAAATTAATGCTATATGATTGGATTTAAAATAGTTAATCATCATGAGGTTTAATGACTACATAATGTGTTCAAAGCAATCATAAGATATTTCAAGTAGAAGATTTGGTGCAAAGGAAAAGGGGAATAATCAAAACAATGTAAATTGGAGAATCAGAGCACCACTCGCTCAAGCGAGAGTCACACTCGCTTGAGCGAGACCGAGTGGAGCGCTTGGGCGAGCCATGGAACACGTTGAGCGAGAGGAAGAAAAAGAGCATCAGGGGCCGCCTCGCTTGAGCGAGCCCCCAATCCGCTTGAGTGAGATCCTCAGGATTCGCTTGGGCGAGGCATGCGAGCGTGGGCGAGAATCGTCCAGAACCCAACATACGCTCGCTCACTCGAGCGAGTGCCACCCCAAAGGCCTTTCGCTCAAGCGAAAATGGCCTAGTAGCTAAATATCTCGTTCTCGCTCGGGTGAGACCCTACTCGCCTAAGCGAATTTCCTCTAGTGGCCAACAATTGATGCATGGGCGATCTTGCTTGTGCGAGACCCATTCTCGCCTGAGCGAGAATTGGCCAGTGGCCATACACCAACACAGGGGATTCTCGCTTGAGCGAGAATACCAGTAAAAATGCAGAAAACATGGGAATTTAAACAACTCAACATATGAAAATTCTTTCAAGGCAGAATCAAACAAGTTCAATGAATCACCTACAACATATTAAGTATTTAGAACTTGTTCCAAGCATCATATTCCACAAATCACATTCCAATTCATTAAATCACTTCACAGTCAAGCTTAACATGATGTATACTCTATGAAACACAAAATATAGGTAGGTATCAATTCATTCTTCAATGCTCACTGTATCATACATCATTTTAAGTATTTAAACCTATTCCAATTAATCATACTCTGTGATCTCAATTCAAATTCATAAATTATGTCCTAACTAAGTCTATCATCTTAGGCACTCCACAAAATTTACACCCTCATATAACCATTCATTCATTTATCAAATTCCAAATCGTTCACACCATGTTCATCATTCATACAATGGCAAGGTCACAAACGAAAATGAGCCATACACCCAAAAAGTCTCATTTTCCTACATGACCTCCAAAATCATCGTTATCTATCCATCATCCATACAAGTTATCCACATCAATTAATGGCGATACAAAATATTCATTTATATATAAATACATTACAAAAATATACATAAAAGCCATATAATCCAAAATAATAGCTGGCCAAGGTATTCTTTACCCAAAAGGACTTTCTTCACAACATTCCTCCACACATGAGCTCCACGGACAAGCCCTACAACACAAGAGCTAAAAAGATGGACCACATGGAGAGTGAGTATATTTTCTCAATGATGAAAAATCCAACAATTAGTGATAATATACATGTGAATGAAAGTTAACATCTTCTCCCTAAAGGAGTTCAAATGACACTAAGATCAAACAATCATCCAATGCATAGAATACTCATATCCATAAAATTTCTTTGAGTCACACCAAACTAATAAACACAATTATATTTAGTGATCAATAGGATTTTACAAACACTTTACATTACTTCCTCATTGGGGTATCACTCAATGCCATGCTTCTATGGCTAATGCACATGCTAGTGTTTAGGATGCATATGCACGGATCCGATTTCATTTCATCGGGTGATCGCAACCACCATAATCATTCATTCATTCTCATTGGTTTCCCGCCTCGTAAGGGGTACTCCCTCTAGCAGCCTCGCAAGGTGCTTTCTTGTGATCGCAACCACGTTCAACAATTCATAATGGTTTCCCACTTCGCAAGGGGTACTCCTACCTCGTGATCGCAACCACAGGCATTCAATATCAATGGTCCCGCAGGGCCTTTCATTTCAAATACCAGGTGATCACAACCACCGGTTCAATAATCACAAGAACTCGAAAGCCCTTTATATCATAAATCTCAAGTAATCGCAACCACTTTTCAAGTACCATGTTATGCATGCCATGCTATGTATGCAACAATGCTCATGCATGCCTTAACCTTATAGGGATTATCTCACCCTCTCATCTAGGGTACCACTCATACTCAATCATAATATTTATCCCACATAATCAAATATATATATATATATCATCTCACAATCAACCATCGCAAGATTCAATCTATATTTCTTATCAAACACATAAAGCACTACATCCATTCAAGGAGCAACATGTAACATGGCATCAATACATACATTATCAACATACAAAATTTCATGCATTTAGAAAATACACTCCTCTCCTACCTTAAGAGAAATAGACTTCCAGGTTTGATGTTCCCTCCTCACAAGTGTTATCAAGTCGTACACCAATCAATTATAGGACCATATCAATCATTCATTCAAACACCATTTCAATATACATATATATATATATGTACACATGATTCTCATCATGTAGAAACTATTTATAGGTTTTATTCATTCGCCTAATTAGGCTTCGGGAATTCCTTCCCTTAAATCACCATTCATTATTATCAAGGCGACAACCTAATTAGTTAGGTTACCACATATACCAATCTCACATTCAACTCATTTTAAGTGCGCTTTCATTTATGGTTTCCAACCACCATTACTAATCACCATTTATGGTTATACGTCATCATTAATAACATTCTCATCATCAATTAATGCCTTTCACATTCACCTTACATATTTCCCCTAATTTTATAAGTTAGGGTTTTGTGAAAACTCAACCATATCATAAATACACTTCAACATTCATCATCTTTCAACCCTATTTTCGTGCACCCCATTTATTGCTCATAAATGTCCACATTTCTTTTACCCCACCTTAGGTTTTCCTTATTTAAAGCTCCTATTCAATACCCACATAGATTAATTACTCTCCCAAGTCATAACTAACCATTTCTAGGTTCAAAACACAAGGAAATGGCAAGAAACTTACCTTGCTCCAAAAACGAAAATGGGAGTCAAGAGGGAGAGATGGTGACGAAAATGGAGAGAAGGAAGGGAGGAGATTCAAACCAAAATGGTCTCCTCCAAGCTTAATGGAGATTCTAAAAATAGAGAGGGAAATATACAAAACCTTCTCTAGGTTTTTGAAGAAGAAGAAGATGAAGAGGTGTGGAAAATAGAAGGGAAAAGAACAAGTGAGTTTTGCTCTTGGAGAAAAATAGTAATGTGAATTTGATAGAGGAGAAGGGACTTTTTTTTAAGATTTTAACCCTTCATAAAACTCTTCCAATTTTCAATAAACAGGATCCCTATTTGGGCCCAATACTTTATCTAAAAATTATTCTGAATACATATTCGGATTCCCCATAATATTATCTACAGCCCTAACCAACGGCATCTCAAGCAGAGATACTTGGTCCGACACCCATATTTTATCCGGGTTAGTTTTTTGCTTATCCGGTCCCAATAAATTACTAACAGTTCCCGAAAATCTTAATTTAATTACTTCCAATATTTTGGGACATTAACTACTTTGCATTCAATTATTCCATATTTATTTCCTTAATTAATTCCATGTTTTAAAATTTGAGATGTTACACATTATAGCCCAACTAATTCCTTAATTTTGCTTGCACATCATAAACACAACTTCACATTTTGAACAATTCATCCATCCATGGATTTCCATCAACCAATAAATCATGCCTGTCAAAGGGACTTAAAAACTTTCATTGTCATCAATCACACATATGATTCTCAAAATCAATAGATTGCCAAGCATGTCATTCATCACATAACTAACACAACTATAGCAAGGCAAGCATGAGTATTGTCATATACATTAATCATCAATTATTCCAATCATGCATTTGAAATGTAAACCTCTCTCCTACCTTGAGAGAAGAACAACAAATGATCCGCATGTTCCAAACGTTCTGCCACATTGCCCGGAGTATAATCTACATAATGCACATATAGACACATGCACTCAATTGATGAGTCATCCCAAGGCATCATCACAAGTTTAAATAATTGCCAACATCCTTTAGAGTTGAACATCAAGTCCTAGACTTTGTCAAAACACCAATTTACATAATTATGTTAGGTTTCGAGAATTCCTCTCCCAAAACCAAGATATCCTAAGTCTCCAAGGGCTAGCCATACCCAACAATAACAACATCACATTCTTCCCTCATCTAAATTGCATTCTATATTACCTCAATCATTTAAATGCCATCATTGTCACTTAAAGTTCATTATGAGCCATCTTAGCCCCTATCAATCATCATTTATCAACATATTCAATGGCACACAACATGGTCTAAGACCTCATCAAGTCACATTCTTATTCCACTAATCCCTCACATTCACCATGGTTTTGGTGTCTACATTCATTATTCCATATTCATAATAACACCTATCTATAGATTTCACCATCAATGATTCTCTATCATTTTCACTATCACTTATCATCATTGATCAATGTCACACACTTAAAAGCTCATTCCTACATACCAAATCACTCTAATACCAAATTATCACCATGTTTTCAAGATTTTCCATAAAGCCCCAAATCCCAATTTCTAGGGTTTTCATAAAAAATTCACAATCATCAATTCCAACCACTTGTATGCATCATTCCAAACATCCTTAGGCTAGCAACAATGTATTCTATTCTTTATCAACCACAACAATAAATCCCTAATGATCATTTAACCTAGGGTTTGGTTCCACATACCATTATTCATCCAAATAACATCTAACCTCCTATTACAATACTTCAATAACTCAAAAACTACCAATAAAAGCCATGGGTGTTCAAAAATCATACCTCTTTTAAGAGCACCAAGGTGAACATGAAAATGAGAGACGGAGAAGGAGAAGGAGAGATGAACTAAGCATTGCCCTAATGTCCAATACAAGCTTCATGAATCCATAAAAACCAAGAAATTTTGGTGGGTAATGGTCATGGGGGGAGTACCACGGTTTGGGCAAGGAGAAGATGGAGGAGAAAAAGACAAATGAAGATAGATAGGAGAAGAAAAAGGCTCCATGGTGATAGAGGGAAAGAGAGAGGGATTTTAGTGTAAATTGGGTATTACCCAATGGATAAAAGAGTGCTCCAATTTGCCTTTACCATTGATTAATAGTTCCCCATTACACAATGGACAAAAGGAGATAAAGGAGAGTGGAAAAAAAGGCTACGGTGGAAAGGTGAGGAGAAATGGGAATTTACATTTTCTTTTAATTTCATTTGGCTCGTATTTTCTCCGTTTATTCGAATAATTATCTCCTTGACACCAAAAATTATTTCAACTTATCACCATAACCACAATAATTTTCTAAGCACTCTAAACCCTAAACCCTATATCTTAATTTACCGATAATTTACCTCTAGTGTCTAATTAATTATCATCATCCAATAAATTTATTTTCTCAAGAATTTGGGATGTTACACCATCTTTTCCTCATCATTCCCAACACAATACATATCACTGTCCCACCTTATCCTTCGTGTCCAGTAGAGTGACCGAAGTTTGCCTCGTTCTATTTTCACAAAAGGGTAAGGACTCACAACCCCATCAATAAAGGATCTAAAACATATCTTATCAGAACGGGCACTACACACCACAGAAACCCGCACCTCTCGTTGAAGTATATCAGAGTTTACCATGGGTTGTCCGGCGACGGGCGCGAATCCGAGCCATTAGAGTTCCCGCCTCTGATGCCCTCGGGTATCAAGGCGCGGCAGATTCTTCAGTGTACCCCTCACTGTTATGCTCTAGGGAGTTTTTCGTTCATCACCCTTATTCTCCATGTATGATGTATACAACACACAATTTCTTTTACTAGTCATCGGTAGGGTCCTTTCAATGACTCTCTTTTATTTCTAACGTCGGGTCTATTTCAATTAATTCTTTCTTTGCTTTCTCAAATTCCTCAATCCATAATGGTCTTACCCGACACTTAGAAATGAAACGAGATCTTACATTTCCAGAAAATCACAGGGTATATTGGCGCTACAACACTCATCATCACATCGGATCTAATTTCATCTCATCACATCATTTTCGTAATTTATTTATCTCAGGATCCCTACCGAGACATTTCTTCATTCATTCTTTTCTTATTTATTTCAACATATTCATTCAATGCATCATAGAAGTTCCATTCATTCATCACTTAATTCATTTCATCAACTCAAGGTATTCTTTAAGTATTTCTACCACATCACATTCCATATGCATGTTATCATACCATACTCATCATACATTTCATCACACATACTTATCACATATAATTAACACATATTCAAGAGAACAACATACTTTTCTAATTCCACTCAGCATAATTTCACAGAAAATCAAACGTAATTGTTGGCATTAAATTTGGTGTACTAGCTCGTACATTAATTTACCATTAATTTAGACATTAGATCGTACGCGTTTAATCAAAATATCTTATGAAATAGCTTAGATTCTCGTACTCCCCCCTTTTTAGTTATTTATTCTTCTATTATTATTATTTCACTAATTATTTTATTACATGATTTTAACTCCTCATGCCCAATCAAACAGTCTAAATTACTACTAAGTGGCCTTTATTGCTTATCATCAACTTAGATGCTTAGATCTTATATTTTAACCAACAATGTTTTATGGAGTAGCTTAGCTTTTCTTATGTCCTTGAACTATTGTTCCTCCAATTATTTATTGGTGCATTCATTTTCATTACCCAATTCTAATCCTTAATGATTACGGAATTCAAGTTACTCTTAAATTAAGGAATTTAAGTCACCCTTTAGTGGTCTTACTATCCATTATTTTCTTTTGTCAATAAACTTTACTAATTAAACAATTTATTTCCTGGGTTACTAATTCCTTAAGCACATATGTTTATCCTTAGTGATATCCTCTCTAAGTTTTCAATCGTTATCCTTTAGTACCATTTCTCTATTTCCATCATTACCAATCATACTAACTAATTTAATTTGTTTAGTTACCTCTATTTAATCAACTAAGATTGATTTTCTCTAAGACGACAGTTTATTACTTAAGGATTTAGTCACTATCTTAACTTCTATGCTTTAATACTTAATTAGGATATTTCCTCCTTAAAAGTCATCATTTAATTTATAAGTTAATCCTTTTTATTACTAGTTTAAAGTTTAAGTTCAAAAAATTTCTTCCATATCCTTTAGTATCATTAGTTACCAATGTTCTAAAATTCTAATACTTACTTCTTACTTAAACTTCTAAATTTATTCTTAAGTTATTTATACCATGCACTTCAAAAATTCCTAAGGTCCCTTTTTATACTTTTACCTTAAGTGGTCATTAAAATTTTTAAGTCCTAATATCCATTTCTTTATTACATATCGAATTTTCTTTTATCTCCTTTTTTCTTTTCTTAGTTTATTTTAAATCCCATCTTTAAAATTCATCTCAGCAGGTCACTAAAACTAGCCTTAAAAATTTTCTAAACTCTATTGTCCACTTGATTGTACTTTAAAAATTCATTTTGTTTCCATTTCTTTATTTTAGTTTACAAAGTTTATTCAAGCCAAAACCGTGTCACTTGTTGATAAAACTTTTTCAAGTAAAATTTTCCACTTTTCCAAACTCAACTTATTTATCTAATTAACTTTTGTAATAATTTAAAACAATGTCTCTTTTCAGAAAATAAATGTCGTAACCGTACGGTCAGTAAATCTTTCTTAAAATGCGATGTCGTCAAAATGCTCTCGACGATACGTGATGATAAATTAATTCCTAATAACGGGGTTTATCAGAAACAAATTATAAATTATATAATAACACCATAAAATTTATAATACAATAATACAATCATATCAAATCAATCGAGCCCGCCTACACTAATCTTTTCTAAGTTCTTCGTTTTAGCACCGATCGCGATGAAATTTTCTTCCTGTATGTGATTATCGAGATAGCTTAATAAAATTTATTAAAATACCTTTTAACAACATATTCCATTAAAATTAACATCCGCCAATGAAAAATTACGTAACTTGAAATTTAACCAGTGGATCGTGATGAAATTTAAAATGAAGGTTCCCGGATACTAAGGCAATATTATAGGTTAATTAAAAGCAAGATCAAACGAGGTGAGACCCCCTTACCTTGCCAGACAGCCACTGTCCGGAGGAAGAAAATAGTAAACTCATCGAAAATCCGTTGAACACTCTGATCGTTGCCCGATTTATCGATCGCACTCAATCGTGCCTGAAACCTTAGAAAATTAACAAGTAAGGATTTTTTAAGCCATCATCAATCACGGCCAGCAAGAGAGAAATCACAAACAGCCATGCATTTGTCAAAATAAAAAAATCATTTATCGAAAATTTGTTGTTTCATCGTCAATCATTGTCGATCGTTTCGCGGTACCTAAGAACAAGCCATGCAACTAAGACAATGAAAATGAGTCACGGTTTTCATCCAAGGATAGTAACGTATTGACATGCAAAGTGCTAAAATTTGAATAAAGGCAAAAAGAAATAAGAATCAAGGATCAAGAGTTAAAATTTTTACTTTGATGATCAAAATGGTGGCCACGGTCTTGGAGGAAATTGACATGTTGATAATGGCTATCTAGGTGATGATTTCTAATGATAAAATTGAAGCTAATTTGGAGCTGGAATAAGAGGGGTATCACGGGTTTGGTGGAGAATGGAAGAAGAAGAAGTGAGTTTTTGGAGGTGATGATGTTTGGTTGGAGCCATGGGGGGTAGAGATAAGATTTGTGGTGGCTATGGGTGGCTGAATGGTGGTTGGATGGAAGGTGTTAGTTGCTGGAAAATGAAAGAAAAAGAATTAAAAGAGGAGAGTGTTGGTGGGCTGCTATCGTAAAAGAGAAAGAGGAGATAGTGGAAGAATCATGATCTCATGGTTTAGACATGGTAAGGCATGATGGTATGGCATATCATGTCATCACTTTTCCTTGTTAGAGAAGGAGTTAATCATGGGTGGACACATAGGAGGGCAGGTGGTAGGCTGTAGAAATACATGAAGGAAGAAGTTAAGGAAAGGAAGACATGTGTGCCTTGGGTGGTGGAAGCTAATTGGCTTATGTTGCATGAAGGCTTAGGTGTCAAGTGTTGGGGCATCCAATTATTTAGGATTTTAAGGGATTATGTAGGCAGAATTAGAAAAAAAGCCCAACATAAGAATTGTAGGCCTTTTTCTTGTCTTTAAATTGATATTTGGTACAAAAAATTTCATTGAGAAATGAATGAGATATGGCCCAATTACTCAAATAGTGCAAAGTTGTGACATGATTAATGTTTCTTTCAAAGATTAATTTTTTGGGAAATATTGGTGAAGAATTTGACTTCATGTCTTTCATCCAAGTTGTAGGGAATTGAGTTAATAAAATTTTGGTGAAAGAATTGTTCGATTTCATGGTCATACAAGGGAGAAACGTGAAAAATACTAAACATAGTGCAAGCTGCCATTTGAAAATGTGAATCAGTATGATATTTTAAATTCAGGAATTTATGGAGCAAGAATTAACTTTCTAGTCCTTCATGAAGTTTTTATATCTTCCTTGTCTATTTAATTTGATATATCATTTCCAACGATCCGAGATCGGTAGCCCAAGATATAACCGATTTACATCAGGGTGCTCTAGGAGCTTCCCAAATTAGCTACATCTTCGAAAATAAATTCACCATTAATTCTCCTTTGAGAATTGGGTTTTGTGTCCTTCATGAGCATTGTGTAGGTCTATAATATGGATCTATATCAAAAAGAACAGAGTAATTCAAGCACCAGACAAAGGAGATATACAAATTTTAACAAAGACTACCACCATTGAAATGAAACAGCCAAGGGGTTTCAAATATTTATTAAACTGTACCAATCTAGAAGGATTTAGCCTTTGATGCCTTCACAAAAAATATAGATAATTTTGTTACAGAGATTTTGGCACCAAGTGTGCATGAATTGAAGGTTGTATGAGAGAGTTATGAATTTTTTATGAACCATACGCAGGGTAAAACGTCCATACGGTGTAATTTTAAGACGAATATACTTAATCTTTGATTATGGGGTTGACAGAGTGAGAATCAGAGCTTGGGGCTAGAAACGAAGATTAAATATCTTCTCAAAACGAAGAGATTAAGACCAAAATCATTCGACTCCATGATTGTATGCAAAATTTGGGTCCAAAACACCGAAGGTATTCGGGTCAAGTTTGAAAACGATTTATGAAGAAACTGATTTATGGAAAAATTAGGGTGATAAAGTCTGAACCAGGTTTCAGCCTCTTTAAGAAAATTCCTAAAATGTCAAAACGAGTCACCAGAGACTGACCGTGTCACCATCGGATATCCTGAGGTATATGAATGGTCAAATGCAGGAGACATTAAGGGTTTTGATTGAGCCAATCAAGCTAAGTCAGACACCCTTAATCCTTTACAAAATGATCCTAACAGGACTAGTTCCCTACTGATCGCTAGTCTTAGGTCGAATGGTCAGGGTTCGACCTCAGGCTGGGTCACACCGTTCAATACTGAGGAACTTGACAATATTTTGTTGTTACATGATAAACTGAATATTATTAACAGAGAATAATTACTAACTAAATAATTATCAAAGGAATAATTATCAACTAATTAATACTCAATTAAAATAATTACCATAAATAAATAATTATTATAAAATAATATCATAAAATTTCAAATTAAATGGATAAATAACTATTCATCATTTAAAATTAAATAATAATATATTTCCAAAATAAATAACTTGATTGAGATTAGATATTAATTACTAGTATCCTCAGGAATCCTGAGGGTCTGGTTTCCTATTCTAAAAAATCAGGGCTGTTACACATCCCCTCTATTTTCTTTATCTCCCTATCGCGGCCTCGTCACACCACCACGCACCACCACGCTACCTTCCACTATTCACCGTACCTATACCATACCACCACGACACCACTCTTCCTTCATTCCACTTCATCTCCCTCTCAGTTTCCCTAGCTCACCCGCGGCCTCCACCCTCTCTTTTTCCTTCATTCTCGTAGCCACCATGGCTAGCCACCATCCTCCACCACTGTGCCCCCCGCTCAAGCGAGAATCCTATTCCCTTGAGCGAGCCAGCGTAGTCACGCATGGGCGAGGCAAGGGGAGACTGAGCAAAGAGAGATAATTTACATCAGGGGCTCCTCTCGCTTGAGCGAGCCCCACCTCGCTTGAGCGAGTTGCGAAGGAAAAATCCTTAAGCGGGCCAGCGAGACGCTTGAGCGAAGGGAGGAAGGTTGCATCATATACCAATCTCGCTCGAGCGAGACATGTCTCGCTTAAGCGAGATTGTTCCAGAAACGATAGTGGCTCTCTGGTCGATTTTCGCTTGGGCGAGGCAACTCTCGCCTGGGTGAAAATCGTCCAGTGTCAAATTCTCATCCTCTTCGCTCGAGCGACCACTCTTCCGCCTGAGCGAAAATTGTCCAGAGGCTAACCCCTGATTCCATGACAATTTCGCTTGGGCGAAATATACACCCGCTCGGGCGAAATAAGGCCAGAGGCCAAAACTCTGATTCATAACTATCTCGCTCGAGTGAGATTCTCACTCGCTTGAGCGAGTTCTGCAGGATTTATGCAGAAAACGTGAAATTGCATACTTAACATACAACACACCATACCAAAACTCAATCTACTGCAATTCATTTAATTTCAACATGGTTTACACATTATATGACACCTTTGTAACTTGCCTCATTCATCATTATCCATTAAAGTCCATTCTAATTGATGAAAACATAAGGAATCCAACACACCAATTCATATAAGCACCAAAGCATAAATTTTTATATAAACATCCATTCATTCATAAGATCAAATATCAACAAGCATCATCATTCATCAATTTACATCCCTTGGGTCATAGATAAAAATTGATCATACACTAAGATCCAATTTTCCTCTGTGACCACCAAAATCATCTATCACCTAAAATTATCAAAACAAGCATTCATTACATCATATGCTATACAAAATCTAGATATCGCCGGCCAAGGCACTTCCTATACAACTATTTACCTCCACAGCCAAAATGTACTTCAAAATGCTAACTCTTCCCATGAGTACCCTGCATCATAACTCTAAAAATAGATAACATGGGAGAGTGAGTCCACATTCCAAAGGTATGAATATGAATACCATGTGATTATGTATATATGCATCTACACATGTATACTTTGCACATCTATAACATTCACCATGTCATATACCCTCACAATTCCATCATACATTTACCATAACTAACAACACAATTCCAAACAAAGTACACAAGCACATACATAATCACGTCTCTCAACAATTGAACTATCATACAACCATTATTTGGTATTCATATCTTTTATGTTGTCTTAAAATATATTTTTACAACCTCAACACAACCATCATCATATCTCACCACTTTGGCATACCTCCTTCTATATGCAAATGCTCTTAAGCTAATGCATATGCACAAAGGAGTATTTTAACAATTGCAGATCTGACTGTGAGATTTCAACACTGAATATGGGATTCAAGCATGGTCATCTAACCATACCCCTACTGCAGTAGTAAAATATGTACACTTATTCTCTAAATTGCATGCATTCACCAATCGTTTTACTGGTACCAAACCGCATCGCGCATCTTGCAACACCTGATCATTTCACCATGACCGCGGTATACAACATATTCAACATATGGTGTTGCGGCTAACCATGAGATATATCATGGCAGCTGTGATCGCAAGGACCACCGGGGACACCTACTCATCAAGAGCTACCCCCCATAAAGGTCAACCACATGCGGCTCCCCGTGGCATAACATAGGCAGCTTCGTGACTTACACACCGAGTCACAGGGGAAATATAATTTGCTCGTGCACAGAGCCGCCCTCCCACTGGGCCAATCGGGGGAATCCCCTAAAATTCCAACACCGGTAGCTATGCAGTATGCCATGGATGCAAATGTAAATGATATGCATTCCTCACTCTATGCATCCTATACATGCCACTCATCATTCATCATTCACCACCACCACTTGGTGGATTTCAATATTCTCATCATCCTCAATTATTTCCAATTCTCCTCAATACTTATACTCATTAATAGTTAGTGGCATACACATTCATCAATTCAACATACATCTTTAGGATATTTCATACCATAGATTTCAATTCACACACAATCTTAAACCATAAACATATTTCATCTTCAAGATCTAATCACACATTCATTTAAAAAAAACTTAATGCCACCACACCACACATCAAACTTTCTTCTAAATGCATTCAAAACATGTTGCCAAGCATATCATCTACATCATACACCACATCATCATTTCTCACAACATTCAAGCAAGGCTAACATGCATGCTAATACATACCACAATCAAATAACATTCAAATTCATGCATTTAGAACATAATACTCCTCTCCTACCTCAAGAGAAGAATTCTGATTGATAAGACGCTCCCGCCTCGTCGTTCGGAATAGGTCCTACATTCACATTCATGTAAAACCTCAATTAATCAACTACTCAAGTCATTAATTCAATTCTATAATTTCACAACATGTACTAGACATGTTGTAGATACCATTTTTATCCTTTCTTAGGCTTTGGGAATTCCTTCCCATTAAACCACCACCATTAAATTCAAGGGTTACAAGACAATCCTAGCCCCAAGCTTCACAAAACTCCATCTACTAACATTCATATTTCTCAATATCATACATTTCTTCATAACACATAATCTTAAATCAACTTTAACTATTTTCTCCCAAATTTCAAAGTTAGGGTTTTCTCAAAACCCAAAAACTCTCATCGATACCTCATCAATCTTTACTTTCCACCATCATTAATGTACCAACCACCATTATCTCCTCATAAATACTCACATTTATAACCACCCACCTTAGGGTTCAAGCATTCATTGCTCCTAATAAATACTCATGTACATGCTTTACTCTCCCAACACATAATGACACATACCCATAGCCAAAACTCAACAATAAAGTGAGTATAGCTTACCTCACACCCAAAACAAAGTGGGTTTTCAAGGGGAAGAGAATGATGCACGAAAATGAGGAGAAGAAAAAGGAGAAAGCTTTAACCTCCAAGCTTGCCCAAGGACGAAAATGAGGGAGGAGGAGAGGGTTCACCACCTTAGCTTAGGATTTAAGAGAAGGAAGAAGATGAGAAGAAGTGAAGAAGAAAATAAAGAGAAGAAGAAGTAGAGTGTTTTTCCTATTTCATTCAGCATGCATACGAAAATAATAAGAGAAGAAATGGGTTTTTGATTTACTTTTATTCCCATTCATTAGAATTTCATCGTTTTGCCACTAACAGGCTCTCCATTCGGGCTCAATACTTCATCTAAAAATTATTCCGAACACACATTCAGATTCTCAATATTATTCTTAACAGCCCTGACTAATATTATCTCAATTAGAGACACTTGGTCTGACACTCATATCTCAACCGGGCTTATTTTCAGCTTAACCGGTCTCCATAAATCACCAATAATTCCCAAAATTCTTAATTTAATTATTTTTAATATATTGAGACATTAAATAATTCATATTAGATTTGTCAATATTTATTTTCCTTAATTAATCCTCTATTCTAAAATTTTGGGATGTTACAGATTCCATTTCCATGCCTAATCTCGCCTTGTTTCTTCTATGACAGCCACTACCACCTTACATGACAACCCCTTCTCCCTCCATGGGCCTTTTATGCAAGCTTCGATGAGCCTGAACCGCGATCAGGTTAATCGAAGCGAAGAAACCGACGATCGGAACCTCAGATCACCCTCCCCCTTTGAACAACCACAGAAATATGAGGTGAAGGGAGGGATTCCTCCACTCAAACTCATTTCTGTTAACTTCAAATTATGTTTGTGGCTTGGTTAACCTTTCTGTGAAGTTCTGTGAAATATGGTAATTTCTGCCATTAGTTTTAGGAGTTTTTACCACCTTTGGTAAGCTCCGTCGACGAATTAGTGAGTTTTTGCCACTTTTTGTAAGTCCCGCCTCATTGCATGTAAGCTTTGCTAGTGTTTTAGAGGTTCTGCCACCACTTCTGAAGGTTCTGCCGGAAAAAGTACGCGTTACGAGCATCCTGCCGATATTTCCGCCAAATATATTTTATTTTATCATGACGATGACCAAGAAACCTTTACCCACGCAACGCCTAGTAATTTTAAAATAAATATAATAATGGTAATAATTAAAGTTAAAAATAATTAGAAAATAATAATAGTAATAAAGACGAGAATAATATTAATTACGTTTATAGTTATTGATATAATAATAATAACAAAAATTTTACTATAGGTTAAGATAATAATGGTCATAAAATAAAAATTTATGATTTTATTGATTTTATAGATAATAAAAATAGCGATAATGATTTTTGTTAATAATAGTTGATTTTATCACGATAACGCCAATTTATGGTTTTATTAATAAGCGATAATAATAGTAATATTTAATTGAGGTCATAGGTCGTAATAATAATAGCAATAATACGTTGGAATAATGACTTTATTAGTTAGTAAAGAGATAAATAATGGTACTAGTAAGGATGGACAAATAGAAGTTTATTGGTTTTTATAAATGAGTAATAAGGACAAGAACTTTAATTTATAGTCATAACTACTAAGGATAATAATAATAAAAATCAATTTCATTAATGTTAAGTTATGGTTGTGGTTAATAATAATAATAATAATAATAATAATAATAATAATAATAATAATAGAGGTTTTATTGTCTTTGTAGATAAATAATAATAATATAGTTAAAAGGGATAAGAAATAACAATAGCAAATTTGGTTATAGGTTTTAACAATATAGATAATAATGAAAGAGGAATTATGGCTTTATTGGTGAATAATGATAATAGTAATAATATAATTATAGTTTTCGATCTTATGAAATAAGTTGCAATATGGGTTTAGTGATAAAGAGACGTGTTTTATAACTAATAACTATAAATGGTCTAAGGTAAATAAAAAGAGAATAAATAGGATCTATAACAAGTATGGAAAATAGGGAACATGCAGCACATGTTTCTTGAGAACTACAGTAACTAGATACATATAAATCACAATTAATTTGTAGTACCAAAATAAGTTAGACTGAAAGATAAAGAGTTAATTCGATAAGGAACATCGTTCCCTTAACAATAGATTAAAATGTAGGGTGTAACATCCCAAAATTTATATAAACGATTAATTGTCAGAGATAAATGGTAAATAATTACATATGGGTTGATTAATGTCCCTAAAATTTAAAAATAATTAAATTGAGATTTATTATGACTATTCATAATTTATTGTGGCTTTAAGAGCTGAAATTAATACCTGATTAAAATATGGGTGTCAGACCAAGTATCGCTGATTGAGGTACTCTCGGTCAGGGCTGTTAAGAATATTAATGTAAATTTGTATATGTCTTTGGAATAATTTTTGGATAAGTATTGAGTCTAAATGGCGATCCTGTTTGTTATAAAACAGAGAAGTTTTAATGAGAGGTTAAACTTTAAAACAAAAACCTCACTCTACACTTCCATTTTCACGTTGGTTTCTCATTGCCAAGGGGAAAACACTCTTCTCTCTTTTCTTCTCCTTCATTCTCTTCTTCTTCTATTCCCTAAAACCTTAACAAAAGGTGTGCATATTTCCCTCTCTTCCATTTTCGTTTTCTTCTCTGAAGCAAGAAAGAGATGATGATGATTTGTGTCACACCGTGATTTCCTGGACCCAAATCCTGATGTAATCAAATGAATAATTAATAAAAATGCAAGTAAATTTTTCACGTTTAAAATAATTCCAAAACACCTTGTCATTACATCAAGGTCTGAACCACAAAAAACCGAAGAGTGAGATTTAAAGATTTATAGACTGGATTGACAAATAAATTACCCACATATATATACAAAATAATTTGAGTTTACAATGGAAGAAGAATGTGTATGCAGGGTATACACTTAGTCCCATATATGAAGAGATGAGAAAAGGCCAAACCAAGCATGCGAATTCATGACATGAGCCTATTTGGCCCCAACCAACCATACACGTAAGTCATATACATGCATTATAAACTGTAAGTAGCCTCTACATGAGGTATTGATCATCAAATGGGGATGTGGACTATCCACTTCCTAACCTTCATACATATAAATCCACTATTGCAATTTAACCACATATTTCATATAAAATTTCTAATCATCATAATGATCATAAATTCATTAATTCCTCATTGGCATGAGCATCATCACCAACACAATGGCATCCACATACATTTATCCAAGCATTACATAATATTCAATATAAAGAATGGCTAACACATATTACCAACAGAATAGAGATGTAATCCTCAAATTACATCAACGACATCATTACATATATATTGCCATTTACATAATATCTATCAAATCAATATTTGTCAACACTATAATGTACAATTCATTCATTACACCATAATTAATAGTCGTTGCTGGCTAAGGCGTTCCATTACCACTATTTACCTTCCCAAAGCTTTGATTCAAAAACACAATCTCATCCCATGATAATCCTGTATCACAATGCTAAAAAGAGACAACATGGGAGAGTAAGTTATACATTTAAAATGACGAATATGAATACATTGTGATCACGTTACATGCATATAATCAACATGTGTGCTTTGCAATATAATCATCAACTTATCACCAAGTCTTCATCAAGACATCACCATAGGCAATACAAGTTTTATTGTCCATAATATAATAGCAAGCACATACACATACACATACATATTTACATTGCCCTTCATCATCATGGGCTATCACAATTATCGTCATCAAATCTTTACATCTTTAATCAATTTCCACTCTCAAGAGGTTATCATTTTTCTTGGCCATCTCCAACTCAAATGCCATGTTCCTATGGCTAATGCATATATCGTACTGTATAATGCATATGCAATGGATCCAATTCATAACATTTCCACATCACCCATGCGCACATGGTTTCTCAAACATTTGCAACCACACATAGTTACTTAAGTCATCATCCCCCGCAAGGGTGCTTTTCACAAGATCCCGCAAGATCTGTATCATCTCTATATATCAAGTGATCGCAACCACTAAGGAGTATTCAAACACAAGTCCCCCTGTAAGGGTCCTCCTTCATATAGTCCCGTAAGACCTTTCATTGTAATCACAACCACATATAATCATCTACATGTTGGTTTCCCCCACGCAAGGGTACTCTCTCTCATATAGTCCCGTAAGACTTTCATTATGATCACAACCACATTCATTTATCAAGATATTGGTTTCCCCCACGCAAGGGTACTCCCTTTCATAGTCCCGTAAACCATCATCATTGTGATTGCGACCACATATAAAATGTTATGTCATGCATTCCATGAATGCAACAATGCATGTACTAGTCTTAACCTCTCAAGGATTTCTCACCCTCTCACTTAGGGATATATATATATATATATATATTTTACATTTAGCATTACAAATAGTGGCACGCAATCAATTACAAAGCCCTTCAAAGCATACCATTCACATCATTTCCATTATGATGGCTAAGGATTTTTATCAACATCAATCCACGAATGGAAATCAATAAGGCATATTACCAAGTATACTTTAAATAGATAGCACTATATATTTACCAATCTAAAATTTAGCCATCACCGAGATTCAATCTCACACAACTTTACAATGAAGTATCACATTTATTCAAGACAAACATGTAAGTAAGCACTAAGATATACATTGCTAACACACAATTCTTGGTGGATTTTAATCTCCATTATCTTCCCATTGTTTTCAAGTTTTTGTATGACATTCACAATGTCTTCAATTGTCTTGATTTTTCAACATATTTCTAATTCATTGATTGGCAATAAACACAGTAATATTCAATTGTTGTTTCAATAGGCTCATCATCACTCACGGGTGTGTCATACAACCACATCATTCAATTGTCATCATCAACCATCATATCTTAATATTAGTAGTGTAACATGCAAGGTTTACATAAGACGACTTAGGCACACACACACCTTACCATAATTTTAAGTCATTATCAATCACTACTTGCATACATTCTAATGTAATCAAATGTGTTTGTATAATTAAATAGGTTTTGTTAATGACAGGCATATGACAATGTCAAGCATCAAGTTATAAGACGGGCATGACAAAATGTCGTCATCAACAATGTAAGGACTCTAAGCAAGTCAAATACCAATGTTGCTTGAGGAAAATCCAAGGAAATATGCATAAGAAACAAGGGAACAAGCCTTGTCTTAACACCCATCAAGCAAGCATCAAAACTTATGGAGAATTGACAATTAGCAAGCCATGAATCGATTTGAGTGAACCATGAATTGATTCATGTATGAAAGAAGCTCCTGGCAACAAAATAGAAGCCTATGAATCGATTCAAACACACCCATGAATCGATTCATGCAAATTGGAAAACAAGCCCAACAAACCAGCAAGTCATGAATTGATTCAGACCATACCATGAATCGATTCATACGAATGGCAATTTCAGTTCAATCAGGTAGTGAGCTATGACTCAATTAAAGAAATTAGATGAATTGATTCAAGGAATTCTAGAAATACCACCATGGAAGTTAGTAGGCTATGAATAAATTCAAGCTAGGCCATGAATAGATTCATGCATTTCTAGTAGCTTGTGAATCGATTCAAAAGGACTCATGAATCGATTCATGAACTGGGGAACATTACCGGACAATATTTTAAATTGGGAAACATTATCCCATACCCCAATTTCATCAAATCAAACATCCAACATAACTAAAATATGTATCCACATGGAGTCTTAACTTAACAAGATATATATATATATATATGTACTTCATCCCATCATGGATTGTTCATCAACATATGCATCATTCCCATCAAAGGAACTATAAACTTTTGAAATGACCCTAAATATAGAAAATGAGGGTAAATTTTTCATAATTTTTAAAACTATTAAAGAATAGAAGAAACCGCGAAATATAACTTTAACAAGTAACCCCAAATCATTTTGAATAACCTATCCCATATATGAAGATATGAGAAGGTGGATAATTAAATCAAATGTTTCTTGGACAATCAATTGCATGATCATCGATCAAGGAAAAGCGAAAAATTAGGGTGATTTAAAGCATACCAATGGATATAAAGAGAGGTTCAGGAAATACCCTCATTGATTCACAAAATTATGTAAATTCTATAAGTTATGATCATAGTACCACCCTCAATTGATCCACACAGTTTAGGAAAACATGACAGGCCAGCATCAAATGAATGAATTTATTCGAGCCTATAGGGAATTGATTCATACGTGCAAGAGATACAGGAGTCCATGATTCATGAGGATGAATCGATTCATGTAAAGGGATGAATTGATTCAGGCGTGGGGATTTTCCTTGAACAGTAAAAACATTGAGGTTTGAATCGATTCGCCCCCAGGTGTGAATCGATTGAAACGATTCTGGAATTAGAAACAGTTAAAACAGTGCAATTGAATCGATTCACACACTATTCTGAATCGATTCATATCAATAATTATGCAGTAAGCATTAAATTCCTCAACTTCCAAACACTCTAACTTTTTCAAATCAAATCCAATGGTTACCAAATTTTGACACAAGCTAAAATATATTATTTATGACGTGTGGTCGTTGACCGTACTAAAAGATTCCTAAAAATGAAGAACTTATGCGTATAAATGTGTTTAGCTCATTTTGAGACATTTTGATGCAACTTAGGGGTCAATTCTCAATGGAATTGGTCCATTCCAATTTCAACAAGTCACAAATCACATATTTAAGCTATTGGAACCATCACATACTATGCATGACTCATAAAACTTGAAGTAGAAGGCATCTAAGGTCAACTTTTTGACTTTTTAAAATTTTTTCTCCAAACTTTATAAAACTTTGAGGTTATGTTTCGGTTGAGTGCAGTAACAATATTTGTGAAGGAAGTTTGGAAAATTCAAAGCCAAAAGGTCTAGATCTTAGATCTCAAGTAAGCATAACTTTTGCATTTTTTTGAGTTTTTAGGCATATGATATATGAAAATTTATGTAGAGAAAGCAAGGAATTCGGATCTAGAATCAAAATTACAAAAGGAAAATAGCACCAAAACAGATCTAAGAAAAAAATTCAAGAGGAGTTAGGACTCATGATACCACTTGTTGTAGGAATTTCTTCAATTCCTAGCTTTTGTTGAAGGATCTTCTCTTCTTGAACCTCGTAGATCCACAAGGCCACAAGAGAATGGAGAGGATAGTCACGGTTTTGGAAGCTTATAGAGGAAGGTAGGAGAATCTTATGGTGGAAGCTAGCTTGTGGTGGAAGTTAGAAGGAGAAAGAACCTAGATCTAAGGAGAATTTGGTCTATAAATGGAGGAGATGGAAATGAGAGGAATGGAGTAGGATTCCGCCACTCTCTAGGGAGAAGAGATATAAGGTATAGAGAGTCACCACCTATGGGAGAAGACCCAAGATTAAGACTAGAGAAAGGAGCCTAGAGCTTCTACTTTCTAGAGAGAATGGAGAGTTTCTCACTCTAAAATTTCTTATCATTCAAGTTATGATGGAAATACAAAGGAGATGAGCTTATATAGCTCCATGAGACTTTTGGCCAAAGCTTCCTAATCATGGGCCTTGGATTAGCTCCTAAGGCCCAATCCTAAAACCTACTCTACTTGGCCCAACACAAGTCCAAAATCAAAATAGAACAAGGTACAAGGCCCAAAAGTGGCCCAAGCTCAATGGCTATGCAAAGCCCAAACTAATTCTAAAATATAGTTCTAATATACCTAGAACACAAAGGAATGGAAAATATGTACAAGATATATAAGGCCCAATGATGAGGCCCAAAGGAGGCCCAAACTTCCACACCAAGCCCATTACCCTTCTATAGTGTAAGAGAAAAGAGTAAGGGTCTTCAATAGCTTCTCCTTGGGCTTGGATCCACTCAAAGAATGTATATAAGAAGCTAAATACTTTTGGAGACCTTCCTTGGCTCTCTTGGCCCTTGACCTAGTCATAGGGCCCTTGAAAGCATCCAAGGCAACCTCCAAAGACTGTGTAGGGTCCCTGGCTTCTTCGTGGGTGATGGCCATGTCAATTATGCATAAATTTCTTATACAACCTTCATAATTTAATCAATTCATCAAGCAACATGCACATCAATGCCATTAATTGGCTAAGAAACTTCATAAATAACATTTATTCATTAATATGGAAAACAAGGTCATCGTATCTTAGTTAACATCAACCAATATTAAGGTCACTACCAAAAATTGGCCTTTCAAAACATACAAGGCTCAATTTTTCACAAGTGACCCCCAAAAGAATACATGCTATCATCCAACATTCATGAAACAAAGAAGCATATACATATATCAAATGTTTTACAAAAAAGATGCAGGCCAGGGCTTATAAGCTTCCATTCCATATTTACCTCCTCCATGACTCAATCCTCCTAAAGAGTAGGATATCCAACATACCTACATCAAACTTTAAAAATGGCAATTAGGAGGTGAGTAACATATACCAAATGATCCAAAATCATACATTATGATGATACATATACATGTGTGCATAACATTTATTTCTCAAGAAGCATCATAAGCTCCATTCACATATCATGTCATTCTATTTCAACATTACACATATCCAATTCAATATATATATTCGCAACATACCTATCTCAAGAAGCATTACAAGCCTCGTTCTCATATCATGTCATCTCATCTCAACATAAACACATGCTCAAGTCAATATATTCATAACACACATATCAAAATCATTAGCATTCTCAATAAAAGTCATCACACACTCAATGTTAGTACCATATCTTTCCTTTTTATTTATCAATCATCCATCACCACGACGTGCTACCAACTAGGCATATCTCTGGCTATATGCAAATGCTTTTATGGCTAATTCATATGCACAATGAAATCAATAACAACTACGGATCTGACTATGGGAAACAACATCATATATATATATGGGTGAAGCATAGGTGTGTTACTATGCCCATACTGTAGTAGTAAAAGTGTACACTTACATCTCAATTCATGCATGTTTAACATTGCTCTTTTACTGGTATCAAACCGCCATCGCCTATCTATAGCACTAGTAACCCCATTACTTGCGAATTACTTACATGGCCTCACTTGTCATAAGTGCTACGGGCCTCTCCCAAACACACATTGAGAGAGCCGTGCCCCGTCGGACACCGAGGTAACTTGCTCATCACAGAGGCGCCCACCCACTGGGCCTGCTATATAGGGTGCCTTGTCACCAATCTAAGGGCAGCTTTATGATTCCCATAATCACTAGGGAATAACAATAATTTACCCGTGCACCGGGTCGCCCTCCCACTGGGCCTACCTAGTGGAACCCCTAATATCCCACATAGACAGCGTATGATATGCCTTGGATGCAATGCAATGCAAATCAAATGCATTCTCACACTATGCATCCTAAATGCCACTCCACCATCAATAATTCATCATCAACACTTAGTAGAAGTTTATATACTCATCATTCTCAAACATCACAAACATTCATTGGATTTCATACACATAACCAGTTAGTGGCAATCACAACTCATCAATTTACATATCATGGAATGTTCAATAACATTGAAATCAATACAATCATGGTTCCAAGCCATTAACAATAACACTCATTAATCATGAGTCAATTCAACATCATAATCATCATCCCATAAGCATAAGCCACATATATAACACCATTCACTCAAAATGCATTTCAATCAAGTAATCATCAAATTATTAATCCAAGCCAAATTTACATAACACAACCATATACACATATCGCTAATGGATAAAATCAAGCATTTAGAGATGTTACCCCCTCCTACCTTAAGAGAAGTAGAAATCAACGCGGTCCGAAGATCCCGCCTCGTCGATGGGGTTGTTTCCTACATTATACAATATACCACATAATCAATTTCTATTCAACTACCAAGATTCAAGTGCTCATAATTAACTACTTGTTGTTTTATGCCACTTTAATCCTCAAACCTCATTTATCTCATTTCCTCCACCATGGGTTAGGTGCCTAAATTTATTATTATTCATTTAAAGTTAAGCTCATTCATGGGTTTCCATATTAATTATTTCCAACAACCATTCTTAATCACTTAATCTCATTAATGGCCATCTACCATCAATGTTGGCATCTCACCTCATTAACTACATTCTCCTAACATCAATAAATACTTTTCTACCCATATTTTACATTTCCCCTAAATTATAGGGTTAGGGTTTCATTGAAAGCTAACAACCATCATCAATGTTCATCATTTCCCATCATCTTCCATGCCATTTTTGTATACCACATTATGCCCTCATAAAACCCATATTAAATGCACCCCACCTTAGGGTTTCATATCATAAATGCCTCTTCTAGACAATCTATACATATTTAACACTCTCCCAATAATCTAACCTCATAACCAAGGGCTTAGAGCTCAAGAAAATAGAGAGGAATCCTTACCTCAAGCCAAGCAAAGAGAGCTCCAAGAATGGGAGAAGAAGTGCACGAAAATGAGAGGGAGAGGGAGTGCTTCAAAGCACCATTGTCATATTCTCCAAGCTTGTGCAACCAAAAATAGAAGAAGGAAGAATGGCACACCATACTTGGGTCTTGGAGAATGGAAGAAGAAGAAGAAGCGTGGGAGATGAAGAGAAATAAAGTATAGAAGGAGAAGGAGAAGGAGAAGCAACGTGAAGTGAAGGGGGAGAATAGGGGTTTTAGTGTTTTATTTTAACCCATCACTTAAAGTTCTCTATTTTAAATCAAACAGGATCTCCATTTGGGCTTAATATATATTCCAAAAATTATTCTGAGTATATATTCAGATTCCCTAACTGTGATACGTGGAATACATTATGCAGATTTACAAGATGTGGAGGGAGTGCAATCTGATAAGCGACATCACCGATTCGCTATAGAATCTTATAAGACCCAATGAACTTAGGACTTAATTTTCTGCTCTTTAAAGCCCTTCCAATACCTTTATCACGCGAGACTATCAAGAATACATGATCACCAACTTGAAACTCAAGGGGTTTATGTCTCTTATCATAATAACTCTTCTGTCGGTCCTAAGCAACCTTTATATTCTCTTGTATCTTTCTAATCTGCTCGGTAGTCTCCTGAATAATCTCTGGCCTAAAGCCAAACTCTCACCAGTTTCCAACCAACATAGAGGTGTTCTACACTTTCTGCCATAAAGTGCCTCATAAGGAGCCATATAGATACTACTGTGGTAACTGTTGTTGTAAGTAACCTTGATCAATGGAAGAAATCTCTCCCAACATCCACTGTACTCCAGAACACAAGCCCTCAACAAATCTTCAAGGCTTTGGATAGTCCTCTCGGATTGTCCATCGGTTTGAGGATGATAAGCAGAACTAAGCTTCAACTTAGAACCCAACTCATGATGTAGGCTTCCCCAAAATTGAGAAGTAAACCGAGGATCACGATCGGATATAATACTAAATGGCATACCATGCAATCTAACAATCTCTTTTATGTACAATTGGGCTAATTTCTCCAATGAACTCTTTATATTCATGGGTAGGAAGTGAGCACACTTCGTCAACCGATGCATAATCACCCATATAACATCATTTCCAGCACGAGTTCTAGGTAAACAGAAACAAAATCCATAGCAATAATATCCTATTTCCTAATAGGGATCTCCAAAGGTCTCAAATAACCAGATGGTTTTTGATGCTCAACTTTAGCCTTCTGGCAAACAAGGCAAGATGCAACAAAATTCGCCACACCACGTTTCATACCGGGCCACTACAAACTTTTCTTCAAGTCTTGATACATTTTAGTGGAACCAGGATGAATGCTCAATACACTCTTATGAGCTTCTTCAAGTACCAACCTTCTCAAATCACCACCAGATACAACATAAATTGGGCCCTTCACACGCCAAATACCATCATGACCTTCAATTAAGAATGAATTCTTCCCATTAGCTTGAGTTTCTTTCATCTCAATCAAATACTTATCTTTCGCTTGTTGTATTTTTACATATTCAAGGAACACATTTGCAACCGTCAACATCTCAAGGGACATCTTTTTTAGGGTATATATTTCCACACCCACATTCAAGTTTCTAAATTTCTCAATTAGCTTCATCTCTTTCACCATCATTGCGGAAACATACAACGACTTCTGACTCAAGGCATCGGCAACCACATTTTCCTTCTCGGGGTGGTATCTCAAATCAAACTCATAGTCTTTAAGAAACTTCATCCATCGTTGTTGGTGCATATTGAGTTTCTTCTAATTAAACAAATATTTAAGACTCTTGTGGTCACTAAAGACCACAAACTTAGAACTATACAAGTAGTGTCGCCACAACTTCAAGGAAAACACAACCACCGCCAATTCAAGATCATGTGTGAGATAATTAACCTCATCCAGTCGTAACTGTCGCAACGCATAGGCTATCACACGTTCATTTTGCATCAGCACACAACCAAGACCAAGCTTAGAAGCATCACAATACACCATAAAGTCATCCAATAAGTCGGGCAAAACCAACATAGGAGCAGAAATGAGTCTAACTTTCAACTCTTGGAAACTCTTCTCGCAATCAAGATTCCACACGAATGGTTGATTTTTACGGGTTAGCTTCGTTAATGGAAAAGCCAAACGGGAGAAATCTTCAATGAATCTCCAGTAATAATTGGCAAGACTAGGAAAACTCCTTATTTCGGTCATGGACGTCGGTCTTTCCCAAGCCATCACGGCTTCAATCTTAGATGGATCAACTGCAACACCATCTTTGGAGATAACATGTCCAAGAAATTGGACCTCCGACAACTAAAACTCACACTTAGAAAGCTTCGCATATAACTCTTTCTAGCAAAGGACATTCAACACAAGATGAAAAGGTTTTTCATGGCTCTTGGAATAGATAAGGATGTCATCAATAAACACCACCACAAATTTATCAAGATAGTCATGGAAAATACGATTCATGAAATCCATGAAAATAGCGGGAGCATTTGAAACACCTTAAAAATTGGGGGTAAATTTTTCGCGATTTTAACATCATTAATTAATGAAGACATAAAGTAGTGAAGCTCTAATTCATCACCCTGGATCTTTGAAAGACCTATCTCATATATTGAGATATGAGAAGGTAAGTTAAAAACGATTAATGAGAAATCCTCAATTAAAAACAGCGGAAAGAGTTATTCAAATTGATGCTATAATATTGGATTTAAAGAGGTTAAACATCATGAGGTTTAATGACTTCATAATATGTCCAAAGTATTTTTAAGATGATACAAGAAGAAGATTTGATGCAAAGGGAAAGGAAAATAATCAAAACAATACAATTTGGAGAATCAGGGCACCACTCGCTCAAGCGAGTGCTACTCTCGCTTAAGAGTCTGTGGGGTACGCTTGAGCGAGCCAGGAAAACACGCTTGAGCGAAAAAAAAAAGAGAAGCATCAAGTGCCCATCTTGCTTGAGCGAGCCCTGCTCGCTTGAGCGAGCCCTGCTCGCTTGAGCGAGATTGCTCCAGTAGCCAATCCCATTGCCCCTCGCTTGAGCGAGCCTCCAAGAACACAGGCCATTCGCTCAAGCGAAATTAGTCCAGTAGCTAAATACCTCGCTCTCGCTCAGGCGAAACCTTACTCACCTGAGCGAATTTCCTCCAGTAGCTAATACCTGATGCATGGGCAATCTCGCTTGGGCGAGATGCTGGTTCACCCGAGCAAAACACGTCCAGAGACGACTCAACACCGCTCTCGCTCGAGCGAGAATTGTCCAATATACTTATAACCATTGTAGGGGAGTCTCGCCTGAGCGAGGCCCACTCTCGTTTGAGCGAGATTTGGCCAGTGACTATACTACCAACACAAGGGATTCTTGCTTGAGCGAGAATCCATCTCGCTTAAGCGAGAATATCAATACATACGTAGAAACTTGTAATTTTTCACAACTCAACATATGAAAATCCATTCAAGGCAAAATTAAACAGGTTTAATGCATCACATACATCATATTAGGTATTTTAAACATATTCTAATTAATCATACTCTATGATCTCTATTCAAATTCATGAATCATATCATAATTAAGTCTATCATCTTGTACACTTTATAAAATTTAGATCCTTATATAACCATTCATTCATTTATCAAAATTATAAGTCATTCACACCATATTCGTCATTCATACAATGACAAGGTCACAAATGAAAATGAGCCATACACCCAAAGGTCTCATTTTCCTACATGACCTCCAAAATCATCCTTCATCTATTTATCATCCATACAAATTATCCACATTAATTCATGGCTATACAAAAGATCCATCATATATATACATTACAAAAGTATATGTATAAGCCATAAAATCAAAACAATTTCCGGCCAAGGCATCTTTACCCAAAAATGTCTTTCTTCACACAATTCCTCCACACATGAGCTCCATAGTCAAGCCCTACAACACAAGAGCTAAAAAAGATAGACCACATGGAGAGTGAGTATACTTTCTTAATGATAAAAAATCCAACAATTTGTAATAACATATATATGAATGCAAGTTAAACATCTTCTCCCAAAAAGGAGTTCAAATGACACTAAAATCAATAGATCACCCAATTCATAGAACACTCATATTCATAAAGATTCATTGAGCCATACCAAACCAATAACATAAATATAGTTAGTGATCAAGAGGATTCCACATACACTTCACATAACTTCCTCATTGGGATATCACTCAATGCCATGCTTCTATGTCTAATGCACATGCTGGTGTTTAAAGATGCATATCCACGGATCCGATTTCATTTCATCAGGTGATCGCAACTACCATAATCATTCATTCATTGCAAGGGTACTCCCTCTAGCAGCCTCACAAGGTGCTTTCTCATGATCGCAACCACGTTCAACAATTCATAATGGTTTCCCACCTTGTAAGGGGTACTCCTGCCTCGTGATCGCAACCACAGGCATTTAATCTCAATGGTCCCGCAGGGCCTTTCATTTCAAACACCAAGTGATCACAACCATCGGCTCAATATCATAGGAACTCACAAGCCCTTTATATCTCAAATCTGAAGTGATCGCGACCACTTTTCAAGCATCATGTTATGCATGCCATGCTATGTATGCAATAATGCTCATGCATGTCTTAGCCTTATAAGGATTATCTCACCCTCTCATCTAGGGCACCACTCATACTCAATCATAATATTAATCCTACATAATCAAATATATATATATATATATATATATACCATTTCACAATCAACCATCGCAAGATTCAATCTCTATTTCATATCACACACATAAAGCACTACATCCATTCAAGGAGCAAAATGCAACATGACATCAATACATACATTATCAACATACAAGGTTTCATGCATTTAGAAAATACACATCTCTCCTACCTCAAGAGAAGTAGACTTTTGGGTTTGATGTTCCTGCCTCACAAGTGTTATCAAATCCTCATCCATTCAAGTATCATTATCGATATGTACACACACATATATATACATGATTCTCATTATGTAGAAACTATTTATAAGTTTGTTCATTTGCCTAATTAGGCTTTGGGAATTCCTTCCCTTGAATGAAAGCTCATTATAATTAGAAACAATAACTCCACTAACTAGGTTACCTACACATATTAATTTCCCACCAACACCTTGGGTGAGTGTGAACACCTATTTTTGTCCGACAAAATATACATATTAAAATATGTAAGTAAAAAAAAAGAAAAACAAAAGAGTATAGAATCCGGAGTCAATGTTGACTGCATTAACCGAGGTCCTAGCACGGTCTCCTGGCCGGTGTTACCTCACCAACTCTAAGTTTACACAGCCTCAGTGGAGTATGGTATTTTATACCTCAGATCGGTGGGAATCCCAGGTTCTTCAAGTTAGTTAAAACTGATCCGTACTCGAACTTCAAGACACATCGGAGGTGAACCTGCAGAAGATTCTCCAATGCTTAATTATCGACCGGGGTGGAGAGAAATATCCATAGTTGACCGATGATTTCAGACCCCGGTTATGACTTACTAGTTCTTATTGGTGACGTGGTGCGGTACTTAGAACCTCGTCCATTCCAGTTGCCACCCCGGATCATATTTTATTAAAAAATAATAATAAAAATGGCATAGTGACTGTTGGAATAGTAACTCTTCCCCATTTCTATAAATACTCAATTCCTCTTCATTTCCTACCACACCTCTCTCATTTCATCAACTTTCTTTATTTCTCTCAAGCAATGGCCAATGGATGCCGAAGCCAAGAGGAAAGAATAAGGGAAGGAAAACGATGTTTTGTGACTATCTTCTTGCTCCTTATAGCGTGGGTAGTAATTTATCTTTATTAGATACTTTATGTATGGCCACATGTGTAATAAATAATTTATATTTCCATAAGAGTAAATGATTACTCATTTGTATTTAATTTTTTTAAAAAAAATCCAAAAAAAAAGAAATCCCAAAAAAAAATCTGAAAAAAATAAAAATGGGCCCAAAAAAAGCCAAAAAAAAGTCCAAAAAGTCAAAAAAAAATCAAAAAAATGAAATGGGCCCAAAAAAAGGTAAAAAAAGAAGTTCAAAAAAAAATCAGAATTTTAAAAAAAAAGGAAAAAAGTCACGTAGGTTTTTTGGTGGATTTTGGAGGTGGGACCCAGTTTGGTTGGATAATTGGAGAAAATTGGGGAAATTGACATCAAATTTGGACAAATTAGAAAAGTAGGAAAGTGATGTCATTTATGGAGGATCCAATGCCAATTTTCTCCTATAAATAGAAGGTGATTTTGAGGTATTTTGGGGAAAGAAGGAAAAGAAGGGAAAGAGTGCTAAATTTTTGAGAGATTTTTTAAAAGTTTTTATTTCTTAAAATTATATTGTGTAATCCTAGTTAGGAAAATGAGTGCATCATTCTATTATGTCTTAGTATGTGAGTTTTGTGAGTCAAAATACTGTATAAGTGTTGTAACCGGTGTCCAAACACCCTCGAATTGAGTCCAAACAAAGCCAAAAGCAAAGGAAATCTACACAAAATTGATTTCCCGACTTCCGTTCTAGTTCCTCTTTAATTGTTCTTATACCAAGGTATTTTTAATTAATACAAGGATTTTTATTTACATTTATTTATTCATCTTTATTTAATTGTTATTTATTTTTCTGCACTTTTATTTTTCTTTATTTATATTCGAGCACTTTATTTTCTTGCACTTTATTTTTCTACAGTTATTTATCTGTTTATTTATTTTTCTGCATTTCCATCTTTATTTATTTATTTGTACCTTTATTTTTCTTTATTTATTTTTCTACACTTTTATTTATCATTATTTACTTTTCTGCACTTTTATTATTGTTAATTTATTTTTCCGCACTTTATTTATCCACACTTTACATTTCTGCAATTATTAGTTTATTTATTTATTTTTTGCATGATTATTTTTTATTTATTTATTTTTATGCCTTTTTATTTCTATTTATTTACTTTTCTGCCCCTTTATTTTTATTATTTACCTTTCCGCCCCTTTATTTTCATATATTTACTTTCCTGCCCCTTTATTTTTGTTATTTACTTTTCTGCCCATTTATTTTCATGTATTTCCTTTTCTGCCTCTTTATTTTTATTATTTACTTTCCCGCCCCTTTATTTTGATGTATTTACTTTTCTGCCCTTTTATTTTATGTATTTGTTTTTCTGCCTCTTTATTTTATGTATTTATTTTTCTGTCCCTTTATTTTTATATATTTATTTTTTCACCCATTTATTTTCATTATTTTTTTCTTTGTACTTTCATTTTTATTTATTCAGTATCTTTATTTTTCTACGCTTTTATATTTAGTTATTTATCTTTTTGCACTCCTTTTTTATTTATTCATTTTTCTATACTTTCTATTTATTTATTTATGTTTGACTATTTTTAAATAGTTTATAAATATATACATACATAATTATCCATTTTATTATGGTCATGATTTCCTATTATTTTCTCTTAGTAACCTTTTGATAATTAAGAAAAATCATTATCATAAAAAATGACAAAAACCATGACAAATAAATAATGTGTTATTTACTCATTTATCTTCTTAAATTTAAAATGAGATTAATTTAGATGAGACATCTTATTAATCTTATTTTTTCTAAAAAAATAGTTAAATAAGGTTCATTTGTCAATTTTAATTAGTTAAGTGTATATATATTTCTTTATTTTCATGTTGACGTGTTTAATTCTATTTTTTTTTCTTATGTTTTTTTTGAACTTTTTTTCTTCATTTATTTATTTGTTTTGAACTTTATATTTCTCAATAAAATCAATAGATTTTTTTTAACTAGAAAATAATTAAGACAAGACGTCTTATTGTTTTTATTTTTATGGTCTTTTAATCATTTATTTGTTTATTTTCTTAGAACTAAAAAATAACAAACTTAGGAGATATATTTTATTATTATTTTTGTTTTATTCTTATTTATATATAATTTTTTATTGTTATGTATATTATTTATCATTGTTTTTATGAAGCATGAAATATTTGATAATCATTTTTTTGAAATTATGCATGATCAATTTGGGTAACTATTTTTTTTACGGACAGTGTGGGGTGCTAGTACCTTCCCCTCCTGTAATTCGACTTCCGGACTAAACAGAATCTCATTTTTTTAAAAAAAAACTAGTGCTATTTAAAGGTTTTCCTAATATTTTCCTTAATAAATATTAGTGGCGACTCCTTGAACCCTTTATTTTCTTTAGGCTTCCCAAGGGCCTCATTTCAATACATTTTCAATTTTCTTTTATTTGTCTTTAACTAGTCCGCGTCGCGCGCCGGTACCCTGGTCGCGACAGATGGCGACTCCACTGGGGATATTTTGAGAGTCAAGCCCGTTAAATTGATCTTGTGTTTTTTATTGATTGTTAGTTATTTTATCCTTCATATTTATTTATTATGTTATTCTCGTTGTTCATCTAATCTTCTAGTTATTTTAGATTTTATATTGTTTTTTTTCTTCTTTATTGCTTTAACTTAGAACCATAGGGTAGAAGACATGTGATATTTATTTTGACCTATGTTTGTTCATTATGAAGAATGGGTGAAAGTCTAGGTATGAATGCCCCACACACTTCACATTCACCATAATGCACACACTATTAGAAGGGACCCTATTCCCGGGCCCGCAAAAGACATAGGCTAGGGGAGATTATTAGCGGTGTCATTTAGGACGAGACGTCCTACCATGATTCGCGTGAAAATCTCAGCCGGGGTGTTATCTTAGTTATGATGTCCGCACTAAGTAGGATTCCCTACTTTTTGCATAAGACTCATAGCTAAAGATCAGAGCTCCGGTGACCTTCTTAGAACCAATTAGAACAATCACCTTTTGAGGGAACGCGATTAAAGAGCCTTAGAGCCAATTAGGTGGTTACCTTGTCTAAGACACAATTGGGCAAACATTCCTTTTATCTTTTATTCATTTGCACAAAGTTTTCTTTTTTTAAAAAAATCATCAAAAATGTATATTTTCTATACTTAAGTCATGATAAATATTATCACACTTTTATGTGAGGATATTTATCAAACTATTTTCTTTGTTAATCTAATTCATTTATTTCTTTTGTTAAAGGAGAAATTTAAACATTGGTAAGTATCACAAAAAAAATGGAATTTAACATGAGATCAAGTGATCAAGAAGTGAGGGCAACTGGTTTGAAAAATTTGTTACACCTCAAAGTCATCAAATCAAATACTAGCAATCTGTTATCCTTAAGCAAAAGGATGTATATTACTCAGAAAATGACCTTTAAAAGAAAGTATGGAAAGATCCTAAAATTCTTAGAGGTCAAAGTGCAAGAAGGGGCCCTTACTACTCTAGCTTAGTTTTATGATCCTCCTCTCCACTGTTTTACATTCAAAGACTTCCAGTTAGCTCCTACTTTGGAGGAGTTTGAATAGATATTTGGCTTGCCATTAGAAGATTTAAAACCTTATCGTCAAACCGAACATCATGCTTCAATCTTCAGTGTAGCTTGCATTCTCAAGATGGATCCTGAAATGCTTAAGAAGGCTCAATTAAATAGGAACCAAATTTCAGGATTTGCACTAAGCTTCTTTGAGCAGCAACTCCTCAGTCAGGAAGGGAAAGGAGAATGGGACGTGTTTATTGACATTTTGGCATTGGTCATCTATGGTGTGATCCTTTTCCCAAGCCTTGATAACTATATTGATTTTAAGACAATTGATGTTTTCCTAGCTAGAAAGCTTAGAGGTGAAAGTTCCATAACTGCTGTCTTGGCTGATATCTATTGTACAATGGATGCTGTCACAACCGAAATGGGAAGAAGATTGTCTGTTGTCTACCTGCCTTGTATCTATGGCTTACTTCTCATGTCTTCAATCAAGTTGGTAAGGTTGAATGTCCGATCTCTGATTTGAAGCTCCTTAGGTTAACCAAGAAGACTAATAGGGAGTGGGCAGGACATCTGGTAGGATTATCTGCTAGCATGATTCGGTGGTACCCTCAGTGGATGAACGTGGATTCCATTATTTACTGCTGTGGGAAATTTCTGAATATGCATCTCATGGAAACTCAAGGATGCATCAATTATAATCCTAGCATTGCGAAAAGACAACTTGCTTATCCTATGATACAGCCTCCAGAAGAAGAAACAATGACACCTTTCCTTCATTATTATATTGAGGGAAATAGTGCTCCTGTTATTCAAACTGTCATTGATGCTTGGGGCAAGGTCCATAGGAAAGGAAAATAATTGGGTGTCCAAAGTTATGCTACAAAAGAAAGTTACCACCGGTAGATTTCAAATAGGGTAGCCATTGTCAAATTACCCTTCAAAGATCACGGAGCTCATGTGAAAAATTCAGTTCCCGATGAGAGCGAAGAGATTGAAAACCTAAAAGGTAAGCTAGCTGAAATGACAAAGAAAAACCAAGCTTTGGAGGATGAATTGATCAAAATTCAACAAGACAATGCTTCCCTTAAGAGAAAAAAGGTGTGAATTAGAAACTGCCTTCGAAGATGTCAGTAAAAAGCAGCGAATTGGAAAAGAACATATGATGCAATTAGATCAATGCCTCCAAACAGCGAACAACCAATTAAAGACCAAAGAGAAACAAAAGAATGATATATTGGCTGACAAAGGGCGGTTACGAGAAATTCTAGCCAAGACAAAAGAAGAAGCTCAAGTTCAAAAGAACCTTATGCAAGCACGAATTGATGAACTGGAACGACAAGTCAAAGATGTCGTTAGTGCTTGCGAGCGTGAAATAAATGAAGAAAAATGGCAAGCCATGGAAGACAAGGATATATATGAAGAGATTATACGTTTAATGACCCTAGAGAGGGTTGAGTTGGAAAGTCTTGTCTATTCTTAGAGAGACCATTTTTCTAATCTAGCCGGTCTTGCTAATAGAACACTTGGAGATATTCCTCACCTGTTGGAGAAGGTTGAAGCAATGATGAATCCACTTTCTACAACGGAGGAAATTGCAACATTCATCCAATACTGCAAGGGGCGATTGGATGAAATGAAGGTCTCGATTGCTAGAGCGAGAGAGAATTAATTTTGATTTGTTGTAACAACTAATGTATCAGAACTTGTTGATCAATGAACAAGTCTCATGTTGAATTTCCATTTTTCTTCTAACTTAGTACTTTAGAAAAAGACATTCTAAAAGAAAGGTTATTCTTTGCTTATCGATATTTAAAATTCATCATGTATTTACTTTACATCTCTTTATGTCATTTAACAATACTTGTTCTTGTACTAAGGGGGATTTCTTTGTATTTACTCACATCACGGGGAGAAAGGGCTCAAAGCATCCTTATCAAACTTGACTGCAAACAAGACTTATGGCAGAGCCGGAAAGCTCAATTGAAGAATTGAGGAATAAAGTTGGCCAGATCAAGGAACAGATGGCAGAAATACTTAAGCTCCTTGAAAAAAGAGTTACAAAAAAGGGATCCTCTGCAGGAAATGGGGAATAAACATCCGCTCCTCAAGTTCAAGCTCAAGAGGGAAGCCCTATACCTTTAAATGATCCTGCTCCAGTCACTGAAACTCCATTCATCTCACACCAACCTTATGGTATGCCATTGCCACCTTTTGTTTCCCAAGACGGGAATGTTCAGCAAGCATATGCTTGGCCTCCATATGGCCTACCTCAAGGATATTACACCATGCACCCTAATCCTAATCAAGAAAATCCTCCTACTACTTAATAAATTCCCAATCCCCCGACATCTAACCCTCCAAATTTCAACCAATCAACAGTTGTTCCCTAAAACACTTTGGCTCCACCCAATGTCACCCCACCTAATACAATTCCTCCATAAAACCATCAGATTCCAAATGATGCCACACAACCAAACCCACAAACAATCCCATACTATTTCCCTTATGGTTGCCCAAGGCCACAGGCAGGTGCTTCACAAAACTTGTCACACAAAGCTAATATCCCTCCATCAAATCCTAGTCAGCCAGCAGTGCCTTTGTCAAAAGGGTAAATAGAAATATTGGAAGAAAGGTTGCGTGCGGTAGAGGGAGGAAGTGGATTAGACGTAACAAATGTTTCTGAATTATGCCTAGTCCCTGATGTAGTAATTCCTCCTAAATTCAAATTACCAGAATTTGATAAATACAAAGGAACAACTTGTCCTTGTAACCATTTAACCATGTACTGCCGAAAAATGGATGGATATACTTATGATGAAAAGTTGCTGATCCATTTTTTTCAAGATAGCCTTGCTGGGGCAATATTGAGCTGGTACACTCACCTTGAACGAACTCGTATTCGTTGTTGGAAGGATCTAATCGATGCCTTTCTAAAGCAGTACAAATACAACATGGACATGGCACCAGACCAGCTGTAACTTCAGAATATGACCAAGAGGAATACTGAGTCCTTTAAAGAATATGCTCAACGATGGAGAGAAATGGCTGCACAAGTTAAACCACCCCTGATAGAGAAAGAGATAGTGGTAATGTTCATTGACACTCTTCAGCCACCGTTCTATGAAAGGATGCTTGGGAGTATATCATCAAGCTTTTCTGATATGGTGGTAATAGGAGAAAGAATTGAAAGTGGTTTGAGGACAGGAAAAGTTATCCAAAGTTTACCGTCAATAGGAAGACCTATGACAGGGGCAGGAAGAAGAAAAGGTGAAGAAGCAAATGCTGTAATGGGAAATCAAGGTCAACATAATCAAAAAATGTTCCACCCTCCCCCTTAACTTTTCCAGCCTCATTATCCACCATGCAGACCTTACCCTTATATAGCTGCTACTTCTGGAAATCCATTTCCCCATCCTCAATCATACAGACCTCCACTTGTCCATAATTTCAAGAATACACCACCTCCTCCTCCCCAACAATGGATGCAAAATCCCAACCCATGTCCTTCACCAAAAAAGCCAAACAATGACCGTCCTTCTGTCCAATTCAATCCAATTCCCATGACATATACTAAACTTTTGCCTCAACTTCTCAAAAGTTCTCTTGTTGTACGATGTCCTTTAAAACCCGTAGGGCCACCATATCCTAAGGGGTATGATCCCAATGTAAAGTGTGATTATCATGCTGGGGCACCGGGACATTCTATAGAAAATTGCATTGCCTTAAAGTTTAAGGTACGTGATTTGATAAATGCCAAATGCTTGGATTTTAAAGAAGGCTCCCCAAATGTGAATAGAAATCCTTTGCCTAATCATGGAAATGCTGGGGTAAATGCAGTAACACATGATTTGGGAAGTGATCGTGTTAGGAATGTTTCAGATATCAAAACTCCTCTCCCATGGATCTATAAGGAACTTTTGAGGAAAGGATTAATATCTGAAACTCAAAGTTCTAATGAGGACATTCATAATCAGATGCCCGTTGATGCAAAATTTATTGAAGTGCTTTAAAAATTACTTGACACATATCTGGTACAAGTTTATCGTCGCCCTTGCAATGATGTCAACATGATCCATGGACAGCATGGTACAGGCTCAGTAAGCCCAGTCACCCCTGTTCCTTTGGTGGTCTATTACACTAAGAAACCTCTGACTGAACCATTCGTAAATCATCCATCCTTGATAATTAGGACCCCATCTCTATTTTCATACAAAGATACCCATGCAGTACCTTGGAAGTATGAAGTGGATGTAATCTGTCAACTCCTAAAGGGATCTTCATCCTCGGTAACCAATATTTCAGAGACAAGTAGAATGACTAGGAGCGGATGAGTTTATGCTCCTGAAACTTGAGAAAAGAGGATGCGCCTGTAAGTGAAAAAGAAAGTCGTGGTAAAGAACAAGACCCCCCCGAGGAATAACAGAGAAAGATGCTTGTGAATTTTTGAAATTCATTAGGCAAAGCGAATACCAGGTCCTCGACCAGTTAAATCGCACTCCTGCAAAAATATCCTTGTTATCTTTCTTATTAGATTCAGAACCACATCGTGGAAGGTTATTGAAAGTCTTGATTAAAGCACATGTTGCGAAAGATATTTCGCCAGAAAAGTTCGAAGGGATAGTGGGGCATATTGCCTCAAATGACTACTTAACTTTCACCGATGAAGAGATACTTGCTAAAGGGAGAGGTCATAATAAGGCATTACACATCTCTGTCAAGTGTCAGGATCATATCTTAGCCAAGGTCCTAGTTGACAATGGCTCCTCTCTGAATATCATGCCAAAGTCCACTTTAAATCAACTACCTTTTGATGGGACACATATAAAGCCGAGCTCAATGGTGGTAAGAGCTTTTGATAGTACTCGAAGAGAGGTCATTGGAGATATTGAGATCCCTATCCAAGTGGGCCCATGCACCTTCAACATATTGTTTTAAGTGATGGATATCAATCCTGCTTATAGCTGCCTATTGGGGAGGCCTTGGATACATTCTGCCGATGTGGTTCCATCTACCCTTCATTAAAAGCTCAAATTTGTGGTAAACAACAAGCTAATCATTGTTTCTGGTGAGGGAGATTTCCTTATCAGCAAGCCCATGTCAACTCCATATATAGAAACGACTGAAGAAAGTCTTGAGACTTCCTTCCAATCATTGGAAATTGCTCACACCACTTATGTGAGCGAAGGGTTACAACTAGCTCGTCCTTCCAAAGCTTTTATGATGGTGGCTAAAGTGATGATGAATGGATTCCAACCAGGGAAAGGGCTTGGAAAGATGCTTGATGGAGGAGTAGAACCATTATTGGTTAAGGAGAATAAGAACGGCTTTGGGCTGGGATATCATCCATCTCCAATGGAAAGAGCAAAGGTTTTTGCAGATAAAAGAGAAAAATGACTTGCACGGTTAGAAAACTGAGAACCCCTAACTGCGAGGATCCCTATCTGTGACCTTTACTAAAGCTTCAGGAACGTAGGCTTGACATCTCCAGACCAAGTGGCGGTTGTCGATGATGAGTCCAAGAGAGAAGAAGACTTGATTTACCCTTGTCCTTTAGATACTGAGCTGTGTAATTGGGAAGCCATTGAGCTTCCAGAGATCATTTCAAAATATGAAATTAAATTCCAAAATAATAAGATTGCTTTCTCCCATCATGATTTTAATCCAACAAGTGAAGAGGACAAAGAGTCCGATGAACCTTCCCCTGAATTACTAAGGCTGCTAGATCAGGAAGATAAAGAAATTTCTCCCTATCTAGAAATTGTTGAAGTCATAAATTTAGAGAGTGAAGAAAACAAACAAGAAATCAAGATCGACACCTTTTTGAGTAGAGAACATAGGAGGGAATTAATAGAATTGTTGGTCGAATTCAGTGATGTGTTTGCTTGGTTGTATCAGGATATGTCGGGATTAGATAACTGCATCGTTGAACACAAGTTGCCATTGAAACCCGGTTGCATCCTTATAAAGCAGAAGTTGAGAAGGATGAAGCCAGAAATGCTCTTAAAGATTAAAGAAGAAATAACCAAACAGTTGGATGTTGGGTTCTTGGCTGTCTCCAAATACCCTGAATGGGTGACCAATATTGTTCCGGTCCCAAAGAAGAATGGAATGGTACGAATTTGTGTTGATTACCGGGATTTGAATAGAGCTAGCCCAAAGGATGACTTTCCATTACCACATATTGATGTTCTTGTTGATAACAAGGCCCAACATTCCATTTTTTCATTCATGGATGGATTTTTTGGGTACAACCAAATCAGGATGGCACCCGAAGACATGGAGAAAACCACTTTCATTACTTTGTGGGGAACCTTCTATTACAAAGTGATGTCTTTTGGATTGAAAAATGCCGGTGCCACTTACCAAAGAGTGATGGTAACTCTATTTCATGACATGATGCATAAAGAGATAGAGGTCTATGTGGATGATATTATTGCCAAATCCAAATCTGAAGAGGCTCACTTGATTGACCTATAAAAGCTCTTTGAACGCTTGAGAAAATTCAAACTCAGGTTAAATCCGGCTAAATACACTTTTGGGGCTAGCTCTGGAAGGTTGCTTGGTTTCATTGTCAGTGAGAAAGGTATCGAAGTGGATCCCAATAAAGTAAAGGCAATCATGGAAATGCCTTGAAAAAGAAGTACAAGGATTCCTTGGAAGGTTAAATTACATAGCTCATTTCATTTCTCAACTAACAGCTGTATGTAATCCAATCTTTAAGTTGCTTCGTAAAAATCAACCATCACAATGGAATGATGACTGCCAGGAGGCCTTTGACCAAATAAAGCAATACTTGTAATCCCCACCAATCTTGGTTCCTCCAACCCCGGGAAGACCACTCCTGTTGTATTTGATAGTAATAGATGAATCTATGGGTTCTGTACTGGGGTAACATGATGAGTCTGGGAGAAAAGAGCATGCTATTTACTATTTAAGCAAGAAGTTCACTGAGTGTGAAGCACGATATTCTACTGTGGAACGAACTTGTTGTGCATTAGCATGGGCTGCTCGTCGCCTAAGGCAATACATGTTATCTTATACTACTTGGTTGATATCTAAGATGGACACAATTAAGTACATCTTTGAAAAACCAGCTCTGACGGGAAGAATAGCTCGTTGGCAGGTTCTTTTGACTGAGTATGATATCATTCATGTCACCCAAAAAGCTGTAAGAGGGAGTGCTTTGGCTGATCACTTGGCCCACCATCTCCTAAAAGAATACCAACCAATGTCATTCGAATTTCCTGACGAAAATATTATGATGTTGTCAGAAGAGAAAGATTGTCCTAACAGAACTTGGACTTTGATGTTCGACGGGGCGTCGAATACACTGGGGCATGGGATTGGAGCCATCCTAATCTCACCAGATAACAAGCTTTTCCCATTCACTGCTAGACTTTGTTTTGATTGTACCAATAATATTGCAGAATATGAAGCTTGTTCTTTGGGGATTCAGGCTGCACTTGAAGCAAAGGTGAAATCTCTACAAATATATGGAGATTCTGCCTTGGTGATTCATCATTTGAAATAAGAATGGGGTACTAGAGATGGCAAATTGATTCCTTATCAAGATCACATCATAGAACTAATCAAAGGGTTTGATGAAGTCTCTTTTCATCATATTCCTCGGGATGATAACCAGTTGGCTGATGCTTTGGCCACGTTGGCTTCCATGTTCAATATGAGTAGGGAATGTGACATGCCCTTCATCGAGATTGAAAGACGTCTCGAACCTGCATATTGTCATGTGATAGAAGAAGAGCCTGATGGGAAACCATGGTTTCATGACATCAAAAATTATATTCAAAATCAAGAATATCCCCCTGGTGTTTCAGAAAATGACAAAAGAACCCTCAGGTGCCTGGCCGTGAATTTCTTTATAAGTGGGAATACACTTTATAAAAGGAATTATGATTTTGTTCTCCTTCGTTGCGTAGACGTGACGGAAGCTAACAAAATCATGAAGGATGTTCATGAAGGACCTTTCGGAACACATGTAAATAGGCACTCGATGGCAAGAAAAATTCTTGGATCTGGATATTGTTGGATGACGATGGAAAATGATTGTCATAACTATGCCAAGAAATGTCACAAGTGTCAAACCTATGCAGACAACATTCATGCACCACCATCTTCTTTACACGTTCTAACTGTGCCTTGGCCTTTTGCTATATGGGGCATAGATGTTATTGGTCCCATTGAACCAAAAGCATCAAATGGGCATCGTTTTATTCTTGTGGCCATTGATTACTTCACTAAGTGGGTTGAAGCATCTTCCTACACCAACGTGACTAAAAATGTTGTGGTCAAATTCATCAAAAGGGAATTGATTTACAGATATGGCTTTCCAAATCAGATCATCACTGATAATGGCACAAACCTGAATAATAAAATGATGGATGAACTCTGCGAGGAATTCAAAATCAAACACCTCAATTCATCTAAGATGAATGGAGTAGCGGAACCTGCTAACAAAAATATAAACAAAATCATACAAAAGATGATTGAAACCTACAAAGACTGGAGTGAATTGCTTCCTTTTACTTTACACGGGTATCGTACCTCTGTACGAACTTCGACAGGGGCAACACCCTTCTCATTGGTGTATGGTATGGAAGTTGTTTTACCAATAGAAGTAGAAATTCCGTCTTTAAAAGTAATCATGGATGCCAAGTTAGAAGAAGCTGAATGGGTTCGATCCCGGTACGACCAACTAAATTTAATTGACGGGAAAAGATTAACTGCCCTCTGTCATGGGCAGTTATACCAAAAGCGTATGAAGAAGGCATACAAAAAAGGCAAATGGAGGCCAAATTATGAAGGACCATTCATTGTAAAAAAGCCTTTTCTGGAGGAGCTTTGATTTTGACAAACATGGATGGTGAGGAGTTATCTTTCCCAGTCAATTCGGATGCAGTCAAGAAGTATTATGCTTGAAAAGATAGGGTAGTCATTTTGTCCTCCAAAAGTTTGGATTAAAATTATGATGCAAAACTATAATTTCCCAAGTAAATATATGGAATTCTCGATTTCAGTTCCAATTCTTGTTTTGTTAGGTTTCATTTGCATGCATTTTGTGAAAATATTTTTTTAACAAAAAAAACAAAAACAAAAAGAAAACAAAAAAAGTGAAAAGCATATTTTCAGTCTCGAACAAGCTTGATACTTCCCAATTACACAACCCTTGGTAATCAAGGATATTCCGCTCTTGCATGAGTAATGACGAGTCCCACAAGGATTATGGTTGTCACCCAGGAGACGAGATCATTAATCTTTGATTTTCCACTTGTCTATTTCTTCCATGCAGGGTTAAGGTTACAACAAGGACAAATGTTCCCCATGAAAAGTCAAGATCAACAGTTTCAGTCCATCACCTTACCCCAGGAAAGGTAATTTACTAAGATATAGAAAAGGAATCCTTGTATTCACTCGGAACCTTCAGTGAAGTCATATGACCAAAATTCAGTTTCTTTTAAATCTCAATCTTTCAAAAGTCTCAACCTCAAACACATTCTTCGTGAGTATAAATCTCATGTTTCATATAATTCAATTTCCTCTTATAAATGTCAAAATTTTATCCTCCACTGTAAGTCACAATGGCAGAGATATCTCCCTTACGTCTTACTTCATGTCCAAGCCTCAGGTATCCATCCCTAGGCTACTCAAACCATGTCGGGGGCGTTCCCCCAGTGATAAGTGTTGATTAAGCATTGATTTCATGACTTATTTGAACTAATTTTGTAAAGACTTGAGCTAAATTGATGAATTATTAAAGGAAGTGAGCATGAAACTTTTAAGTAGTGATGGATAGGTGTATAAAAGAAAAATAGTGTTAAAACTCTTGGAAAGTTGCAGGAAATTCAACAGGAAAGCAAGGCAAGCTTAAGCTTGAGCAGGCAAGCTTAAGCGTGAAAGATCAAGCTTAAGCTTGAGCAGGCAAGCTTAAGCATGAAAGATCAAGCTTAAGCTTGAGCAGGCAAGCTTAAGCGTGAAAGGGCAAGCTTAAGCGTGAAAGAGCAAGCTCAAGCATGATTGGGAGCGTTTGAAAATAGCAAGCTTAAGCTTGAAGCTTGAACAAGTTGTAGAGCATCAGGACCTCTCACGCTTAAGCGTGAACACTAAGCGCTTAAGCGTGGAATGATAAAAATGGAAGCCTAAGCGTGGATTAAGCGTGGGCAAGCGTGAAGTTGGACAAGGAAGGCCACGCTTGAGCGTGGCTGTAGTGGTTTAAGCGTGAAACATTTAATGAGTATCAGGACCCTTCACGCTTGAGCGTGACCATCAAGCTCAAGCGTGACTCATACAACATGGGTCTCTTAATTCTTTATTCACCAATGATACGATGCCAACTCACCCATTTTCTTATGTTTCTACAAGTCTCTGAAAGATGCTGCATGGGTTCTATGCAAGTGGGCATGGGAAGCTAGAGTACAACCTCTATAAATCAAGCTGCAAACAACATTAGATTCATCCCCTGTATTTCCCTCAAAATCCAACCTTTTCCATTATTTTCTGTATTCATATTTTTGAAGGTGAAAATGCAAGGCATGAGTAACTAAACTCCCTTATGGGATTGGCTGTAATCCATTCAACACTGAAGTAATGCTGTTGTAAGTTTTTATTTAGTAATGAGATTTGATAAGTTTCTGTATTTCCTTCTGCATGTAATGCCTGAAAGTACTTGATCACTATTTTCTTGTTTTAAGTTTTCTCAAGTATGCTGGGAAGTGACTTTTGAAAGCAGATCTGAAAGAAATACTTATTGTGAGTAGGTAGCCAGGGATGGCGTCTAACGCAATAAACGTCAAAACAATCGATCGATAATGCTGGGATGATTTCAAAGTGACTGAGGGATCAACGGTTTGAAATCATTCTTATGAATTTTGTAGTCGAGGGATCGATACAAATGACTGTGATTGTGACGTAGAAATTATCTTTTCGATTTACTTATATAAAAACTTATGCATCTTACAGAAGGTGAAGATGTGATGAAGCCAATCCCTATTTTACAAAATTGATTTCTCTCAAAAACCATTCACTGTATCTTTTACAAATTTGATTCTCTGTTAGTTATTCACTTTTTCATTCAACATCATTCACAACAAAACAAACTAAAAACCTTCTACCTAATCAATTCAAAACTAAGACCTTCATTCTAACACCTCCCTAGTGGAACGACAACTATACTATATTACAACTTCTGTGTTTAAACTTGGCACAAGCATTACATTGAGTTCATATTATACAAACTTGATTCTCTTTCATTGAACTCTTCATTCCAATATATGAGAAATACTTCATCACCCAGTCATTTATTTTTCTTCAAAAGCTTCAGGTACACATTCCTAAGCTATGTCATCCAGTCAAACCAGTAAGGGGCATCCCCCAATCATTAATTTCATGTCAAAGCCTCAGGCATTCTTCCTTAGGCTATCTCAATCAAAATCAAGTCAGGGGTATCCCCCCAGTCATTTATTTTCATGTCAAAGCCTCAGGTATTCTTCCCTTGGCTATCTCAATCAAAATCAAGTCAGGGGCATCCCCCCAGTCATTTATTTTTATGTCAAAGCCTCAGGTATCCTTCCCTAGGCTATCTCAATCAAAATCAAGTCAGGGGCATCTCCCCAGTCATTTATTTTCATGTCAAAGCCTTAGGTATTCTTCCCTAGGCTATCTCAATCAAAATCAAGTCAGGGGCATCCCCCTAGTCATCTATTTTGTGTCAAAGCCTCAGATACCCATTCTTAGGCTCCTCTAAATGTCAAGGCAACCTCATATATCATTTATTTCTTTTCAAAGCTTCAGGTATCAACTCCTAGGTTATGTCATTTATCTTCCTGCCATGTTCCAGACGCTTCTTCTTAAATTGTCTGGTATTGGGACAACACCATTCGGCTGTTTACTTCTTGCCAAAAGTTGTCAAGTATTCTTAGTGGTGTTCACGTCTTTACTTTCTTTTCACATCAATAATATGAATATATCTCATATTCTTTCATGAAAAGAAGTAAAGAGGGGCATCTGTGAACACCTATTTTTGTCCGGCAAAATATACATATTAAAATATGTAAGTAAAAAAAAGAAAAACAAAAGAGTATAGAATCCGGAGTCAATGTTGACTACATTAATCGAGGTCCTAGCACGGTCTCCTGGCCGATGTTACCTCACCAACTCTAAGTTTGCACAGCCTCAGTGGAGTACGGTATTTTATACCTCAGATCGGTGGGAATCCGAGGTTCTTCAAGTTAGTGAAAATTGATCCGTACTCGAACTTCAAGACACACCGGAGGTGAACCTGTAGAAGATTCTCCAATGCTTAATTATCGACCGGGGTGGAGAGAAATGTCCATAGTTGACCGATGATTTCAGACCCCGGTTATGACTTACCAGTTCTTATTGGTGACGTGGTGCGGTACTTAGAACCTCGTCCATTCCAGGTTGCCACCCCGGATCATATTTTATTAAAAAATAATAATAAAAATGGCATAGTGACTGTTGAAATAGTAACTCTTCCCCACTTCTATAAATACTCAATTCCTCTTCATTTCCTACCACACCTCTCATTTCATCAACTTTCTTCATTTCTCTCAAGCAATGGCCAATGGATGCCGAAGCCAAGAGGAAAGAATAAGGGAAGGAAAACGATGTTTTGTGACTACCTTCTTGCTCCTTATAGCGTGGGTAGTAATTTATCTTTATTAGATACTTTATGTATGGCCACATGTGTAATAAATAATTTATATTTCCATAAGAGTAAATGATTACTCATTTGTATTTAATTTTTTTTAAAAAAATCCAAAAAAAAAGAAAGCCCAAAAAAAAATCTGAAAAAAATAAAAATGGGCCCAAAAAAAAGCCAAAAAAAAGTCCAAAAAGTCAAAAAAAAAATCAAAAAAAATGAAATGGGCCCAAAAAAAGGTCAAAAAAAAGTTCAAAAAAAATCAGAATTTTAAAAAAAAAGGAAAAAAGTCACGTAGGTTTTTCGGTGGATTTTAGAGGTGGGACCCAGTTTGGTTGGATAATTGGAGAAAATTGGGGAAATTGACATCAAATTTGGACAAATTAGAAAAGTAGGAAAGTGATGTCATTTATGGAGGATCCAATGCCAATTTTCTCCTATAAATAGAAGGTAATTTTGAGGTATTTTGGGGAAAGAAGAAGGAAAAGAAGGGAAAGAGTGCTAAATTTTTGAGAGATTTTTTAAAAGTTTTTATTTCTTAAAATTATATTGTGTAATCCTAGTTAGGAAAATGAGTGCATCATTCTATTATGTCTTAGTATGTGAGTTTTGTGAGTCAAAATACTGTATAAGTATTGTAACCGGTGTCCAAACACCCTCGAATTGAGTCCAAACAAAGCCAAAAGCAAAGGAAATCTACACAAAATTGATTTCCCGACTTCCGTTCTAGTTCCTCTTTAATTGTTCTTATACCAAGGTATTTTTAATTAATACAAGGATGTTTATTTACATTTATTTATTCATCTTTATTTAATTGTTATTTATTTTTCTGCACTTTTATTTTTCTTTATTTATATTCGAACACTTTATTTTCTTGCACTTTATTTTTCTATAGTTATTTATCTGTTTATTTATTTTTCTGCATTTCCATCTTTACTTATTTATTTGTACCTTTATTTTTCTTTATTTATTTTTCTACACTTTTATTTTTCTTTATTTTATTATTATTAATTTATTTTTCCGCACTTTATTTATCCGTACTTTACATTTCTGTAATTATTAGTTTATTTATTTATTTTCTGCATGATTATTTTTTATTTATTTATTTTTATGCCCTTTTATTTCTATTTATTTACTTTTCTACCCCTTTATTTTTATTATTTACCTTTCCACCCCTTTATTTTTATGTATTTACTTTCCTGCCTCTTTATTTTTGTTATTTATTTTTCTGCCTTTTTATTTTTATGTATTTACTTTTCTACCTCTTTATTTTTATTATTTACTTTCTTACCCCTTTATTTTTATGTATTTACTTTTCTGCCCCTTTATTTTATGTATTTATTTTTTTGCCCCTTTATTTTATGTATTTATTTTCCTGTCCCTTTATTTTTATGTATTTATTTTTCTGCCCATTTATTTTTATTATTTTTTCTTTGTACTTTTATTTTTATTTATTCTGTATCTTTATTTTTCTGCGCTTTTATTTTTAGTTATTTATCTTTCTGCAGTCCTTTTTTATTTATTTATTTTTCTATACTTTCTATTTATTTATTTACGTTTGACCATTTTTAAATAATTTATAAATATATACATACATAATTTTCCATTTTATTATGGTCATGATTTTCTATTATTTTCTCTTAGTAAGCTTTTGATAATTAAGAAAAATCATTATCATAAAAAATGACAAAAACCAAGACAAATAAATAATATGTTATTTACTCATTTATCTTCTTAAATTTAAAATGAGATTAATTTAGATGAGACATCTTATTAATCTTATTTTTTCTAAAAAAAATAATTAAATAAGGTTTATTTGTCAATTTTAATTAGTTAAGTGTATATATTCTATTTTTTTCTTATTTATTTATTTTTTAAAACTTTTTTTCTTCATTTATTTATTTGTTTTGAACTTTATATTTCTCAATAAAATCAATAGATTTTTTTAACTAGAAAGTAATTAAGACAAGACGTCTTATTGTTTTTATTTTTATGGTCTTTTAATCATTTGTTTGTTTATTTTCTTAGAACTAAAAAAATAACAAACTTAGGAGATATATTTTATTATTTTTTTTATTTTATTCTTATTTGTATATAATTTTTTCACTACAAAAAAATAGGTAAATAAGGGAGGTTTTTTAGAGGAGGTTTCAAAAACCTCCATAAAATAATTTAAACTGTGGCATTTTTTATACCCTCCTGAATTAAATTTAATAAAGGAGGTTTTTAATTTATTTTAGAGAGTTTTTAAAACCTTCTTAAATTAAATATTTTAAAGGAGGTTTTTAATTCAAATAATGGAGTTTTTCCTAAACCTCCTAAAGTTAATATTTTAGTTTCCAAAAAAGAAACTCATTCCTAAATTTCAATCTACCTAAATCGTAAATTCCCTCCAAACACTTTTCCATCTCTGAAAAGAAAATCAGTGTACGCTTTGAGCCATTCCATGTTCCACACTCCCTGGCACGTTCCAGCTTCCATTGTCTTGCACATTCCACGGCTTCCTACTGCTGGGTTAGTTCCACCATTCGCTAGTTCAACGAACGTTTACAGGTTAGGATTTTGTACCCTTGCCCCTTTTTTAATCTTTGGCCTTTGATTGTTTGTATTTTGATGATTTAGGGGTTAGGGTTTTCTCTACATGATTCTTTTTGTCTTGAGTTTTTGTTTTTTTAGGTTCAATTTTGTATAAGCTTCTGGAATATTATTAGGGAAACATAAACAAAAAACGCACAAAATTACCAATTTTATGAAAGCATTAGAAAGAACGTACAAAATTTCCAACTTCATGATATATCTAGAAATTCCTAAATATTATCTGTTGCAAACATGGGTATTAAACTTGATCATTTCCGTATAACAATGAAACTTGTTGTTTACTTTTAGTCAATATAAATTCATTAACTCTTATATTTCCTATCTCTGTTAACTAACTTTTCTAGAATAAACACACTAAATCCTATCCTCAATATTCTATCCTATTTGTTCCATGTACCTATCAAGTAACTTGTCGACAATATCTTTACCTTTTTCTGATTTATTACTTTTTTTCTAATTTATTAATGAAGTTCCAAGGATAGCATAATTTCTTAATTTGTAAAATTTTTTGATCTTAATCCAGTATGACAAGGCTTATAAATCATTTCTATTTTCAAGGATATCTGTTGTGAAATTGACCATGAAACCAAAGTCTTTCCTTTAAACTTTGTTAGAAATCTCACAAGTTGCCAAAAGGAAAAATCAATATTACAGAGGAAAATGTCAGAGGTAAATTAAAGAAAATAGGAGGACATAGATACATGGTTGTAACGTTAAGGTAATAGTATCTATAGACTATGTGAAGCCATATATATGTTATTTAAGTCTTTTTCCTTTTCTCCCTATCACGTTGCTAATGAACTTTCCAAGATAATTTGTCTCCTCCTTTACCAATAATGGATTTGAAGGGGTATCTTTCACAATCAACTAGTGTGTAGCTACACAAACATACTAGCTTGTTAGTTTCTTTAAGGGCATTAAAATGAGTATTTCTAATTAGTTATGGAGTGGAAGGTAAGGATGTTGTTGGATGACTCTGTCTCTAAGGATCTTGATCTATCAACATACACAAATTTGTATGCTTCAGCTACCATGTTGTTTCCTTTTTTTTCTTGTTGGTAGCTTGATTTGTGTGTTTGAATGAATCAACAATAAGTTGTAGATGTAATTTGAGGTTTGTTATGTGAATCAGTTGTAGATGTAATCTGAGATTTGTATGCTTTAGCTACCATGTTGTTTCCTTTTTTTTCTTGCTGGTAGCTTGATTTGTGTGTTTGAATGAATCAGCAATAAATTGTAGATGTAATCTGAGATTTATATGCATTGGCTGCCATGTTTCCTTTTTTCTTGCTGGTAGCTTGATTTGTGTGTTTGAATGAATCAACAATAAGTTGTAGATGTAATCTAAGGTTTGGATAATAAAAAACTTGTTGGAAACTTGGAATATATATAGAGATTAAAAAGTAGATAATAGGAAATTGCTATGTGATTTCTTACGGAATAATCAGATTCTTTCAACTTACAAGCTATAAAATGGACCCAACAAGCTAATTTAGACATACACGAGAATGAGCATATGTACCCAAATAAGTGTAGCTAGAGCCAGCACCTTTCATATTAGTTAAATGGTCTTTTCTCAATTCTCATCTCATCACATAAATCTAGGAAATTGCTTCTTTTTTTTTCTCAAATAAGTGTAGCTGGAGCCAGCACCTTTCATATTAGTTAAATGGTCTTTTCTTAATTTTAAATTAGCAAATTATTATTTTACTTTTTTTAAATTGTTGCTTTAAGATTGCAGTAGAAATTGTTTCTTAAAGGGATCTTGTAAATTAGGTATATTTTAATTTTAATTTCAATTTGATATACTTTATTTAGGTATAAGCTGAATAAAAATATGATGAGTAATAAAGTCCCTCCTGTCAAAATCAATGAACTAAAATAGGAAAAGGAAATTCTTGCATAATCAATAAAATTCAAGACAATATAAAAATAAATGTAGTAAGGACTTTCTTCTATCCATCACCAGAAATAGAAAGTTTATATAAGAAATAACTAAATATTTGTTTATTATTATTTTGTGAAGTTTTTTATTTTAATATTATACGCACGTAATATTGTGTACAGTATACACGCATTGTAAATCTATACAAGTTAACATATATGACCCTTTTTTTATCATGCAATAAGGTAAAGACATATTAATTAGGATAAGAATACACATATTTTTAACTTGTCTATGTGCTATTTTAAATCTTATATGATATTATAAAATATATCATAATTTATGATATATTATAATTTATAAATAAATGTTTATTTTTTATAAACTAAAATTTATTATTTTCAAATATGTTAAAATTAATTTTAGTATGTAAAATTGATAATTTGAAGGGTTGAAGATTGTCATAAAATTGCCATACACTCTCTTGCCACTGTTGCGAAAACACTTAGCCGTTTCCAAAGCCAAATTTGGTATTTCCTTCCGTGAAATGCAAGATGACTTCACACCAGAATTTTTTCAAAGTCTTAGCCAAATCTTTGCTATTTTTCTTCATGTCATATTGTTGTTAGAAACTTAGCCAATTTGTCTTATTCCAAAGTAATTTTTGTTATTGTTCATTTAATCCATTTAATCCACTTATTTTATATGAGACACTTTTTCATTTAATCCACTTATTTTATATTAGAAAAAAAAATAAAATTACATAATATTTTAAACTAAATATTGGTGTTAGCTCTACACACTAGATGTAATTGTATTTACTTTTTTATTTGTTTTGTCAATTATTTTCATTCTTATAAGTACTTTTTTTATTTGTTTTGTTAATTGTTTTCATTCTTATAAGTACTGTTGACAGCAAAGAAGTAAATTCAATTCTAGTTAAAAAAATGTGTAAATCAAATTCATGTGTGAATCAATAAAATTCCTATTTAATCTATGTATTTTAATCATAATTATATATAAAAATAAATCAGAAAAATAATAAAAGTAGATAATGTTTTAAACTAAATATTGGTGTTAGCTCTACACACTAGATGTAATGGTATTTCCTTTTTTATTTGTTTTTTAATTGTTTTTATTCTTATAAGAAAAGAAGTAAATTCAACTAGTTGAAAAAAATGTGTAAATCAAATTCATCAATTCTAGGACAACAAGACGTTGGCTGTATTCATGTGTGAATCAATAAAATTCCTATTTAATCTAAGTATTTTAATCATAATTATATCATAAAATAAATTAGAAGAAATAATCAAATTACATAATGTTTTAAACTAAATATTGGTGTTAGCTCTACATAATTGTATTTCCTTTTTATTTATTTTTTTGAATTGTTTTCATTCTTATATTATTACATAACTTTGTATGACTATTATTACATTTTCATGTTGTGTGATTAGATTGATTATTTATCGTATTTTTTATAGCTTTTATTTTATTGTATGTAAAGTATTCTATTTATTTACTTTTAAGTAATTTTACCGTATTATATATTTAACTCTAAATTTTTATGTAGTTAATATTCAATAATGGATAAGTCTTGGATCGCTAAGCCACGAAATACAATTGAGTATTCAATTGGGTTAGGAAATTTCTTAGATTTTGCATTTGAAAATGTGGCTGTTGGAGAGACAATACGATGTCCATGTCCAAAATGTGGGTTTGGGAAGTGGCAAACTAGAGATATAACTAGAGATCACTTGATTTTAAAACCATTTTTGATGTAGATGATGATAATATGCAGTTAGCTACAAACTATCTAAATGATGACATGATTGACTCGAACATTGATCCTAATTTGGAAACAAATGCCCAGATGTCTGAATAAACAAATATAATTCATTGGTGTTTCTTGTGTAGGTAATGGTTTGTTTTTTAAGGCATGTTTAAAAAAGTATCACATTGGATTATTTGTATGATATTCTTATATTTTGTAATTTTTCAATCTTTTAACTTATTTACTTTTAAAAATTGCAGCCATGCCAAAGGTCAAGCGTTATCAAAATCCCCATAAGTCAACATCAGCTACATCACAGCCGCATCAGGTTACCCATCCTTCCCCATAAAATATGACCCATTCTGAACCAATAGAGCATTCAACATCAATGCACATCCCACTAGATAACTTTGATATTCCTTCACCACCCCCTGCACCTCCTATAAATTTAGAGGAGCTTCCAATACCCAAACAACGTGTTGGTCGAGAAAGTTCACATTATTGGGACGTGGAGGTGATAGGTATTTGTATTATATAATTATTATTGTTATTATTATTATTATTATTATTATTATTATTATTATTATTAATGTTATAGAAAATTATACATTTTCATTTATTGTGTTTTAATAACATCTTTTCTTGTTGTAAGACTTGGAAGAAGTTATAAAGAAGATGAAGATCAAAGTTAAAGAAGTCAATCATTTACCCAATGGAGAACGTATCATTGTTGATTTTGATAATGAAGGCTCAACAATTGGTCATGGGCAAAGTGTGTTGGCTGGATTTTGTGGCATACTAGCAACTAATTGCAAATTATTTCCTATTAATTTTGAAAGGTGGTCTGGGCCAAGAGGGATTCCCAAAGTTTATTTTGATGAATGTTTTGACACAATTATAAAGGTATAAGCATTATGCATATATGAATCTTTCATTATTATGTTTATATGAGAGCTAAAAATTCATCATGTGTTCTTTCAGGCTCGATTTTCTTTTAAAGTTGATGAACTTATAGCAAAACGGTACTGCAATCTTAGTTTCTCTAAGAAATGGGGTGCACATAGGCAAAGCTTATGGAATGAGTTCTATGACCCAGCCAAAACTAGAGATGAAGTGATTAATAATGTGCTAACCGGTATTGAGAGGGATCAATGGGCTAATTTTGTTTGTTATCATTTAAGTCCTGCAACATTGGTACACATTTATTGGTTTGATTAGTTTCTTAGAAATATCATTATTCTATTAGTATTTTCATTAACTATCTTGATTGATTATCATGCTTGTAGTAGCTTTGCAAACAGAACAAAGAAATTTGAAAGAAGCAAGTAATTCCTCATTTATGTGGTTCTAAAGCAAATTCAAAAAGAAGACATGAAATGGTAGTGACTCTAGCTTTATCTGATGTTTAATTTATTAAAATGAAGTTATGAGCATTATTTTCTTAACTTTTTTAACTTTATCTTAGTGGCTAGAAAATGGAGAAAAACCTAGTCGAGCTCAGTTATACATTGAAACTCATAAGAGAAAGGATGGATCTTTTGTAAATGATGCAACAAGAAACATAGTTGTAAGTTTTTTGTATATTTTATTTACATATTTTGCATTCGTTATTATTAAATAGATAATTTATGATATTGTTTGTTCTTGTAGGGAAAAATTGAAGTGGCTATAAGTGAGAGCACACTTAAGGAAGATGAAATTTCACCTAATAATGTTTTAGGTAAAGTGTTAGGGCCAGAACACTCTGGTAGAGTGCGATGCATGGGTATCAGAGTAACACCTACTACTGCATTTAGAAGCACAAGAATGCGACTCTTAGATTTGAGTTTTTCTACATCAAGCAATGGAACTCCATCTTCATCTGGAAACCAATGGCAAGAGAAGTACCAAAATTTACAATCTCAAGTGCAAGGCACCTTAAATGCTCTTAAGGCCTACATTATAATGAAGGAAGGAAAGATCCCAGATGAATTAGCTAGTCTTTTCCCTCAAGAAGTAAGTGTTAATTTTTGTTTATTAGTTTGTTGAGTGAATTATAATTGACAATGTTCATGACTTCAATGGCATAAGTTATCAAGATTACTCTCTATTACTAGTTTCATTCAATTTTCTCTATCTTAAACCTATTTTATTTATTTATTTTAATTATAGCAAATTCTTTTATTGATTGAGTTAAATAATCATACATTTATCTTTTCTTGTTATTACTGATGCAACAAGTGAGCCCGCCACTCCATTGGATGCAAGAGGATCATCTGGTGCTAGCAATGTTTAGTGTCTTTTAGAAGTTTATTTAACTTTACATACTAGTATGACTTCTCCTTTGTAATATGATTTTTAGTTTGAAACACTTGTTCTTTTAGACTTAACACTAATTTATTTTTATTAGCTAGTGAACCATTATTCTTAATTTGTACTTCTTTATATTTCAATTTATAAATATACGACAATCAAAGATGTTTAAACCATTATTGTTAATTTGTAACAATTTATATTCTAGTTTATTAAACTACCATAATTTATTATAAAAAATGCCTAAATATAATTATCTAGAAAATTAAAATTAGAAAACTCCAATAAAAAAAACTTCTTATATATAGCTAGTAAAGGAGGTTCAAAAAACTGCCGCAAATTACCTCTTCTAGTAGAGAAGGTTTAAAACCTCCCTAAAAAACCTCCATAGACAAAGGAGGGTGAAACCTCCATAAAAAACCTCTTCAAGTAGAGGAGGTTTAAAACCTCTTGTAAAAAACCCCTACAAATAGTGGAGGTTAAAAACCTCCTGTAAAAAACCTCCATAAATAGTGGAGGTTCTGTCCATAGTAACGGAGGTCACAAAAAACCGCCGCAAATTACTTTGTGGCGATGCTAACTGCGGCGGTTTTTAAAAACGACGCAAATTAAATTGCGGAGGTCAAAAACCGCCACAAATTGCAACAAAAACCTCCGAAATTTACCTGTTTTCTTGTAGTGTTTATTGTTATGTATATTATTTATCATTGTTTTTATGAAGGATGAAATATTTGATAACCATTTTTTTGAAATTATGCATGATCAATTTGGGTAACCGTTTTTTTTACGGACAGTGTGGGGTGCTAATACCTTCTCCTCTTGTAATTCGACTTCCGGACTAAACAGAATCTCATTTTTTTTTAAAAAAACCAGTGCTTTTAAAGGTTTTCCTAATATTTTCCTTAATAAATATTAGTGGCGACTCCTTGAACCCTTTATTTTCTTTAGGCTTCCCAAGGGCCTCATTTTAATGCAGTTTTAATTTTCTTTTATTTGTCTTTAACCAGTCCGCATCGCGCGTTAGTACCCCGGTCGCGACAGTGAGTTTTTCATTTGTGGCTTCCAACCAACATCACAAATCATTATTACATGCCAATACCATATCATTAATAACACTTCTTTCATCAATAAATGCTAACCCCTTCTACATTATACATTTCCCCCAAAATCATAAGTTAGGGTTTTATTAAAAACTCAACCATATCGTAAATACACACCAATATTCATCATCCTTCAACACCATTTTCGTGTTCCCTTGTAAATGCTCATAAAAGTCCATATTTATTTCACCCCACCTTAGGTTTTTAATATTTAAAGCTCCCATTAAATACCCACATACTTTAAATACTCTCCCAAGCCTCCATAACCCATAACCTAGGGTCCAAGCACAATCAAAATGATGAGGAACTTACCTCAACCAAGAAATGAGAGTGGGTACTAAGGGAAGAAGGTTGAGCATGAAAATGGAGGAAGTGGAGGAGAAACTTCAAGCCACCATGATCTTCTTCTTGCTCTAATGGTGAACGAAAATGAAGACAGGGAGGGGCACCACTTTACTTAGGTTTTTGAAGGAGGGGAAGGAGATGAGTGGAAAAGGAGAGGAAAAAGAAGGAGTAATTGGTGTTTCCCTTAGAAGAGAAAAAGAACGTGAAAAGAGAGTGAGAAATGGAGTCTTATTTTTAATTCCTTCCTCTTTCATGTAAAATTTACCATTTTACCACAAACAGGATCTCTGTTTGGGTTCTATATTCATTCTAAAAATTATTCCGAATACATATTCAGATTCCCAATAATGTTATCTACAACCCTGACCAACGGCATCTCAATCAGAGATACTTAGTCTGACACTCATATTTTAACCAGACATAAATTTTAGCCCATGAAACTTAGTAATTTATGAAGAATCATAATATACCCAAATTAATTTATTTCTATATTTTTGGGGCATTAATCTTTCTGTATATAAATAAGTGTCATTTATTTCCCTTCTTTAGGCATTTATATAAAAATTGGGATGTTACAATCCACCCTACCTAAAAGAAATTTCGTCCTTGAAATTTGACATACCGCATTCGAATACGTGAGGATACCGTTCCCGAATATCATCTTCGCGTTCCCATGTGAGTGTCTCCACGTTTCCATGCTTCGATGCTACCTTCACTAAAGGTACCATCTTATTCCGCAACCTTTTCACGGAATACTCGACAATACGAATAGAAATTAGAGGAACAGACAAGTCATCCCGCACATCAACATCATCAATAGGGATCACGTGTAAGGGATCGTGAATATACTTCCTCAACTGCGACACATGGAACACATTATGCAGGTTTGCAAGATGTGGAGGGAGCACAATTCGATAGGCAACATCTCCACTTCGCTCCATGATTTTGTAAGGTCCGATGAACTTAGGGCTTAATTTTCTGCTCTTCAAAGCTCTTCTAATACCCTTGTCACGCGAAACCCGTGAGAACACATGATCGCCAACTTAAAATTCAAGTGGCTTCCTCTTCTTGTCATAATAGCTCTTCTGTCAGTCTTGAGCAATTTTCATCTTCTCTCGGATCATCTTAATTTGTTCAATGGTCTCTTTAACAATCTCAGGCCCTAAGGCTAAGTTCTCACCAACTTCAAGCTAACATAAAGGAGTTCGACACTTCCTTCCATATAACGCCTCATAAGATGCCATACCAATACTAGAGTGAAAGCTGTTATTATAGGTAAACTCGATCAGAGGCAAATATTTCTCCTATTAACCATCATGCACCAAAACACAAGCACGCAATAAGTCCTCAAGACTCTGAATAGTTCTCTCAGATTGTCCATCAGTCCGAGGATGATACGTCGAGCTTAGCTTCAATTTAGAACCCATTGCCTCATATAAGCTTCCCCCAAATCAGGAAGTAAATAGGGAATCCCTATCAGAAATAATACTTGATGGAACACCATGCAACCTCACAATTTCTTTGATGTATAACTGTGCCAAATCCTGCAAAGAACTCTTCATACTGATCAGTAAAAAATGTGTGCTCTTTGTTAAGCCATCCACAATCACCCAGATTCCATTACATCTGGACCTTGTCGTAGGTAAACCGGACACAAAGTCCATAGCAATAGCATCCCACTTCCAAACAGGGATATCAAGTGGTCTCAATGTACCAGAAGGTCTCTGATGCTCTACCTTAGCCTTCTGACAAATAAGGCACGAAGCTACAAAGTTGGCAATATCATGTTTTATTCTGGGCCACCAAAAATTCTTCTTTATGTCTTGGTACATCTTGGTCAGACCAGGGTGAATACTAAAAATGCTTTTGTGTGCCTCCTCAAGCACCGTATGTCTCAAATCTCCAAATGAAGGCACATACACACGACCTTTTACATGCCATAAGCCATCAACACCCTCAACAAGGAATAGATTTTTCCCATCATGTTGAGATCTTCTCATCTCCTGTAAGTAATCATCATCTTCTTGTTTTTTCTTCACAAGCTTTAAAAACTCATTACATATCTTCAGTGTAGCGAAGCACATCTTCTTGGAATATTGAATTTTGGTCCTAACATTCAAATTCTGAAATTCCTTAATCAATTCAAATTCCTTGACCATCATGGCCGACATATGCAAGGACTTCTGACTAAGAGCATCAACAACTACATTAGCCTTTCCTGGATGATACTTCAATTCAAAATCATAGTCCTTTAGGAATTCCATCCATCTCCTTTGGTGTATATTCAATTCCTTCTGATCAAAGAGGTATTTCAAACTTTTGTGATCACTAAAGATCACAAACCTCAAACCATAGAGATAATGACGCCAAATCTTCAAGGCGAACATAACCGCCGCTAACTTCAAGTCATGAGTCGGGTAGTTAACTTCATGGGGTCTCAACTGGCGTGAAGCATAAGCTATAACACGTTCCTTCTGCATCAAAAGACATCCAAGACCCTGTTTGGAAGCATCACAGTATACCACAAAGTCTTCTTGTAAATCAGGTAATGCCAAGATAGGTGCAGAAGTCAGTCTCATTTTTAACTCCTCAAAACATCTCTCACACTCGACCGTCCACACAAAAGGTTGATTCTTTCTTGTAAAGTTTGTCAAAAGTTTAGCAAGACGAGAAAAACCTTCGATGAACCTCCGATAGTAACCGACAAGTCCAAGGAAACTTCGGATTTCAGTAACTGATGTAGGTCTAGGCCATGCCATAACGGCCTTAACCTTAGAAGGATCCACCGAAACACCTTCTTCGGATATCACATGTCCAAGAAACTGGATGCTCGTCAACTAGAATTCATATTTAGAGAGCTTAGTGTACAGCTGATTCTCTCTAAGAATGTTCAACACAAGCTTCAAATGTTCCTCATGTTCCTCACAGCTCTTGGAATACACTAAGATGTCGTCGATGAATACCACAATAAAATGATATAGGTAATCATGAAAGATGCGGTTCATGTAACTCATGAACACCGCTGGAGCATTAGTCACTCCGAATGGCATTACAACATACTTGTAATGACCATATCGCGTCCTAAAAGTAGTTTTCGGGATGCCCTCGATTTTCACCTGAATTTGATGTTAACCAGAGCGTAAATCAATCTTCGAAAACACCACAGCACCCCTTAATTGATCCAATAGATCATCGATACGAGGTAAGGGATATCTATTCTTTATTGTCATCTTATTCAATTGGTGGTAATCAACACACAACCGCATAGTTCCATCCTTCTTTTTAACCAATAAGACAGGAGCCCCCTAGGGTGATACACTGGGTCAAACAAATTCCTTCTCAAGTAGCTCCTCAACTTGCTTCTTAAGTTCAGCTAACTCCATAGGATACATCCTATAAGGAGCGATAGACACCGGTTCCGTGGCAGGTACAAGGTCGATAGCAAATTCAACCACCCGTGGAGGTGGCAAACCGGGTAGCTCCTCGGGAAACACATCCAAAAATTCCGACACCACAAGGATATTAAGGGGATCGGGACCATTTGTCCCATCGACAAGAGATAATAATATGCAAAGTTGAGCTATACCTTACACATCAAATTTCCTCACATCTGAAGAAGGGAAAATGACAGTCTGTTGTTGACAGTCAACCAAAACTTTATTGGTGGAGAGCCAATCTATACCAAGAATGATCTCCAAACCCTTCATAGGCAGGCAAATGAAAAACATAACAAACTTTCTCCCTTCTAGGAGCACATCAACGTTGTCACACCGGTTAACCGATCTGAGACAAGTACCGGTTGGGGTGGTAACCATAAGAGCATTTTTCATTAAACACATTGGCAATCTCAATCGCCGTACACAATCCCTCGGATATAAAAAGAATGAGTCGCACCCAAATCATAAATAACATGCACGGAATTTCCGAGTATTTCACACTTACTTTCAACTAAGTTATCGGCTTGAGATGCTTCCTCACCGGTCACAGCAAATACTCTTCCAGCAGTTGGTTGAGGATTCCCACCATTTCCATTTCCTTCACGAGCACCATTGGTTTTACCACGACCATTACCATGCCTTCCACCATTATAGCCACCACCACCACCATTTCGACCACCATTGTTTCCATTACCACGGCCCCGACCACCATTGTGGCCTCTACGGTTCACATGAGCGGGAGCAGTAGCACGGTTCAGAGTATTAGCTTGCATAGGAGCCTACCTTGTGAGCAAAGGACATGCAGGATAGATATGTCCCACTTGATCACTATTAAAACACACCACATCATCACGGTGCACACACTCACGAACATAGTGAAGACCACCACACCTATAGCATTTTGGCCTATTGGTATTTGCATTGCCTCAGCCAAAGGTGTTACCATGACCACCGCCTCTAGCTTGGACACTAGAATGAGCACCCCTCTAAAAACGCCCCCTTCTGAAATTCCCTTTGGTCTTGAAACTGGAAGATTGACCCTTCAAGTTAGAGTTAAATTTGGAATGATGAGGTAGAGCATGTTCCTCATAAATGCGGTACTTATTCACAAGTACCGTGAAGCTCTAGATCTCTTGATGGCACATGGCCCTTTGAATGTCAGGGCGTAGACCATTCTCAAATTTCATACACTTAGAGGCTTCAGTTCCCTCTTGCTGATAAGGAGGGTAAAATTCATAGAGTTCTTCAAATTTGGAAGCGTACTCTTTCACCGTCATTGTGTCTTGCTTAAGTTCCTTGAACTCCAACTCCTTCTTACTTTTATAACTCTCAGGCATATATTTTCTCATGAGTTCTAGTTTAAAGTTTTCCCAAGCCAAGGGGATAGCAGCAACAATCCTCCTACTCTTGGTGAGTCTCCACCAAGTCTCAGCCTCATCTCTCAACATAAAAATAGCATACTCAACTTTCTGGAGCTCAGTGCATTCGAAACTATCGAAGATCCGCTCAACATCTCGGATCCAAACATAAGCTTGCTCAGGTCTAAATCCAACATTAAACTCAGAGGGTTTCTGCTTCAAGAACATGTCAAGGCCTTGAGTAGCAGGAGTAGTTTGCCTTTCCGCCTCTTGTCTATCAAGGTTTTACGACTCAAGGAGGTCTGCAAAGTAATTCAAAGTTCTAGCTATAGCGTCATCGTTATCTTGACGACGATGAGCCATCACAATATCTATAATCATAACATTAAATTCAACTAACATCAGTAAACTAACTCATAGACCTCTCTATAGTTTCATGCTATAACAATTCATCATATAATTAAATCATGGCCCTCCATCATGGAGTCTAACATCGACCATTCCACATTAAAGCTCATAAAAAGTATATCATCATATCATGATGTCACATGCATTCACATAATCATAAGAATTCATCATTGAGGGAGAATAGTGTGAAGAAAGCTTGGCCGGGCTTATAGAAATCAAATTTCATCCACATTCAATCCATACAAGTCAAACAACAATGACAATTATTCACCAAATGCATGTCATGTTCTGATAATATTAATCAATCACAGCAATAAGGAATAAACAAAGCTCTGATACCAGGTTGAAACACCCCAAAAATTAGGGGTAAATTTTTCACGATTTTAACATTAATTAATAAAGACATAAAGTAGTGAAGCTTTAATTCATCACTTTGGATCTTTGAAAGACCTATCTCAATATATGGAGATATGAGAAGGTAAGTTAAAAATGATTAATGAGAAATCCTCAATTAAAAATAGCAGAAAGAGTTATTCAAATTGATGCTATATGATTGGATTTAAAAAGGTTAAACATCATGAGGTTTAATGACTTCATAATATGTCGAAAGTATTTTTAAGATGATACAAGAAGAAGATTTGATGCAAAGGGAAAGGAAAATAATCAAAACAATGTAATTTGGAGAATCAGGGCACCACTCGCTCAAGCGAGTGCCACTCTCATTTAAGCAAGTCTGCAGGGTACGCTTGAACGAGCCAGGAAAACATGCTTGAGCGAAAAAAGAGAAGCATCAGGTGCCCATCTTGCTTGAGCGAGCCCTGCTCGCTTGAGCGAGATTGCTCCAGTAGCCAATCCCATTCCCCCTCGCTTGAGCAAGCCTCCAAGAACACAGGCCGTTCGCTCAAGCGAAATTAGTCCAGTAGCTAAATACCTCGCTCTCGCTCGGGCGAGGCCTTACTCGCCTGAGTGAATTTCCTCCATTAGCTAATACCTGATGCATGGGCAATCTCGCTTGGGCGAGATGCTAGTTCGCCCGAGCGAAACACATCCAGAGATAACTCAACACCACTCTCGCTCGAGTAAAGGCGAGCCCGCTCGATCGTGAATTGTCCAGTATGCTTATACCCATTGTAGGGGCGTCTCGCCTGAGCAAGGCCCACTCTCGCTTGAGCGAGATTTGGCCAGTGGCCATACTACCAACACTGGGGATTCTCGCTTGAGCAAGAATCCATCTCGCTTAAGCGAGAATATCAGTACATACGCAGAAACTTGTTATTTTTCACAACTCAACATACAAAAATCCATTCAAGGCAGAATTAAACAGGTTTAATGCATCACATACATCATATTAGGTATTTTAAACATATTACAATTAATCATACTCTATGATCTCTATTCAAATTCATGAATCATATCATAATTAAGTCTATCATCTTGTACACTTTATAAAATTTAGATCCTCATATAACCATTCATTCATTTATCAAATTATAAGTCATTCACACCATATTCATCATTCATACAATGACAAGGTCACAAATGAAAACGAGCCATACACCCAAATGTCTTATTTTCCTACATGACCTCCAAAATCATCCTTTATCTATTTATCATCAATACAAGTTATCCACATTAATTCATGGCTATACAAAAGATCCATCATATATATACATTATAAAAGTATACGTATAAGCCATAAAATCAAAACAATTGCCGGCCAAGGCATCTTTACCCAAAAATGTCTTTCTTCTCATAATTCTTCCACACATGAGATCCATAGTCAAGCCCTACAACACAAGAGCTAAAAAAGATAGACCACATGGAGAGTGAGTATACTTTCTCAATGATGAAAAATCCAATAATTTGTGATAACATACATATGAATGCAAGTTAAACATCTTCTCCTAAAAAGGAGTTCAAATGACACTAAAATCAATCACCCAATTCATAGAACACTCATATTCATAAAGATTCATTGAGCCATACCAAACCAATAACATAAATATAATTAGTGATCAAGAGGATTACACATACACTTAACATAACTTCCTCATTGGGATATCACTCAATGCCATGCTTCTATGGCTAATGCACATGTTGGTGTTTAAAGATGCATATGCACGGATCCGATTTCATTTCATTAGGTGCTTTCTCATGATCGCAACCACGTTCAACAATTCATAATGGTTTCCTACCTCGTAAGGGGTACTCCCGTCTCGTGATCGTAACCACAGGCATTCAATCTCAGTGGTCCTGCAGGGCCTTTCATTTCAAACACCAGGTGATCGCAACCACCGGCTTAATATCACAGGAACTCGCAAGCCCTTTGTATCTCAAATCTCTAGTGATCGCAACCACTTTTCAAGCATCATGTTATGCATGCCATGCTATGTATGCAACAATGCTCATGCATGCCTTAACCTCATAAGGATTATCTCACCCTCTCATCTAGGGTACTACTCATACTCAATCACAATATTAATCCAACATAATCAAATATATATATATATATACCATTTCACAATCAACCATTGTAAGATTCAATCTCTATTTCATATCACACACATAAAGCACTACATCTATTCAAGGAGTAACATGCAACATGGCATCAATACATACATTATCAACATACAAGGTTTCATGCTTTTAGAAAATACACCCCTCTCCTACCTCAAGAGAAGTAGACTTTCGGGTTTGATGTTCCTGCCTCACAAGTGTTATCAAATGCTACATCAATCATCCATTCAAGTATCATTATCAATATGTACACACACATATATATACATGATTCTGATCATGTAGAAACTATTTATAAGTTTGTTTATTTGCCTAATTAGGCTTCGGGAATTCCTTCCTTTGAATGAAAGCTCATTATAATTTGAAACAATAACTCCACTAACTAGGTTACCCACACACATTAATTTCCCACCAACACCTTGGGTGAGTTTTTCATTTGTGGCTTCCAACCAACATCACAAATCATCACTACATGCCAATACCATATCATTAATAACACTTTTTTATCAATAAATGCACACCAATATTCATCATCCTTCAACACCATTTTCGTGTTCCCTTGTAAATGCTCATAAAAGTCCATATTTATTTCACCCCACCTTAGGTTTTTAATATTTAAAGCTCCCATTAAATACCCACATACTTTAAATACTGTCCCAAGCCTCCATAACCCATAACCTAGGGTCCAAGCACAATAAAAATTATGAGGAACTTACCTCAACCAAGAAATAAAATGGGTACCAAGGGAAGAAGGTTGAGCATGAAAATGGAGGAAGTGGAGGAGAAACTTCAAGCCACCATGATCTTCTTCTTGCTCTAATGGTGAACAAAAATGAAGAGAGGGGGGCACCACTTTACTTAGGTTTTTAAAGGAGGGAAAGTGAAAGAGATGAGTGGAAAAGGAGAGAAAGAAGAAGGAGTAATTGGTGTTTCCCTTAGAAGAGAAAAAGAACGTGAAAAGAGAGTGAGAAGTGGAGTCTTATTTTTAATTCCTTCCTCTTTCATGTAAAATTTACCGTTTTACCACAAACAGGATCTCTGTTTGGGTTCAATATTCATTCTAAAAATTATTCCGAATGCATATTTAGATTCCCAATAATATTATCTACAGCCCTGAATGTAACACCCTAATTTAATAAATAGATAAGACCCCAAACAGGGAAAATTTTCCCAAAAATAAACCAATGGTACCGGGTCCAAGAAGAGAAGGAAAAGAAGGCAAGAAAATAAAATAAAAGTCGGCTAAACATTTATAATCTGACCCAAAATAAGGGTTGGAGTAATTAGCAAACAGCGTAAGGGCAGAGAGGCAAAAGTCGACCAAATAAGGGAAAAACTAAACCGAGAGACCAGGAGAAGGGAAAGGAAGCAGTGAAAGAAAACTGATTAGAAACACCCGAGCGGAAGAGCAACAGCGCTCAAGCGAAATCAAAATGAGAGTCTTCCAGTAACACACTCGCTGGGGCGAACACCTTAGTCGCTGAGGCGGGCAACACACTCGGTAATTCCCATCGCTCGGTATCAAAGCATCCATTCACTCGGAGTCAGGGGGGTCTCAATCGCTCGGAGGTAACCATAGTACACTTACGTCCCATAACTTAGCCCCTTATGTTTTTATACACAAGGCCACGTAATAATCTACTCGGGAAACGTGGGTCATCCCACTCGGTATACATCAAACTTGGGTACAGTCGAAATTCCCTTACACACTCATCACTCGGCATATTTACACTTCTCACTCAGAGAACACGTAGACCCTCCTTCGCTTAGAAGGGGTCCCACAATCATTTATCGCTCGGAATGTCTCAGCCAGGTTCACTCGGGTTTTAGATATCATACACTTAGAATTCATTGCACTCTAAACCACTACACTAACTCTTCTCTGGGGAGAGGATCACTCGAGGTTTTCACTCGGAATACCACTCTTCCTCAGTCGGGTTTTACTTATATTTTTCACTCGGTAATGACCGTTCTTAATATCACTCGGGGATCCTCCCATTCGATCTTACACAGTATAGGTTCATCCAAGATATTTTACTCAGAATCCATTGAAGTATCATCACTCGAACAAGAAGGCATAGCCATTTGCAGCCCCACTCGGGGTTGACTTCCCCAATTACGTCTACTTGAAAAATCATTAACTGAGCAATATTCTATCCATCAACACTTCTCAGTCTACCCAGACACAATCACCCGTATACAACATATATGTACATACATAATTGTTAACCCGTCGGTGAAACCGGGTTTTGTCAATTGGCAAGCGCACCAATCGTTTGTAGTTTTCGAAATTTAGATATCGTTCCACTGGAATTGAAAGTCCAATAACAACAGTAATTTTCTACTTACTATGGTAAATGTGAAAGAAATTATAAACAAAAGAATGATTTATATACAGTTTATACAATATTCACAAGATAGTATGATTGAGTGATTCATAGGATAAAAGAAAATAAAAATCTATCTAAAAAAAAGTTGAGTTGCAATTTAGAATAGGTAAGATACTTGAGATAAACACAGATAAACAAATTATGTTGGAAATTGGATCCCTAATCTAGAATAACAATGAGGAACTCAAGACATGCATATTTAATCATCAAGTTTCATGTCATTGCAGCTTAAAATCATTATAACCGATCCCTCGTGATATAAATTCTAAGAATTCACCGTAAAGTCCGATCCCTCGTGAGCTTTCTCAGTAAAAACTTGCATTAAGACCTGGCCTTATGGCAACAATGGTTAACAACCCCTATAGAATTGAGATACCAAGGGTATTCCAACTTTTTACTTTCGTCAAAACAAGTTTCAATATGGCATAAATAATCATTCTCCCGTTTGACATTTATACTAATAAAACCAGTTTCGATACACATGAAAATCATTCTCCCGTTTGACGTTCATATTAATAAAAGGTTGAAATACTAACATGGACTTGAATCATAAATATGCAGAGGTCGAATTCACAACATTATACTCAATAGATTAGTTCACCAATTCCAACATAAACAAATTAGTTACACATGGTAAAAGTAAGAACAACACTTACAGAGTTTGACATTACGAAGATGATGGAAACTTCACGATACAACGATCACAATACACCGAAACACACTCAAGTATCTAGAAAACTATTCTAGAACTACAACTCACAAAAGAAGTACTCAAAGTCGAGCATAAGAGAGAAGAGAAGAGAAGTGTATGGAATGGGATGTCTTGAATGGTGTTGGATGGCCCTATTTATAGGGCTGAGCAAGGGTGCGGACGCTACGCGTCAGTGTGACGCTACGCGTCAGACCCCTGACTCAGCTTCCATTAAACAGCTGATAATGGCCACTTCAAATAATTAACAATCAATCATGCTTGGCCACTTGGACGTGTCTCCACTGTATTTTGGCCATTTGTGATGAGTGGGGTGGCCCTTATGCTGAGTGGAGTGCCCATTATTGGGTCAAAGTGGAGTGGTTGGCCAAAGTGGGAGTGGAGACTGCGCAGCACTGACGCTACGCGTGGGTATGATGCATAGCGTCAGCATAAAAAATAACACTTGATGCTACGCGTGGGATGAGGCTACGCGTCAGCTCCTCCAGTATAATTTTCTCTTGATTTCTTAACTTTTTCACTGCAAAACTAGAGAAAATTGATCAAGGGCAGATTATTTCCAACAACATCCATTTATTGAATTTAAATCCTAATTTTCTAACAAATTAAACTAATTTTTATAATTTTTATGAAATTTTTATTTAAGCTTTTATTGAAAATTTGAGGACTAACAAATACCCCCAACTTGAGACATTGCTCGTCCTCGAGCAAGAGAGAAAAATAAGAAAAATAAAAATTTGAAATCAAATTTTTTAAGTTAGTCCGAAAATTTACCACAAAAAAGAATTACACAATTTTAACTATTTTGTAATAATCAAAAACTGATATCAAATATAACAAAGGTTTAATGATAAAATTATTTACAATATTCTATTAACAATCAAGCAGAATTTCAGGCTTACCTCACAAGTGTTTATCTCTATGCAATTGGTAACCTGTTTCACTCAATCAATCATAAAATCAAACGAATTTAACTTTGTTTGTCATCTAATCAATGGTTATTTATTACAGAGTTAATTCGAAAATCACAAGGTCTTTTCACGGGTTGTAATGAGGCTTGGTTTTCAAGAAGTAATGGTTTTTCTTGGAATTCAAAAACCTGAAATCATAAAAGAGCATTTTCATAATTTTTAGGCTTTTCTCTTGATCCAAACTCTCATTTATTTTTATTGATGAAAAATAAATACCCCTAACTTGATTCTTTTCACTATTTTTGACTTTTCTTTTCCATATTCTATTTTTTTGAAAAGAATCAAGTTGCTCATTTTCACTCCCCATTTTTGTAAGAACACTCAAAATATTTTTCATTTATTTCAACTGCTCTTTTAATCAATCAAGTATAGGGAATGGTCAAAATAAATTTAGGTTTTAAGGGTTCCAAAGAATTTTATTTTAGGCTCAAATTGGCTTGCAAGGGATAAAAGATTTTTTTACCAAGGTAAGCTGTTTGGCCCAAGGTTTTGTTTCACCAATAAATGTGCCTTGATCATTTTCCCGAATTCTCTGTACAACAACACAAATCACAGATTAAAGCAAAATCAATTCGAATTGAAAATATGTCGATTAAACCCTCAAGTGTTTAAAAAGATCTCTCAACTCACCGGTTTATTGAAATTTGCTTGATGGTTAATAAACTTATTGTAATTAAATTTATCAAAATTCCTAAGTTATAAAGAACCAAATAATTAATTTTACAAAATTGGTTTTATTATGTAAAAACTCTAAGTGCATAAACTAACTTACTAACAAAAATTTGATTGATTTTTTTTTTATATAAAATATGCAAAAACAAATAATTACGAAAGCACACACCACACAAATAATAAAATACCATAATATAAAATGTAAATGTGAATGTAAATGTAAATATCAACTAAAAGCAAATATACTCAAAATAAGATAAGGATGGCATCCTCAGTCCTCCATCTGATCATCATCCTCCTCCTCCTCCTCCTCATCATCAGAGTCAGCCTGTGCGCCAGATGACCCACCAGTCTCAGGGTAGGTAGGCAAATCTCCGGGCCAAGCTACATGTGCTGCAAACTCGGCCGGGGTAACATAAGGTGCTCTCTCTCCCTGTAACCTGTACTGATAAAATTCATCGTGAAGATGAATATAAGCTCTATGAGTGGCAGCCATCATCTGCATCATATGCTGATGCTCAAGTGATATCCGGGCAAAGCCCTGTGTGACAGCATCAGCAGATGGAGGCTGCACTGGTGGTCTCCTCCTCCTAGGTCGGGGCTGAGCCTCCTGCTCTAGTGGTGGAAGCTCGCACTGCTGCATAAAATACTCTCTGTTTACTAGAACTTTAGGGACTCTCCCTGAAGAACTAGTAAACTCCGGTGAAGGCACAATGACTCCCTGCCTCCTCAGTAAGGCAAATATGATGAGAGGAAAGGGTATGGGGCAATTCACTTTATACCCAAGGGCATAATAGTGAATCTGCTCAGATATAAGCTCAGCAATATCGATGGTGTGGCCCTGGAGGATGGAATAAAGAAGGCAACAACGCTCAACTAGAAGAGAAGAAAGGTGGGTGACAGGAGTGATATTATGGAGCATAAGATGGGACCACGCCTGGGCTATGGGGGTCAACTGGGTCTTTAGGAGGTTAGATGGACTCCTTCCAACCCTACTCAGGTTGAAAAAGATTCCATCCTTGCTCAAGAAATGAGCAACCTCCTCGAGGGAGTATCCTAACTCTCCCTCAGCAGCAATCTTGTTTTTGTTTTCCTTCTAGAAACAAGTGTCATCCTCGGGAGTAGGCTCCCAAGGATTACCCAATAGGGTACTGATGGTGTCCCGGTCATAAGAGATATGCCGGCCCCTTACCCAGCTCGTCCGCTGCTGCCCTATATTCGGTGCGTCCTGGCGGGTCCTGAAAGCATTAGCATAAAACTCCATTACTAAGATGGGGTCCCCCTCAGTAGGTAGAGAGAATAGAGGTCCCCATCTCCTCTGCTGCACTCTATCCTGTAGCTCAGGATAGTCTCCTGCACTCAAATCAAGGACCCTCTCCCAGATCAGTCTCTGGCCCTTGATCTGATGAAATCTTGCCCACTTCGCATCAGTGCGAAATCTGGTGGGATCCCTCGGTCCTAACACCTCCTGTCCCTGAGGATCAGGATCCTCAGAAGTGGTGTCAGTATCTGTGGTCTTCCTCTGTCTTTTAGAGGGACCAGCTGTGGGAATGGATTTCCTAGGTGCCATCTGCAAAAAGTAAAAATTTTAAATTTAAACACACATTAAATAAATCAAACATAAATTATACACAAGCAGACAATTATTTGTAAAATTTGTAAAATATTTTTGGATTTTTAAATATTTAACACAACATGCATAAAATATATACAAGAGATATTTTTATGTATTTTTAATGCAAGAAAGTATAACAAATACAAACTAAGAAAATTTATTAATTTCAAAAGAAAACAGCAAACAACAAACAAACAGCAAGAATTAAAAACAGAGGCTGACGCTACGCGTGGTGTGACGCTACGCATCAGCCTGTTCTGCCCACGCTACGCGTCTGTGGGACGCTACGCGTGGGCTAACAGTTCATCCTCACGCTACGCGTCAGTGTGACGCTACGCGTGGGATACGCAGTTTTGAAAAATTAACAGGGGTTGCATAGCAGCAACCCCTTTTCAAACCACATTATATCCATTCATTTTCTAATTCCTAACAGCAATCAATCCCAATGGTCTTCTAATCCTAATCCTAACCACATTTATTTCTAAAAATCGAAAATTAAAATAAAACTAAAAAGAACGGATTAGAACACTTACTTGTAGTTCCTTGAGCAATTAGGATTGAAGAGGGCTTGGAAGAGAGAAAGGAGGGTTTCGAAAATTAGGTTTCTGAAAACTAAATGAGGCAGAGAGGAGATTTTAGGTTTTAAACCCTAAGATGGGCCTCTCTGGTTCAGTTTTAAAAACTGAACGTGGGCTTTGACGCTACGCGTGGATGGGACGCTATGCATCAGAACCAAAACTCAGAGTCCACGCTACACGTCACAGGGGCGCTACGCGTGGGCTTCTGTTTTTGATTTTTCAAAATTTTGATTTTCAAAAACCTTTTCTTTTCAATTTTAAACTCCTTTTCTTTTCAAAATAAAATTCTATCTAATTATTTTTGAAATATGTCTATTTTTATATATATATATATATATATATATATATTAAAAACATTAAAAATAACGAGAAAAGAATGGGTTGCCTCCCATTGAGCGCTAGATTTAATGTCTCCAGCCAGACATTACCTCTGATTAATCAGGTGGTCTCCCAATTTTTGTTGAGGAATCACCTGTCTTTTTCTTCCTTCTTCTTCTTTTCCGATGCTTAATTGCCTGTTTTTCATCTTTCAAAGCATCGGTTAATTTAAAACAATTTAATTGATTGGGAAGAGGTATACCTGGTTCGGTTGAAAGGTAAACTTTTGCCTCATTACTTATCCTGAGGTGTTCATGAGCACTGAAGCTTACCTCTTCTTCATACACTTTGACTGCAACCGTACTTAGATCAACATCTACTCTGATCCTTGCAGTCTTCATGAAAGGTCTTCCTAGGATCAGGGGGATCTCAGTATCCTCCTTCATATCTAGCACCACGAAGTCAACCTTGAAGTGGTACTTGTCAACCTTTACCAATACATCTTCCACAATCCCAAAAGGCTTTTTGACAGAGCGATCTGCAAACTGTAATTCTGTCTTTGCTTCTTTTAGCTCATATTCACCAATGCGTTTTATTAAATCTAGGGGCATCAAGTTAATGTTAGCCCCTAAATCTAATAACGCATTCCTGATGTTGATATTTCCGATTGTTACAGGAATGGTGAAACTCCCCGGATCTTTACATTTTTTCGGGGTTATACAGTTTATTTCTTGCTCTGTATCTCTTTGCATATTTTTTTCTTTTTCATTTTTTCATTTTTTTCTATTTTTTCACTTTCTTTTTCTTCTTCTTTCTTTTTCTCACTCTTTTCTTTACAATCAATTTTTACAATATTAATAGAAACAACATTACATTGTTCCCTTAGGTTTTGAGTGTTTGCAGAAAACCCAGAACTCTTTAATTCGGCTATTTCTTTTGCGAGCTGACCCATTTGTATGTCTAATGCTTTTCGGGCAGCTTCGTTTGTCTCCACAAACTGCAATAACTGTTGGATAGATTCCTCTATTCTTGTCAATCTTGCATTGTCAGTTTGTTGTTGCTTGAATTGATTGTTAGGGGGTCTGTTGGAAGGTCCAGTGTCCTGTCTCCAGCCAATATTCTGATTTTGCCAACCCTGCAGGTAATTGTTAGGAAAAGAATTTCCATGATTGAAAGGATAATTACCTAAGGGTGCTCTTTGATGGTTCATGAAATTGGCTTGCTCTTGCTCATTTCCACAGTAACCACATGGTTGTTCTCCCATGCAGTGCGTACATGCTTTAAGTTGAGCAGGGGGTGGTGATGCTACTTGAGCAATTTGAAGTTTTTCCAATTGCTTGCTCATAACTTCAATTTGTTGGGTCAGTAATTTTTGCTGAGCCAACACTGCATCATTTACTCCCAATTCGAGCATTCCTGGCTTCCTTTGCATATTACCTCTTTCATGCTTTGCTTGTCGGTCACTAATAGCCATTGATTCCAATATTTCTATGGCTTCTTCCACAGTCTTGTTCATTAAAGAACCACCTGCACAAGCATCTAACATCATCTTGAACTGAGGCAATAAACCATGGTAAACGATTCTTACCTTCTCGGCATCATTCAGGTTGTGGTTTGGGCACTTTCTCAAGAGTGCCTTGAATCGTTCCCATGTTTCTCCTAATGATTCATCATTATTTTGAGAAAAATAATGTATGGCTGTCATTGCTTCAAAATATTTTGAAGGAGAATAAAATCTTTCCAAAAATTTTCTTTCAACATCGGACCAGTTTGCAAAACTACCCGGTGGACAAGATTTAAACCATTCTTTTGCTTTCCCAATCAATGAAAAAGGAAAGAGTCTCATGTAGACAGACTCTTCTTGATTGGGTTCAAAACCAATTGTGCTGCATAACTCATAAAAAATAGTTAAATGTTCATATGGTTCTTCATGATTTAAACCAGCAAATTGGTTGTTTTGAATTATGTTTAAAGTGGCAGGTTTAATTTCCACTGGTAAAACTGGTCCTTGAAACATTCCCGAAACTCGGGGTGGACCATTTATAGCAGCAAACTGTCCCAATGTTCTCCTTTCAGCAGCCATATTTGAATTTTCAAAAAATTTCGAAGTAGAAGAAGAATTAGTTTGTGTTTTAGATTTCAAAGACTTGATTTTCTTTACAAACCTTTCTATCTCAGGATCAAAATAAATTTTACCTGCGGTAGATCGAGTTTGCATACACAAACTAGACAAAGAAAGTTAGTGTAATAATGATAAGAGAAAAAAAATTATCTAAGGTAAAAAAAATATTTACCACGGTAATTAAAATTTTACTGTTTTACTGAAACAATTCAATCCCCGGCGACGGCGCCAGAAAACTTGTTAACCCATCGGTGAAACCGGGTTTTGTCAATTGGCAAGCGCACCAATCGTTTGTAGTTTTCGAAATTTAGATATCGTTCCACTGGAATTGAAAGTCCAATAACAACAGTAATTTTCTACTTACTATGGTAAATGTGAAAGAAATTATAAACAAAAGAATGATTTATATACAGTTTATACAATATTCACAAGATAGTATGATTGAGTGATTCATAGGATAAAAGAAAATAAAAATCTATCTAAAAAAAAGTTGAGTTGTAATTTAGAATAGGTAAGATACTTGAGATAAACACAGATAAACAAATTATGTTGGAAATTGGATCCCTAATCTAGAATAACAATGAGGAACTCAAGACATGCATATTTAATCATCAAGTTTCATGTCATTGCAGCTTAAAATCATTATAACCGATCCCTCGTGATATAAATTCTAAGAATTCACCGTAAAGTCCGATCCCTCGTGAGCTTTCTCAGTAAAAACTTGCATTAAGACCTGGCCTTATGGCAACAATGGTTAACAACCCCTATAGAATTGAGATACCAAGGGTATTCCAACTTTTTACTTTTGTCAAAACAAGTTTCAATACGGCATAAATAATCATTCTCCCGTTTGACATTTATACTAATAAAACCAGTTTCGATACACATGAAAATCATTCTCCCGTTTGACGTTCATATTAATAAAAGGTTGAAATACTAACATGGACTTGAATCATAAATATACAGAGGTCGAATTCACAACATTATACTCAATAGATTAGTTCACCAATTCCAACATAAACAAATTAGTTACACATGGTAAAAGTAAGAACAACACTTACAGAGTTTGACATTACGAAGACGATGGAAACTTCACGATACAACGATCACAATACACCGAAACACACTCAAGTATCTAGAAAACTATTCTAGAACTACAACTCACAAAAGAAGTACTCAAAGTTGAGCACAAGAGAGAAGAGAAGAGAAGTGTATGGAATGGGATGTCTTGAATGGTGTTGGATGGCCCTATTTATAGGGCTGAGCAAGGGTGCGGACGCTACGCGTCAGTGTGACGCTACGCGTCAGACCCCTGACTCAGCTTCCATTAAACAGCTGATAATGGCCACTTCAAATAATTAACAATCAATCATGCTTGGCCACTTGGACGTGTCTCCACTGTATTTTGGCCATTTGTGATGAGTGGGGTGGCCCTTATGCTGAGTGGAGTGCCCATTATTGGGTCAAAGTGGAATGGTTGGCCAAAGTGGGAGTGGAGACTACGCAGCACTGACGCTACGCGTGGGTATGATGCGTAGCGTCAGCATAAAAAATAACACTTGATGCTACGCGTGGGATGAGGCTACGCGTCAGCTCCTCCAGTATAATTTTCTCTTGATTTCTTAACTTTTTCACTGCAAAACTAGAGAAAATTGATCAAGGGCAGATTATTTCCAACAACATCCATTTATTGAATTTAAATCCTAATTTTCTAACAAATTAAACTAATTTTTATAATTTTTATGAAATTTTTATTTAAGCTTTTATTGAAAATTTGAGGACTAACAATAATCATGTACTCGGAATACCCATTACCTTAACATCATTCATTCATCAGCACCTGTTATCCGATGCAAGCACAAGCTATCAACGTAAACCATATACGTATATAAACATACACTCGGGTCACAATAGCGCGGATTACTTATATATATATTCATATTCGTTATACAACACTGTTATTATGAGCTGGCCAAGGCTACAACTGACTAAACATGACAATGCATTATAAGCACTCAACACCCGGAGTGCACCTCACTCGGACTTGAGGCCTTATCATCACTTCAGAGTCCAACCTGCACACACTGAAAATAGTGTAGGGGTGAGCTTTTACATATAAAATGACAGCTATTGGCTCGGATTTTACCTCGATCCTCAATTATATAATTTACATATAAAATAATGGTAACGCACACATGTATTCACTCAGCAGTCTCACGTTTCAACAACATGCGTCACAGAAATATTAACAAGCACTCAATCACAACACATTGATCTACACCTTTCACACAACATATCACATTAAAGCAAGCACCTGGGACCCGATCATAAACCATACACTTGACATGTAAAGCGCCCCCTACCTGCTGTCGGGGTCCAAAACTCCTCGAGTTGCAATGCTGACCGATCGCCCTTCTGTTGCTCCTCCTCCACCAGCCTTCGAACTCAGCGTTGATCCCGGACTAGAGTTGTTCTCTCCTCCAACGGGTTCGTCTCCCCCACGGCTCCAAGGCACTTCCCAGCACAACCTTCCAACTGGGACACTAACAGCTCCAAGTGGAAGAAGAAGGAGGGGGAAGAAGGCGACGGAGAAGAAGAAGAGGACAGGGAGTGGAACAGGGCCGCGTTGATGTTCCTCCCAGGAAGCTCTCGACTCTCTCACTGCTCAACGCGAATGAGAGTGAAGAAGAGAAAACAGGGAAAGCAGAGACTAGACGCACGCACAAGAAGGGCTGTCCAGCGTAAATTCATGAAGGAAAGAGAGAGCTGAAGTTGTCTTATACCCTTAGGGACACATGCGTCCTTTCGTCTGGCATTATTATTATTATTATCATTATTTATTCAATCATTTTCTAACCAATCAGTAATTAGTTTAGTTACTCATTAATCTTAATTCTGTAGTTAACCCTTAATTAATGGCCTAGTCTTAATCGGTAATTAAATTAAAAATCGGGATGTTACACTGAACAACGGAATCTCAACCAGAGATACTTGGTCTGACACTCATATTTTAACCAGGCATAAATTTTAGCCCATGAAACTTAGTAATTTATGAAGAATCATAATAGACCCAAATTAATTTATTTCTATATTTTTAGGGCATTAATCTTTCCGTATGTAAATAATTGTCATTTATTTCCCTTCTTTGGGAATTTATATAAAAATTGGGATGTTATAGCATTTGTCACACCGAATGGCATCACCACATATTCATAGTGGCCAGAACGCATTCAGAAAGCAGTCTTAGGAATATCATCGGTCTTCACTTAGATTTGATGATATCCGGAATGCAAATCAATCTTAGAGAATACCACAGTATCTTTCAATTGATCCAAAATATCATCAATGCAAGGTAAGAGATATTAGTTTTTGATATTCAACTTGTTAAGTTGTTGATAATCCACGCATAACCTTATACTTCCATCCTTCTTTTTCACAATAAAACAGGTGCACCCCAAAGAGACAGTTGGGCGAATGAATTCCTGTTCCAATTACTCTTTGACTTGTCTTTTCAACTTGGTTAACTCCATAGGAGATATCCGATACGGTGCTCGAGAAACAGGTTCCGCACCCGGAACAAGGTCAATAGAAAATTCCACCTCTCGTGGAGGAAGTAGACCAGGTACCTCATCAGGAAATACATCCGGAAATTCAGATACGACAGGGATATCAAGGGATTGATTAGCATTTTCTCCATCCACTATGCATAGCATAACAAGAAGTTGAGATATACCTTGCACATCAAAGCGCTCGGTACTTAGAGAAGGAAAATGACACTTCGATTCTTACAATCCACCAAAACCTTATTGGTGGATAACCAATCCATTCCCAGAATAATCTCTAAGTCCTTCATGGGTAAGAAAATAAGAGATACAACAAATCTCTTATACTTAACGATTATCTCAATATCATCACATAGAGTAACCGTCTGTAAGGAAGTACCGGTTGGGTTTGACACCATGATAGACCCTTTAATCATGCTTATTGGCAATTTTAATCGCCTTACACAATCTTCTAAAATGAATGAATGCATTTCATCGGAATCAAATAACATATCAACATAATTACCAAGGATTTGGCACTTACTCTGAATCAGATCACCAGCCTGTGCAGCTTCTTCACCGGTCACGGTTAAGACTCTTCCAACAGTTTGTTGGTTAGCACCATTGTTGTGACCATTCCAGCCATCATTGCCATTACCACGGCCATTACCACGACCGTTGCCACCATTTCTGTTACCATTTCCATTACCATTGCGACCACTATTTCGGCCACCATTACCATTCCCACGACCGCGGCCTCTAAAAGCACCATAGCCTCCACGGTTTGCATCATTGTGTACCATTACATCTCTGGCATTCAAAGGACAATCAGGATGAATGTGCCCCGGTTGGTTGCATTGATAGCACATTACAATTGAGACGCCCTGAAAATACGGGGCAATTTTTCATGTTTATCAATCATTTAAAAATCGGATAATTAAAGTGGTAAAGCTTTTTACTCAACACCTGGATCAAGAGAAACCATTCCCATATATGAAGATATGAGAGGGTAGGTTAAAAGATGATTTTATAATAAATTTCCAATTAAAAATAGCAGAAGAAATATTTAATTTTGATGTTGCATGATTGAAATTAAAGAGGAAGGATTTCATGTCGTGTAGGGGTTCATGATATATCCCAAAATACTCCTAAGATGATGTAAGAAGAAGGTTCACTGCAAGGGAGATTTAATCACTTGAAATAAAATAATTGTGTGCATCAGGGAGCTACTCGCTCAAGCGAGCACCACATTCGCTTGAGCGAGCAAGCATAGGCACGCTTGAGCGAAACAAGGAAAAACTGAGTGAAGAAAAGATTAAGCATCAGGGGCTCCTCTCGCTTGAGCGAGCCCCACCTCGCTTGAGCGAAATTCGAAAAGTACCCTTGAGCGAGCCAACAGGACACTTGAGCGAGAGAGAGGTATTTGCTTCAGGGGCCAATCTCGCTTAGGCGAGTTGCATCTCGCTAAAGCGAGATTGCTCCAGCAACGTTGGGGACTTACTGCCCAATTTTCGCTTGGGCGGGGTAAGGCCCGCCTGGGCGAAAACCGTCCAGTGTCTAATTCCTTTCCTCTCGCTTGAGCGACTACCAAGCCAGGGCCATTTCGCTTGAGCAAAAATGGTCCAGTGACCAACCTCTGCTCCAAGGAAAAGTCTCGCTTGGGCGAGACTGCCATCCGCTCGAGCGAGTTTTGGCCAGTGGCCACACTACCATCCCACAAAGGTCTCGCTTGAGCGAGATTGCCACTCGCTTGAGCGAGTTCTGCAGAACTTATGCAGACACATAGGTTTTACACAACATGGCATATGAATTCTCAATTTCTATCAATTTCACCTATGCTAATACATTGCTTACACCCCATTATGCATATACAAGTCCTCTAAATTACTTATACACTTCAAGAACAATCTTCATTCATCTAATGTAAAGGATTTGAACTTATTTCTCAAAACTTCATAAAATGCTATAATTTAAGAAATGCTTCATCCACACATGGAAATTAAACATCAACAAATATCATAATTCATCATCTTACATACTTTGGGTCATTGATAAAAATCGGCCACAAACACCAAGGTCTGATTTTCCTACATGACCCTCAAAATCATCATCTACAATCTAGATAACAAAATAAGCATACATATGCACTATATGCTATACAAAAATCCAGATTTCGCTGGCCAAGGCACTTCCTATACACCTATTTACCTCCTTAACAAAATGTATTTCAAAATATCCACTCATCCCACAATTGCCCTACATCCCAAGTCTAAAAATGGACAACATGGGAGAGTGAGTCATACATTCCAAAAGAATAAATATGAATACCTTGTGATTATGTACATATGCATTTAAACATGTATACTTTGCATACACACATCATCTCATTTCTCTTTATATCATTATCATACACATACCACAATGTCATTTTAAGTCGAGCAAGGTATACAAGCATATACATAATCAAGTCCTGCAACATTGGACTATCACACAATACATCATTTTACACAAATTATTATTAGGTATTCATATCTTCATGTTGTCTTAATGTATTATATCATCTCTAATACATCCATCATCATAATTCCTTGCTATATGCAAATGCTCTTAAGCTAATGCATATGCACAATGGGATATATCAACAATTGCAGATCTGACTGTGGGTTATAAACACCAAATTTGTGGGTTTCAGGTATGATCATCTAACCATACCCCTACTACAGTAGTAAAATGCGTACACTTATTCTTAAATTTGTATGCATTCACCAATTGTTTTACTGGTACCAAACCGCATCGCCCATCTTGCAACACCTGGTCATTTTCACCATGACCGCGATATTCAACATATTCGACATATGGTGTTGTGGGCCGGCCAGATATCAAATCATGGCAGCTGTGATCCCAAGGACCACCGGGGTCACCTGCTCATCAAGAGCCACCCCCACAAGGGTCGGACACATGTAGCTCCCCGTAGCAATACATGGGCGGCTTCTGACTCATACACCGAGTCATAGGGGAAAATAAAATTACTCGTGCACCGAGCCACCTTCCCACTGGGTCGGCCGAGGGAACTCCCCTAATGTTTTGACAACAGTGGCTATGTAGTATGCCATGGATGCAAATGCAAATCATATGTATTTCTCACTCTATGCATCCTATACATGCCACACATCATACATCATCATCATCATCACCAACATCACCACAAGGCTTTTAGTGGATTCAATATTATTGGTTATTCGTATTAGTTAAAATCTTTATGGGGTGTTGTTACTATTTCTTATTCATACTATTTACTTTCATTATCAATACAAAGACTCCAATCATTCTCTATTAAACATCATCATCATTCATCATACAAATACGGTGGACATGTATATCATCATATAAAAATCAACAATTCACGCCACCATACAACACACCAAGATTATTCTAAATGCAACAAGCATGTTGCCAAAATATATCATCAATATCATTCTCAACATTATATAGCACTCCAAGCAAGGTAAACATGCATCTCAATACATATAGCAATCATATACCATTCAAATTCATGCATTTAGAACATAAGACTCCTCTCCTACCTCAAGAGAAGAATTCTGATTGATAAGACGCACCCGCCTCATCGTTCGGAATGGATCCTACATTAATATACATGTAAAACCTCAGTCAATCAACTATTCCAAGCATAAGTTCAATTCTAATTGACTATTATCACATCTACTACTCATAACATGTATAGAACATGTTATAAACATCATTTTTATTATTTGTTAGGCTTAGGGAATTCTTTCCCATCAAGCAACATTCATTAAATTCAAGGGCCTCCAATAATAATAGCCCAATATTCACCCAATTTTATTTATCAACATCTACACCCATCAAAGACATATATTCCTTCTTAAAACACACTCTTGAACCAACATTGTTCATTTTCCCCAATTTCTCATAGTTAGGGTTTCCACCAAAATCCAACCATTCATTAATGCATCATGTTTCTCTATCTCTTTATAATATAAATGCATCTACCATCATAAACCCCTCATAAATATTCACATTTATGATAACCCACTCTAGGGTTCAAACAATAAATGCTTCTAATAAACACCCATTTACATGCATGACTCCCCAACTCATAATAACACACACCCATAGCATTTAAACCAAGCAAAAGTGGTAAAATGGCTTACCACACCCAAAATGAAATTGGGTATCAAGAGAGAGGAGGGAGTTACAAAAATGGAGGGGAAGAGGAAGAATATTTCAAGCTCCAATGGCCTCCCTCCAAGCTTCTTCAAACAAAAATGGAGGAGGGTGAAGATGGCACCACTTTAGCTTAGGGTTTGGAAGAAGAAGAGAAGGGAAAATGAAGAAGGAAATAAAAAGAGAAGAAATGAAGTGTTTTTCCCAATTCTCTCAGCAAAGCTCACGAGAAAAAGAGGAGGGATTTGGGCTTTTGGTTTTTAATTTTAACCCTTCATTAAAAGATTCATCATTTTAAGACAAATAGGACCTTTATTTGGGCTCAATACTCAATCTAAAAATTATTCTAAATATGTATTCGGATTCCTAATATTATCCTCAACAGCCCTGACCAATATCATCCCAATCAGAGATACTTGGTCCGACACCCATATTCCAATCAGGCTAATTTTTAGCTTAACCGGTCTTAATAAATCACCAACAATCCCTAAAGTCTTCATTTAATTATTTTCTTTATTTTGGGACATTAAATAACTTACATTCAATTTGTCAATATTTATTTTCCTTGATTTAATCCTTTATTTTAAAATTTTGGGATGTTACAACAATCTCCTCATTACCATATTCACGAGCCAAATGGTTTCCGCCACATTAGAAACAACAAAGACCTTGGCCATTACCTCGGCCACCATTAGTACCATGTCTTCCACCACCGTGTCCACTTCTAAGAGAAGAGGGACCACTCATGAATTGTTTATTCTTTTTAAAGTTTCCTTTCTTCTTGAAGCTAGAAGATTGGCCCTTCAATTTGTAGTCATTCCCCGAATAACTCTTAGGAGCAACATTATTTTCTTTAAATATTCTACATTTGTTCACAAGAATAGGAAAGCTCCTAATCTCTTGATGACATATAGCCTTCTTAATTTCTTGGCATAATCCGTTCTCAAACTTAACACATCTTGAAGCTTCGGTACGTTCCAGTTGGAAAGGAGGGTGAAACACACATAGTTCTTCAAATTTTAAGGCATATTCCTTTACCGACATCCTTCCTTGTTTGAGCTTCATAGACTCAAGCTCTTTATTGTTCTTGTAACTCTCAGGAAAGTATTTCCTAAGAAACTCCACCTTAAAATTCTCCCAATTCAAAAGAGTGTAAGCCGCAATCATACACCCACGAGTAAGAATGCACCATGATTCAGCTTCATCTCGGATCATAAATACCACATACTCAACCTTCTGAACTTCAAAACACTCCATGCTAGCAAATATTCACTCCAGATCATAAATCCAAACATAAGCGTCTTCCGGTTTGTAACCCCCGTGAAATTCAGAAGGTTTTCGCTTAAGGAATTGGTCGAGACCATGATTTGGTTGACTAACAGGTTGTTGTTGCCACTTAAGAATATCGGCGAACTGGTTAAAAGCTTCAACCATAGCGGCTGCGTCAACATTGCGTCTATTTGCCATCAATCAATCTAGACACACAACACAAATATATTTAGAAACCTTGTGTTCCTTTCCTAAAGATTTATCAATCATTAACAATTATCATGAACATATGTATCATCATAATATATTCACAATTCGAAGGTAAATTTTGGAAAGAAAATGCCTGGCCAGGCTTATCATCAATCATATAATCATCACAACCCTTCACGACATTGAATAGTGAATAATTTACGTTCCAATAATGCATTATCATAGTGATGAATCACCATTGTCGCAACCTGGATCGCGACGGCGCGGCGAGCAAGCGAAAATAGGTGAAACAGGGAGTCGCCACCAACATTTTTATCCATAGGGAAAAACATTGGGAAAAAACTAAGTTCAGTAAAGCACTGGTTTTAAAAATTGAAATCCAAGTTCGGGAGTCGGTTACGAGTAGGGAAGGTATTAGCACCCTACATCGCCTGTCAAAGACAGTACCAAGACTGAAAGCACGACATAAATAGCCTTAAATAAAACATGGTTTCTTCCCTTTTATTTTGAAAATGATAGAATGGAGTAAAGGACTGTACAGACATAGAAGGCCAAAGCGAGGTTAATGGGACGTTCTTGTCCGAATTAAGCTCGACTTCGATATGAGACAGAGGGGGTGAGAGAATGCCAACAAGACGTCACGTCTAAATTGGACATCCTCGGATAAAAGGATAGGGATAGGAAAGGGATAAGCGGGACGTCTTGTCCTAAGTACCCCTTCCCTATGAAATTATGGCGAGGCTTGGGCAAAAACTATGGGGAAACCAACAAGACGTCACGTCTAAATTGATTTTCACGGAAGTGACCGAAAAAGGAAGTTTATGAAAGAAATATAAAAAGTAAAGCAATAAATCAGCAAAAAAAAAAAAAAAGGGAAATAAGAAAGATGGGCCCGACAGGAGTTAAAGTCCTGCTCCTACGTATTCTTGAATTGTCAAGAAATCAGGGTTACGTAGTTCTGAGTGTTGCTATTTTAGGAAGGAATCTGAAAGATATTTGATGGATATCATTGAAGAGGAGGATTCATACAAAGCGAAGTTCTTCGCACGTGCACGAATCTTAAGAGGGTTGTGTAGACAGGAGTGCTCCCGTACGACACTATTTTTTTACAAAATCGCCTTTTTTATTATGTCAACTTATTATGGAAAAGAATAAAGATATTAACAGCGCAAAACTAATGGTACGCAGGCAACTACAATCAACAAACAGCAAACTCACAGGAAAGTAAAAAAAAGGAACTGGAAGCAAAGAAATAAGGAAAGGAGTGGAACCGGTGTGGCGAGCTAAGAACCGATATGGGAGGTTGAGCCCAGTGACGGTGTCAGGCTGATTTCGAACTCGTACGTTGGTAGGGACAATGGACCGGAGTTGGACCCGAACTGGAAATCTGAAGGTCACGACCGGTGTTGTGGGGGGTTGATCCGGGGTGAACAATGTTGAGCAGTGATGAAGATTGACAAGGTAATGTATGGGAGTTGTAACGGCGTTGGTTCTGTGATGACGAGGTACGTTCGGGATACGGACGGTGTGAGAGCAGTGGCTTTGTATTAGTGAAAAAGAGAAACTTCAAACCTTTTTTTCGAGCTAAGAGGTCCTTTGTGGTGACTAAGGCGAGTCACTGGTTTCAGGTAGGGAAGTCAGTTAAGGATCTTGAGGAATCGGAGAGAATTTCCAAAGTTTTCTCGCGTAGAGGGAGAATCTGAAGACCAACCCCTTAAGCTTCCTTGGTTGGGGCATTTATAGGGCCTTCGAGTCATGGGCTGAGGGTTTTGGGACAACCAGAAACCCCACTCACCCATCTGTGTAGTGGTGTGCAGCTCTGGCCATTATCATTGGTGGGGAGCAGGGTTTTCAGTGGGATTTTTTAATTGTCCACTTCCGCCTCCCTGTCTGCCATTTTCTAGGGAGTGCGATTCCAGGTCACCGCGCATAATCTTCCGACCTCGTCCCTCCGTTGTCAAATTTGTGACACCGGTTAGCAAAGCCATTGGCTGGACGGAGTCTCCACTGATCCGATGTGGGGCCTTAAGAACCATTACCTGTGTCCTCACACCGACTGAATCTTTCAATGTAATCACAGGGGCCGGTGTTCCCCTTCCTGGTCCGGATTTACTACCAGCCGGTGTGTCTATTTTGACCTTCGTCCGCCCACAAGATCGTCTTACTTGGACCGGACTCGCTCGTCTTCTTGTTGTCAGATCCGAGACATCGGCCATTAAGGGACTCCTGAGGTGAGGACGTTGGGCTGTTGAGGCGAGGACGAACGTTTGGGCGGGGTTGATGTTAGCTAACACCGTCTGTGGAACGTTGTGTGAAGAGGGCGGAGTGCCACACCGTTTATGGGACGGTGTGTGAAGAGGCGGAGTTCCACACCGTTTATGGGGAGTATATGAGGGCGGAGTGCAAATGAGGGCGGTTGGCGGAATGTTGAGGACTCATGGGCGGAGTTGATGTTAGCTAACACCGTCTGTGGAACGTTGTGTGAAGAGGGCGGAGTGCAAATGAGGGCGGTTGGCGGAGTGTTGAGATGAGGACCCATGGGGGGAGTTGAGGTGCGGTGTTAACTTAGGCCTTGTCCGGTGTTACCAACTTCAAGGCTGGGTCCGGTGTCATAACAATTTGGGCCGGACCGAAAGAGGTGTTCACAGATGCCCCTCTTTACTCTCTTTTACGAGAAATGTAAATTTCTGAGGTGAAAGGGGAGTAAAGATATGAACACCGATGTAGGGGCTAAGTAGGACCAAAATCCGGTGTGGGGGTTAATGATGTGGCATTTTAAACAGCCGACGTGTCTCAAATGTGGTCCACGTCACTGGGTGACTGAGCATCCCACGTGTCATCAGCTAACTGGCTCTTTCAAAATTTAAAATTCGCGTCATTGGGCCGGAATGCCAAAAGTCGGCCTTTTTTAATGGGCCATGGGCCGGAATGTGGAAGGTTCTGGATTTCAGCTCCTCCCTCTATAAAAGCAACTTCGGGGATCCATCATTTTCACTCTTTTCTTGATATTGAAGTGCTGTCTCTCCGACGTTCAACCTCTCCGGTGTTCGAAGTTCTCCTCCGGCGTTAAAGCTTTTCCTCCGGTGTTACGTCCTGGCTCGTACCAAAAAAACTGCACGCATCGTCTCAGCAGGTAGCCATCCCACCCTTCACTTTAATTTCGTAGATAGGTTATGGGGGACACCGGTTCGAGTAATGACTCCATTGAGGTCCTGTCTGGTCCTCCTTCAATTACATCCCGGCGTCAGCCGGGTGGAGTTTCGAGCCGAGGTCCGAGTCACCAAAGTGGGGCAACTTCGGGAGCTTCACATCGGTTCGTCTCATCAGGGTACCGTTTCTCCGCATTGCCTTTGTGGGAAACAGAGGGGTTTGACACATCGTCAGGCTCCTCGTTTAACTTTGGCACTGCTAGTGAAGGGGGAAGCAGTGCCGATTTATATCTTACTGACGATGTGGCCTTTTACAGTTGTATTCCCTTTCTTCGCCATACCGTACGAATGGCTTCTGAAAATTCCTCTACCGGTGTTGCTGTGATTACTGACCCTATTGAGACAAATGTCTTGGTACACCGGATCAACTGGCTAGCTGAGAAGGCCAGAGATCCTTACTTCTGGGTTCATGAAGACCCAAAGACGATTGTCTCCCGGTATGCTGAAGATGCTGCCGATGTCACCATTGAAGACGTCGTTGTCCATGCCGATGTGGAGCATGAAAATGACTTTACCGTATTCTGCCCCCAAACCTCGGACAGGATCTGCCATCAACCGGGGTCAAGGAACCTCTTCATGTATGAGATGGTCTTCTCCAAGATCGGCGTCCGCTTTCCACTGACGGAGTTTGAGATGGGGGTACTCCGGTTTCTTGACTGCGCCCCTAGCCAACTTCATCCCAATGGCTGGGGCTTGGTAAGGTCCTTGGAAGTGCTTGGGGAGTACTTCCACTTCGTCCCCACAGTGGCCCTCTTTTTTACTTATTGCAGGGTGATGCGCCGGGGTAACTCTGGAGGGGGTCTAGGCTTCATCAACCTCCGCTGCGACTCAAAGGTGGTTAACTTTGAAAGTTACACCGAATCGGCCAAGATGGACGGGGTCAGTTTCAAACACTCCTATGTCAAAGTCGAGGTCAATGCTGGCAGGCCGGTGTTCTGGGAGAATTCTGATTTTTCCAGAAAGTTTTACACCGGTTGGACTCATGAACATTTTCTCCTGACAAGCAATGCCTACATCGTCAGTGAGAGTACTTTGTCCACCGAGTCCAAGAAGGTCCTGGACGCTCTGAAGGGTTATTCAGCCATGGCCAAATTTTCCTGCAAGAGGCTTTTGGGGACGGAGTCGGGCCGGAATACTTACCTTGGTAGATATTGTTTAACTTTCCCTCCTTCTATTATATGTTCACACCGGTACTAACATCGTTTCTCTTCTTTTTTCTTTCCAGGCGAGATGGCTCGGATAGACATCCTCAGAAAACTGAGGGAGGCTGCCGAAGCCCGGAACGCTGCTGCTGCTGCACAGGAGAATAGGGTGACTCCTCGTCGCACACCGGCCAAGATGGTGAGCATTCCGGCCGAAAATGTTGGGGCGATGGATCTGGGGCCAGCTGAGAGAGTCCCAATAAAGAGGAAGTCCCACCCCGGCTCATCCTCCAAGTCGAAAAAACACAAGGCTCCAACGGTTGTGGCCGAGGTGGAGGTACCAAGGGAGGAGGAGGCCGGTCCTGTAAATATTTCTCCAGTCCGGTCTCAACCTGAGGACATCGTTGTCAACTCCCGCCTCTCAGATTTTCTCGAGTACGTTGGAGGGACACCGGCTCGGGTTCACATCCCCTTCAAGCTCAAGGCCGATCTCCCTGCTTCTGAAGCTCAGTCTGCTGCTGAAGCAGCTATTTTTAATTTGGTCGAGGCAGCCGGGGTCCTCAGCTCTTTAGGCCGCTCTTACTACTCCGGTGTCGAGGCTAAGGAATGCCTAGACCGGATGAAGAAAGCTGAGGCCTTGAGAGTCGAGGCTCAGACTGCTTTGACCGAGAAGGAGCAGGAGCTGACCAAGAGCAAGGAGGACCTGTCCGAACTCGCTGCTGCTTACACATCGGCTGCCAAGAGGGCAGATGCTGCTGAGGCTAAGGCTAAGGCTTCAGAGGATGCTCTCAAAGCTCTCCGGACCGAACTGGATGAAGCCAAGGCTGCGAAGGCCAAGGTGGACAAGAAAAACAAAGAACTATCTGGGAAGATCGCCGATGTGCAGGAAGAGCAAGCGAAGGAGCGGATGGAAGCTGAGGAGCAGATGGCTGAATTTTCGGTATTGGCCGATGTCGCCTTCAGTTCTGCCGTTCGCCAGGTTGTACACCGGAATTCCGCTGTTCAACTTAACCTGAACGGTATAGGTGTCTACTATGAATTTCATGGTGGCCACCTATATGCTATGGACCGGGGTCAGGCTTCGGAACCTGAGGATATTCCTTATGAACTGATGCCCCTCCCCGAAGGTCAAAGCATGGAACTGAGGACGGTATCGGAGGAATCCGAGAGGACAGCCTCCGCTAGACCGGACTCTCCAGCACCCAACTCTTAGGACTTTTCTTTTTTTTTTTTCTCTTAGCCTTGTTCCGGGATGGGCTCCGGAGTTTTAATTTTTGTAATGGCCTCGGTGCCCTCTATTAATACAATGTAATTTTCATCCATCAGCTTGTCTTCTCTTTTCTTTCAAACTATTTCTAAGTATCTCTTTCTTGTGACCAGTATGAGGTAACGATTCGAAGTAATATCGTCTAATCATCAACTTAAAATTAGGACTTCATCATGGACAATGTCCTTTGTGCAGCATAGAACCTCGGATCAGCGTATCATGGCCACCCCGTCCACAACTTCGATTAACCTTCGAACCTCCGGTGTAATTGGCCTGACATCGGTCTTGGCAACCCCTTAACCCAATTCTATCCGAGGTAGGTCTCACGACACCATTTGTTATGCCCCGAGGTGGTAGACGGTGTAACCATTGGGACATTGTCCCAGCAACTTGACAGGGCCTACTTCATTTGACCTTGAGGGTCATGACACCGTCCTTTGGATCGTCACTTGTCTTGGAATAGTGGACTTCCTCTACCTATATCGGATCAACACCGTTTGTTTTTTTTTTTTTTTTTTTTTGACATACGGTGGGTGATAGGAGGGTAAGAGTGGGGAATCGCCCCTTGACCGAAGATAAAATATAGGGTGTGGCCCTTGATTCATGGAAGAGTGAAAAAACTGGGGTTGTCTTTCGACTGACAGGAAAATAAATGTGGGGTGTGGCCCTTGATCTGCAGAAAGATAAAGGTGGGGGATTGCCCCTTGACTGACAGGGAAATAAATGTGGGGTGTGGCCCTTGGTTTGCAGAAAAGTAAAGGTGGGGATTGCCCCTTGACTGACAGGAAAACAAATGTGGGGTGTGGCCCTTGGTTTGCAAAAGGTAAAGGTGGGGGATTGCCCCTCGATTAACGGGAAAATAAGTGTGGGGTGTGGCCCTTGGTTTGCAGAAAGGTAAAGGTGGGGGATTGCCCCTCGATTAACGGGAAAATAAATGTGAGGTGTGGCCCTTGGCTTGCAAAAGGTAAAGGTGGGGGATTGCCCCTCGACTGACAGGAAAATAAATGTGGGGTGTGGCCCTTGGTTTGCAAAAGGTAAAGGTGGGGGATTGCCCCTCGATTAACGGGAAAATAAATGTGGGGTGTGGCCCTTGGTTTGCAAAAAGGTAAAGGTGGGGGATTGCCCCTTGACTGATAGGAAAATAAATGTGGGGTGTGGCCCTTGGTTTGCAAAAGGTAAAGGTGAGGGATTGCCCCTTGACTAACAGGAAAATAGATGTGGGGTGTGGCCCTTGGTTTGTAAAAGGTAAAGGTGGGGGATTGCCCCTTGACTGACAGGAAAATAGATGTGGGGTGTGGCCCTTGGTTTGCAAAAGGTAAAGGTGGGGGATTGCCCCTTGACTGACAGGAAAATAGATGTGGGGTGTGGCCCTTGGTTTGCAAAAGGTAAAGGTGGGGGATTGCCCCTTGATTGACAGGAACAATGACTGTGGGGTGTGGCCCTTGGTTTGTAGAAAAGTAAAGGTGGGGATTGCCCCTTGACTGACAGGAAAAATAAATATGGGGTGTGGCCCTTGGTCTGCAGGATGGTGACGGTGGGGATTGCCCCTTGACTGACAGGAAAATAAATATGGGGTGTGGCCCTTGGTCTGCAGGATGGTGACGGTGGGGATTGCCCCTTGACTGACAGGAAAATAGATGTGGGGTGTGGCCCTTGGTTTGCAGAATGGTAAAGGTGGGGGATTGCCCCTTGACTGATAGGAAAATAGATGTGGGGTGTGGCCCCCCTTGGTTTGTCATGATTACGAGTCTTTGGGAAACTGCCTGGGGCGATGCTCCTGTTGGAATTGTTTAGGAAGTGTAGTTCCACTGGGGAAGGATAACTCCTCCTGGTGACCTTCATGGTACCACTGGGAAAGTGTTAGGTGAGTTGGGACAGACAATCTGGGGGGTTGTCGGGGAACTGTCCTTCTAAGGAAAGAGAATGAAATCTGGGGAGATGCCCCAGTTTGATATGGCTGCATGTTGTTAGGGGACTGCCCTTTGAAAGAAATCTGGGGAGATGCCCCAGTTTGGGTTGACTGGGAAGTGCAGTCCCACTGGGGATGGGTTTGGAAAGTGTAGTTTTTGGTGATTATGGTTCCGCTGGGGAAGAGAACTTGGGAAGTGCCAGCTTCGACGATTGTGATTTCACTGGGGATGCAAATCTACTGATTTCTCTTGGGGAAGACTTCTGATCCAGATTTTTGTGTCGGGTTCTTTATTTTAGTGTGACGTAGTTCTATCACCCTTCAAAACAGATGGTTAGAAGCACGAGTAACAAAAGAATTAACATTTCGAGCAACCTTTCCTAAGAGATAGGCTTTCAAGATAGCTCATGGATGAGATAGAGACAAATTCTGTCTTCCAGGAACATAACTAGCAGGATTGGTTATGCTTTCTCACGGGCCGGGTCTGATGCCAGGATGCATTTCGTTCCACCACGACTTTTCATTTCATCACTTTTCATTTCAAAAATTTCCTCTTAAGAAAAAACTTGTTCGTTTATAAGATTCAGCCGTAGATTCAGGGGAAGGAAAAGGAAAGCTTATTTTATTATTGAATATAAGTATGTACATTGGTAATGAAGGTAGAGGTAACAAAACATATGTATAAACAACTAAAAGGAGGGAGAGAAAGATGGCCTTTTGAACCCTCCAGCGATTCCCCGTGAGTGATAAGAATCCGGATCTTTCCTCACGACTTCAAGACCATCCTCTGATTTTACTTCTGGGAAATGATTTTGACAAAGATGCGCTTGCCTGACCAGTTTTCCTTCTCTGAAGAGTTCACGTCCTTATGCCTGAACTTGTGGCTTTTTATTCTACCTGAGCCGCCCTTCGGGGTTTTCAACTCATCAAGCAGCTCTAATTTTTGCCTAGGCTGCCCCATGGGTTTTCAGCCTAGCGAGCACCCTTTCTTTTTTTTTTTTAGGCAAAATATTTCTTCACCGCGTCGGCATTCACAGGCGTTGGTAGATCCTCTCCATCCATGTTGGTGAGAATTAGAGCTCCTCCAGAGAAAGCCTTATTCACGGCGTATGGTCCTTCGTAATTAGGTGTCCATTTCCCTCGGATGTCCTTTTGGATTGGCAAGATTTTCTTGAGGACTAAGTCTCCTTCTTGGAATTGTCGAGGTCGTACTTTCTTTTCAAACGCTCGTTTCATACGCTTCTGATACAGCTGACCATGACAAAGGGCGATTAATCTCTTTCCATCAATCAGATTTAACTGGTCATGTCGAGCTCGGACCCACTCAACTTCCTTTAATTCCGCCTCCATTATCACTCGAAGAGAAGGGATCTCTACTTCGAAAGGTAGGACCGCCTCCATACCATAAACCAGGGAGAATGGAGTTGCCCCAATTGAGGTTCGGACCGAGGTACGATACCCATGTAAAGCAAAGGGGAGCATTTCGCTCCAATCTCTGTAGGTCACGACCATTTTCTGTATAATCTTCTTGATGTTTTTATTGGCCGCTTCGACTGCCCCATTCATTTTAGGGCGATACGGGGAGGAATTATGATGGTGGATTTTGAAGCTCTCACAAAGTTCCTTCATCATTTTGTTATTCAAATTCGTGCCATTATCGGTGATGATCTGACTTGGTAAACCGTACCGGCATATCAGTTCACGCTTGACAAATTTAACCACAACATTCCTTGTCACATTGGCGTACGAAGCAGCTTCTACCCATTTTGTGAAATAGTCGATAGCGACCAAAATGAAACGATGACCGTTAGAGGCTTTTGGCTCGATGGGTCCAATGACGTCCATACCCCACATTGAAAAGGGCCAGGGAGCTGACAAGATATTCAGGGAAGACGGGGAAGCGTGAATATGGTCCGCGTATATCTGACATTTGTGACACTTACGAACATAGGCAAAACAGTCTGACTCTATGGTCATCCAGTAGTAACCAGCCCTCAAGATCTTTCTTGACATGGCGTGCCCGTTGGTGTGAGTTCCAAAACATCCCTCGTGGACATCCCTCATGATTTTACTTGCCTCGTCGGTGTCGATGCAACGAAGAAGGACAGAGTCGTAGTTTCTCTTATAAAGCACATCACCGTTTAAGAAGAAACCCATGGCGAGCCGTCGCAGGGTTCTCTTATCATTCTCTGTAGCACCTTCGGGATATTCTTGATTTCGGACATACCTCTTGATATCGTAATACTAAGGCTTCCCATCTGACTCCCTTTCAATCATCTGGCAATATGCGGGTTCATGGTGCCGCACTATTTCAATGAGAGGCATGTCGTAATCATTGCTCACCTTGAACATAGATGCTAGGGTAGCCAAAGCATCAGCCATTTGGTTGTCCTCCCGGGGAACATGGTGAAAAGAAACATCATCAAATTCCTTAATCAACTCCTTGATGCGAGTTTGATAGGGAATTAATTTGCTGTCTCTAGTCTCCCACTTCCCTTTTAATTGGTGAATGACCAGGGCAGAATCCCCGTATACTTCCAATTTCTTCACTTTGGCATCCAATGCTGCTTGGATTCCCAGAGAACACGCCTCGTACTCAGCGATGTTATTGGTACAATCAAAACATAATCGAGCACAAACGGGGATAAGTTCTCTGTCAGGTGAAATGAGGATTGCTCCGATTCCGTGTCCTAATGCGTTAGAAGCACCATCAAACCTTAGGGTCCATTTATCCTTTTGGGCTCCTTCTTCATCAATCAGGGCCATGATATCTTCGTCCGGGAAGTCAAACTGCATGGGCTGATAATCTCTTATGGGTTGATGAGCTAGGTAGTCAGCCAGAACACTTCCTTTTATAGCCTTCTGAGTGACGTAGACTATATCGTACTCAGTTAGCAGGACCTGCCATCGAGCAATCCTTCCGGTCAAGGCAGGTTTTTCAAAGATATATTTGACAGGGTCCATTTTGGAAACTAGCCAAGTAGTGTGGTTTATCATGTATTGTCTCAAACGTCAGGCTGCCCATGCTAACGTACAACAGGTCCTTTCCAGAGCAGAATACCTCATCTCGCAGTCAGTGAACTTCTTGCTTAGATAATAAATGGCATGCTCTTTCTTCCCAGTCTCATCATGTTGCCCCAACACACAACCCATGGATTCATCTAACACTGTGAGGTATAAAATGAGTGGTCTTCCCGGGGTAGGTGGGATCAAAACTGGCGGGTTCTGCAAGTACTGCTTTATCTTTTCAAAAGCCTTTTGACAATCCTCGTTCCATTGAACTGGTTGGTTCTTACGGAGCAATTTGAAAATTGGCTCGCATGTTGCCGTCAACTGTGAGATGAAGCGAGCGATGTAATTTAATCTCCCCAAGAAACCTCTAACTTCCTTTTCTGTACGGGGAGGAGGCATTTCAAGAATGGCTTTAACTTTGTCAGGGTCGACCTCTATGCCTCTCTTGCTTACTATGAATCCGAGTAATTTCCCGGATCTTGCGCCGAAGGTGCACTTGGCTGGGTTCAGCCTAAGCTTGAATTTCCTCAACCTTTCGAAGAGTTTCCTTAGGTCTTCCATATGCCCTTCATCCGTTTTAGACTTGGCAATAATATCATCGACGTAAACCTCTACCTCTTTGTGCATCATGTCATGGAAAAGGGTTACCATGGCCCTTTGGTAAGTTGCTCCGGCATTCTTTAGACCAAAAGACATTACCTTATAACAGAAGGTTCCCCACAAGGTGACAAATGTGGTTTTTTCCATATCCTCGGGCGCCATCTTAATTTGATTGTATCCGGAGAAACCGTCCATGAATGAAAAGATCGTATGTTGCGCGGTATTGTCGACCAGAACATCAATCTGAGGCAGGGGAAAATCATCCTTGGGGCTAGCCCTGTTCAAATCGCGATAGTCCACGCACATTCGTACTTTGCCATCCTTTTTCGGGACCGGGACGATATTTGCCACCCACTGTGGGTATTTTGCCACGGCTAAGAACCCGGCATCAAATTGCTTCTTGACTTCTTCCTTGATTTTCAAAAGCATCTCAGGTTTCATACGTCGCAGCTTCTGCTTTACCGGCAGACATTCGGGTTTTAATGGTAACCTATGTTCGACAATGCTATTGTCCAGTCCCGGCATATCTTGGTAAGACCAGGTGAAAACATCGCTGAACTCTCTCAACAACCCAATCAGTTCCTGCCTCTGTTCTTTACTTAACGAGGTACCAATTTTGACTTCCTTTTTAACTCCTCCAATTCCCAAATCGATAACCTCGGCTATCTCTAAGTAGGGCAGAATTTCCCTATCCTCTTGTTCCAATAACCGGGTTAACTCAGGCGAGGGATCGCAGTCTTCATCATATTCCTCATTGGCGCAATCAGTTAGACAGTCAAAATCGTGAAATAAGACCGAATTCTCACTATTCTCAGATGAATCGCTTTTGGATCTGCATTTTCAGTGTATTATAGCAAATGAAAAGGAAAACAAGCAAGAGAAAGGTTTAAATAATAGGTTACTAAACAGATCAAGCTATTTGGAAACTGACGGCATTTATTATTCAAACAAACGAACAAGTTTTTATTGTTACAAAATGAGATCCCGAAGCATAGCTAAAGGATCGAACAGAAAACATGATTACTTTGATGAAATGGTACAAATCGTGGGGAATTCTATGACCTCCCAGTTGTTCAGTTCCTGACCAGGTGAGCCAGCATACACAAATCCGGGGCCTTCATCAAGATCACTTTGGATCACGGCCACTTGATCTGGAAACATTACTCCGGCGCTCCTGAAGCTCTGGTAGAGGTCACAGATGGGGATTTTCGCAGTGTTGAATGCATGCCCGGTATGACGAGTAATCCTCTTCCCTCTCCTCTCTTCTTCTACCCTTTTTTAGTCTTCAGTGGTAGGCTGGTATCCCAGGCCGTACCTATTTTTGTTCTTAGGGAGACAGACAGGTTGAATTCTTCCTTCCAGTTCTCTTCCGAGTCCTTTTCCCGGCTTATATCCTTCTCGTAGCATGGTCTTTGCTACTGCTAGCGGTACCTTTGGGAAAGGCATGCTTGTGGCGTTGGCTATCTCCAAAGCCTGGAATGATGTCTCGAGGGCTTCCTCGGCTGCCTCTACATAGGGGGTAGTGACTGGCTTACTGACCAGAAGATCCTCCTCTCCAGAAACGATTACCAGTCTGTTATCAACGATGAACTTTAGTTTCTGGTGTAAAGTGGAAGGAACTACCCCTGCTGAATGGATCCATGGCCTCCCTAACAAGCAACTATAGGCGGGCATGATATCCATTACTTGGAAGAGAACTTGAAAGATATGGGGTCCAACTTGTATGGGTAGCTCAACTTCGCCTATGACCTCCCGTCGGGTCCCATCAAAAGCTCTTACTATCATGGAGCTCGGTCTCATGCATGCCCCATCTATGGGTAGTTTAGCTAATGTAGACTTGGGCATCACATTCAAGGATGATCCATTATCGACGAGCACTTTTGCCATAATATGGTCTTGACACTTCACAGAGATGTGAAGAGCTTTGTTGTGTCCTTTCCCTTCCACCGGCACCTCGTCATCCGTGAAAGTCAGATAGTTACTGGCCACTATATGTCCGACAATACCTTGGAACTTATCAACAGGCAAGTCATGTTTCACGTGTGCCTCACTTAGCACCTTCATCAGCGCGTTCCGATGTGATTCAGAACTTGTCAGCAGAGATAATAAGGAGATCTTGGCGGGGGTATAGTTCAACTGATCCAATACCTGGTAATCGCTGTGGCGGATAAATTTTAAGAACTCCTTAGTCTCCTCTTCTGGCACAACCTTCTTTGCTTCGCCAGCGATCCCAACCTTCCCGGTTTTGCCTTCCGCGGCAGTCTTGTCTTGCTTTGGCTCTGAAGGTGCATACACTCTCCCACTTCGGGTCATTCCGCCTACACCGGCGATGTTGGTAACCAACAAAGCAGGCGCCGGATCAATTATTACGGGGTTGGAAACGACTATGTCCGTGTTATACTTCCAAGGCACGGCGTGGGAGTTGTCATACGGGAATGGAGCAGGTGGCCGTGCCGTAATAGTAGTTCTGGCAGGGGTCTGCGTTAGCGACGCGTTTTTACTATAAAATATGACCAGGGGTTTTGGGGCCCGAGGTCCAGTCTGTCCCTGTATCATATTTACCTCATCGCCGTGGCGCTTGCAGACTCGTATAGTGTGACTGTCCATAAACCTTTGGAGAGTTTTTCGAAACTCTTGCTGCTTTGTCGATTGGGCATCATCGAAGTCTTCATCCCATTTGTCCTTTACCAACCCTACCTCAAACATAAGGGAGTGAATTTCTTTTAGAGGTATCTGAACGTCCTCAACATTGGATGTATACTCCACATCTTCCCCGATAGCATTGACCCCGGGTCCTTCATGATTAGGCAGAGGGTTTGTTGTTACATTTGGACTTCCTTCTCGGAAGCTTATCCAATCTGCCTGAATCAGGTCCCTTACTTTATATTTCAAAGCCAGACAATTTTCAGTAGAATGGCCTGGTGCACCCGCATGATAATCGTACCGGGCATTAGGGTCATACCCCCTGGGATAAGGTGGCTGTAGTGGCCTCAAGGGACAGGGTACCACTAGAGTTTTTTCAATGAGGTGAGGCAAGAGTTCGGTATAGGACATTGGGATGGGATCGAACTGGGGTGGAGCACGGTCATTGTTCCTTCTTTGGATATTGGGCGGTGGGTTGGCTTGTGGTGCTTGGTGTGGTATCTGTGGTGGCGCAGGTGGCCGTACAATGGTTGGTCTGAATTGTGGTGGATTATGGTTTGGAATGGCTGCCACATACGGGTGCGACACGCCGGGATATACTGGTGAAAGGCTAACTGGGGCAGGTGGCCCTGCCAGGTTCCTTCTCTGGTTGTGAGAGACCAAGTTGGTCTCCCCTTCTCTTCTCCTGTTTTCGCCTAGTGTAGGTCTCCTTGCAGCTCCCATCCCAGATGGACTTCGGACTATCCTGCCGGTCCTTAACCCATTTCCTATCCTTTCTCCAATAGTGACAATATCAGAGAAATGGGACGAGACACTTCCAATCATCTTCTCATAGAAAGGAGTTTGAAGCGTATCTATGAACATAGTGATCACTTCCTTTTCAGATAGAGGTGGGTCAACCTGTGCTGCCACTTCGCGCCACCTCTGGGCGTACTCCTTGAACGTCTCGTTATCTTTCTTAATCATGTTCTACAACTGCCCCCTATCCGGGGCCATGTCCAGGTTATATTTGTATTGTTGCATGAATGAGTCTGCTAGGTCCTTCCAGCAGCGTATACGAGAGCGCTCCAGATGATTGTACCATGTCAGGGGAGCCCCAACCAGGCTGTCCTGAAAACAATGAATCAGCAGAGGGTCATTTGACGCATGCGAAGCCATCTTACGGCAGTACATGGTTAGATGATTCTTTGGGCATGTCAATCCTCTGTATTTGTCAAAATCGGGCGTCTTGAATTTAGGAGGTATGACGACATCAGGGATTAGGCAAAGTTCAGCAGCAGTGCCTGTCCCAAATCTATTTGTTCCTTCCATCTCCCTTAAACGCCTTTCCAAGAATTCCAACCTCTCTTCTTGGGTGGTAACCATAGCACTCGGACCGGCAGCAGTATGTTGACCAACCTTCCCATATTGCTGGTAGGAATGAAACAGGTCAGTGTTAGGTACGAAGGTGTCTGGTCTGGCAGTGGTTCAGGGTATATGAATGGTATGAACAGGCTGTGCTTGAGCGGCTTGTGTTTGGGCGGCTTGTGTATGAGTGGGTGGCATCTGGGTGGCTTGTGCTTGGGTAAGTGGGTTGTTTGGTTGATTAGTGTTAGGCTGGGCAGTGATGGGAACTTGGTCTTGGTGGCAAGGTTCTTCCTGGAGTGGTGGGAAATATCCGTGCGGCAAGCCATACGGGGGAAAGGGAATAACATTGCCTTCCTCATCCACAAAGGTATGTTGTTGTGTGTTCGCAGGATTTGGTCTCCTTATACGAACAACGAGGGGAGGTGCGGTGGTCCTGGGGTCAGATCCTATAGCCGGATCTTGACCGTGATGAGAGGTGGGTGGTTGTTGCCGGGCGTCTTCAACCCCTGCAGAAGATCCCCCTTCTGTGACTCTCCTTTCCAGGAGCTTGGCCATCTCGGCCATCTGTTCCTTGACCTGGGCGAGCTCAGCCTTCAAATTCTCATTTTCTTGTTCTATGTCAGCCATGAGTTTCTTCCTGAGCCTGGTCCCGTAAGAATGTTTACCCGTAATGTCTTTAGAAAGAAACACAAAAGAAAATTTAGAAAAGATAAGCGAATTAAAGAAAAAAATTAAGTGAAACGAGATTACGCGGGAAGCAATGTTGGAACTTGACGGATCCTTCGACTGTTCCTCAGAACGTCACGTTCAAGAGTACTAAGTAAAGCATTGAATGGAAATTAACATGAGATAGTTGTGAAGACAAAAGAATCCATTATTTTGAAAAGAGTACATTATTGCCGTAAAGTGCCAAGTTACAAAGTGGGAAAATAAATCAGCCATCCCTAGCTCGGGCAATCATTTCCCTCATTTTACAAATTCGTCCTCTGCAGTAATCTAAGAACGTTGCAATTTCCTTAGGAGTGTTGACAGGGTTAGCAATTCCTTCCGCTTGTTTGAGTAAAAATGGGAGATCTTCTAGAGCTCCGTTGGCTAGGTGTGCCAGCTTAGCAAAGCGATCCATCCACAAGTGAATAGTTTCATTTTGTTCAGCTTCTAAGAGGCGTATGGTCTCTTGACAATCTTGCTCAATGTTTATGGCACGTTGTCGTTCCCTACTTATCTCTTGTTCGCAAGCCTTTCTCATTTCATTGAGCTGTTGTTCCAATTTGTGGACTTGTGTCTGTAGGAGCTCTTTTTGCACCATGATATTCTGCTCATTTTCTTTCGATTGCGCCAGCATATCCTTCAGAAGATATTTCTCCGCCAGGATGGCATCACTTTGCTTGTTCTTCATTTTTAGTTGAGAGTTGGCTGCTTGAAGACATTGGTCTTGTTTCATCATGTAGCTCTCATCAATCTTCCGTTTCTTCCTAATCTCTTCAACAGCTTGCTTGTTCTCCAGGTTCTCCCTTTTCTGAAGGGTGTATTCTTGCTGACACCTCAATAAGTCCTCCTCTAGCTTCTTGTTCTTGGCAGCTAATTCTTCTATTTTGGTCTTTAGCGCCCTGGTTGCTTCATCTTCCGCAATAAGTGATGGAGCAGGAGGATTTTCCCGGAGATGAGGGGGACTCCTGAAGGGTAATTTAACAATAGAGACCCTATTCAAGATCCACTCATAATATTCTTCTCTGACAGCATGGCTTCGGGCCCCCAGCTCCCTTCCCTTTCGGTGGACTTTCTTCCATGCATTCGCTATATCCCGGATGACAAGGACACAACTTCCTTTCGAATAATATGAGATGAAAGGAATGAGAGACTCTTCATCAGGTGGTCCAAGCAAAGGATAAGCTAGCTGACGCTTGGCTATGACGGGATTATAGTTGATACACCCTTGCGTACCAATAAGGGGAACATTTGGGTAGTTTCCACAGTGATGAACAATTGATTCAACTTCCAACCATTGGGGATACCACCTAACCTTCTCAGCTGTGAGCCCTATAAGGTGATTGGCCCACTCACGCCCACTTTTCACTGCTAATTGACATAGCTTCAGATCAGAAACTGGGCATTCGGCCTTACAGACTTGGTGGAAAACATGCGATGCGAGCCATACATACAAAACAGGTAAACAACAGACAACCCTTCTTCCACCTTGTGTGTGGCAGAAATCCATGGTGCAGTACACGTTTGCCAATACAGCCGTAACAGGATTCTCAAGCCTGTGTTTACGAGCTAGGAATACGGTAATGGCATCATAATCCACATAATTATCAAGGTTGGGGAACAAGACAACGCCATAGATGGTGATAGCTAGAGCATCCATAAAGGCTTCCCAATCTTCCTTTTCTGCTAGGACCTGCATATGTTTCTCGAGAAATTCCCGAGTGAATCTAGGGATCTGATTTCTATTTAGCTGTGCATCCCTTAAGGTGTCGGGATGGATCTTCAGAACACGGGCGACGGAAGCAGTAGTTGCATGATGGTCAAGATGACGATAAGGTATCTGTCCCTCCAAAGGCATCCCCAAGATTTGTTCAAATTCTTCAATGGATGGGGCCAACTGAAAGTCTCTAAATGTGAAACACCTGAGAGGGGGGTCATAGAATTACGCTAAGGCAGTGATCGCCTCAGTTTGCACTTCCACTTCTAACAATTTCAGAATCTTTCCATACTTTCTTGTAAAAGTCATTTTCTGTGTCAGGTTTAATTTTCTCCCCATTGTTTGCAGACTACCCATGTCAATCTTCTTGGCCTTAAGGTGCAATACTTTCCTCAACTCGGTCACATTTGTGTCACAACTATCAGATCTCATGTTAATTTCCATATTGCTCAAAGGTACCCGCTAAATTCCAAACAGCTTCCTGTAAGAGCAAAGGGAGAGAAAAAGAAGTCAGTTACTGCTAATATTTTGTGAACCACTACTTCTCTATTAATTTATTGGAAAATATTTTCAGTTTGAGAAGTATCGGTCGGCAAAACTCATGTGAAACTAAAGTCGTACGGGTTATGGATCTTCCCAACGTCATCAATATCTGCTTGAATAGAATCTTGTTTTCATTTTGATGATTGGGAAGATCTATAACCCAGGACTCATAAGTACACAAAAAGTGAGGGAACTACTTATTTGTTAAAGGATTACTATTTTTTCAAAAAGAAAACGATTCACCCTTTGTTTGGAATAAAGTAACCCTTTGAACACGTAAGCAGTTCATCGATTTTGGATTTAAAGGGAAAGCGAGAATGAGATAAGGTATAGTAAAGTCCGCCCTTTTGTGCCTTAAGCCAGGTTTTTTTTCTGAAAGTCTTTTCTGGGACCTATAGCTTATCTAACAGTGGATTTCTCACATTGGGTGGCTTCCGCTAGACATCTAGAAGGTCACCAGAGCCAAGATCCTAATCATGATAGAGACGCAAATAGTGAGGAATTCACTAAGTACGTATATCATGAGAGGTCGAACTCTGGTTGAGGTTCTCACGAATACCGGATAGGAAGTACATCCCATACGATTCCGTTACCAACCTCTCCTAACTTAAGCTTCATTTGGGGCCCGGGTATAGGGCGCCACTCATAGGTGTGTGCAAATAATTGTGAGTGTAGTGTGTGGAAGGGCAGTCCATACCTTATACCTTACCCATTCTGCACAAAGAACAAACACAGAGCAAATATACAAAGTCATCTACCCTAGGGTTCAAAGTTTGTGGAAAAGTAACATGGTCTCCTACCCTAGGGTTCAATAAACATGCAAAATATAGACAACGAAACAAATAACAAGACGATTAAAACAAGAACAAACATTCACAACAATCAATAGAAAATAAGACAATGGGAACAAATCCAAGCTAACAAAAGTTATATAAAAAAGAACATGCGCTTTCAATCAAACTGGCCTGACTCTCTTAAACCCATCCCCAGTGGAGTCGCCATCTGTCGCAACCTGGATCACGACGGCGCGGCGAGCAAGCAAAAATAGGTGAAACAGGGAGTCGCCACCAACATTTTTATCCATAGGGAAAAACATTGGGAAAAAACTAAGTTCAGTAAAGCACTGGTTTTAAAAATTGAAATCCAAGTTCGGGAGTCGGTTACGAGTAGGGAAGGTATTAGCACCCTACATCGCCTGTCAAAGACAGTACCAAGACTGAAAGCACGACATAAATAGCCTTAAATAAAACATGGTTTCTTCCCTTTTATTTTGAAAATGATAGAATGGAGTAAAGGACTGTACAGACATAGAAGGCCAAAGCGAGGTTAATGGGACGTTCTTGTCCGAATTAAGCTCGACTTCGATATGAGACAGAGGGGGTGAGAGAATGCCAACAAGACGTCACGTCTAAATTGGACATCCTCGGATAAAAGGATAGGGATAGGAAAGGGATAAGCGGGACGTCTTGTCCTAAGTACCCCTTCCCTATGAAATTATGGCGAGGCTTGGGCAAAAACTATAGGGAAACCAACAAGACGTCACGTCTAAATTGATTTTCACGGAAGTGACCGAAAAAGGAAGTTTATGAAAGAAATATAAAAAGTAAAGCAATAAATCAGCAAAAAAAAAAAAAAAGGGAAATAAGAAAGATGGGCCCGACAGGAGTTAAAGTCCTGCTCCTACGTATTCTTGAATTGTCAAGAAATCAGGGTTACGTAGTTCTGAGTGTTGCTATTTTAGGAAGGAATCTGAAAGATATTTGATGGATATCATTGAAGAGGAGGATTCATACAAAGCGAAGTTCTTCGCACGTGCACGAATCTTAAGAGGGTTGTGTAGACAGGAGTGCTCCCGTACGACACTATTTTTTTACAAAATCGCCTTTTTTATTATGTCAACTTATTATGGAAAAGAATAAAGATATTAACAGCGCAAAACTAATGGTACGCAGGCAACTACAATCAACAAACAGCAAACTCACAGGAAAGTAAAAAAAAGGAACTGGAAGCAAAGAAATAAGGAAAGGAGTGGAACCGGTGTGGCGAGCTAAGAACCGATGTGGGAGGTTGAGCCCAGTGACGGTGCAGGCTGATTTCGAACTCGTACGTTGGTAGGGACAATGGACCGGAGTTGGACCTGAACTGGAAATCTGAAGGTCACGACCGGTGTTGTGGGGGGTTGATCCGGGGTGAACAATGTTGAGCAGTGACGAAGATTGACAAGGTAATGTATGGGAGTTGTAACGGCGTTGGTTCTGTGATGACGAGGTACGTTCGGCATACGGACGGTGTGAGAGCAGTGGCTTTGTATTAGTGAAAAAGAGAAACTTCAAACCTTTTTTTCGAGCTAAGAGGTCCTTTGTGGTGACTAAGGCGAGTCACTGGTTTCAGGTAGGGAAGTCAGTTAAGGATCTTGAGGAATCGGAGAGAATTTCCAAAGTTTTCTCGCGTAGAGGGAGAATCTGAAGACCAACCCCTTGAGCTTCCTTGGTTGGGGCATTTATAGGGCCTTCGAGTCATGGGCTGAGGGTTTTGGGACAACCAGAAACCCCACTCACCCATCTGTGTAGTGGTGTGCAGCTCTGGCCATTATCATTGGTGGGGAGCAGGGTTTTCAGTGGGATTTTTTAATTGTCCACTTCCGCCTCCCTGTCTGCCATTTTCTAGGGAGTGCGATTCCAGGTCACCGCGCATAATCTTCCGACCTCGTCCCTCCGTTGTCAAATTTGTGACACCGGTTAGCAAAGCCATTGGCTGGACGGAGTCTCCACTGATCCGATGTGGGGCCTTAAGAACCATTACCTGTGTCCTCACACCGACTGAATCTTTCAATGTAATCACAGGGGCCGGTGTTCCCCTTCCTGGTCCGGATTTACTACCAGCCGGTGTGTCTATTTTGACCTTGGTCCGCCCACAAGATCGTCTTACTTGGACCGGACTCGCTCGTCTTCTTGTTGTCAGATCCGAGACATCGGCCATTAAGGGACTCCTGAGGTGAGGACGTTGGGCTGTTGAGGCGAGGACGAACGTTTGGGCGGGGTTGATGTTAGCTAACACCGTCTGTGGAACGTTATGTGAAGAGGGCGGAGTGCCACACCGTTTATGGGACGGTGTGTGAAGAGGCGGAGTTCCACACCGTTTATGGGGAGTATATGAGGGCGGAGTGCAAATGAGGGCGGTTGGCGGAATGTTGAGGACTCATGGGCGGAGTTGATATTAGCTAACACCGTCTGTGGAACGTTGTGTGAAGAGGGCGGAGTGCAAATGAGGGCGGTTGGCGGAGTGTTGAGATGAGGACCCATGGGGGGAGTTGAGGTGCGGTGTTAACTTAGGCCTTGTCCGGTGTTACCAACTTCAAGGCTGGGTCCGGTGTCATAACAATTTGGGCCGGACCGAAAGAGGTGTTCACAACCATATTGAACAACTAGTGCCCATACAATGCACAACAACATTTCAACAACAAATAGTCACACTTTAATGGAAAACAATCTCAATTTAATAAGGGAACTCACCCTTCAGTAACATTTAACTCATAATTAATCAATGAGCAATCAATGCTCTAATACCAGGTTGAAACAACCCCAAATTTAATTAAAGAAAATAAGGGTAAATTTTTTGTTATTTTTAAAACTATTAACGAATGGAAGAAACCGTGAAATATAACTCTAACAAGTAACCCCAAAACATTTTGAATAACCTATCCCATATATGAAGATATGAGAAGGTGGATAATTAAATTAGAAATGTTTCTTGGACAATCAATCGCATGATCATCGATCAAGGAATAGCAGAAAATCAGGGTGATTTAAAGCATATGAAGAGAGGTTCAGGAAATACCCTCATTGATTCATAAAATTATGTAAATTCTGTAAGTTATGATCATAGTATAACCCAACAATGTCAAACATATGTTAAAGTTGAAGAAAACAGGTAAAGACGGGGCATGAATCGATTCAGACACCACCCTGAATCAATTCACACGTTTCAGGAAATCATGACAGGCCAGCATCAAATGAACGAATCGGTTCGAGCCTATAGGGGATCAATTCATGCATGCAAGAGATACAAGGGTCTATGATTCAGGAGGATGAATCAATTCATGTAAAAGGATGGATTGATTCATGTATGGGGATTTTCCTTGAACAGTAAAAACAGTGAGGTTTGAATCGATTCCCCCCTAGGTGTGAATCGATTCAAATGATTCTGAAATTAGGAACTGTAAAAACAGTGGCAATTGAATCAATTCACACACTATTCTGAATCGATTCATATCAATAATTATGCAATAAGCATTAAATTCCTAACACCCTAACTTTTTCAAATCAAATTCAATGGTTACCAAATTTTCACACAAGCTAAAATATATTATTTATGACATGTGGCCGCTATCCCTACTCAAAAATTCGTTAAAACAAAGAACTTATGCGTATAAATGCATTTAGCCCATTTTGAGACATTTTGATGCAACTTAAGTGTCAATTCTCAATGGAATTGGCCCATTTCAATTTCAACAAGTCACAAATCACATATTTCAGCTATTGGAACCATCACATACTATCCATGACTCATAAAACTCATTTTGACCCCATTGGTTCCTCGATTATGCATAAATTTCTTATACAACCTTCACAATTTAATCAATTCATCAAGCAACATGCACATCAATGCCATTAATTGGCTAAGAAACTTTATAAATAACATTAATTCATTAAGGTCATCGTATCTTAGTTAACATCATCCAATATTAAGGTCACTACAAAAAATTGGCCTTTCAAAACATACAAGGCTCAATTTTTCTCAAGTGACCCCCAAAAGAATACATGTTATCATCCAACATTCATGAAACAAAGAAGCATATACATATATCAAATGTTTTACAAAAGAGCTGCCGGCCAAGGCTTACAAGCTTCCATTCCATATTTACCTCCTTCATGACTCAATCCTCCTAAAGAGTAGGATATCCAATATACCTACATCAAACTTTAAAAATGGCAACTAAGAGGTGAGTAACATATACCAAATGATCTAAAATCATACATTATAATGATACATATACATGTGTGGATAACATTTATTTCTCAAGAAGCATCATAAGCTTCATTCACATATCATGCCCTTCTATTTCAACATTACACATATCCATTTCAATCACAACATACCTATCTCAAGAAGCATTACAAGCCTCGTTCTCATATCATGTCATCTCATCTCAACATAAACACATGCTCAAGTCAATATATTCATAACACATATCAAAATCATTAGCATTCTCAATAAAAGTCATCACACATTCAATGTTAGTACCACATCTTCTTTCTTTTTTATTTATCAATCATCCATCGCCACCACGGGCTACCAACTAGGCATATCTCTGGCTATATGAAAATGCTCTTATGGCTAATGCATATGCATAATGGAATAAATATCAATTGCGGATCTGACTGTAGGAAAAAACATCATATATATATATGGGTCAAGCATAGGTGTGCTACTATACCCCTAATGCAGTAGTAAAAGTGTACACTTATATCTCAATTCATGCATGTTTAACATTGCTCTTTTACTGGTACCAAACTGCTATCGCCCATCTATATCACTAGTAACCCCATGACTTGCAAATTACTTACATGGCCTCACTTGCCACAAGTGCTACGGGCCTCTCCAAAACACACATTGAGAGAGCCGTGCCCCGTCAGGCACCGAGGTAACTTGTTCATCACAGAGCCGCCCACCCACTGGGCCTGCCACATATGGTGCCTCGTCACCAATCTAAGGGCAGCTTCGTGATTCCCAGAATCACTAGGGAACAAAAACAATTTACCCGTGCACCTGGTCGCCCTTCTACTGGGCCTACCTAGTGGAACCCCTAATATCCAACATAGACAGTGTATAATATGCCATGGATGCAATGCAATGCAAATCAAATGCATTCTCACATTATGCATCCTAAATGCCACTCCACCATCAATAACTCATCATCAACACTTAGTAGAACTCTATATACTCATCATTCTTAACCATCACCAATATTCATTGGATTTCATACAGATAACCAGTTAGTGGCAATCACAACTCATCAATTCACATATCATGGAATGTTCAATAACATTGAAATCAATACAGTCATGGTTCCAAGCCATTAACAACAACTCTCATTAATCATGAGTCAATTCAATATCATAATCATCATCCCACAAGCATAAGCCACATAACACCATTCACTCTAAATGAATTTCAATAAAGTAATCATCAAATTATTCATCCAAGCCAAATTAGCATAACACAACCATACACACACATAACTAATGGATGAAATCAAGCATTTATAGATGTTACCCCCTCTTACCTCAAGAGAAGTAGAAATCAACGTGGTCTGAAGATCCCGTCTCGTCGATGGGGTTGTTTTCTACATTATACAATATACCACATAATCAATTTTTATTCAACTACCAAGATTCAAGTGCTCATAATTAACTACTTGTTGTTTTATGCCACTTTAATCCTCAAACCCCATTTATCTCATTTCCTCTACCATAACCACCATGGGTTAGGTGCCTAAATTTATTATTATGCGTTTAAAGTTAAGCTCATTCATAGGTTTCCATATTAATTGTTTCCAACAACCATTCTTAATCACTTAATCTTATTAATGGCCATCCACCATCAATGTTGCCATCTCACCGCATTAACTATATTCTCCTAACATCAATAAATACTTTTCTACCCATATTTTACATTTCCCCTAAATTATAGGGTTAGGGTTTCATTGAAACCCAACAACCATCATCAATGTTCATCATTTCCCATTATCTTCCATGCCATTTTCGTATACCACCTTATGCCCTCATAAAACCCATATTAAATGCACCCAAGCTTAAGGTTTCATATTATAAATGCCTCACCTAGACAATCCATACACATTTAACACTCTCCCAACAATCTAACCTCATATCCAAGGGCTTAGAGCTCAAGAAAATAGAGAGGAATCCTTACCTCAAGCCAAGCAAAGAGAGCTCCAAGAATGGGAGAAGAAGTGCACGAAAATAAAAGGGAGAGGGAGAGCTTCAAAGCACCGTTGTCATATCCTCCAAGCTTGAAGCAACCAAAAATGGAAGAAGGAGGAAGGGCACACCACACTTGGGTCTTGGAGAATGGAAGAAGAAGAAAAAGAGTAGGAGATAAAGAGATAAAGAGAAATGAAGTATAGAAGGAGAAAGAGAAGCAACATGAAGTGAAGGGGAAGAATAAGGGTTTTAGTGTTTTATTTTAACCCATCACTTAAAGTTTTCTGTTTTAAATCAAACAGGATCTCCGTTTAGGCTCAATACTTATTCTAAAAATTATTCTGAGTATATATTCAGATTCCCAATAATATTATTAACAGCCCTAACCAACGGTACCTCAATCAGAGATACTTGGTCCGACACCCATATTTTAATCGGTATAATTTCAGCTTATAAAGCATCAATAAATTATGAATAATCCCCAAAATCTTAATTTAATTATTTTTAACATTTCGGGATAGTAATTTACTCACATATAATTATTTAGTATTTATTCTTCATAGTTAATCATTCATATAAAATTAGGGATGTTACAACTTTCACTGTCATCTCACACATATGATTCTCATAAGCCAATAATTTTCCAAGCGCATCATTCATCACAAAATCAATTATTACATCATTTCAATACAATGATTCAAACAGTCCGATTGTTCCGCCTCATCACCCGAAATACAATCTACACCAATACACATATATACATGCATTTAATCAATGAGCCATCTCAAGGCATCATCACAAGTCTAAACATTTGTTAGCATTTCATAAAGCTTAATAACAAGTCCTAAACTTGTCAAAACACCAATTTACATAATTGTGTTAGGTTTTGGGAATTCTTTTTCCAAAACCAAGACTTTCTAAGTCTAAAAGGGTTAGCCATACCCAACATTAACAACATCACACCCTATCACCCACAAAGCATCCAATATTTTATAAATTATCCAATGTCATCATTGTCACTTAATATTCAACATAAACCATTTTAGCTTCTTTTAACCAACATCAATCAACAAGTCCGAATAGAACTTACCATGGTCTAAGACCTCATCCCATAATTTTATTTCATTATTCTATCATAACCACCATGGTTTTGGTGTTCACATTCATTTCTATATATCTTATGGCAACACTCATCTATTAGTTCCATCATTAATGGTCACTTACCATTATTGTTATCATCTACCATCATTATTGACAACACCCAACATTAAATATCATCTATTCACTCTCAAGATCAACTCTTCTAGCCACAATATATATATATATATATATTCCTAAATCTTAAGATTAGAATTTCATCAAAATCCAATAACCACTATTTTCACATATACATCATTTTAATCCCATTTTTGATAATACAATACTTCAGCTTCAATCTTAACCCTAATTACCAATACTTAAACATTATTTCATAACTCATCAACAACAATAAGCAATACCAATCATTCCAAACATCATTTCTACACACAAGCGTCATTCCCATGACCATTAAATCATCAATTTCTTAACTTTACCAAAAGCCCCAAATTACCAATTCTAGGGTTTTTCATAAAAATCCAATAACAATAACAATCCCTAATGGTCATCTACCCTAGGGTTTGGTTCCACATGCCTTTATCCATCAAAACAACACCTAATCTTTTGTTATAACGCTTCAACAACCTCAAAACTACTAACAAGAACCATGGGTATGATGAAATCTTACCTTTTCTCCAAGCACTATGCCAAGCACGAAAATGAGGGGAAGAGAAGAGGAGATGACCCAAGCTTGGCTAAAATGTTCCATTAATGCTCCATAAATTCATAGAATCCTTTTGATCTTGAGTGAAAATGGTTATGGGGGATGGCTCGGTTTTTTTACCCATTAGAGAGGAAGAAGAAGAAGATGAAAAAATGAAGAAGGCAGAAAAGAAGAGGGCCGACGAAAAATAAGGAGAGAGAGGAGATAGAAAAGTGAAATTTAGCCCATTGTCTATTGGTCCATACACATACATTTGCTTTTGCTTTTTGGTTAACAAAACCCCTTTGTCATTGGACAAAAGGGAATTTAACATTTTATTTTAATTCATTGTTACTCGTATTTTCGTCGTTTATTAATATATGTCGTGTCCGAATAAATATCTCCTCAACACCAAAAATTATTTTAACCATACCACCATAACCACAATAATTTTCTAAATATTCATGACCACTCACATATGCAATTTGACTCAATGGGCCCCACATTATCTGTTAAGTTATCCACTTTCAGTAAATTTTACTTTACCTATAAATCACAATTAGTGTCTAATTAATTTTTCTACATATATTGGACCATAATTAATTTATTATCATTATCTATAAATTTTATTTCTTTAAAATTTAGGATGTTATAATTTGAGCTCTCTCCTCTTCTCTTGCAATTTAGTGCTTTCTCTCATTCTCTTGGAACCCATTTTTGTTTGTTGGCTTGAGGTAAGTTCCTTACCATTTTTATTGAGCTTGGACGCTAGGTTATGGGTTATTATGGTTTGGGAGAGTATTAAATGCATGTGGGTTGTAACATCCCGAAATTTATAAAAATGATTAATTAAGGAGAATAAATAATAAATAATTATATATGAGTTGATTTATGTCCCAAAAATTTAGAAATAATTAAATTGGGATTTATCATGGATATTTATAATTTATTATTATTTAAGGAGTTAAAATTATACCCGGTTAAAATATGGGTGTTGGACCAAGTATCTTCGATTGAGATGCCATTGGTCAGGGCTATTAAGAATATTATCGGGAACCCGAATGTGTCTTCAGAATAATTTTTGGATTTAGTATTGAGCCCGAACGAAGATCTTATTTATCATTAAATAGTAAAATTTTAATGAAGGGGGTTTAAAATTAAAACACAAAACTCTTCTTTCTTCTCCTCATTCACGTTAGTTTTCATTTCCTTAGAGGCAATACATTTTACTCTTCTCTTTTCCTCATGCCCTCTTCATCTTCTTCATCTTCACCTTCCTCTCTAAAACCCAAAATGTGGTGTGCCCTACTTCCCTCTTCATTTTTGTTACACAATGGACCTTGAAGGAGATGATGTTGATTGAAGCTCTTTTTTTTTCTCCTCCCTCATTTTTGAGTTGGCTTTGGACTTGGAGAAAGAGGTAAGATTTTGACCACCCATGGTTTTTGTTTATGGTTTTGAGTTTATTCAAGTATAGTGAATGGAGATTGGGTGTTATTTTAATGAATGGATGTATCTTGAACCAAACCCTAGGTTGGATAATCCTTGAGGATTCATTGTTGTGGTTGATAATGAATAGGATACATCGATACTAGTCTATGGATGCATGTAAATGGCTAAAATTAATGGTTTTGGGTTATTGATGAAAACCCTAGAAATTAGGATTTTGGGGCTTTGAGAAATTGATGAGAAAATTGTGAGTTATTGGCATTGGAATGATTATATATACATGAGAATGAGTTTTTGAATAAGTAATATTGATTATAGATATTGAGGGATTATGAAATCAAGAAAACAAAGTAATGGCTCCAAATTGTTTAGTGTGTAAAGAGTTAAGATAATGTTAGGAGAGGCTTGAACAATGAGAATGATGGTCATTGATAGTGGGATAAATGAAATAAACATAATGAGGATTTGAGGAGGCCTTAGGCCATGATATGGGCTACTTGAATTTATGGATTGATGATGGCTTTGAATGGAGCTAAGAGGCTCATGGTGAATTTGAGAGATATTGTTGTTGTTGGGTATGGTTAGCCCTTTAAGATCTGGAGAGTCTTGGTTTTGGGAAAGGAATTCTTGAAACCTAACACAAGTGTGTGAATTGGTGTTTTAACAAGTCTAGGACTTGGTATCAAACATTAAGAAATATTGTCAATTACTTAGAATAGTGATAAATGCCTTGTGATGGCTTGATGATTGTATGTATGCATATGTATGTATGTTGGTGTAGATGATGTTCCGGGCAATGAGGCGGAATGGTCGGAGCATGCGAAACGTCATTGTCCTTCCTTCAAGGTAGGAGAGGAGTTTACATTCCAAATGCATGAGTTATATAATTGATGATTAATGTATGTGTGGTTACTCATGCTTGTCTTGCCATAGTTGTATTAGTTATGTGATGAATGACATTGTTTGGCAATCTATTGATTTTGAGAATGTGACGCCCCTAAAAATAGGGGAAATTTTTCGCGTTTTAAGATTGTATTTTGATCATGAGAAAATAAGTGGTGGAACATATAAAACAACACCTGGATCTATGGTAGACCTCTCCCATATATAAAGATATGAGAGGGTAAATCTAAAGATTATTTTATAATAATTTTTCCAATTAAAATCAGCGGAAGATTGAATTAATTTAATCATTGCTTGATTGATTTTCAAGAGAAGGAATTTCATGAAAAAAAATGGGATGTATTTCATATAGCTTAGAGGTCCATAATATACTCTAAAATACCTTTAAAGTAATGTCTATTGAAGAATTAATGCATAGGACACAGATTTATTTGAAAAAACAATTATGAGGATCAGTGTGCCACTCACTCAAGCGAGAATCCCATTCGCTTGAGCGAGCCAGCGTAGGCACGCTTGGGTAAGTCGAGGAGAGGTTGAGCGAAGGAAAGTTTAAGCATCAGGGGTCGATCTTGCTTGAGCGAGCCTTGCCTCGCTTGAGCGAGATGCGAAAGGAAACCTTAAGCGAGCCAGCGAGACGCTTGAGCGAGGGGAGGAGGTATGCATCAGATACCAATCTCGCTTGAGCGAGGCATGTCTCGCTTAGGCGAGATTGCTCCAGAAACATTAGTGACTCTCTGGTCGATTTTTGCTTGGGCGAGACACCTCTCGCCTGGGCGAAAATCGTCCAGTATCAATTTCTCTTCCTCCTCGCTTGAGCGACCACTCCCACGCCTGAGCGAGAATTGTCCAGAGGCTAACCTCTGATTCTGCACCAATCTCGCTTGGGCGAGATACACTCCGGCCCGGGCGAAATCGGGCCAGAGGCCAATCCCCTGTTTCATAACAATCTCGCTCGAGCGAGATTCTCACTCGCTTGAGCGAGTTCTACAGAACTGATGCAGAAAACGTAAAATTGTACGCTTTACAGTCAAGACACCCTACCAAAACTCATTCTACTACAATCCATTTACACTCAACATGGTTCTCACATTATATGACATAATTATAACTTGTCTCATTCATCATTATCCATTAAAGTCCATTCTAATTCATGAGATGACACTAAATCAAACACCATTGGAGGTGATCATCAAACATAGATTTTCATATAAATGTTCATTCATCCATAAAATTAATCATCCTTAAGCATCATCATCCATCAATTTACAATCTTGGGTCATAAATAAAAATTAGCCATACACCAAGATCCAATTTTCCTCCATGACCACCAAAATCAACTATTTCTATTCTAGATATCAAAATAAACATCAATATACAAAGCATACTATACAAAATCTAGACCTCGCCGGCCAAGGCATTTCCTACACCACTATTTACCTCTTCAAGCAAAATGTACTTCAAAATGTCAACCCTTTCCCATGAGTACCCTGCATCACAACTCTAAAAATAGACAACATGGGAGAGTGAGTCCACATTCCAAAGGTATGAATATGAATACCATGTGATTATGTATATATGCATCTGCACATGTATACTTTGCACATCCATAACATTCACCATGCCATATTCCATCATAATTTCATCATACATTTATCATAAATAACAACACAATCCTGGACAAAGTACACAATCACATACATAATCACGTCTATCAACAATTGAACTATCACACAACCATTATTTGGTATTCATATCTTTTATGTTGTCTTAACGTATATTTTTACAACCTCATCTCAACCATCATCATATCTCACCGCTTTGGCATACCTCCTTCTATATGCAAATGCTCTTAAGCTAATGCATATGCAAAAAGGAGTATTTCAACAATTCTAGATCTGACTGTGGGATTACAACACCGAATGTGGGATTCAAGCATGGTCATCTAACCATACCCCTACTGCAGTAGTAAAATGTGTACACTTATTCTTTAAATTGCATGCATTCACCAATCATTTTACTGGTACCAAACCACATCTCCCATCTTGTAACACCTGGTCATTTTTACCATGACCGCGGTACTCAACATATCAACATATGGTGTTGTGGGCCAGCCAGATATTAAATCATGGCGGCTGTGATCTCAAAGACCACCGGGGTCACCTGCTCATAAAGAGCCACCCCCCACAAGGGTCGGCCACATGTAGCTCCCCGAAGCAATACATGGGCGGCTTCGTGACTTCACACCAAGTCACAGGGGAAATACAACTTGCTCGTGCACCGAGCCACCACCCTCCCACTGGGTCGGCCGAGGGAACTCCCCTAATGTTCCAACAACGGTGGCTATGCAGTATGCCATGGATGCAAATGCAGATCATATGCATTCCTCACTCTATTCATCCTATATATATGCCACTCAATATACACCATCATCGTCACCAACATCACCACAAGGTTTTTAACGGATTCAATCTTGTTAGTTATTCTCATTAATTTGAATCTTTGTGTGGCGTTCACAACAGTTATCAAACGTATCATTCAACTTTAATACCAATCAAGAATACAATTCATTCTCTATCAAAATCATTAGCATTCGTTATGCTTTCTCGTTGGACTTATATTTATCTGACCACATATTCATCAAACAATTCATGCCAGCACACCATACATCAAAATTTCTTCTAAATGCATTCAAAGCATGTTGCCAACATATTATCTACATCATACACCACATCATCATTTCTCACAATATTCAAGCAAGGCTAACATGCATACCACTACATGCCACAATCAAATAACATTCAAATTCATGCATTTAGAACTTAAGACTCCTCTCCTACCTCAAGAGAAGAATTCTGATTGATAACCCGCCTTGTTGTTCGGAATAGGTCCTACATTCACATTCATGTAAAACCTTAATTAATCAACCACTCAAGTCATCAATTCTATTCTATTTAGTCATATTCATATTTATAATTTCACAACACACGCTAGAAATGTTGTAGATACCATTTTTATTCTTTATTAGGCTTCGGGAATTCCTTCCCATTAAACCACCACCATTAATTTCAAGGGTTACAAGACAACCCTAGTCCCAAGCTTCACAAAACTCCATCTACCAACATTCATATTTCTCAATGTCATGCATTTCTTCATAACTCCTATTCTTAAATCAACATTACCCATTTTCCCCTAAATCTCATGGTTAGGGTTTTCTCCAAAACCCAACCACATTCATTAATACATCAATTTTTCATCTCCTTTCCATCATAAATGCACCAACCACCATTAACTCCTCATAAATACCCACATTTATTGCCATCCACCTTAGGGCATAAGCATTCAATGCCCTCTACAACCACTCTCCACACACATTACTCCCACAAAGAGTAAATACACCCATCTATGGCCAAAACTTACTAAATGAGTAAGTGTAACTTACCTCACACCCAAGACAAAGTGGGTTTTCAAGGAAGAGGAAGAGGTACACGAAAATGAGAGGAAGAACTCCAAGCTTCTAAGCTTCCTCAACGAAAATGGAGGGAGAGGGAGAAGAGTCACCACTTGGATAGGGTTTGAGAAGGAGGAGGAAATAAAGTAGAAGTGAAAATGAAGAGGAATTAGAAAGAAAGGAGAAGTAAGTGTGTTTGCCCTAAAAGCTTCAGCAGCTTCACAAAAATGAGAAGGGAGAATGGGCTTTTCCCCTTTTAATTTTTAACTCATCATTAAAATTCATCATTTTTCTACAAACAGGTTCTCTGTTCGGGCTCAATACTTCATCTAAAAATTATACCGAACACATATTCAGATTCCCAATATTATCCTTAACAGCCCTGACCAATATCATCTCATTCTGAGATACTTGGTCCGACACCCATATCTTAACCGGGCTCATTTTCAGCTTAACCGGTCTCCATAAATCACCAACAATTCCCAAAATTCTTAATTTAATTATTTCCAATAATTTGGGATGTTAAATAATTCACATACAAATTCCTAATATTTATTCTGTTAGTTAATTCCCTTATTTTAAAATTTGGGATGTTACAATCCACCCCACCAAAAAGAAAATTTCATCCTCGAAATTTAACTTACCAGATTCGAATGCATCAGGATACCGTTCTCTGATGTCGTCTTCACGTTCCCATGTAAACGTCTCCGCATTTCCATGTTTCCAAGCGACCTTCACCAAAGGTACCAGCTTGTTCCGCAATTTCTTCACGGAATGCTCGACAATGCGAACAGAAAAAGGAGGAATAGATAGATCATCTCGTACATCAATCTCGTCTATAGGAATCACGTGTAGAGGATCATGGACATATTTCCTCAACTGCGACACGTGGAACACGTTGTGTAGGTTAGCAAAATACAGAGGGAGTGTTATCCGATAAGCAACGTCACCAATCCGCTCCAACACCTCGTAAGGTCCGATAAATCTAGTGCTCAACTTTCCACTTTTCAACGCCCTTCCAATTCCTTTATCGCGCGAGACCTTCAGAAATACATGATCACCAACTTGAAACTCAAGTGGTTTATGCCTCTTGTCATAATAACTCTTCTGTCTATCCTGAGCAATCTTTATATTCTCTTGTATCTTCTTAATTTGCTCCGTAGTCTCTTGAATAATCTCCAGCCCTAAGGCCAAATTCTCTCCAACTTCAAGCCAACACAAGGGAGTTCTACACTTCCTTCCATACAATGCCTCATACGGTACCATGCCAATACTAGAATAGAAGCTATTGTTGTATGTGAATTCAATCAATAGCAGGAATCTCTCCCAACATCCACCATGTTCAAGAACACAAGCTCTTAACAAATCTTCAAGACTCTGTATCGTCCTTTCAGATTGTTCGTCGGTTTGAGGATGATACGCGGAACTAAGTTTTAGCTTAGAACCCAACTCATTATGTAAACTTCCCCAAAACCGAGAAGTAAACCAAGGATCACGGTCAGATATGATACTAGACGGCACACCATGCAGCCTAACAATCTACTTTACGTATAATTGTGTCAATTTCTCCAAAGAACTCTTTATATTTATAGGTAAGAAGTGAGCACACTTTGTCAACCGATCCATAATAACCCATATGGCATCGTTTCCAGCACGAGTTCTGGGTAATCCAGAAACAAAATCCATAGCCACACTATCCCATTTCCAAACAGGGATCTCCAACTGTCTCAAATAACTAGACGGCCTCTGATGCTCGACATTAGCCTTCTGACAAATAAGGCAAGACGCCACAAAGTTCGCCACATCACGCTTTATACCGGGCCACCAGAAATTCTTCTTCAAATCTTGATACATCTTGGTGGAACCAGGATGAATGCTCAATACACTTTTATGAGCTTCCTCAAGTACACACTTTCTCACACTACCACTTGAGGGAACATAAATTCGGCCCTTCACACGCCAAATGCCATCTTGACCTTCTACTAAGAACAAATTCTTCCCTCTCTCTTGGGTTTTCTTCATCTCAATTCAGTACTCATTATTCGGTTATTGCGCCTTCACATATTCAAGAAATTCATTTGTGACCTTCAACATCTCCAACGCCATTTTCTTGGGAGTGTAAGTCTCCATGCCCACATTTAAATCTTTAAATTGTTCTATCAACTCTATCTCCTTCACCATCATCATGGAGACATGCAATGATTTCCGGCTCAAAGCATCGGCAACCACATTTGCCTTTCCGGGGTGATACTTCAATTCAAACTCATAGTCCTTTAGAAACTCCATCCATCGTCGTTGGCGCATATTCAATTCTTTCTGATCGAAAAGATACTTAAGACTTTTGTGGTCGCTGAAGACCATAAACTTCAAGCCATACAAGTAGTGTCGCCACAACTTCAATGCAAACACCACCGCCGCCAATTCAAGATCATGTGTGGGGTAATTAACCTCATGCGGTCGCAACTGTCTCGATGCATAGGCTATCACACGCTCCTTTTGCATCAACACACATCCAAGACCAAGCTTAGATGCATCACAGTATACCACAAAATCATCCGTCAAATCGGGCAATGCTAACACTGGTGCAGTAATAAGCCTCAATTTTAATTCCTGAAAACTCTCTTCACATTCACAAGTCCACACAAAAGATTGATTTTTACGAGTCAACTTCGTTAGTGGTAAAGCCAAACGGGAAAACCCTTCGATAAACCTCTGATAGTAACCGGCAAGACCAAGAAAACTTCTTATCTCCATCACAGACGTCAGTCTTTCCCAAGCCATTACAGCTTCAACTTTCGATCTATCAATGGCAACTCCATCACCGGAAATCACATGACCAAGAAAAGAGATTTCACTCATCCAAAACTCACACTTAGAGAGCTTAGCATACAACTCCTTCTCTCGAAGAATGGTCAATACAAGACGAAGATGTCTTTCATGCTCTTCATGACTCTTGGAGTACACTAAGATATCATCGATAAATACCACAACGAATTGATCAAGATGTTCATGAAAGATGTGATTCATGTAACTCATGAAAATCGCAGGAGCATTCGTCACCCCAAATGGCATCACAACGTATTCATAGTGTCCATATCGTGTTCGAAAAGCAGTTTTCGGAATATCTTTAGTCTTCACCCGAATTTGGTGATATCTGGAACGTAAATCGATCTTCAAAAACACAACAACACCCTTCAATTGATCCAAAAGATCGTCAATACGTGGAAGAGGATATTTATTCTTAATGGTTAGTTTGTTGAGTTGGCGATAATCAACGCACAATCTCATGCTCCCATCTTTCTTCTTCACCAACAACACAGGAGCACCCCAAGGAGACACACTTGGGCAAATAAACTCCCATTCAAGTAATTATTCCACTTGTTCTTTTAATTTCATCAGCTGCATGGGAGACATCCTATAAGGAGCTCTAGAAACAGGCTCAGCGTCGGGAATAAGGTCAATAGCAAATTCCACCTCTCGTGGAGGAGATAATCCAGGAATCTCTTCTGGAAACACATCGGGAAATCCTGAGACAATAGGGATCTCACAAGTTCAGGACGTACTGTTCCCGTTGATCAAATAGAACATCATGAGAAGTTGAGAGATACCTCGCACATCAAAGCCTTCGGCATTCAAAGTCGGGAAGGTCACCATCTTGCTATGACAATCCACCAAGACCTTATTAGCGGATAACTAATCCATGCCTAGAATAACATCCAGATCTTTCATAGGCAAACACACGAGGGATACCACAAATTTTCTACCCTCTAGGTTCATCTCGACGTCCTCACATCGAGTTACCGATCTTAGGCAAGTACCGGTCGGTGTAGTCACCAATATAGAACCCTTCATCATACACACAGGCACCTACAAGCGCCTCACACAATCTTCAGAAATAAACGAGTGCGTAGCACTAGAATCATAAATAATATGCACTGGAGTGCCAAGAATTTCAAACTCACCACGGATAAGATCATCAGCTTGAGCAACTTCATCACCAGTAACTGCAAATACTCTACCTGCAACTTGTAGTTGATCACCACCATTACGGTTTCCATTTCTTCCACCACGGCCATTTCCTCGACCATTTCTTCCACCATTGTGATTGCCACCATGGCCACCATTACGGCCACCATTTTGGCCATTACCATTCCCAGGTCCACGGCCACCAAAGCCACCACGGTTAGTACCATAGTTCATGTGGTTAGGAGTGTCAAGATTTGTACCTCTTGCATTCAATGGGCAATTAGGATGAATATGCCCGGGTTGGTTGCATTGGAAGCATACCACATCGTCACGAGGACAATCACATGCCAAATGGTTGGCACCACATTTATAGCAAGTTATGCCCTGGGCATTTCCACGGCCTTGGTTACCACCACCATAACCGCCTCTAGGAGCACCACGTCCCCTAGTGTTTAAGGACCCACCATGAAAGAATTTCTTATTAAAGTGCCCTTGTTTCTTGAAACTAGAAAAGTGGCCTTTCAACTTAGGCTCATGCTTCCTATGTCTTGAAGGAACCACGTCGTCTTCTTCATAAATTCGACACTTATTTACAAGCATCAAAAAACTCCTTATCTCTTGATGTCGGATAGCTCGCTTGATCTCGGGCCTCAGTCCATTCTCAAACTTCACACATTTGGAGGCTTCAATACCCTCTTATTGATAGGGCGGATAAAATGCACATAGTGCTTCAAATTTGGAGGCATACTCCTCCACCGTCATACCACCTTGCTTAAGTTCCATAAACTCAAGCTCTTTCTTGCTCCTATAGCTGTCCGGAAAGTATTTCTTCAAGAATTCCACCTTGAAGTTTTCCGAAACCAAGGGAACATCAGCAAATACCATGCGCCCCTAGTAAGACGCCACCAAGCTTCAGCCTCATCGCGGGTTATAAAGACCACATACTCCACCTTTTGCGCTTCAAAACATTCGAAGCTAGCATAGATTCTCTCTAAGTTATTAATCCAAGCATACGCGTCTTCAGGTTTATAACCTCCATGAAACTCTAAAGGTTTCCTCTTGAGAAATAAATCAAGACCTTGGGAACCTTGCCCCACATTCAGTTGGCCTTGTCTTTCCAAGAGATCGGCAAATCGATTCAAGGCGTTTGCCATAGCAGCAGCCTCACGATTAGGTCTACCAGCCATATCTTATGCCTATACATTAAAACATGGCTCACACATAAGTACACTAGACCAAACAATAACTTTTCAACTCATGAATTCAAGAATTTTAGCATTCATAGGCCTATCATGTATTACATCACATAATCATATCATTTTCAATACATGATCACAACATATTCATCATTAGAGGTAAATAGTGTAAGGACTCTTGGCCGGACTCCACAACATTTGCATCAATCACAATTCAACAATAACCATCGCAATTCAACCAAATAATTCATAAACCAGTCAATCACAAACAATAATCACATAAATAATATTAATCATGGTCGTATCAAGAGTAACTAATGCTCTGATACCAGGCTGTGACGCCCCCAAAAATAGGGGAAATTTTTTACGTTTTAAGATTGTATTTCGATCATGAGAAAATGAGTGGTGGAACATATAAAACAACACCTGGATATATGGTAGACTTCTCCCATATATGAAGATATGAAAGGGCAAATCTAAAAGATTATTTTATAATAATTTTTCCAGTTAAAATCAACGGAAGATTGAATTAATTTAATCATTACTTGATTGATTTTCAAGAGAAGGAATTTCATGAAAAAAATGGGATGTATTTCATATAGCTTAGAGGTCCATAATATACTCCAAAATACCTTTAAAGTAATGTCTAATGAAGAATTAATGCATAGGACACAAAGATTTATTTGAAATAATAATTATAAGGATCAGTGTGCCACTCGCTCAAGCGAGAATCCCATTCGTTTGAGTGAGCCAGCGTAGGCACGCTTGGGCGAGTCGAGGAGAGGTTGAGCAAAGAAAAGTTTAAGCATCAGGGGTCGATCTCGCTTGTGTGAGCCTTGCCTTGCTTGAGCGAGATCTGAAGGGAAACCTTAAGTGAGCCAGCGAGACGCTTGAGCGAGGGGAGGAGGCATGCATCAGATACCAATCTCGCTTGAGCGAGGCAAGTCTCGCTTAGGCGAGATTGCTCCAGAAACATTAGTGACTCTCTGGTCGATTTTCGCTTGGGCAAGACACCTCTCGCCTGGGCGAAAATCGTCCAGTATCAATTTCTCTTCCTCCTCGCTTGAGCGACCACTCCCACGCCTGAGCGAGAATTGTCCAGAGGCTAACCTCTGATTCTGCACCAATCTCGCTTGGGCGAGATATACTCCCGCCCGGGCGAAATCGGGCCAGAGGCCAATCCCCTGTTTCATAACAATCTCGCTCGAGCGAGATTCTCACTCGCTTGAGCGAGTTCTGCAGAACTGATGCAGAAAATGTAAAATTGTACACTTTACAGGCAAGACACCCTACCAAAACTCATTCTACTACAATCCATTTACACTCAACATGGTTCTCACATTATATGACATAATTATAACTTGTCTCATTCATCATTATCCATTAAAGTCCATTCTAATTCATGAGATGACACTAAATCAAACACCATTGGAGGTGATCATTGTAACACCTCGAATTTTATAAAAATGAATAATTGAGGGGAATGAATAATAAATAATTGTATATGAGTGGATTTATGTCCTAAAAATATTGGAATGATTAAATTGGGATTTATTATTGATATTTATAATTTATTGAGTTTAAGTGAGATAAAATTATACCCGGTTAGAATATGAGTGTCGGACCAAGTATCTCCGAATGAGATGCCGTTGGTCAGGGCTATTAAGAATATTATTTGGAATCCGAATCTATATTCTGAATAATTTTTGGATAATGTATTGAGCCCGAACTGCGAGCCTGTTTGTTATAAAACGATGAACTTTTAATGAAGAGTTAAAAATTAAAACCAAAAAGCCCATTCTTCTCTCCTTATTTTAATTGGGTTCTTGCTTCCATTGGCAAACACATTTCTTTTTCTTCTTCTCTTACTTCCCTTCTCCTTCTCCACTTCTTCTTTTCTTCAAAACCCTAAGCCAATGGTGGTGCCTCTTCCTCCTCCCTCCATTTTCGTTCTTCCATGGAGCTTGAGGGAGAAGATGTTGATTGAAGCTCCTTTCTTCTCCTCTCCCTCTCACTTTCGTTTTGGAGCTTAAGCTTGGAAGAGAGGTATGGTTTTGACCACTCATGGTTTTTATTGATGGTTTTGGGTTATTGAAGTGTTAAGAAGGGAGGTTAGATGTTGTTTTGATGAATGGTGGTGTGTAGAATCAATCCTAGGTTAGAAAAATTATTGGGGTGTTGTTATTATGGTATTAATGGTGGGTTGTTATAGGTGCATGGAATTAATACTTGGATGAGTGGAAAATAAATGAGCATTTATGATGTTGATGGGTGTAACACCTTATTATTTGCAACTAATAATTTCAAAAATATGAGAAAATTTTTCACAAAACAGTCACGTAACATTTGATATAGAAGGGAGCAGGCAAGGGGGAAAACGAAGAGCATTCACGCGCATATAGCAACCTACAAAGAAGCTAAACTGGGGCCGGCTCAACGGGTTTATCGTAACACACCAGTACTAGGACGGATTACACAACACCGTTTATTTACTTAGACGGGGTCTGACACCGTCCAGGCGGAGTATGGTAAAGCAGCAGCGGATAGAGGGAATTTCACAAGGAAGTTTTCCTTCGAGTAACACTGGTCAATCAATAGGAGGAAGTAGATAAAGGAAATATGTTAATACATTCACATGCATGGCATTCGGTAGAAAGGCGGAGTTAGAATCATCCTACTTGGCTAGGCGGGGTATATTTATCTTGGGCGGACTACATTACCATATTCATTTACTCAGGCGATGTTCAATACCGCCCAGCGAGACGGAATAATGCGACAACGGAGAAAGAAGGTACGTAAGCGGAATCTCAAGTTGATATCTACTTGCTTCAGTATAGCTCTACGCGTTAGGCGAACTGTCCTAGTTACCTGGGCGAGGTATGACACCGCCTAAACGAATCTGCACAACGCCTCTTCAACATAAATACAAGGTAATTTTTTCGCAATCGGGTATGGACAAGGGTTCCCAGATAAATCCTCACACTCGCACTTCACTCAAAGAAGCGGGAAGTTACAGGGTACATATGCGGTAGTAGGTTGTGGAGAAAGGAGGAGTCTGAACCTATTCCGCCCAACTCAACTAATTATGGCAACGCCTGGGCGGACTCAACCATAACGCCCAAATCAGGGGTCAACACCGGGGTCTCATTCTAACAACTACCTCGCTCCAGTGCAAATCCTCACGCTTGGGCGCATTGCTCCCATACTTCGGGCGGGGTACGACTCCGCCCAACGTATCCGACATAAATTTTCCTAAGACAATTCTCGGTTCACTCTGGTTTGGCTATAACCTGCTCAATCATACCGTCCCTGCGTTTCCATTAAAGCACAATTATGAAACAAGGTAGCACATAACATCATGCACACAACACCATACATCCATATATATATAGGAGAGTATATGTCAATATTTACAACACAAAAAAAAAAATCGAACTTCTTCTTATCCATAAAGTTCTATTCATCCCCAAAATATTAACATCCGGTATGGACCAGTCAGGGCTCAATCTAACAACTCCTTAATTAAACCTTCCAAATGCATCAGCACTCCGCCCAGCATTCCCGCTCTGCTTCTGATCCTCCTCACGAGAGACATTCACTGAAAATGGCCACTGCAGGGGTGAGCTTTTACATGTAAAATGATACTCACAGACTCGGTATCAGCGTCAGTACACGCTCCTGCTATCATTCGACCTTTCTCAAGTAACCAAGTTCATACAGTTCAAACAACATTCATGACACACATAATATACAGAGTTTATTCCACATCCAAATATATATATATTCATGCATTCAAAATCATACACATCTACATACATAGACTTATACACCATCACAATCAGCCTTATTTCTATATGCATGCCTGCGGATCCGACTCAGGTAAAGACTCTCAGTTACGGTCCCCTTTTCTTCTGGCCCCTCGTCCCGCAGCTCTTACCAGGTGGCACCGGCCTCCCCACGGCGTCTCGAGACTCTCTTCTCTAGCTCCAACGGCTACCACGAGCACTATTGGGATCTAGCCAGGGTTGGTAACTGGAAGTCGTTTCCCTTGGGGTTCTTGACCTTCCATGGGTCACCCCACTCTCACTCATGCAACTAACACATTCATTATTACACATCATCGCGCCACAAATACCTTCGCCGTAATCATTAAGCAAGAACGGATTTCCCACACTACTCGTAATCATTCAGTCAATCACACCAGCGCATGTTACAATCAGTCATCAGACTAACATCATTGAGCAATCCAATTAAGAGCATGCACATACATATTTTTCATAGTGACAAGAAAATAGATCCATGCATATCATCCATCATTATCATCTACTAACAGGCTACACCATCGACACGAAAATCACTATCAGAGTCTTAAACCATGCATCAGTTTTAATGATTATAAATACATGCACGCACACACACCCACACTCAGTAGTACGTTCATCCGGTACCGTTCTTAGACCATGCATTCGACATGCAAGCGCCCCCTACCTCAGAAAAACTTCAAAAACCTTTCCGTTCTTGTCGTTGGGTCCGACGTCTTTCTCCTGGTTCGTTCGGTCTTCCTTGGCTTTGTCGTATCCTGCGCCTGATTCTGGGATGAAGTGTGGTCCGTTCTCCAGTACTGCAACCAAGATCTCCAGGAGCGAAGAGTAAGATAGAAGAAGAAGAAAGATGGAGACGAAGAGAGGAAGTAGAGGATGAAGTGACGGAGGAGGGAGTCTGAAGAAATAGCAAGTGCGTTTTTCCCCAAGGCTCACGTTTTATATATATATATATATATATATGTGCATGCGCACAGTAAAAAAAAAAGAGTGGGATGGGAGAGTGCGTGTCCAACAGTCACGTGCACTCCACCCCATCCCCTGGCCACCACCATTTTTATATTTTAATGGCTTAAACCTACCTAGTTAAATGCAATTAACAGTTATTTCTAGTTGAAATCAAGTCTTAATGGTTCATTCTTCATTCAGCATTTAATTTCAAAACTGGGATGTTACAGTTCTCCCCCACTGAAAAAGAATTTCGTCCCCGAAATTCAGTCGGTACTTACCTAGGTAAACAACTCGGGGTACTGCTGTTGCATGGTGTCTTCGCGTTCCCACGTACAGGAGGTGGTCTTGCCTTGCTGCCACTCCACCTTAACCAGCCTTACGTTCTTGTTTCTTAAGCGTTTTACCGATCGGTCTACGATTCCAACCGGTGTAGTCACAGTAGTTAGGTCTTCCTTGATCTCTACCTCGTCGTCAAGCATCGTGTGGCTGGAGTCATGCAAATACTTCCTTAGCTGAGACACATGAAATACATTGTGCAATCGGGACAAGTGAGTTGGTAATGCGAGGCGGTATGCTACGGGGCCAATCCGTTCTAATACCTCATAAGGTCCGATGTAGCGAGGGCTTAACTTCCGACTTTTTAAGGCTCGTCCAACTCCTTTACTCGGAGAGGTTCTCAGAAACACTCGATCTCCGACTGAAAATTCCAATGGCTTGATGCGCTTGTCATGGTAGCTCTTCTGCCTGTCTTGTGATGCTTTCATCTTCTCCCTTATCACTCGAATCTGTTCTGTGGTTTGCTTGACGATGTCCGGTCCCAATAGTAAACTTTCACCCGCTTCCGACCAGCAGAGTGGGGTTCGGCATCTACGCCCATATAATGCCTCGTAAGGTGCCATGCCAATGCTGTGATGATGGCTGTTGTTGTATGTAAACTCGATCAAGGGAAGGTACTGCTCCTAGTCCCCACCGTACTCTAACACACACGCTCTCAATAAGTCTTCTAGACTTTGAATTGTTCGCTCGGATTGTCCATCCGATTGGGGGTGGTAGGCAGAACTAAGCCAAAGCTTCGTCCCCAATTCTTGATGCATGCTGGTCCAAAACCTGGACGTAAACCTAGGGTCCCTATCCGATACGATGGAAGTAGGTATGCCATGCAGTCGGATAATTTCTTGAATGTAGATCCGAGCCAACTTATGCAATGGGTACCTCATATTTACAGGTAAGAAGTGTGCACTCTTCGTCAATCGATCAACAATGACCCAAATTGCATCATGACCCGCTCGGTTTTTGGGTAATCCCATGATAAAATCCATCGCAATTGAGTCCTATTTCCACACGGGGATCTCTAGAGGCTGTATTGCACCGTACGGTTTTTGGTGCTCTACCTTCGATTTCTGACAAGTGATACACCGGGCCACGTACTCCGCCACATCCTTCTTTAATCCGGGCCACCAGAACTGTCTCCTCAAGTCGTGGTACATTTTTGTGGTTCCTGGGTGAATGCTGAGTAGGCTTTTGTGGGCTTCATCAAGCACCATTCTTCTCAATCTTCCCTCACTTGGTATGTATATTCTGTTTCTCACCCGGAAGATCCCATCTGACCCCTCTGTCAAGGATAAATCCTTTCCTTTGGCCTGAATTTCCTTCATTTCAGCTAGGTAAGAGTCCGCCTGTTGCTGTTCGTACACGGATTTTAAGAATTCATTGGCAATCCTCAACGTACCGATTGTCATCTTCTGAGAGGAAGGGGTGTCAACATGCAAGTTCATGTCTCGGAACCGCTCCAACAACTCAACTTCTTTTGCCATCATGGCTGCTATGAGGAGGGATTTCCGACTCAATGCGTCGGCCACGACGTTTGCCTTACCTGGGTGGTATTTTAACTCGAAATTGTAGTCCTTCAAAAACTCAATCCATCTTCTCTGCCTCATGTTCAGCTCCTTTTGGTCGAATAGGTATTTGAGGCTCTTATGATCGCTATACACTTCAAATTTGGATCCGTACAAGTAATGCCTCCAGATTTTCAATGCAAAAACTACTGCTGCCAGCTCCAAGTCATGGGTCGGATAATGCTGCTCGTGGGGTCTCAATTGCGAGAGGCGTATGCTATCACTCGATCTTTCTGCATGAGTACACACCCTAATCCGAGTCCGGACGCGTCACAATAGACCACGAAGCTTTCTCGTAACTCAGGTAATGCCAACACCGGAGCAGTTGTCAACTTATTCTTCAGCTCTTGGAAGCTGTTCTCACACTCCAGACTCCACACGAAAGGAACGTTCTTCCGAGTCAATTTAGTCAGGGGTAATGCCAACTTAGAAAAACCTTCGATGAACCTCCTATAATAACCTGCCAAGCCCATAAAACTTCTTATTTCCGAGACCGATCTGGGCTTCTCCCATGCTATTACAGCGGCTACCTTCGCAGGATCCACCGAGACGCCTCGCTCGGAGATCACATGCCCGAGGAAATGGATCTCATCCATTCAGAATTCGCACTTCAAGAGCTTTGCAAACAATTGTTTCTCCTTCAACACTTGGAGTACCGTTCTGAGATGTCCTTCATGCTCCTCAGGGGTCTTAGAATAAACTAGAATATCATCGATGAAGACAACAACAAACCGATCTAAGAAGGAGTGGAATATGCTGTTCATGTAATTCATGAAAACAGCAGGGGCGTTTGTCACACCGAACGGCATCACTACATACTCGTAGTGACCATATCGAGTCCTAAAGGCAGTTTTAGGAATGTCCGAGTCCTTCACTCGGATTTGGTGATATCCCGATCGTAAGTCGATTTTCGAGAAGACTGAGGCTCCACGCAGTTGGTCAATTAAATCATCAATTCTAGGCAGTGGGTATCGATTCTTGATTGTGAGCTTGTTAAGCTGTCGATAATCTATACAAAGTCTCATGCTGCCATCCTTCTTCTTAACAAGTAGCACAGGTGCGCCCCATGGTGACACGCTTGGTCTAATGAACTGCTTCTCAAGTAACTCATCCACTTGTTTCTTCAACTCTGCCAATTCAGTTGAGGACATTCTGTAGGGTGCACTGGAGACCAGTTCGGCTCCAGGGATCAGGTCTATAGAGAATTCAACTTCTCTATTGGGAGGCACACTCGGAACGTCTTCTGGGAATACTTCTGGGAATTCACAGACAACCGGAATTTCGTTCACTAGGGTCTCACTCTCATCTTTGGTTAGACAAAGCATCGTAAATAGTTGGGTTATACCTAGTGCCGTGCCATCTTCAATGGGTTGTTTTGGGAAAACTATCTCTCGGTTTCTACAATCTACTAATACCTTATTGGCTGAAAGCCAATCTATTCCAAGCACAATATCAAGACCCTTTAAAGGCATGCAAATCAGATCGAAGGTGAAACTCCGATCATACAACTCAAATGCTACATTTTTGCATATTGACGATGTGAACACACTAGGGCCAGTAGGGCTGGCCACTTCCAAAGTCCGGTTCATAGACACAGTTGGTAACTTCAACCGTTCTATGCATTCATCAGCTATAAAAGAATGGGTAGCTCCCGAATCGAAAACAACATTAAGCGTATTCATTCCAAGTGAGCACTTACATTGCACTAAGTCGTTTGCTGGTGCAACATCTTCTGCATTGATGGTGTAGATTCTACCTGCTGCTGGCGGACCGGTATTCCTCTCTCGGCTGTTCGGAGCACGCATCATATTTCCTCTGGTTCCGTTGCCTCTGCCACCAGGTCGTTGGTTATCATTTACTCGGGTTCTATCTTGAGATCCTCCTTGACGTACATTGGTGTTTGCCTGGCGGAGTTGGGGGCAGTCAGGACGAACGTGTCCCTTCTCTCTGCAGTGGTAGCATTTAACATTTGTATCGTTGCAATCCTTAGCAAAGTGGTCACCGCCGCATTTAAAGCATCCGCCATATCTTGGTCGTCCACTCATTTGTCTCCCTCGGTCATTATGATTCTGATATCTGGTGAAGGGTTCATTCCTCCTCACGTTCCCTGGCCTCTTGAAACGTGATTGCTGAGGCCTCAGGTGCTGGTTGGCTCTGCTGCACTGGCCCGAATGGGCCCTGTCATCCTCTTCGAATATTCTACATTTGTTCACTAATGCAGGGAAACTCCGGATTTCATGGTATCTGCAGGCCCTCTTGATATCCGATCTCAATCCGTTCTCAAACTTAAGACACTTGGAGTTCTCCGTTCCTGGCTGTTGGAAGGGCGGATAGAATAGGCACAATTCCTCAAATCTGGTCATGTATTCTTCCACAGTCATGGAGCCCTGTTTCAACTCCATAAACTCCAACTCTTTCTGGCTCCTCACCGTGTCGGGAAAGTATTTCTCTAAGAAGCAGGCCTTGAAATCGTTCCACGTCAGTTGATTATCATCTTCGGGGAATCGGCTTCTGGCTATTTTCCACCAATTCTCCGCTTCATCTCACAGCATATACACTGCGCACTCCACCTTCTGGGCTTCGGTACAGCGAAGACCCCTAAAAATTCTCTCCAATTCCTGAGTCCACTTGAACGCCGCCTCAGGATTCCGTCCTCCTAAGAATTCACTCGGCTTCCTTTTTAAGAAGCGGTCCAGCACATGGCCATCCTCAGGTTGAGTCTGGCCTTGCCTTTCAAATACATCCGCAAAGCGTTTGAATGTTGTGGCTATAGCCTCCATACTTTGACGATGCGCCATTCCTTATCCTGAAATTGACATTTAAGGATAAGTATACGGAGCCACTTACTACCGATCTAGTTGTCAGTCTAACAATTAATAGCTTAGCACATTATGTCGTTCGTCTAAGTTATACGCAATTGGACTAGGGGAAAACAACCTCTTGTCCTCAAGTCAATCATCAATTAAGTTCAACTAGCATCAGAATAATTTCAACCATTCAATCAAAAGACACACACACCACCGCTTACACTTGGTAAGCATACTTTGGCCTTGGACTTTTCGGTACGCTCTGATACCAAAAATGTAACACCTTATTATTTGCAACTAATAATTTCAAAAATATGAGAAAATTTTTCACAAAACAGTCACGTAACATTTGATATAGAAGGGAGCAGGCAAGGGGGAAAACGAAGAGCATTCACGCGCATATAGCAACCTACAAAGAAGCTAAACTGGGGCCGGCTCAACGGGTTTATCGTAACACACCAGTACTAGGACGGATTACACAACACCGTTTATTTACTTAGACGGGGTCTGACACCGTCCAGGCGGAGTATGGTAAAGCAGCAGCGGATAGAGGGAATTTCACAAGGAAGTTTTCCTTCGAGTAACACTGGTCAATCAATAGGAGGAAGTAGATAAGGGAAAGATGTTAATACATTCACATGCATGGCATTCGGTAGAAAGGCGGAGTTAGAATCATCCTACTTGGCTAGGCGGGGTATATTTATCTTGGGCGGACTACATTACCACATTCATTTACTCAGGCGATGTTCAATACCGCCCAGCAAGACGGAATAATGCGACAACGGAGAAAGAAGGTACGTAAGCGGAATCTCGAGTTGATATCTACTTGCTTCAGTATAGCTCTACGCGTTAGGCGAACTGTCCTAGTTACCTGGGCGAGGTATTACACCGCCTAAACGAATCTGCACAACGCCTCTTCAACACAAATACAAGGTAATTTTTTCGCAATCGGGTATGGACAAGGGTTCCCAGATAAATCCTCACACTCGCACTTCACTCAAAGAAGCGGGGAGTTACAGGGTACATATGCGGTAGTAGGTTGTGGAGAAAGGAGGAGTCTGAACCTACTCCGCCTAACTCAACTAATTATGGCAACGCCTGGGCGGACTCAACCATAACGCCCAAATCAGGGGTCAACACCGGGGTCTCATTCTAACAACTACCTCGCTCCAGTGCAAATCCTCACGCTTGGGCGCATTGCTCCCATACTTCAGGCGGGGTACGACTCCGCCCAACGTATCCGACATAAATTTTCCTAAGACAATTCTCGGTTCACTCTGGTTTGGCTATAACCTGCTCAATCATACCGTCCCTGCGTTTCCATTAAAGCACAATTATGAAACAAGGTAGCACATAACATCATGCACACAACACCATACATCCATATATATATAGGAGAGTATATGTCAATATTTACAACATAAAAAAAATCGGACTTCTTCTTATCCATAAAGTTCTATTCATCCCCAAAACATTAACATCCGGTATGGACCAGTCAGGGCTCAATCTAACAACGCCTTAATTAAACCTTCCAAATGCATCAGCACTCCGCCCAGCATTCCCGCTCTGCTTCTGATCCTCCTCACGAGAGACATTCACTGAAAATGGCCACTGCAGGGGTGAGCTTTTACATGTAAAATGATACTCACAGACTCGGTATCAGCGTCAGTACACGCTCCTGCTATCATTCAACCTTTCTCAAGTAACCAAGTTCATACAGTTCAAACAACATTCATGACACACATAATATACAGAGTTTATTCCACATCCAAATATATATATATTCATGCATTCAAAATCATACACATCTACATACATAGACTTATACACCATCACAATCAGCCTTATTTCTATATGCATGCCTGCGGATCCGACTCGGGTAAAGACTCTCAGTTACGGTCCCCTTTTCTTCTGGCCCCTCGTCCCGCAGCTCTTACCAGGTGGCACCGGCCTCCCCACGGCGTCTCGAGACTCTCTTCTCTAGCTCCAACGACTACCACGAGCACTATTGGGATCTAGCCAGGGTTGGTAACTGGAAGTCGTTTCCCTTAGGGTTCTTGACCTTCCATGGGTCACCCTACTCTCACTCATGCAACTAACATATTCATTATTACACATCATCGCGCCACAAATACCTTCGCCGTAATCATTAAGCAAGAACGGATTTCCCACACTACTCGTAATCATTCAGTCAATCACACCAGCGCATGTTACAATCGGTCATCAGACTAACATCATTGAGCAATCCAATTAAGAGCATGCACATACATATTTTTCATAGTGACAAGAAAATAGATCCATGCATATCATCCATCATTATCATCTACTAACAGGCTACACCATCGACACGAAAATCACTATCAGAGTCTTAAACCATGCATCAGTTTTAATGATTATAAATACATGCACGCACACACACCCACACTCAGTAGTACGTTCATCCGGTACCGTTCTTAGACCATGCATTCGACATGCAAGCGCCCCCTACCTCAGAAAAACCTCAGAAACCTTTCCGTTCTTGTCGTTGGGTCCGACGTCTTTCTCCTGGTTCGTTCGGTCTTCCTTGGCTTTGTTGTATCCTGCGCCTGATTCTGGGATGAAGTGTGGTCCGTTCTCCAGTACTGCAACCAAGATCTCCAGGAGCGAAGAGTAAGATAGAAGAAGAAGAAAGATGGAGATGAAGAGAGGAAGTAGAGGATGAAGTGACGGAGGAGGGAGTCTAAAGAAATAGCAAGTGCGTTTTTCCCCAAGGCTCACGTTTTATATATATATATATATATGTGCATGCGCACAGTAAAAAAAAAAGAGTGGGATGGGAGAGTGCGTGTCCAGCAGTCACGTGCACTCCACCCCATCCCCTGGCCACCACCATTTTTATATTTTAATGGCTTAAACCTACCTAGTTAAATGCAATTAACAGTTATTTCTAGTTGAAATCAAGTCTTAATGGTTCATTCTTCATTCAGCATTTAATTTCAAAACTGGGATGTTACAATGGGTTTTTAGTGAAACCCTAACTTTAATAAATTGGGGAAAGTGTGAAATGTGGGTAGAATGTAAGTTTAATGATGTTGGAGAATGATATTAATGATGAAAGATGGCCATTGATGGTGATTAATAAGCATGGGTAAATGTTATTGGGTTTTGATGAAAACCCTAGCCCTAAGAATTTGGGGAAATGGATATTGTATAGCTTGAAAGGTTGAATTGAATGTTAATGGGTGATGTTTAGTGATGAGTGTTGTTATGAATGTGGAATGTGAGGGATTGGTGTGAAACGATTGTGACTTGATGGCATTGTAAACCATTGTGGTTATTGAAGGATATGAGAGCTAAGTTAAATATTGAGTAATAATGTGATGGTGATGTTGTTGGGTTTAGTTGGCCTTTTATGATCTAGAGGATCTTGGCTTTGGGAAAGGAATTCCCGAAGCCTAACACAATTGCATATGTTGGTGTTTAGCAAGTCTAGGACCTGGGGTTAAGCTTTATGATAAGCTAGCAAGTGTTTAGAATTATGATGGTTATTAATTACGTGAATATGCTTGCATATGGTATGTAGATTGCATTCCGGGTGATGCAATGGAGCATTCAGAGTATTGGAATCGTTTCGGCTCTTCCCTCAAGGTAGGAGAGGAGTTAACATTCAAATTGCATGAGTAAATTCGATAGTGATTATTGTATGTGATGAATACTCATGCTTGCCTTGCCATGTGTATGTATTGAATTAATTGAATTGACAAGTTGATGATTATTGAGGATGATGTATGAGAATATATGGTTTTGTTGTGGCAAGGTATGAATATAAGTATATAAGATGATGATGAGTTTGAATTCAACATGAATAATATGTTTGGAATGTAAATCGATAAGTATGAATGTGTGAACAGGTGGTATGTGCCTTTTATAGTGTGTAAGAACGTTGGATATGTTTAAATTTGACTTATAATGAAAACTTCCGAGTGAGAATGCTTAGAACGAGTTGTATAAGCCTTATATATTGTATATGAGGTGTTGGGAGTGAGGGAATTGGCCTTGAATGCAAACTTTATGGGCTGAGTTGTTAGAATTTTTGCTTTTGTTTGGGTGCTGATATTCTCGCTCATGCGAGAAGGGATCTCGCTTAGGCGAGGATCCCCTGTATTGGTATAATGGTCTCTGGACCAATTTCGCCCAGGCGGGTGAGGTTTCCGCGCAAGTGAGCTGCATATTATGCAATCAGGGGAGTTACTGGACGAATCTCGCTCAAGCGGGCATGGCCGCGCTTGAGCGAGCTAGTGAGGAAATGGTCACTGGACATTTTTCGCCCAAGCGTGTGTGAGTGGCTTGAGCGAAAGTGTGAAGTTTGATGCTAGGAGGGTGCCCACTCAGGTGGGTTATTGGTATGGTTGTGTCTTGACCGAGTGTAGCGAGTGAGTGGGAGCAAGTAAGATTCTGGATGAAATTCCACTCGAGTGGAAACCTTAGAAAATAATTTCATGATGTAGTGAATTTTCGGGTGAAATTCCGAGTGGGCTATGCCAAGACAGGACCTTCCGAGTGAGGGAGTGGATATAATTCCGAGTGAGAGGTCTCCCTGTGTGATATTCCAAGCAGTGGAGTTCTGAGAGGGAATTTCCGAGTTTAGTGTAACTCGTTCCAAGTGGAGTCCCTCCGTGTGTGTAGTTTCGAGTGGGGATGGCACCGATTGGGGATACATGGTGTGAGTTTGTCCAGAAGTACTCTGGAATAACTCCGTTTGAGAGAAAAGGAAAGGAAGTCGGATTTAGAATGAGATGCCGAGTGAGTGACCACTTAGGTGGTGAGTCGGTTTCTGGATTATTTTTCCGAGTGGAACACCGTGTGAATGAAGACTCAGATTTGGAATGAATTTACCGAGTGCAAGTCAGAGTAAGAAAGGACTCGGTCTGGACTGATTTTGCCGAGTGGAGGACCGAGTGAGTGATGGTCGGTCTTGGAATTAATTTACCGAGTAAAAGATCACAAGAGAGAAGAGTGGGTTTTGAAATAATTCACCGAGTGAGGACCGATCAGGTAATGATTCGGTTTTGGAGTAATTAGCTGAGTGATAGACTATGTGAGTGTGAGTCGACCCTGGAATGATTTGGTTGAATGAAAAATGGGTCGGTCTAGAATGTTATGCCAAGTGGAAAGCCGAGTGTAAGATGACTTAGATTTGGATAAATTTTGTCGAGTGAAAACCGAATGAATGATGGGTCATTTTGGGGGGATTCTGTCAATAGAAACCCGAGTGTTGGGAAATTTGCCGAATGAGTGAGCATATGCTCGACTCTGGGAGTTATTTGCTTAGGCGAGGAGGTTTCGCCCAAGTTAGTTATGGGTTATACTGGTACTGGCCGAATTCCGCTCAAGCGAATGGCCTTAGTTATGATGCTCGCCTAAGCGAGTCAGTATGGAACTCGTTTCTGGATGGTTTTCGCCCATGCTCGCTGGCTCCGCCCAAGCGAAGCTTGTGTCTCTCGCTCAAGCGAGTCGGTTTTAGCTTGAGCGAAGCTCCCCCTGTTGCTTCTTATTTCTGTTCGCTCTGCTCCCTTCTGTCTGGCCAACATGTATTGTTCGGCACTCGCTCAAGCGAGTGGGGATTTTGCTTAGGCGAGTGACCCCCCTGATGGAATTTTCCCTTCTTTTCTCTCGGTTCTGTTTGTATTGACCCTTCTTTTCTTGGTTCTGATGGCTTGGGGCCTTCTTGCCTTATATTGTATAAGGCTTGAGGGGATGTAAAGGGATATATATATATATATATATTTAAGACATTGATATGGTGGTGTTGGATAATGATTTAAATATTGGGATGATTTGATTATGCCCATAATACACATAATGAGAAACATAAAATCTTAACCACCAAGAATGATCATACGAAAGCAATGTTAAGGGCTTGATGATGAGTTATGAGATGTATGTCCAAGAACATGATTGTGTTGGGCATAAGTGTGATTGCCTTAAGTGGAATGATGAATATGCTTCGAATAATTTTATGTATGGACTAATACTATGATTGGCTGCCATGCCTTTTTATATCCATGTGTGGATTATTATGAATGATGTTGGGGCCATTGAAGTGCCTATTATATGTATGTTGTGCCTTGAGGGGCCTTGTCAATGTTTGTATGCCATTGATGATAAAACTAAAATATACAATATACCCCTAAATGAGAGGGTGAGATATCCTTGCGAGGTTGTTGTTGAGCATATGCATTATTGCATTGCGTTCATGGCATGGCATAACATTGATACTTTGTGGTTGCGATCACAGTGATGAAAGATCCTGTAAGATTCTATGAAGGGAGTACCCCTTGCGAGGCGGGAAACCAATGTGATGATGATATGATATTGTGCCGGTGGTTGCGATTACCCGGTTGTGAAATGTGAAAGGCCCTGTGGGGACCATTGTATAATGATGAGCCAGTGGTTGCGATCACTTGGTATTTGATATGATAAAGGGCTTGCGAGCACCTATGATGCCCATGGTTGCGATCATGAGGCGGGAGTACCCCTTGCGAGGCGGGAAACCTATGAGAATTGTTGAAACGTGGTTGTGATCATGAGATGCACCTTGCGAGGCTGCTATAGGGAGTACCCCTTGGGAGGTGGGAAACCAATGATTATGAATGATTGATTATGGTGGTTGCGATCACCCGTGATATGAAATCGGATCCGTTGCATATGCATTAAACAATTAACATATGCATTAGCTTTAAGACCATGGCATTTGAGATGGGATGACCATGAGAGATGAGAAACCCCTTGCAAGGAGGTATTGAGTGAAACCTTAATGGATTAGTGATGATAATGATTACGAATGCCCTTGTTGATAAGTGGCAGGTGATTGTGTATATGATTATGTATGTGCTTGTGCTTATTTATGATATGAATTGCGATTCATGAGGCTTGTATGCCTATTGTGATAATGAGATAATGAAGGAATGATAATTTGATGTTTTGATTGTAACACCCTAATTTTTAATAAATAATAATAACCCAAAAATAGTTAAAATTTTTTCACAAAAACAACCCCTGGTCAATCGGCATAAAAAGAAGGAAGAAGACAAGGGAAAGAAAAGAACATTTACACATATAGCAATCAGCGGAAGGAACAAGGCTTGAACCGACCCATTCGGTTCAGCGAAACACATCAGTGCCTGGGCGAAATCCAAGACAACTCTGACTCGCTTAAGCGAGGTCCAGGACACTTGAGCGAGACAACTCACTCGCTCGGGCGAAGTACCATTCGCTTGGGCGATACCACGACAAAAGCCTTCCAACAATACGCATTCGCTGGAGCAGATCCTTTATTCGCTGAAGCGAGAAGCCTCACACGGTAAATTCATCACTCGGCATCGCGACATCCAAACACTCGGTAAACGACTAAGTCCACTCGGAGTTTATTCCTAAGTCCATTCGGTGTTCCATAACTTAGCCTTTCAATTTTATCCATACGGCCACACCTATACTCTACTCGGACACCGGGGTTATCCCACTCGGATTCCAGAACTAAACCACTTGAGATACAGACCCTTACTTGTAACACCCCGAATTTTATAAAAATGAATAATTAATGTGAATGGCAAATAGTTGATGCTTATTGAGGAAGATGGGTGAGAATATGTGGAATAAATCCAATTTGATTTATAATGAGGAATTCTGAGTGAGAATACTTAGGAACAAGTTATATATGTCTTATATGATGTATATGATAACATGGATATGATTAAATTGGCTTATGATGAAGTTTCATAAGTTGGACTGTGTGAAATCTGCGTTTCCTGCCTCTGTGTTGATAGTCTCGCCCAAGCGAGAAGGGATCTCGCCCAGGCGAGGATTCCCTGTGTTGGCCTTATGGTTCTGGGCAATTTTCGCTCAGGCGAAGGTTAATTTCACTCAAGCGAAATTGCCTATGTATCAGTGTTGCTCTCGGGATGGGATTCGCAGTATCAATGTTTGCTCTCTGGAGGAAATTCGCTCAATCGAATGGAGTCTCGCCCAAGCGAAGGGTCTGAGAAATGGCATTCGCCCAAGCGAGTGAGGGATCAGCTTGAGCGAGCCAGTGAGGAATTGGTCACTGGATCTTTCTTCGCCCAAGCGAATGTGAGTAGCTTGAGCGAAAGGGGAAGTATGAATGCTGGGTGATGCTTACTCAGGTGTGACTGGTATAGTTGTACTAGACCGAGTGTGGTAAGTATATGGTGAGTGTGTGGGATTTTGAACAAGATTTCCCTTGAGTAAGAACCTTAGAAAATAATTCTGTGATGTTGTCAATTTCCGAGTGAAATTTCGAGTGGCCTTGTCAAGGCAGAACCCTCCGAATGAGAGAGTAGATAAAATTCTGAGTGAGAGGCTTTCTGTGTGAAATTCCGAGCAGTTGTGTTCTGAGTGGAAGTATCCGAGTTCAAGGTAACTCATTCCGAGGGAAGTCTCTCTGTGAGTGTAATTCCGAGTGGAAATGGCACTGAGTGGGGTGTGTTGTCCAGAGGTATTTTGGAATGACTTCACTCGTGGGAAAAACAAAGGAAGTCAGCCTTTGGATTGTTTATCCGAGTGGAATCCTGAGTGAGTGTGAAGGCAATAAGCATTCCGAGTGTATGATTATATATGTGGGTCGGTAGATTGGATTTGTGGACAGGTTTGTATTTATGAGAATATACATATATACATAAGGGATTTATGTTGATTTGATGCTTCTTACCGACTGGAATATGAATAATGTTGGGTGAATAATTCTAAGTTGATGAATTCCGAGAGAAATATAGGAGGCTTGGATCCAATTCCGAGTGAGGCTATGATGTTTGTCCTCCTTTTCCGACTGGAGAATATTTAAATGGATTTTTAGAGAATTGCCATTGATGAACCCATTCGGTGTAGGATTAGATGGGAGAATTTCCCGAGTGATCCTTGTGTGGCATTTTCCCGAGTGGAAAAGCATGAGTAAACCCCGAGTGGGATGGGTTTAGATATTCCCGAGTGGAATTCCGAGTGATCCTCTTCCAAGGGAGAGTTGTTGTAATGGTTTAGATTGGACTGTATCCTAAGTGTAGGAAATATATATATAATCCGAGTGAATAAGACTATATACTCCGAGTGGTTAGGATCTGAACAAGTCCGGGTGAGACTTAATGAATTCCCCGAGTGAGTAAGATATCATATGCCGAGTGAATCTGGCTGGAATATTCCGAGTGGAGTATGATTGTGGAGACCCCTTCTGAGTGAAGGAAGGTCTGCGTATTCTCCGAGTGAGAAATGTGAAAATATACCGAGTGGTGAATGTGGAATACATTCCGAGTGACTTATAGTTGTGATACACCGAGTGGTGTTGACAAGTAAATATTCTGAGTGAGGAAGGATTTAGGATTCCGAGTGGGATGCCCCTCATTTACCGAGTGGAAGACCCAATAAGTGATGGGTCAGTTTTAGAGAAATTACCAAGTGAAGGGTTGATTGAGATGACTCGAATTGGATTGGAATTGCCGAGTGAGAGACTATATGAGTATGAGTCAGCCCAAAATGTCTTGGTTGAATGGAAAGTGGATCGGTTTAGATTGTTATGTCAAGTGGGAAGCCGAGTGTGAGATGACTCGGATTTAGTTGAAGTTTGCCGAGTGAAAATCGAACTAATATTGGGTCGGTTTTAAGGAATCCTGACAACAGAAACCTGAGTGCTGGGAAAGATGATTTCTGGTTGGATTCGCTTAAGCGAATTAATACCTCGCTCAGGCGAGTGAGTGTGGAAACAGGTACTGGGGTTATTTTGCCTGTGCGAATGGAGAGGCTTATGCGAGATGGAGCTATTTCGCTCAAGCGAATATGGGTTTCGCTTGAGCGAGTGACACCCTGTTTGCGTGTGTCTTCCCTTTTCTCTCGGTTTAATTATGTGGACCCTTCTTTTACTTGGTTCTAAGGATATAAAAGGATATTAAAGTAAATATAACATGGCATGATGGATTATTGGACTGCCATTTTAATTATGAGGTAATAGTGAGATATTTTAAGGGGAAACAATTATTAAAACAAAAACTCTCACTTTCTTTCTACCTTTCACGTCACTTCTTCCCCTCCTTTCTTCATTATTCTTCTTCGTCTTCTTCATGCTGTTCTCCATATCCTCTTTTCTTCTCTCCAAAAACCCAAGCCGTATGGAGTGTCTTCTCCTCCTTCACCATTTTCGTTTTATGGATGCTTGAAGGAGAATGGAACTCCTCCCTTTCTCCCACTCTATTTCCGTGAGGATTTCTCCCTTTATGGGAAGCCCAATGTTGGCTCTTGGGTAAGGTAAGTTCTCCACCATTCTTTATGAGTTTTATGCCCTAGATGTTGGGTCCTATGTATTTATGGGAGTGTTTATGGCATATAGGTTGTTGGGAGAGCTTTAAAGTGAGGAAACCCTAGGTGGGGTGTTGTTATTATGACTTTAATAATGGGTTATTATGGAGATGCATGAATTAATATTTGGATGGGTGGAAAATAAATGAGCAATTATGATGTTGATGGGTTTTGGTGAAACCCTAACTTTAATAAATTGGGGGAAGTGTGAAAGGAGAGTAAAATGTATGTTTAATGACATTGGGGAAGGATATTAATGATGGAAGATGGCTATTGATGGTGATTAATGAGTATTGGTAGCAGTTGTTTGGTTAGTTGGCATTTATGATCTAAAGGATCTTGACTTTGGGAAAGGAATTCCCGAAGCCTAATACAATTATATAACTTGGTATTTAACAAGTCTAAGACTTGATGATAAGCTAGAAAATGTCTAAAACTATGAGGAATGCCTTGTAATGGCTTATTAATTGTATGAGTGTATATGTATAATATGTAGATCGTATTCCGAAGGGTGCAAAGGAGCTCTTGGAGCATTGGAATGGTTCGGCTCTTCCCTTAAGGTAGGAGAGGAGTTAACATTCAAATTGCATGAGTTATATAATTGATGATTATTGTATGTTGTGATACTCATGCATGCCTTGCTATATATAAGTATTGAATTAATTGAGATGGTAATAGATAATTATTGAGAATTATTATGATATTCTTGTGATGGGTGCAAGTAATTGACTTGCATGTATGTGAGGTAATTATAATTGTTATATATGTATATGAAATTCGTAATACCTTGTTGTCACATGTGTGGATTAGTATTATGTTTGTTGCTATACCTTTTGATATCCATGTGTGGATTACTGTGAATGATGTTTGTGGCCATTGGATGCCAATTATTTGAATGATGTGCTTTGAGGAGCCTTGTGAATATTTATATGCCATTGATGATAAAACTAAAATATATAATATACCCCTAATTGAGAGGGTGAGATATCCTTGCGAGGTTGTTGTTGAACATATGCATTATTGCATCTTGCATTCATGGCATGGCATAACATTGGTATTATGTGGTTACGATCACAATGATGAAAGATCCTGCGGGATTCTATGAAGGGAGTACCCTTGCGAGGTGGGAAACCAGTGTGATGATGATATGATATGGTAATGGTGGTTGCGATCACCTGATTACGGAATGTGAAAGGCCTTGCGGGGACCATTGTATGATGATGAGCCAGTGGTTGCGATCACTTGGTATTTGATATGATAAAGGGCTTGCGAGCACCTATGATGCCCATGGTTACGATCATGAGGCGGGAGTACCCCTTGCGAGGCGGGAAACCTATGAGGATTGTTAAACGTGGTTGCGATCACGAGAAAGCTCCTTGCGAGGCTGCTATAGGGAGTACCCCTTGCGAGGCGGGAAACCAATGATTATGATTGATTGATTATGGTGGTTGCGATCACCCGTGATATGAAATCGGATCCGTTGCATATGCATTTAAAATGGGATGACCACGAGTGTTGAGAAACCCCTTGCGAGGAGGTATTGATTAAAGATATAATGAATTGATAAGAATAATGATTATGAATGCCCTTGTTGATAAGTGGCAAAGTGACAGTGTTTGTGATTATGTACAGGTTGTGCTTACTTATGATATGAATTACGATTCATGAGGCCTGTATGCCCATTGTGATAATGAGATAATGAATGAATGATAATTTAATGTTTTGATAGCAAAGCACACATGATGTTTGTATGCATATACACATGATCACAATATATATATTATTCATCATTTTGAATGTATAACTCACTCTCCCATGTGGTCTCCTTTTTAGCATTGTGATGCAGGTTACCATGGGACAAATTCGGATTTAAAGATCAAACTTGGGTGAAGGTAAATAGTGGTAGAGGAAGTGCCTTGGCCGGCATCATTTATGAATTCATGTGTAATGAATAAATTGTGTATGATGATATAGATGATTTAGAGATTTTAAGTATGTACAAGATAATCCCTTGAATAGATGGATGATGAATAAATATATGTAATTGTGTAAGAGGTGGTTGTTTAATAGGCTTATAATTATGCCATTGCCTGCTAGCCTAGCCTTTTCTCATATCGTCATATATGGGACTAGGTGTGTGCCCGGTATACACATTCTTCCGCTGTATACTCTATTATTTTTGTATACCTTTATGGGCGAACTAGTTATAGATCCAGGTTTAATGTATTAAAATTGTACACTTTGGTTTTTCTGTGATTCGAGTTTCGGTGTGATGCTGAACTTAGTTTGGAACGCGAAAAATTTACTCGCATTTATATTATTTATGACGATCACATCGAGATTCGAGTACAGGAAATCAGGGGTGTTACAAAGGTGGTATCAGAGCATATGTTGCTCTGAATAAGAATTATTGGTTACTACCCGAGCATGATTGCTTTAAGATAATTGATATTATGAATGGCTAGAGGATGATTTCGTAATGGTGAGACTTTCAAGACGATTTTTGGAGCGGGATGCTCATTATTGGGATCTGGATGTTGGTATAGAATTAAGAATGATAATTATCTTGAGAATGATATTATGTTTTATTGCCCTACGTGGAACTATGATGTACTAAGTGTCTAGGAATTGTGAATTGATTATAAGGCATATTCGCTTATTGCGGAATTATCGTGAATGGTTAAAGTTGAGCTGGGATTGGTGCTCAATGAGGACTTTTGTGAGATTGTGATTTATAAGATGTGGTGATTGACTATGGGAAGTATACCCTTTATCATTGGGGTTATATGATAAATTTGTGGAGCCTAGTTGCTCATTGATAATCATGAATGAATTGTGGAATTGAATATGAATGAATGAAATGTCTTGACATATGATGGATGTATGTATTGTGTAAGACCGGCCAATTTCCTTACCCTATTACCTTCGAATGACGAATATATTGTAATTGTGCATTGATGTTGATATATATAATGCAAATTGATTGATGATGAATCCATAATTGAATGTTAATCATGGAAATGAAATATTGCGATGTGAATATGAGATATGAAATATGAATTGGTATGATAATGATTTGATGCCATGTGTTGATTATGGATATGATATGTATATATATTGATTTAATGATGGACCTATGCCGTATGTTAATTACGGATAGGAGATATTGAGAAAGAAATTGATATGGTAGTAGACCATATATGTTGAGATCTTGATGTGCATATGCACTTGGAATATGAATTGTGATTAGATTTCTTATATGCATTATGCTTGTGGCGTTTAGCCAAAGAATGTTTGTTAAATGAAATGAAACTCATATGCTTGAGTTGAATGAATGAATAATATTGAGTAATTCCCTAGTATGGGTATGTTTGAATTTAAATGTTTGGTTGTGCCATTTGTGAAGGATGGATTTTATATCCTTTGGCACAAGAACCCTATGTGTTATATGACATAAGTGATTTGTTGTATTTCCCTAGATTGGGAATTTGAATATGTGATAAATGATTAAATGTGAAATCGAATACCTGTTAGATTGAGATTGTGTCTCGGTGTTGATGTGTGAAAACCGAGTGAAGGATTTCTTTAATTATGACCCACTAGGTGTGATGACCTAGATGGATTTGGTATGATCTTGTATGATCAATTGTTGTAGAGAATTAATTAAATTGGACCCTATGGCGATCTAGGCTCTATGTTGTTTTGTGAGCCATATCTAATGATGTTGTGTGGTGTGTGAGAACTCCACAATGGGTGCTAGGTAACCCTTGATGATTGATGAATAATAATGTTGAACTCAGGGTATGATTAGAATTGATTATGGTATATGAATTTACAATGTGCTCTTGAGCTAAATTCTGTGCCTTAAAAATTATGATCAATGGATCAAGTATAGATGATGATGTGATTTAGAGATGTCAATTGTGATCGTGAGTTGATGAATAGAAATTTAACCATGTCATTACTCCCTATTTTATTTGAAGGGTGCTATATTGGTGATAGAAACCACATAATGATGTGATATAATGTGAGTTATATGTTTAGTTTATGAGCCTTAATTGTGATCTGTAAAGAGAATACCCAATGCGAAAGCTCATTATTTGATTATGTAACCTATTTGATAAGAGTTTGATGAATCTTTTAAGGTTCGAATTGATTTATAGCCAGCAAATATGTAAGTAAAACAAGAATTTTAGATTAATTGAGCATGGATTTGGATGAATAAAACCCAAAGATAGGGTATTTACCTTGTGATGATGGAAGAATTATGGTTAATACATTGATTTATTATGATGTTAAACAATATTTAATGATTGATATGGCATGATGGATGCCAAATTATCTATATAATGATGATGAAATATGAGTATTTTGGTTGTGGACTGGTGAGGATTATCACCAAGTCTTACATAAACTGGTATTGTTTGAATATATGTAACCAATATAAGCAATGGGAATATGAGGTACTGGTCCTGATATGGTCTTACATGCCATAGGCATTGTGGCAACATGCACTTATGCGCCGACTTTATGTGTTTGCGGTAACCACTACAGGATTGGGATGCCTTCCTGTATGTCGGATGCAGCAACACATAGGCCGGGCAAGTGTAGAGATTGTAGCTGCTTATGGTGAATGTACTGAGCCTATCTGGTCATACTGAGTATGAACATGCGAGCTCTGTTGGATAAGTTGTAATTGATAACATATGACATGCTTGATGTAGAAATTTGTTAGGAACGATGGTATGAGATGAACATGTTTTGGTGGACTTTGAGAAGTCCAAGGTCATTTCATGGTGTTGTTGAATCTTGTTGATGTGTGGCCTGAGGTATGGCCTTGTGTCATGGGAATTGATGTTGAATTTCGAGGACAAATTCTTTTTAGGTGGGGTAAATTGTAACACCCCGAATTTTATAAAAATGAATAATTAATGTGAATGGCAAATAGTTGATGCTTATTGAGGAAGATGGGTGAGAATATGTGGAATAAATCCAATTTGATTTATAATGAGGAATTCTGAGTGAGAATACTTAGGAACAAGTTATATATGTCTTATATGATGTATATGATAGCATGGATATGATTAAATTGGCTTATGATGAAGTTTCATAAGTTGGACTGTGTGAAATCTGCGTTTCCTGCCTCTGTGTTGATAGTCTCGCCCAAGCGAGAAGGGATCTCGCCCAGGCGAGGATTCCCTGTGTTGGCCGTATGGTTCTGGGCAATTTTTGCTCAGGCGAAGGTTAATTTCGCTCAAGCGAAATTGCCTATGTATCAGTGTTGCTCTCGGGATGGGATTCGCAGTATCAATGTTTGCTCTCTGGAGGAAATTCGCTCAAGCGAATGGAGTCTCGCCCAAGCGAAGGGTCTGAGAAATGGCATTCGCCCAAGCGAGTGAGGGATCAGCTTGAGCGAGCCAGTGAGGAATTGGTCATTGGATCTTTCTTCGCCCAAGCGAATGTGAGTAGCTTGAGCGAAAGGGGAAGTATGAATGCTGGGTGATGCTCACTCAGGTGTGACTGGTACAGTTGTACTAGACCGAGTGTGGTAAGTATATGGTGAGTGTGTGGGATTTTGAACGAGATTTCCCTTGAGTAAGAACCTTAGAAAATAATTCTGTGATGTTGTCAATTTCTGAGTGAAATTCCGAGTGGCCTTGTCAAGGCAGAACCCTCCGAATGAGGGAGTAGATAAAATTCTGAGTGAGAGGTTTTCTGTGTGAAATTCCGAGCAGTTGTGTTCCGAGTGGAAGTATCCGAGTTCAAGGTAACTCATTCCGAGGGAAGTCTCTCTGTGAGTGTAATTCCGAGTGGAAATGGCACCGAGTGGGGTGTGTTGTCCAGTGGTATTTTGGAATGACTTCACTCGTGGGAAAAACAAAGGAAGTCAGCCTTTGGATTGTTTATCCGAGTGGAATCCTGAGTGAGTGTGAAGGCAATAAGCATTCCGAGTGTATGATTATATATGTGGGTCGGTAGATTGGATTTGTGGACAGGTTTGTATTTATGAGAATATACATATATACATAAGGGATTTATGTTGATTTGATGCTTCTTACCGACTGGAATATGAATAATGTTGGGTGAATAATTCTAAGTTGATGAATTCCGAGAGAAATATAGGAGGCTTGGATCCAATTCCGAGTGAGGCTATAATGTTTGTCCTCCTTTTCCGACTGGAGAATATTTAAATGGATTTTTAGAGAATTGCCATTGATGAACCCATTCGGTGTAGGATTAGATGGGAGAATTTCCCGAGTGATCCTTGTGTGGCCTTTTCCCGGGTGGAAAAGCATGAGTAAACCCCGAGTGGGATGGGTTTAGATATTCCCGAGTGGAATTCCGAGTGATCCTCTTCCAAGGGAGAGTTGTTGTAATGGTTTAGATTGGACTGTATCCTAAGTGTAGGAAATATATATATAATCCGAGTGAATAAGACTATATACTCCGAGTGGTTAGGATCTGAACAAGTCCGGGTGAGACTTAATGAATTCCCCGAGTGAGTAAGATATCATATGCCGAGTGAATCTGGCTGGAATATTCCGAGTGGAGTATGATTGTGGAGACCCCTTCTGAGTGAAGGAAGGTCTGCGTATTCTCCGAGTGAGAAATGTGAAAATATACCGAGTGGTGAATGTGGAATACATTCCGAGTGACTTATAGTTGTGATACACCGAGTGGTGTTGACAAGTAAATATTCTGAGTGAGGAAGGATTTAGGATTCTGAGTGGGATGCCCCTCATTTACCGAGTGGAAGACCCAATAAGTGATGGGTCAGTTTTAGAGAAATTACCAAGTGAAGGGTTGATTGAGATGACTCGAATTGGATTGGAATTGCCGAGTGAGAGACTATATGAGTATGAGTCAGCCCAAAATGTCTTGGTTGAATGGAAAGTGGATCGGTTTAGATTGTTATGTCAAGTGGGAAGCCGAGTGTGAGATGACTCGGATTTAGTTGAAGTTTGCCGAGTGAAAATCGAATTAATATTGGGTCGGTTTTAAGGAATCCTGCCAACAGAAACCCGAGTGCTGGGAAAGATGATTTCTGGTTGGATTCGCTTAAGCGAATTAATACCTCGCTCAGGCGAGTAAGTGTGGAAACAGGTACTGGGGTTATTTTTCCTGTGCGAATGGAGAGGCTTATGCGAGATGGAGCTGTTTCGCTCAAGCGAATATGGGTTTCGCTTGAGCGAGTGACACCCTGTTTGCGTGTGTCTTCCCTTTTCTCTCGGTTTAATTATGTGGACCCTTCTTTTACTTAGTTCTAAGGATATAAAAGGATATTAAAGTAAATATAACATGGCATGATGGATTATTGGACTGCCATTTTAATTATGAGGTAATAGTGAGATATTTTAAGGGGAAACAATTATTAAAACAAAAACTCTCACTTTCTTTCTACCTTTCACGTCACTTCTTCCCCTCCTTTCTTCATTATTCTTCTTCGTCTTCTTCATGCTATTCTCCATATCCTCTTTTCTTCTCTCCAAAAACCCAAGCCGTATGGAGTGTCTTCTCCTCCTTCACCATTTTCGTTTTATGGATGCTTGAAGGAGAATGGAACTCCTCCCTTTCTCCCACTCTATTTCCGTGAGGATTTCTCCCTTTATGGGAAGCCCAATGTTGGCTCTTGGGTAAGGTAAGTTCTCCACCATTCTTTATGAGTTTTATGCCCTAGATGTTGGGTCCTATGTATTTATGGGAGTGTTTATGGCATATAGGTTGTTGGGAGAGCTTTAAAGTGAGGAAACCCTAGGTGGGGTGTTGTTATTATGACTTTAATAATGGGTTATTATGGAGATGCATGAATTAATATTTGGATGGGTGGAAAATAAATGAGCAATTATGATGTTGATGGGTTTTGGTGAAACCCTAACTTTAATAAATTGGGGGAAGTGTGAAAGGAGAGTAAAATGTATGTTTCATGACATTGGGGAAGGATATTAATGATGGAAGATGGCTATTGCTGGTGATTAATGAGTATTGGTAGCAGTTGTTTGGTTAGTTGGCATTTATGATCTAAAGGATCTTGACTTTGGGAAAGGAATTCCCGAAGCCTAATACAATTATATAACTTGGTATTTAACAAGTCTAAGACTTGATGATAAGCTAGAAAATGTCTAAAACTATGAGGAATGTCTTGTAATGGCTTATTAATTGTATGAGTGTATATGTATAATATGTAGATCGTATTCCGAAGGGTGCAAAGGAGCTCTTGGAGCATTGGAATGGTTCGGCTCTTCCCTTAAGGTAGGAGAGGAGTTAACATTCAAATTGCATGAGTTATATAATTGATGATTATTGTATGTTGTGATACTCATGCATGCCTTGCCATATATAAGTATTGAATTAATTGAGATGGTAATAGATAATTATTGAGAATTATTATGATATTCTTGTGATGGGTGCAAGTAATTGACTTGCATGTATGTGAGGTAATTATAATTGTTATATATGTATATGAAATTCGTAATACCTTGTTGTCACATGTGTGGATTAGTATTATGTTTGTTGCTATACCTTTTGATATCCATGTGTGGATTACTGTGAATGATGTTTATGGCCATTGGATGCCAATTATTTGAATGATGTGCTTTGAGGAGCCTTGTGAATATTATATGCCATTGATGATAAAACTAAAATATATAATATACCCCTAATTGAGAGGGTGAGATATCCTTGCGAGGTTGTTGTTGAACATATGCATTATTGCATCTTACATTCATGGCATGGCATAACATTGGTATTATGTGGTTACGATCACAATGATGAAAGATCCTGCGGGATTCTATGAAGGGAGTACCCCTTGCGAGGTGGGAAACCAGTGTGATGATGATATGATATGGTAATGGTGGTTGCGATCACCTGATTACGGAATGTGAAAGGCCTTGCGGGGACCATTGTATGATGATGAGCCAGTGGTTGCGATCACTTGGTATTTGATATGATAAAGGGCTTGCGAGCACCTATGATGCCCATGGTTGCGATCATGAGGCGGGAGTACCCCTTGCGAGGCGGGAAACCTATGAGGATTGTTAAACGTGGTTGCGATCACGAGAAAGCTCCTTGCGAGGCTGCTATAGGGAGTACCCCTTGCGAGGCGGGAAACCAATGATTATGATTGATTGATATGGTGGTTGCGATCACCCGTGATATGAAATCGGATCCGTTGCATATGCATTTAAAATGGGATGACCACGAGTGTTGAGAAACCCCTTGCAAGGAGGTATTGATTAAAGATATAATGAATTGATAAGAATAATGATTATGAATGCCCTTGTTGATAAGTGGCAAAGTGACAGTGTTTGTGATTATGTACAGGTTGTGCTTACTTATGATATGAATTACGATTCATGAGGCCTGTATGCCCATTGTGATAATGAGATAATGAATGAATGATAATTTAATGTTTTGATAGCAAAGCACACATGATGTTTGTATGCATATACACATGATCACAATATATATATTATTCGTCATTTTGAATGTATAACTCACTCTCCCATGTGGTCTCCTTTTTAGCATTGTGATGCAGGTTACCATGGGACAAATTCGGATTTAAAGATCAAACTTGGGTGAAGGTAAATAGTGGTAGAGGAAGTGCCTTGGCCGGCATCATTTATGAATTCATGTGTAATGAATAAATTGTGTATGATGATATAGATGATTTAGAGATTTTAAGTATGTACAAGATAATCCCTTGAATAGATGGATGATGAATAAATATATGTAATTGTGTAAGAGGTGGTTGTTTAATAGGCTTATAATTATGCCATTGCCTGCTAGCCTAGCCTTTTCTCATATCGTCATATATGGGACTAGGTGTGTGCCCGGTATACACATTCTTCCGCTGTATACTCTATTATTTTTGTATACCTTTATGGGCGAACTAGTTATAGATCCAGGTTTAATGTATTAAAATTGTACACTTTGGTTTTTTTGTGATTCGAGTTTCGGTGTGATGCTGAACTTAGTTTGGAACGCGAAAAATTTACTCGCATTTATATTATTTATGACGATCACATCGAGATTCGAGTACAGGAAATCAGGGGTGTTACATTACTCACTCGGAATATACATCTTTCACTCAGATTATCGATGTTTTACACCTAGAATCCCTTCCATTCTAAGCCACTACACTAACTCCTCTCTCAGGAGAGAATCGCTCAGGGTTTTCACTCGGGAATGACTGCTCTCATTATCACTCGGGGATTCTCTCATTAGACTTTACGCAGTATAGGTTTATCCAAGGTATTTTACTCAGAATCCCTTGAAGTATCATCATTCGAACAAGAAGGCATAGCCATCTGCAGCCCCACTCGGAGTTGACTCCCCAATTACGTCTACTCAGAATCATTAACTGAGCAATATTCTAACCATCAACACCCCTCAGTCTACCCAGACATAAACCACCCGTATACAACATATGTGTACATACATATTCATACACTCGGAATACCCATTACCTTAACATCATTCATTCCTCAGCACCTGTTATCAACGTGAACTATTACGTATAAAAATATGCACTCGGATCACAAAAGCTCAAATTATTTATATATATATATATCCATATTCATTACACCACACTGTTATTATGAGCCGGCCAAGGCTACAACTGACGAAACATGACAAATACAAAATAAGCACTCAACAGTCGGAGTGCACCTCACTCGGACCTGAGACCTTATCATCACTTCAGAGTCCAACCTGCACACACTGAAAAATGGTGTAGGGGTAAGCTTTTACATATAAGGTGACAGCTATTGACTCAAACTTTACCTCAATTCTCAATTATATAATTTACCGGGTTCAATCCATAACTATATATATATATACTGCCAATTAATATAAGAGCCAGACCACATCATTCAATCGGAATTCGCATAATAACATATATTTTCAATCATAGCATTACACTGCACTTAGCAACAGTATCAATACCTGTCCATTCATTCAGTTGGAATTCACTCATACGACATCATCTAGTCGGAGTTCATTCAATTCATTTAATCCATGCAATTCACAATAATCTCACTAACAATGCTCATAGACTTATGCATGCGGATCCGACTTAAACAGTGAATTCAGTGCAGATTCCTTCCCGGTCCCTCGTCCACTAGCCTTTTTCGTGTGGCACCGGTCACCCCGTGACGTCTCGAGACCCAGCTCTAGCTCCATCGGTTACCACGGGTCCTCATGGATCTAACCAGGAATCTGACTGGAACTCGTTTTATACGACTCTAGATACCTTTCCGACCCCCCGTCCACTAGCCCTTTCTGTGTGGCACCGGTCACCCCGTGACGTCTCGAGACCCAGCTCTAGCTCCATCGGCTACCATGGGTCCTCATGAAACTGGTCAGGAATCTGGGAATCATCCCACATATGCAATCTCATGCAATTCCACCACAACATCCAAGCTTACCAGACGTGTCTCGCACAGCCATCAATGGATCACAACCGATCCCCCACACAGCATTCAGATTCATTCGAAATCCTACATTCCATTACAATAACACATGCATCTATCATAATAACTTACAACAGCAAGCATAGGTAACCATATTACAGCACATCCACTCAACATTTTTAATAGAGTCAGCATACTTTTCCACGCAGCATTCGAAATGGAAATCACATATCAATTCACATCTCATGCATTCAGGGATAATGGTAACGCACACATACATTCACTCAGCAAACTCAGGTTTCAACAACATGCATCACAGAAATATCAATAGGCACTCAAAGACGAAGTCACACAACCCTCAACCTTTCACAGATACCCCAGTTCGGGAGTTGCATGCACAATCAGTCAATCACCACACATCAATCTACACATTTCACACCACATATCACATTAAAGCAAGCACCCGAGACCCGGTCATAAACCATACACTTGACATGCAAAGGGCCCCCTACCTGCTGTCGGGGTTCAGAGACTCCTCAAGTTGCAATGCTGACCGATCGTCCCTCTGGTACTCCTCCTCCAACAGCCTTCGAGCTCAGCGTTGATCCTGGGCCAGAGTTGCTTCTTTCCTCCAACGGGTTTGTCTCCCCCACAGCTTCAAGGCACTCCCAGCACAGCCTTCCAATTGGAATACTAACAACTCTAGGTAAAAGAAGAAGGAGAGGAAGAAGGCAATGGGGGGAAGAAGAGGACAGGGAGTGGAACAGAGCCGCGTTGATGTTCCTCCAGGAGCTCTGGACTTTCTCACTGTTCAACATGATTGAGAGGGAAGAAGAGAAAACAGGGGAGGAGGGGACCAGAATCACACACAGAGGAGCTGACCAGCGTGAATTAATGGAGGGAAGAGGGAGCTGAGGTTGTCTTATACTCCTGGGGACACATGCGTCCTTTCCTAGTACTATTATTATTATTATCATTATTTATTCAATTATTTTCTAACCAATCAACAATCGGTTAAATTATTCATGAATCTCAATTCTGCAGTTAATCCCTTAATTAATGGCTTAGTCTCAATCGGTAATTAAATTAAAAATCGGGATATTACAGTTCTCCCCCTCTCAAAAGAATTTCGTCCTCGAAATTCAAACACATGCTTATCCTCAATGAACCACTCGGAAAATCACTGTCATACCACAATAAGCAATTTCACATCTATGCTCCTCAAGTATTCATCCATTGCTTAAATCCCAGTCGGTACTATTGGCTTCCAAAGCAATTCACCGGCCGCTCCACCCAGAAAACCGAGACATTATGCTTAACACATTTCCACTCGGAAGTGGCACCATTGACTCGGAATAACATTCCTTTCTTTCACTCAGACTTACCTCCAACAAATGGATCGGGATACCACGGTCACGCTCCGACTGCAACTCTTCGCTCCTCCACATTTTCGACTGCTTCGCAATTTCTAATCAGCATAAAACAACTCTTCATAGCCTTCATTACATTCGGGACTCCATTTCCCACGTAGTTACCCCATTCAATTCTGCCAGTTCACCCTAGCCATTGGCACTTTCCAGCTCTTTGGCCGCTTGGCCATATACTCTCAACACCATTTGGCATATTCACACCATCGGTTTCCTGACTCGAACGAGTTACTCGGCACAATAATGAAATCACATAAAGCATAGGCTCGACATTGTGTCGTGGGGAACACGTCCTTAGAGGTTATTCAACCAGTTGGGAAAAATTCAGTCGATAAACAACACCACCGACTACCAAAATACTCACTCCCGACCGATTTCTCTCGGACCAAACCCTCGGGTTTTCAAAACCTGACCACAAAATCTCTCTCTTACACCAAAGGGAACACTCAAGGAATTTACATGCTTTCATCCTGAGAGTTTCACTCGGTCCTCTTACACAAACATCACTCGGGGTTCGAGGGTAATTCTCACCCGGGAATTCTTCCACTTACCAGAAATTCACTCGTAACTCGAGCCTACCTTGAAACCAAACCCGAGTCCAAGCTCAACAGTCCCAATCACGGACCTGAGTACGACTCCAATTAAATCCTTCACTCGGATATCTACTTCCTCTCGGAGCCCCCTTCACTCGGAAACTTGCACACTCTAAGTTCCATTTTCCGACCAGAAGGACTTTTCTCCTGGAAGATCACTCGGTTGGACATCCCAAGGGTATTAGGAATTTTACACTCGCTATCTTACTATTCAGAATCGTTCCACACGGTGCCATTCCACTCGGAAGTGATACACTCTGAGTCACGTCACTTGAATCTTACCTTACCCAGAAGGTTACGCTCAAACACTACTCCCTTAACTTAGTAATGACCCTCTCAATAAGGTTCTACTCGGAACACCATAATGTTCACTCAGCAGTTCTTTCCCACACGGTCTTCACTTGGAATTGTCTCCACTCTTACACACTCAGAATCTACTAACCTTTCCCGAGCAATTCCTAACCTTATAATTTAGTTTGGCTCCAATCCTGGTTTCCCCATTAGGCTTACAGTATCACTCGGTTAACCTTTCAAAACTCCAACTTCAGTGACAGCTTGATCACCCTTCTTATTCCAATACCGATCATCCTTTTAGTAGCCAATCCGTACCCAGCAACCTCTAATCCTCTCGGAAGCAGACACGTTAAGATCAAACAAACCCTCTACCTTCGTTTTGGTAAACAATCGCATAACACTCATTTAATATAACTCTCATCATCATTCGGAATCGTCTGAAAGACTCACCATCACCATAAGCAGTTACAGCTTCACCTGCCCGATTCATGAATTGCTGCATCCAACTTATAGGATGACGTCTCATTCCTATAGGGTTACAACAATTACATAGTCATTGCAACGTGTATGCTGCCACATTACCTATGGTAGGAAGAGTCATCTCAGAGCAGCATGCCTCACACGGACCAGACTCACCCAACTAATACTAATTCACACGGTAGTTAATAGCAGTTCACACACATGAGTAATACACCTACATCAACATCATGCATCACATAGGGTACATCACGCATCAATAATCATGAAAATTATTTATCACTTCTGTAAAATAGTATGGTGGCAACACAACAATCGGCTTCTAGCCCACACCGAGTAGATATTTCCTCTAAATCTTATTCATTACAAAACCATGGCTTAGATCAAATTCTCAATTCTCAGTTATATGATAACATCACTCACTCGGGTTCATGCAATTCAATCAGGATTAAGTAATTCACAATCACACACGCTGTCATAACACACCAGGGACTAGGAAATGGCACTAATGTATATACAGACACTCAGTCGGATTCATACCAATTATTCATGGCTATGTCATTGTTCATCACAGCATGCACCATAACCATAACCATATATTGAACTCAACAATAGCATCGATATATATATATATATGTACTCATCCAATCAGATTTATCCAAATCAAGTCCAAACCATATTAGGGGTTTCATTCACAATATCATATCCACATGTTCATATAATTCACATTGGGTCCAATGCCCATCATAAGCGTGTACACAGGCATTCAATCACTCAACATAGGTTTCTACTACTGTAAAACCGTGCAATGGGGTAGATTTCTGACCCCACAGGTATACACCTAGTTATAAAATGACATATTAACAATCGGCTTCCAGAATGGTTTACCCTTACCCTTACCTTTCACCTAGTCGCTCGCTTGTACAACTTTCTCAGTACTGATGACTTAAACACTTTCTGCAGCTGGTCGATCCGCGCTCCTCCCACGGTTATTTGGGGCAAATCTCCTGTTATCTCTAGTTCCATTGCCTCTGCCACCGTTCCCTCGACCATCATTTCCACGGTCTCTCTCTCGGAAACCTCCACGGGGTGCATCAGCATTCGATCGTTGCAGCAGTGGGTAGTTAGGGCGAATATGCCCTCTCCCATTGCAATGGAAGCACACGACATCATCTTCTTCTTCACAGTCTTGGGCAAAGTGATCACCACAACATATAAAACACTTACCGTACTTTGGGCGGCTACCAGCACGACCATCTTGATTACCCCTGCCTCTGAGCCTAGAAGGGAGTCTGCTCCTACCAGAGTCATCCTGTCTCTTGAAGCGAGAGCGCTGAGGCTTCAAGGAGGCGTTGGCCTTGCTGCTCTGGCCCGAGTGGGCCTTGTCATCTTCTTCAAATATCCTAGACTTATTCACCAATGTAGGGAAACTCCTAACCTCTTGGTATCTGCAGGCTCTCTTAATATCCGACCTCAATTCGTTCTCAAATTTTAAACACTTTGAATTCTCCGTCCCCGGCTGTTGGAAGGGTGGGTAGAATAGGCACAATTCCTCAAATCTTATCGCGTATTCTTCCACAGTCATGGACCCCTACTTCAACTCCATGAACTCCAGTTCTTTCTGACTCCTGATTGTGTCGGGGAAGTACTTCTCTAAGAAGCATGTCTTGAAATCGTTCCAGGTCAGTTGAGTATCATCGTCAGGAAATCGGTTTCTGGCTATCTTCCACCAGTTCTCCGCCTTGTCTCGCAGCATATACACTGCATATTCTACCTTCTGGGCCTCGGTACAGCGAAGACCCCCAAAGATCCTTTCCATCTCTTGAGTCCATTTAAAAGCTGCTTCCGGGTTACGTCCTCCCTGAAATTCACTTGGCTTCCTCTTCAGGAAGCGGTCCAACACTTGGCCATCCTCTGATCGAGGCTGGCCCTGCCTCTCAAACACATCCGTAAAGTGTTGAAATGCTGTGGCTATAGCCTCCATGCTTCGACGATTCGTTATTACCTATCCTGAAATTCACACCCCCTTCAAGGATAAGTTTACAAGGTTACATTCTTCCGATCGGATCTTAGCCCAGCACTCAGTAACTTTAGCACATTTTACCATTTCTACATGTTATACAATCAGTCGGACCAGAAGGGAATCAACCTTCTGTCCACAACTCAATACTACATTATCAATCAGGTTCAACAAATACCATAATGATGATGATCACTTGGTCACAATGCACACAATCGCTTACGCTCGGTAAGCATACCTTGGCCTTGGACCTTTCGGTCTGCTCTGATACCAAAATGTAACACCCTAATTTTTAATAAATAATAATAACCCAAAAACAGGGAAACTTTTTTCACAAAAACAACCCCTGGTCAATCGGCATAAAAAAGAAGGAAGAAGACAGGGGAAAGAAAAGAACATTTACACATATAGCATTCAGCGGAAGGAACAAGGCTTGAACCGACCCATTCGGTTCAGCGAAACACATCAGCGCCCGGGCGAAATCCAAGACAACTCTGACTCGCTTAAGCGAGGTCCAGGACGCTTGAGCGAGACAACTCACTCGCTCGGGCGAAGTACCATTCGCTTGGGCGATACCACGACAAAAGCCTTCCAGCAGTACGCATTCGCTGGAGCGGAACCTTCATTCGCTGAAGCGAGAAGCCTCACAGGGAAAATTCATCACTCGGCATCGGGACATCCAAACACTCGGTAAACGACTAAGTCCACTCGGAGTTCATTCCTAAGTCCATTCGGTGTTCCATAACTTAGCCTTTCAATTTTATCTATACGACCACACCTATACTCTACTCGGACACTGGGGTTATCCCACTCGGATTCCAGAACTCAACCACTCGGGATACGGACCCTTACTCACTCGGAATATACATCTTTCACTCGGATTATCGATGTTTTGCACCTAGAATCCCTTCCATTCTAAGCCACTACACTAACTCCTCTCTCAGGAGAGAATCGCTCAGGGTTTTCACTCGGGAATGACCGCTCTTATTATCACTCGGGGATTCTCTCATTAGATCTTACGCAGTATAGGTTCATCCAAGGTATTTTACTCAGAATCTCTTGAAGTATCATCATTCGAACAAGAAGGCATAGCCATCTGCAGCCCCACTCGGAGTTGACTCCCCAATTACGTCTACTCGGAATCATTAACTGAGCAATATTCTAACCATCAACACCCCTCAGTCTACCCAGACATAAACCACCCGTATACAACATATGTGTACATACATATTCATACACTCGGAATACCCATTACCTTAACATCATTCATTCCTCAGCACCTGTTATCAACGTGAACTATTACGTATAAAAACATGCACTCGGATCAAAAAAGCTCAAATTATTTATATATATATGTATCCATATTCATTACACCACACTGTTATTATGAGCCAGCCAAGGCTACAACTGACGAAACATGACAAATACAAAATAAGCACTCAACGGTCGGAGTGCACCTCACTCGGACTTGAGACCTTATCATCACTTTAGAGTCCAACCTGCACACACTGAAAAATGGTGTAGGGGTGAGCTTTTACATATAAGGTGACAGCTATTGACACAAACTTTACCTCAATTCTCAATTAAATAATTTACTGGGTTCAATCCATAACTATATATATATATATATATACTGCCAATTAATATAAGAGCTAGACCACATCATTCAATCGAAATTTGCATAATAACATATATTTTCAATCATAGCATCACACTGCACTCAACAACAGTATCAATACCTGTCCATTCATTCAGTCAGAATTCACTCATACGACATCATCTAGTCGGAGTTCATTCAATTCATTTAATCCATGCAATTCACAATAATCTCACTAACAATGCTCATAGACTTATGTATGCGGATCTGACTTAAACAGTGAATTCAGTGCGGATTCCTTCCCGGTCCCTCGTCCACTAGCCTTTTCCGTGTGGCACCGGTCACCCCGTGACGTCTCGAGACCCAGCTCTAGCTCCATCAGTTACCACGGGTCCTCATGGATCTAACCAGGAATCTGACTGGAACTCGTTTTATACGACTCTAGATACCTTTCCGACACCCCGTCCACTAGCCCTTTCCGTGTGGCACCGGTCACCCCGTGACGTCTCGAGACCCAGCTCTAGCTCCATCGGCTACCACGGGTCCTCATGGAACTGGTCAGGAATCTGGGAATCATCCCACATATGCAATCTCATGCAATTCCACCACAACATCCAAGCTTACCAGACGTGTCTCGCACAGCCATCAATGGATCACAACCGATCCCCCACACAGCATTCAGATTCATTCGAAATCCCACATTCCATTACAACAACATATGCATCTATCATAATAACTTACAACAGCAAGCATAGGTAACCACATTACAACACATCCACTCAACATTTTTAATAGAGTCAACATACTTTTCCACGCAGTATTTGAAATGGAAATCACGTATCAATTTACATCTCATGCATTCGGGGATAATGGTAACGCACACACACATTCACTCAGCAAACTCAGGTTTCAACAACATGCATCACAGAAATATCAATAGGCACTCAAAGACGAAGTCACACAACCCTCAACCTTTCACAGATACCCTAGTTCGGGAGTTGCATGCACAATCAGTCAATCACCACACATCGATTTACACATTTCACACCACATATCACATTAAAGTAAGCACCCGAGACCCGGTCATAAACCATACACTTGACATGCAAAGGGCCCTCTACCTGCTGTCGGGGTTCAGAGACTCCTCAAGTTGCAATGCTGACCGATCGTCCCTCTGGTACTCCTCCTCCAACAGCCTTCGAGCTCAGCGTTGATCCTGGGCCAGAGTTGCTTCTTTCCTCCAACGAGTTCGTCTCCCCCACAGCTTCAAGGCACTCCCAGCACAGCCTTCCAACTGGAATACTAACAGCTCTAGGTAAAAGAAGAAGGAGAGGAAGAAGGCAATGAGGGGAAGAAGAGGACAGAGAGTGGAACAGAGCCGCGTTGATGTTCCTCCAGGAGCTCTCGACTTTCTCACTGTTTAACGTGATTGAGAAGGAAGAAGAGAAAACAGGGGAGGAGGGGACCAACGTGAATTAATGGAGGGAAGATGGAGCTGAGGTTATCTTATACTCCTGGGGACACATGCGTCCTTTCGCCTGGTACTATTATTATTATTATCATTATTTATTCAATTATTTTCTAACCAATCAGTAATCAGTTAAATTATTCATTAATCTCGATTCTGCAGTTAATCCCTTAATTAATGGCTTAGTCTCAATCGGTAATTAAATTAAAAATCGGGATGTTACATTGATAGCAAAGCACACATGATGTTTGTATGCATATACACATGATCACAATATGTATGTTATTCATCATTTTGAATGTATAACTCACTCTCCCATGTGGTCTCCTTTTTAGCATTGTGATGCAGGTTGCCATGGGATGAGCTCAGATTTTTAGTCAAGCTTTGGTGAAGGTAAATAGTGGTAGAGGAAGTGCCTTGGCTGGCATGATTTATGAGTTCTTGTATAATGAATGAATTGTTTAGAAGAAATAGATGATTTAGAGATTTTGATTATGTATAAGATAATCCTTAAAATTGTGGATGGTGGATACATATGTGGAATGTAAGAAATAATCTGATGTGTACTTCAAGGATTGAAAATTGAATGATGTTCATTGATGATTGTGTTAATCGGGAGAAGATTCCCGAAAGTATAGGAATATATATATGTATATGTACAATTATATCCTAGGCTTGCATGCTTATGTAATTACGTAAAATGATGATGATTGCCTATTAGGCTTTTGAAATGCCATTGCATGCTTTGCCGAGCCTTTTCTCATATCGTCATATATGGGACTAGGCGTGTGCCCGGTATACATATTCTTCCGCTGTAAACTCTATTATTTTCGTATACCACTATGGGCAATTTATTTATCGATCCAGCTTTAGGTTATTTAATCTCACTCTTGGGTTTTCTGTGATTCGGGTCTTGATGTGATCGTGATGATATTATGAAAACATTTCAAACGTGAAAAATTTATTTGTATTTTTATTAATTATGTCGATTACATCAGGATTCGAGTACAAAAAAACAGGGGTGTTATAAGGTGGTATCAGAGCATATTTTGCTCTGAATTGGAGTTATTGGTTAATACCAGAGCATGGTTGCTCTGTGAGGATTTGATATTATGGATGATTAGAGCATGATTGCTCAATGGTGAGATACTTATGGTGATCTTTGGAGCGGGATGCTCATTATTGGAATATGGTTGTTTGTATAGATTTAAGAATGATAATTATTTAAAGAATGATGAGATGTTAAGATATTGATTGCCCTATGTAGAAATGTGAATGATTAATTGCCTAAGGATTATGAATTGACTATAAGGGCATAATTGCTTATTGAGGAATTATTGTGAATCATTAGAGTTGAGTTGGGGATTGATGCTCAATAAGGAATTTTTATGAGACTGTGATTCATAAGACGTGGTTGTTGTTTATTGGGAGTATACTCTTATCATTGAGGTTGTACGATGTACTTATGGAGCATAGTTACTCATTGATGATTATGAATGAATCATGAAATTGAATATGAGTGAATGAATTTTCTCAATATGTATTGTGTAAGTCCGGCCAAGTTCCTTGCCCTATTACCTTCAAATGACGAATATACTGTTATTGTGCATTGGTGTTAATATATGAAATGTAAATTGAATTGATGATGGATCCATGATTGGATGTGATCATGGAAATGAAATATTAGAGTTGATGAATATGAAATATGAGATATGAATTGATATGATGATGATTTTATGCCATGTGTTGATCATGGATAGAAAATATTGAGAAATGAATTGACATGGTGGTAGGCCATGAATTATGAAAACTTTGAAGTGAGTAATGAAATTAAATTGTTGATTAGGCCTCTTGTATGATTCATACTTGTGGCTCTTAGCCGAGGCATGCTTGTTAAATGGAATGAAACTCACATGCTGAGTTGAATGAATGAGTAATATTGAATAATTCCCTAGTATGTGTATGTTTGAATCTAAATGATTGGTTATGCCATTTGTGAAGATGAATTTTATATCCTTTGGCACAAGAACCCTATATGTTATGTAATATAAGTGATTTGTTATATCCCCTAGAATGGGAATTTGAATATGTGATAAGTGATTAAATGTGAAATCGGATACATGTTAAATTGGGGTTGTGTCTCGGTTTTTGATGTGTGAAAACCGAGTGAATGATTTATTTAATTATAACCCACTAGGTGTGATGACCTAGAAGGACTTGGTATGATCCTGCATGATCAAACTTAGGGAATTATTGGTATTGATTATGGTATATGATTTTACGAAGTGACTATGGGCTAAATTGTGTGCCCTAGAGGCTATGATCATTGGAATAATTATGGACGACATGTGTGATTGTGAGTCGGTGAATAGAAATTTGATCATGTCATTACCCCCCTATTTTATTTCAAGGGTGCTATATTGGTGATAGAAACCACATAGTGATGTCATATGATATGAGTTATATGTTTAATTTATGAGCTTTGGTTGTGATCTATGAGGAGAATGCCTAATGTAGAAGTTTATTATACGATTAAGTAGCCTACTTGATAAGAGTTTGGAGAATCTTTTAAGGCTCGAATTGATTTATAGCCAACAAATATGTAAGACACGAATTTTAGGCTATTTGAGCATGGATTAGAATGGATGAAGCCTGAGGATAAGGTATTTACCCTGTAATGATTCAAAGTTTATGGTTGGTACACTAATGTATTATGATGGTAATTAATATTCGATGATTGATATGGCATGATGGATGCCAAATTAATTGTAGAATGACAATGAAGTATGAATATGTTAGCTGTGGACTGGTGAGGATTGTCACCAAGTCTTATATGGACTGGTATCGCTTGAATATGTAGGACCGATATGAGCAATGGGAATACGAAGTACTGGTCCCGATATAGTCTTACATGCCATAGGCATTGTGGCAACATGCACTCATGCGCCGACCTTATGTGTTTGTGGTAACCACTACAGGATTGGGACGCCTTCCTGTATGTCGGATGCAGCAACACATAGGCCGGGCAGGTGTAGGGATTGTAGCTGCTTATGGTGAATGTATTGAGCCTATCTGGACGTATCGAGTATGAACATGTGAACTCTGTTAGGTGAGTTGTAATTGATGACACGATTGGAAAGGAAATTTTATGTTAAGAATGATAATGTGATGATGAACATGACTTGATGGACTTTGGTAAGTCCAATGTTATTCTATGATATCGTTGAACCTTGTTCATGTATGGCCTGAGGTATGGCCTTGTGATATGTATATCAGTGTTGAATTTCGAGGACGAAATTCTTTTTAGGTGGGGTGGATTGTAACACCCCGAATTTTATAAAAATGAATAATTGATGGGAATGAATAATAAATAATTGTATATGAGTGGATTTGTGTCCCAAAAATATTGGAATGATTAAATTGGGATTTATTATTGATATTTATAATTTATTGAGTTTAAGTGAGATAAAATTATACCTGGTTAGAATATGAGTGTCGGACCAAGTATCTCCGAATGAGATGCCGTTGGTCAGGGCTATTAAGAATATTATTGGGAATCCGAATCTATATTCGGAATAATTTTTGGATAATGTATTGAGCCCGAACTGAGAGCCTGTTTGTTATAAAACGATGAACTTTTAATGGAGAGTTAAAAATTAAAACCAAAAAGCCCATTCTTCTCTCCTTATTTTCGTTGGGTTCTTACTTCCATTGGCAAACACATTTCTTCTTCTTCTCTTACTTCCCTTCTCCTTCTCCACTTCTTCTTCTCTTCAAAACCCTAAGCCAATGGTGGTGCCTCTTCCTCCTCCTCCATTTTCGTTCTTCCATGGAGCTTGAGGGAGATGATGTTGATTGAAGCTCCTTTCTTCTCCTCTCCCTCTCATTTTCGTTTTAGAGCTTAAGCATGGAAGAGAGGTATGGTTTTGACCACTCATGGTTTTTATGTTGTTTTGATGAATAGTGGTGTGTGGAATCAATCCTAGGTTAGAAAAATTATTGGGGTGTTATTATTATGGCATTAATGGTGGGTTGTTATAGGTGCATGGAATTAATACTTGGATGAGTGGAAAATAAATGAGCATTTATGATGTTGATGGGTTTTTAGTGAAACCCTAACTTTAATAAATTGGGGAAGTGTGAAATGTGGGTAGAATATAAGTTTAATGATGTTGGGGAATGATATTAATGATGAAAGATGGCCATTGATGGTGATTAATGAGCATAGGTAAATGTTATTGGGTTTTGATGAAAACCCTAGCCCTAAGAATTTGGGGAAATAGATATTGTATAGCTTGAAAGGTTGAATTAAATGTTAATGGGTGATGTTTAGTGATGAGTGTTGTTATGAATGTGGAATGTGAGGGATTGGTGTGAAAAGATTGTGACTTGATGAGGTTCTAAACCATTGTGGTTATTGAAGGATATGAGAGCTAAGTTGAATATTGAGTAACAATGTGATGGTGATGTTGTTGGGTTTAGTTGGCCTTTTATGATCTAGAGGATCTTGGCTTTGGGAAAGGAATTCCCGAAGCCTAACACAATTGCATATGTTGGTGTTTAGCAAGTCTTGGACTTGGGTTGAGCTTTATGATAAGCTAACAACTGTTTAGAATTATGATGGTTATTAATTACGTGAATATACTTGCATATGGTATGTAGATTGTATTCCGGGTGATGCAATGGAGCATTCGAAGCATTGGAATCGTTTTGGCTCTTCCCTCGAGGTAGGAGAAGAGTTAACATTCAAATTGCATGAGTAAATTTGATAGTGATTGTTGTATGTGATGAATACTCATGCTTGCCTTGCCATGTGTATGTATTGAATTAATTGAATTGACAAGTTGTTGATTATTGAGGATGATGTGTGAGAATATGTGGTTTTGTTGTGGCAAGGTATGAATATAAGTATATAAGATAATGATGAGTTTGAATTCAACACGAATAATATGTTTAGAATGTAAATCGATAAGTATGAATGTGTGAACAGGTGGTATGTACCTTTTATAGTGTGTAAGAACGTTGGATATGTTTAAATTTGACTTATAATGAAAACTTCCAAGTGAGAATGCTTAGAATGAGTTGCATAAGCCTTATATATTGTATATGAGGTGTTGGGAGTGAGGGAATTGGCTTTGAATGCAAACTTTATGGGCTCAGTTGTTAGAATTTTCGGTTTTGTTTGGGTGCTGATATTCTTAGCTCGTGCGAGAAGGGATCTCGCTAAGGTGAGGATCCCCTGTATTGGTATAATGGTCTCTGGACCAATTTCGCCCAGGTAGGGGTGAGGTTTCCGCTCAAGCGAGCTGCATATTATGCAATCAGGGGAGTTACTGGACGAATCCTGCTCAAGCGGGCATGGCCGCGCTTGAGCGAGCTAGTGAGGAAATGGTCACTGGACATTTTTCGCCCAAGCATGTGTGAGTGGCTTGAGCGAAAGTGTGAAGTTTGATGCTGGGAGGGTGCCCACTCAGGTGAGTGATTGGTATGGTTGTGTCTTGACCGAGTGTAGCGAGTGAGTGGGAGCAAGTAAGATTCTAGATGAAATTCCACTCGAGTGGGAACCTTAGAAAATAATCTCATGATGTAGTGAATTTCCAGGTGAAATTCCGAGTGGGCTATGCCAAGACAAGACCTTCCGAGTGAGGGAGTGGATATAATTCCGAGTGAGAGGTCTCCCTGTGTGATATTCCGAGCAGTGGAGTTCCGAGAGGGAATTTCCGAGTTCAGTGTAACTCGTTCCGAGTGGAGTCCCTCCGTGTGTGTAGTTCCGAGTGGGGATGGCACTGATTGGGGATACATGGTGTGAGTTTATCCAGAAGTACTCTGGAATAACTCCGTTTGAGAGAAAAAGAAAGGAAGTCGGATTTGGAATGAGATGCCGAGTGAGTGACCACTTGGGTGGTGAGTCGGTTTCTGGATTATTTTTCCGAGTGGAACACCGTGTGAGTGAAGACTCAGATTTAGAATGAATTTACCGAGTGGAAGTCTGAGTAAGAGAGGACTCGGTCTGGACTGATTTTGCCGAGTGGAGGACCAAGTGAGTGATGGTCGGTCTTGGAATTAATTTGCCGAGTGAAAGATCACAAGAGAGAAGAGTGGGTTTTGAAATAATTCACCGAGTGAGTACCGATCAGGTAATGAGTTGGTTTTGGAGTAATTAGCCGAGTGATAGACTATGTGAGTGTGAGTCGACCCTGGAATGATTTGGTTGAATGAAAAATGGGTCGGTCTAGATTGTTATGCCAAGTGGGAAGCCGAGAGTGAGATGACTCGGATCCGGATAAATTTTGCCGAGTGAAAACCGAATGAATGATGGGTCATTTTGGGGGGATTCTGTCAAGAGAAACCCGAGTGTTGGGAAATTTGCCAAATGAGTGAGCATATGCTCGGCTCTGGGAGTTATTTGCTTAGGCGAGGAGGTTTCACCCAAGTTAGTTATGGGTTATACTGGTACTGGCCGAATTCCGCTCAAGCGAATGGCCTTAGTTGTGATGCTCGCCCAAGCGAGTCAGTATGGAACTCGTTTCTGGACGGTTTTCGCCCATGCTCGCTGGCTCCGCCCAAGCGAAGCTTGTGTCTCTCGCTCAAGCGAGTCGATTTTAGCTTGAGCGAAGCTCCCCATGTTGCTTTTTATTTCTATTCGCTCTGCTCCCTTCGGTCTCGCCCATGTGTATTGTTCGGCACTCGCTCAAGCGAGTGGGGATTTCGCTTGGGCGAGTGACCCCCCTGATGGAATTTTCCCTTCTTTTTTCTCGGTTATGTTTGTATTGACCCTTCTTTTCTCGGTTCTGATGGCTTGGGGCCTTCTTCCCTTATATTGTATGAGGCTTAAGGGGATGTAAAGGGATATATATATTTAAGACATTGATATGGTGGTGTTGGATAATGATTAAAATATTGGGATGACTTGATTATGCCCATAATACATGAACTGTTCTGTACAGGGGGTGTAAAGGTGTGATTGTCGAACAATTCAAAATGTACATGTAGGATAAAATCTGGTATGAGGAGGTTCTTATACAGATACAAATACGGAGTGCTTTTGTACGCTGGGCGTAGTACAGTGCGCTTTGTGGCGGTGTAGCAGTCCGCCTGAAGTGACCTCCTTTGCCTTGACACAATTGGTGGTTGTACCTGCAATTATTCTCTGACGCACAAGTCAGTATTATGGAATACTATTAGACTTAGAAAGCAAATCTGAGAGAGTTATGCAAGTATGAGTGTAAGGTTCAGAATTAGGGGATCTCCCTTATACCTTTTTGCTGAGGTTTATATACCTGTTACTGGTGCTCCATTATTGGTAGGACCCGTTCCTTGTTTTCTGGCATAATGCAAGAAAGGTAGTGGGTCCCTGTGTCGTTCACGAGCACCATCACTGTAGTGGGTATTTCCACTTGCTTGGAAAGCGTTAATGCTTTATTATTTTATTCATTGTTCCCTTTTATGCGTGACAGCGTGATTCCCATTTTCAACCTCTCAAGACAGAGTCAACCTCGTGTCGGGGTTAAAGTATGGGCTCGCTTCGCAATATAGGAATTTCAGTATTCCGCCTGTATTGAGCCTATGGCTTGGCGGAGTAATAAGCTTTGGCGGAGTAACATGCACTGGCGAAGTTACGTGCCCTGGCGGAGTTACAAGCCTTGGCGGAGTAATGTGCCTTGGCGGAGTAGCGTACCCTGGCGGTATGTACTCCGTTATAAAAGTAATTATAAGGTATTTGAAACGTACTTCTTCTGTTTGAAATGCTGATCTGGCAAAGCATTAAAACCATGTTCTTGGGGGCCGGTGTTGGGACCGGATCATCTGCCCCCTAGCTTGTTATAGTGACTGGCGGAGTCACTTTAATAAGCTATAACACTTAAGTTTAGCTTTTATAGGCATGGGTTTAGGCGGTGTTTGTTAGATCCAAATTTATGGACAAGTGTTTTCATGCATTTATTGTTTTTGTCATTACTTGCCACGCCCGTTATTAAAGCGTCTCGAAACTGCGTTTTGCCGCTTCAATCTCTCATTGCCACGTATGCCCTCGTAACGATTGCCATTCCAATGATGGGACATAAATGCGTGGGATGGCAGTTGAGATATGTTTTCGAGGTTATTACCATGGGCCTTGGATTTTGAAAAAACGGCCCATGAAATTCCTGCCTTAAGATTCATCTATCGGTTTCAGAATTAAAGGAATCGTCAGTGAGATTCATCCAACGGCCATAAGCGCATTTCTGAAATTTTTGAGGTTTCGTTTATTTCCCCCCAAGCCATGCCTATAAATAGGTAAACTCTTAGGAGAGGAAATGTTTTGCTTCATCTTCTACTCTGCGTTTTTGTGCTGAAACTGCTTTTGGAACGCTACTTTCTCACGAGTCGTTTGTTGTTGCCAGTTCATCTTCTTCAGAGATTTTAAGGTAACTTTCTTCTTCCTCTGTTCTCTGTCTTTGTTGTTATTGGGTTGGTTCTGTTTTCTTTATATGTGTGTTTGTTGAAACGAGGATGAGAGGAAAAGAGTCAGAGTCGTGCTCTAGGGTTTCTGTTCACCCTATGTTTTCGGATATTGAGAGTGAAGATGAGGGCTTCTATACTGGGAGGGATGCAACATTTTACAGCAGCGTGGAGTTTTTTAGTAATGTTGTACATTCGTTTGTAGCAGGAGGTACTCCTCAAACAAAAGTGATAACAATGGCAGAATGTCAGAATGTTGTGCTACATGGGTTAGATTGGGCAAAGATGCTTGAGACTGATCCCTATTGTTGGGTTGAGGAAGATGTCAAAGAGGCTTCTTCTCGTCATGCAACAATAAGTGGTGGGGTAATGGAATTGTCAGTGCCAATCTGGAAGGATGAAAGATTTGAGAGGAGGTTTATCGTTCGGTCGCCAAAGACGTTCGAACGTATTTGCCATCGTCCTCAGGATGAGCGTACTTTATATATGTACGATATTCTGTTTACCCAGTTGGGGGTGCGATTCCCGTTGAATAAATTCTAGATGGGCGTACTCAGGTTCTTGGATTGCGCCCCCTCTCAGCTGCACCCTAATGGATGGGGAATAGTCCGCAGCTTTGAAGTGCTGGCTAAACATCTGGAGTTCACGCCTACTGTGGCGTTGTTCTTTGCCTTTTACCGCATCATGAGGCGAGTGAATGCAAAAACCGGTGGCATGGGTTTTGTAACTCTTCAGGCGGAGCCGAAGATTGTAAATTTTAAGGCGTTTGCTGACTCCGCCAAAGAAGGCGGACTTCATTTTAGGATGAGCTTTGTAAAGGTTTCTGTTAAGAAGAACAAGTCCGTCTTTTGGCGGAGTAGGGAGCGGATTGATAAATTCACGGTGGCATGGACACACGAGCACTTCCTCCTGACCAAACAAGCTTATGAAGTTGAGGAGAGTGCCCTGTCAGCTACCTCCGTGGAAGTACTCCGGACCCTGAAGGAGTATAACTCCGCCCATAAGCAGATTCTGTGTCGAAGGCTGCTTGGGCGGGATGCTGAAGGATATTTAAGTAATGCTTTAAGACTTGTTGCTTGAATATTACTTCTGTTTTTTCCTGCAGCTTCTAATCGTATTCATGTATATTATTTTGCAGGAGAGATCGCTGAATTTTCTGGGATGGAGCGTATTAAGCAAATTCGTATGAGTCGCCAGGAAATTGATGCGGAAAACAACGTGCAGCCTCGGAGGAATTTGGCTGCAGCTCTAACGAGGACTCTTCCTTTTCCTGCATCCACCAATGTAGTGATGTTGGAGGGTGGTACAGGGCCCTCGACAATTGATGTTGAAAGGCGATCTAAAAAATGCCAGGAACCAGAAATTATCGAGGTGGAGGAAGAGGACCCCCAACCCTTGCAAAAGAGGAAGAACAAGGGCAAGGGGAAGGTAGGGGAAGGGGCATCATCTGATGCTGCTATTGAAGTGGAAGATAATCCAGAGCCATCAGCTGTGGCTGTCACTGCTAAACTGGGCGGTGTGGAGGGCGCCCTTGAAGAAGATGTTATGGGAGAGGAGATGGAGGGAATTCAAGCTTCTCCACTTCGCCAAGCTGAGAGTCCTGCCCTGGACTTGACTGCTCGAGGAACAGCAGTTTTCCTCGTCAATGTTCCAGGGGAGCCATCTAGGCGATCCGTCTCTTTGCCTCTGACGGGGTCTCGTCTGAACCCTTTCCTGTATTTCACAAATGTGGGATCCCGCCAGTCAGAGAGGCGTGATCCGGACTTTATCCTCCGCCCAGATATCGACTTCGAGGACGTTGCAGATGCCACTGCTGCTACAAGGTGGCATCTTGCTGAAATTGATGGTTTCCTTGCTTCGGTACCCCGTATTGCGGAAGTAGCTGCAGAGGCTGCCATGTTTCAAGAATCATATCATGATTCTGTTGAAAAAATTCACAGCTTGGAGCATGACAATGAACAGTTGTCGGAGGTGATCAAGGCTAAAGATAAACACCTTGACACCGCCGACTCTGTTAAGAAGAAGCTGGAGGAAGAGTTGGCCCGGGTGAGAGCTGATAAGGACTTGTTGGAAAAGCAAGTTTCGGGTTTGAAAGAGCAGAATACGAAACTGGGCGAAGAGGTGGGTGAGCTGACCCAGGTGAAGGCTGACAATGTTCTGCTAAAACAACAAGTTTTAGATTTGAATCAGCAGAACCAAAAACTAGGCGAGGATGTGAGCGAAGTTCAGGAGAGACTGGTTTCCTTTGAAATTAGTAAGACTCTTGTTGAAGACGCCTGGGCTGCGGAGTTGGACCAAACAGCCACTGTATATAGTAACCTTGAAAAACAGGTTAAAGAGCTGCAAGCTAAAAAAGCCACTTCAGATGCCGCCAATAAACGACTTGATAAGGAATTACAATCGGCTTTGGATGCAGCTGAGGCGGCAATTGATGATGCTTTCAGCATGGCTGTTCGGCAACTCCGTCATCGCAACCCAGGCGTTGCTCTCAACACTGCAGGCATTCATCCTTATTATAAGTTTATCAATGGTGAATTGATGGTGCCTGCTCAGGGGAGTCATGTTCCTGCGCCTAATGTAGAGTATGTTCTGGCGGACTTGCCCCCCTCACAAAGTTTGTCCAAACCCAGTGAGTGTCAGCCTAGCTCTGCCCACCAAGAAAGAGTGCCACCCGAATCTTAAAGATTGGCTCCGGGGTTTCTTTGTAAATTTTGTTTTTTGCACTTTAATAATATTGCCTTGTTCCAGGATAGGCTCTGGATCCTTTATCAATCTTTGACAATATTTAATAAAGTATATTTTCTGTAAATCTATACTTGTTCATATAAACGATGTCTGAGTCCGTAGGATTTGTGCCTTGTAGAAAGCTATTAATAAGGCAGAGTAATCGTTTGAGGACTTAATGAAATATGATTAAGTATAACGAGGCGGAATAACCTTTTTGGGAATTTAATGAAGTAAATTCTGTGATGAGGCGGAGTAGCCTTTGAAGAATTTCAATGAAGTAAATTCTGTAATGAGGCGGAGTAGCCTCTTAAGAATTTCAATGAAGTAAATTCTGTAATGAGGCGGAGTAGCCTCTTAAGAATTTCAATGAAATGAATTCTGTAATGAGGCAGAGTAGCCTCTTAAGAATTTCAATGAAGTGAATTCTGTAATGAGGCGGAGTTGCCTCTTGAGAATTTCAATGAAGTGAATTTTGTAATGAGGCGGAGTAGCCTCTTAAGAATTTCAATGAAGTGAATTCTGTAATGAGGCGGAGTTGCCTCTTGAGAATTTCAATGAAGCACGATTTTTACAAGTATTATTCTTACTTGGACTTATTGATAGTGCTTGATTTTGTTGATTGTGTACTCCGTCAAACATTAGCAGTTGGGCGGAGTAAGAGTTTGGATGGAGCGTTCATCCCTTTGAATTTGAATTGGAGTGTATCTCCTGATCAAGTAAAAGTTGTTGAACCCAGGGTTGGTATGGTACAGCATAAGCTGTGACACCAATTCTTTCCACAGGAAGTCTGCTGGACCTTGGGGTCGGTATGGTGCAGCATATAGCTGTGACACCAATTCTTTCCACAGGAAGTCTGCTGGACCTTGGGGTCAGTATGGTGCAGCATATAGCTGTGACACCAATCCTTTCCCCCCAAGGAGTTTTTTGACTCCGTTTGTGAAGCTTTGTTGCATGTTGGATGATCTTTATGGAATAAAGAGTTATGCTTTTATGCTTCAATTGTTGGAGCCGGTGTCTTATCTGCATGGGAACAAGTTCTGCCATGGATAATTAACTGAAAGTTAGAATGAAGATTGAATGTAGGAAGGAATTTTATTAATGATGGAACTACATAAAGAGCTGAGTTGGGATATGTCTCATCAGAACCTTTTCAAGGAAAGCCCATTTGGGAAGAACCTTAAGTTAGGAGAGAGATCATACCGTATTACCCAACTAGCTGTAATATATGCGTAAATTTAAAATGTTCCATTTATTCCTGACCGGAGTGCCATCTAAGTTTTCTAGGCGGTATGTTCCTTTGTCCAAAACTTCGATGATTCGGTATGGACCTTCCCAGGTTGGCGCCAATTTGCCTTGGTGTGCAAATTTATTGCCGATATTGGCCCTTCTCAAGACCAAATCTCCCTCTTTGAAACGGCGTTCAGAAATACGAGTGTTATACCGTTTGGCGGCCTTTGCTTTAACAGCTTGGTCCTTCACAAAGGCTTCCTCTCTCAATTCTGCCAAGACCTCGAGCTCATGGGCGAGGTTCTGTTGATTGGCTTCTTCATTGAAGTGGAGGATTCGAGCTGAAGGGGCTGCCAATTCAATGGGAATAACAGCCTCGACTCATATGTCAGCCGATATGGGGATTCATTTGTGGTGGAGTGAGGAGTTGTTCGATATGTCCATAAAACGTGGCATAATTGATTTGCCCAATCTCTCTTAGCTTCACCAAGGCGTTTCTTAAGGCCTTTCAAGATTTCTCTGTTGGCAACTTCAGCTTGGCCATTGGTTTGAGGATGTTCCACAGAAGAGAAAATCTGTGTAATGTTGAGATTTTCTAGGAGTTCAGTGAACTTTACGATCTGTGAATTGGGTGCCATTATCAGTGACTATGCGTCCAGGGACTCCGAAACGTGCAATCATATTTTCGTATATGAATCTACGAGCCCTGGCTGATGTAATGTGCACCACTGCCTCTGCTTCAATCCATTTGGTGAAATAATCAACACCAACTATCAAGTATTTGATACCGCCTGGCGCTGTTGGGAATGGACCTAGGATATCCATGCCCCATTGATAGAAAGGCCAAGGCGTTATTGAAGATGACATTTCTTCCGCCGGAGTGTGATGAAGATTTGCGAATCGTTGACATTGATCGCACTTCTAAACATATGAGGCGGAGTCATGCTTCATGGTGGGTGTAACACCCTAATATGATAATTCCAAAACAATGAGGGAATTTTATTTTTATTTTTTTACAAAAACAGCCACAACTTATTCAACATAGAAGGGAAGAGGTAGGCAAGGGAAAATAGAGAGCATTCACACACATATGGCAAATGATAGAAAAGCTAAGACTGGAACTGGTTCATTTGGTTTAATGTAACACACTAGCGCCTGGGCGGATTACACAACATCGTTGGCTCGCTCAGGCGAGATCTGATACCGCCTAGGCGGGGTATGGCCATGCAACAGCGGATGGAGAGGGAATTCACAAAAGAAACCCCATACCGGTCTTCAATCGTTTCTACGGGACTAACCCTTCCTCAAAGAAATACTAGGTGTTCAGCATAGGGAAACAGGTAAGGGAAGGGAGATGCACATGTGTATTAGTTTGGAGGAAAGGGGGACCTGAACTCATTCCGCCCAATTCAACTGGGTATGACAACGTCTGGGCGGACTCAACCACAACGCCCAAGTAGGGGTCAACACCGTTATCTGGGATGCATTAACGTAACAACGGAGGGAAGGGTATTTGGGCGGTGTTCCACACTGACACCTACTCGCTTCAGCGCAAGTCCTCACACTTGGGCGAACCGTTCTAGTCGTTCGGAACTCCATAACTTAGCCCTCCAAATTTATCCATACAGCGACACTCATACTCTACTCGGGAAGTGAGGGTTATCCCACTCGGGTTCCAGAACTCCTTCTCACTCGGACTTCCCATCTTTCACTCGGTTATCGATACCTTAAACTTAAAATCCAATCCACTCTAAACCACCATTCGAACTCCTCTCTCAGAAGGGAATCACTCGAGGTTTTCACTCGGAAATATCAACTCTTCCTCACTCGGGATTTCATACTTACATTTACTCGGAAATCCTCAGGCCTATAATCATTCGGAAGCTAGCGACTGACTCACCCGGCATACCACAATTTAATCACACAGATTATAATTACCCTACGCTCATAAGACATCCTCATACAGTCCTCTTCACCACTCAACCTCACTTACAGCATAGAAGAACACACAACATATACTTGTATAAACGAAAACATTCATATAATTACAAAAACTTCATCATGACTTTTGTTACCCAAAGCTGTCAAGTTTTAACGTAAGAACTACAACCAAAACACGAGCCGGCCAAGGCTTAACAAAATGTTATACACAGTATTTATACATATACACATGTACACATGTAGATATATGTTCCAATAGCGCTCTGATTCATTGTCCTGCACTTGCTCCTCCTTCATCCTTCTTTCCGAGAGATGTTCACTGAAAGTGTAGCCACTGCAGGGGTGAGCTTTTACATGTAAAATGACAATCAAGGACTCGGCATCAGTGTCAGCATGCACATTCACATCCATTCAATCGTTTTCAAATTAATTAAAGTTAGACACTACAAAATGACATTTAAGACACACAGACAACACATACAGGTATTCCCCACCCTCGGAAACCATTCATAACACTCCACACACGTTATACGTACTACTCTAATCAACCTCATATCTACATGCATGCCTGCGGATCCGACTCGAGTGATGACTTTCAGTTACAGTTTTCCCCTCCCCTGGCCCCTCGTCCTTCAGCTCTTCCCGCGTGGTACCGGCCTCCCATTGGCGTCTCGAGACTCTTCTCTAGCTCCTACGACTACCACGAGCTCCTTCGGAATCTAGCCGGGGTCTGTAACTGGAAGTCATTCCCTCGGGGCTCTTGACCTTCCACGGGTCGCCCCACTCTTACACATGCAGCTAAATGCATCTACCAACAAGCGTCATTACACCACCGATACCTCCTTCGTAACCATTAAGTAGGAACAAATTCGATGCAACCTTTATTCGCTTTTATTATTTACACCAATATGTTCAACCATCAGCAATCAAGTAATAGCATCTGACAAATCAACTAACAAGCACACATTCATATTCTCACAGTGTTAACAAGGATAGAACCATGCATATCATTCGTTATTATCAATACTAACATACTACTTTACCACCATCTAGATCACAAGCATTTATTGTTCAACCACTATAAAACACACGGAATCCAGAATCTCCAATCATGCATAGGATCCAATCATCACAAACACATGCACATACACTCAAGCAGAACATTCATCCGGTACCGTTCGTGGACCATGCATTTAACATGCAAGCACCCCCTACTTACGAAAGGGACTTCAAGAAGCTTTTCTGCTCTTTGACGTTGAATCTGACGCCCCTCTACTGATTCGTTCAGCCTTTCTCCACTCCGTCGCACTCTGCACTTGGCTCGGGGTTGGGGTGTTATTCTTCCTCTGCTTTATGATCGTCCTTCACCTGCCGGGGCTCTGACCTTCTTCCCGCACTGTCGTCGTGACGGATAGAAACAGGGGAAAGGAAAGAAGATGGAGACGAAGAAGAAAAGAGAGAATGGAGTAGTGGGAGAAGTTGTTTGCACCCACGGTGATACTGAATACGCACCTATATACGCATGCAAGGGGGAAAGGAGTGGGATGGGAAAGAGTGAGTCGCAGACCACTCACACCTTCCACCAATCACAGACAGCCACATCCCATCAATTAAGTCCAATTAACTTGTCATTAACTCTCAGGCTATATTGGTTATGATTAACAACTAATTCTTTACTTTCAATTTTTCTTATTATTTAATTTTTATTCGGTATCTAACTTCAAAACTGGGATGTTACAGTTCTCCCCCACTCAAAAGAATTTCGTCCTCAAAATTCAATCGGTAACTCACCTTAGCAAACAACTCGGGGTACTGCTGCCTCATGGTGTCTTCGCGTTCCCAGGTACGAGAGGTAGTCTTGCCTTGTTGCCACTCCACTTCTACCAGCTGTACGTTTTTGTTTCTCAAACGCTTCACCGATCGGTCCATGATTCTGATCGGTGTAGTCACGGTGGTCAGGTCTTCCTTGACTTCCACTTCATCGTCAGGCATTGTGTGACTGGGGTCATGTAGATACTTCCTTAGTTGCGACACATGAAATACGTTGTGCAATCGGGATAAGTGGATCGGTAATGCTATTCGGTATGCCATGGTGCCGACTCGTTCCAACACCTCATAAGGTCCAATGTATCGAGGGCTTAACTTTCCGCCTTTCAAGGCTCGTCCAACTCCTTTATTCGGAGAAGTCCTTAAAAATACTCTGTCTCCGACTGAGAATTCCAATGGTTTGGTGCGTTTGTCATGGTAACTCTTCTGCCTGTCTTGAGATGCCTTCATTTTTCCCTGTATCACTCGAATCCGCTCTGTGGTTTGCTTCACAATGTCTGGTCCCAATAGCAGACTCTCACCCGTTTCCGACCAGCAAAGTGGGGTTCGGTATCTTCGTCCATATAGTGCTTCATAGTGTGCCATACCAATGCTGTTATGATGGCTGTTATTGTACGTAAACCCAATCAAGGGGAGGTACTGCTCCCAATCTCCTCCGTGCTCTAACACACACGCCCTTAATAAGTCTTCTAAACTTTGAATCGTCCGCTTGGATTGTCCATCCGATTGGGGGTGGTAGGCAGAACTAAGCCAAAGTTTGGTGCCCATTTCTTGATGCAGGCTGGTCCAAAACTGGGACGTGAACCTCGGATCTCTATCCGATACGATGGAAGTTGGTATGCCATGCAGTCGGATAATCTCATGAATGTAAATCCGTGCCAATTTATGCATCGGGTACTTCATGTTCACAGGCAGGAAGTGTGCACTCTTCGTCAGTCGGTCAACAATGACCCAAATCGCATCATGGCCCGCTCGGTTTGTGGGCAATCCCATGACAAAATCCATAGCAATCGAGTCCCATTTCCACATGGGAATCTCCAGGGGCTGCATTGCACTGTACGGTTTCTGGTGCTCCACTTTTGATTTTTGGCACGTAATACACCAAGCTACGTATTCTGCCACATCCCTCTTTAGTCCGGGCCACCAGAACTGTTTCTTCAGGTCATGGTACATTTTCGTGGTTCCCGGGTGAATACTGAATAGGCTTTTGTGGGCTTCATCAAGCACCACTCTCCTTAATTCTCCTCCGCTCGGTATGTATATTCTGTCTCTCACCCGGAAGATCTCATCTGATCCCACGGTCAAGGATAAATCCTTTCCTTTGGCCTGAGTTTCCTTTATTTTGGTTAAGTAGGAGTCTAACTGTTGCTGCTCGTACACGGACTTCAAGAACTCATTGGCGATCCTCAATGTACCGATTGTCATTTTCCGAGAGGAGGGGGTGTCAACATACAAGTTCATGTCTCGGAACCGTTCCAACAACTCTACTTCTTTTACCATCATTGCTGCCATGTGGAGGGATTTCCGACTCAACGCGTCGGCCACGACATTTGCCTTTCCGGGATGGTATTTTAGCTCAAAATCGTAATCTTTTAAAAACTCAATCCATCTTCTCTGCCTCATGTTCAGCTCTTTCTGGTCGAATAGGTATTTGAGGCTCTTGTGGTCACTGTATACTTCAAACCGGGACCCGTACAAGTAGTGCCTCCATATTTTTAGTGCGAACACCACAGCTGCCAGCTCCAAATCGTGGGTCGGATAATGCTGCTCGTGAGGTCTCAATTGCCGAGAGGCATACGCTATCACCCGATCTCTCTGCATGAGCACGCATCCTAATCCGAGTCCTGATGCATCACAATAAACTACAAAGCTTTCTTGTAAGTCGGGTAATGCCAGCACTTGCGCAGTCGTCAACTTGTTCTTCAGCTCTCGGAAGCTGCTCTCGCACTCGGAACTCCACACGAAGGGAATGCTTTTCCGAGTCAACTTAGTTAGTGGTAACGCCAGCTTAGAAAAACCTTCAATGAACCTTCTATAGTAACCTGCCAGGCCCATAAAACTCCTTATTTCCGAGACCGACTTGGGTCTCTCCCATGCCATTATAGCTGTCACCTTCGAAGGGTCCACCGAGACTCCTTGCTCGGAAATTACATGCCCGAGGAAGTGGATCTTATTCATCTAGAATTCGCACTTTGAAAGCTTCACGAACAACTGCTTCTCCCTTAACACTTGGAGTACCGCTCGGAGGTGTTCTTCATGCTCCTCGGAAGTCTTAGAACAGATTAGGATGTCATCAATGAAAACAACTACGAATCGGTCTAAATAGGGGTGGAATATGCTGTTCATGTAATTCATGAAGACAGCAGGGGCGTTTGTCACACCGAACGACATCACTACATACTCGTAGTGGCCATACCGAGTCCTAAAGGCAGTTTTTGGAATATCCGAGTCCTTCACTCGGATTTGGTGATATCCCGATCGTAGGTCGATTTTTGAGAAGACTGAGGCTCCACGCAGTTGGTCAATTAAATCATCAATTCTGGGTAGTGGATACCGATTCTTAATTGTGAGTTTGTTTAACTGTCGGTAATCTATGCAAAGTCTCATGCTGCCATCCTTCTTCTTAACAAGTAGTACCGGTGCGCCCCAAGGTGATACACTCGGTCTAATGAACTATTTTCCGAGTAACTCATCCACTTGCTTCTTCAGCTCGGCTAATTCAGTTGAGGACATTCTATAGGGTGCACTGGAGACTGGCTCGGCTCCAGGGATCAAGTCTATAGAGAACTCGATTTCTCTATTGGGAGGGACACTCGGTACGTCCTCAGGGAACACCTCTGGGAATTCGCAGACAATCGGAATTTCGTTCACTCGGATGTTACTCTCGCCCTCGGTTAGACAAAGCATCATGAATAGTTGAGTTATACCTTGTGCTGCGCAGTCCTCATGGTGCTGTCTTGGGAAAATTATCCTTCGGTTTCTGCAATCTACTAACACTTTATTAGCTGAAAGCCAATCTATTCCGAGCACGATGTCAAGACCCTTTAGGGGCATGCAAACCAGATCGAAGGTGAAACTCCGATCATATAATGCAAACGTTACGTTTTTGCACATTGACGATGTGGACACATTAGTGCCAGTCGGGCTGGCCACTTCTAAAGTCCGATTCATAGACACAGTCGGTAACTTCAAACGCTTCACACACTCATCAGCTATGAAGGAGTGGGTAGCTCCAGAATCAAAAACTACACTAAGTGTGTATCTACCGAGTGAGCACTTACATTGTACCAAGTCATTTGCTTGTGCGACTTCTTCTGCGTTGATGGCGTAAACTCTTCCAGTGGCTGGTTGGTCAGTGTCTCTCCTCCTGATATTTGGGGCAACCATCATATTCCCTCTAGCTCTGTTGTTTCCGCCCCGTGAGTTTTGTCCATCATTCCTATTGCTCTTCACCTGGAACCCTCCTTGACGTACACTAGCATTTGTTTGACGGAGTTGGGGGCAGTCAGGGCGAATGTGTCCCCTATTCCTGCAGTGAAAACACTTAACATCGGTATCGTTGTAACTCTGAGCAAAGTGGTCGCCACCATATTTAAAGCACTTACCGTACCTGGGTCGTCCACTCATCTGTCTCCCTCGGTCACCACGACCCTGATATCTAGTGAAGGGTTCATTTCTTCCTACGTTCCCTGGCCTCTTAAAATGTGACTGCTGAGGCCTCAGATACTGGTTGGCTCTGCTGCTCTGGCCCGAGTGGGCCTTGTCATCTTCTTCAAATATCCTACATTTATTCACCAATGCAGGGAAACTCCGTATCTCATGGTATCTGCAGGCCCTCTTAATATCTGATCTTAATCCATTCTCAAACTTAAGGCACTTCGAGCTCTCCGTCCCAGGTTGTTGGAAGGGTGGGTAGAATAGGCACAACTCCTCGAATCTCGTCGCGTATTCTTCCACAGTCATGGAGCCTTGCTTCAACTCCATAAACTCCAGCTCCTTCCGACTCCTCACTGTGTCGGGGAAGTATTTCTCTAAGAAGCATGTCTTAAAATCGTTCCATGTCAGCTGAGCTTCATCATCAGGGAATCAGCTTCTGGCTATCTTCCACCAGTTCTCCGCTTCATCTCGTATCATATATACTGCACATTCTACCTTTTGGGCCTCGGTACAACGAAGACCCCCAAAAATCCTCTCCAGTTCCTGAGTCCATTTAAAAGCTGCCTCCGGATTACGTCCTCCCTGAAACTCACTCGGCTTCCTCTTCAGGAAGCGGTCCAGCACGTGGCCATCCTCAGCTCGAGTCTGGCCCTACCTTTCAAACATGTCTGCAAAGCGTTGGAATACTGTGGCTATAGCCTCCATGCTTTGGCGATGCGTCATTCCTTATCCTGAAATCGACATTCGAGGATAAGTATACCGAGCCACTTACTACCGATCGGGTTCTCAGTCTAACATTCAATAGCTTAGCACGTTATATCATTCTTCCAGGTTACACACACAATCGGACCAGGAGGAAACAACCTCCTATCCTCAAGCCAATATCAATCAGGTTCAACTAACATCACAACAATTATGACCATTTAGTCAGAAAACACACAACCGCTTACACTCGGTAAGCATACCTTGGCCTTGGACCTTTCGGTCTGCTCTGATACCAAAATGTAACACCCTAATCTTTGCAAATGATAATTCCAAAACAATGAGGGAATTTTTTTTATTTTTTTATTTTTACAAAAACAGCCACAACTTATTCAACATAGAAGGGAAGAGGTAGGCAAGGGAAAATAGAGAGCATTCACACACATATGGCAAATGACAGAAAAGCTAAGACTGGAACCGGTTCATTTGGTTTAATGTAACACACTAGCGCCTGGGCGGATTACACAACATCGTTGGCTCGCTCAGGCGAGATCTGATACCGCCTAGGCGGGGTATGGCCATGCAATAGCGGATGGAGAGGGAATTCACAAAAGAAACCCCATACCGGTCTTCACTCGTTTCTACAGGACTAACCCTTCCTCAAAGAAATACTAGGTGTTCAGCATAGGGAAACAGGTAAGGGAAGGGAGATGCACATGTGTATTAGTTTGGAGGAAAGGGGGACCTGAACTCATTCCGCCCAATTCAACTGGGTATGACAACGTCTGGGCGGACTCAACCACAACGCCCAAGTAGGGGTCAACACCGTTATCTGGGATGCATTAACGTAACAACGGAGGGAAGGGTATTTGGGCGGTGTTCCACACTGACACCTACTCGCTTCAGCGCAAGTCCTCACACTTGGGCGAACCGTTCTAGTCGTTCGGAACTCCATAACTTAGCCCTCCAAATTTATCCATACAGCGACACTCATACTCTACTCGGGAAGTGAGGGTTATCCCAATCGGGTTCCAGAACTCCTTCTCACTCGGACTTCCTATCTTTCACTCGGTTATCGATACCTTAAACTTAAAATCCAATCCACTCTAAACCACCATTCGAACTCCTCTCTCAGAAGGGAATCACTCGAGGTTTTCACTCGGAAATATCAACTCTTCCTCACTCGGGATTTCATACTTACATTTACTCGGAAATCCTCAGGCCTATAATCATTCGGAAGCTAGCGACTGACTCACCCGGCATACCACCATTTAATCACACAGATTATAATTACCCTACACTCATAAGACATCCTCATACAGTCCTCTTCACCGCTCAACCTCACTTACAGCATAGAAGAACACACAACATATACTTGTATAAATGAAAACATTCATATAATTACAAAAACTTCATCATGACTTTTGTTACCCAAAGCTGTCAAGTTTTAACGTAAGAACTACAACCAAAACACGAGCCGGCCAAGGCTTAACAAAACGTTATACACAGTATTTATACATATACACATATACACATGTAGATATATGTTCCAATAGCGCTCTGATTCATTGTCCTACACTTGCTCCTCCTTCATCCTTCTTTCCGAGAGATGTTCACTGAAAGTGTAGCCACTGCAGGGGTGAGCTTTTACATGTAAAATGACAATCAAGGACTCGGCATCAGTGTCAGCATGCACATTCACATCCATTCAATCGTTTTCAAATTAATTAAAGTTAGACACTACAAAATGACATTTAAGACACACAGACAACACATACAGGTATTCCCCACCCTCGGAAACCATTCATAACACTCCACACACGTTATACGTACTACTCTAATCAACCTCATATCTACATGCATGCCTGCGGATCCGACTCGAGTGATGACTTTCAGTTACAGTTTTCCCCTCCCCTGGCCCCTCGTCCTTCAGCTCTTCCCGCGTGGTACCGGCCTCCCATTGGCGTCTCGAGACTCTTCTCTAGCTCCTACGGCTACCACGAGCTCCTTCGGAATCTAGCCGGGGTCTGTAACTGGAAGTCATTCCCTCGGGGCTCTTGACCTTCCACGGGTCGCCCCACTCTTACACATGCAGCTAAATGCATCTACCAACAAGCGTCATTACACCACCGATACCTCCTTCGTAACCATTAAGTAGGAACAGATTCGATGCAACCTTTATTCGCTTTTATTATTTACACCAATATGTTCAACCATCAGCAATCAAGTAATAGCATCTGACAAATCAACTAACAAGCACACATTCATATTCTCACAGCGTTAACAAGGATAGAACCATGCATATCATTTGTTATTATCAAGACTAACATACTACTTTACCACCATCTAGATCACAAGCATTTATTGTTCAACCACTATAAAACACACGGAATCCAGAATCTCTAATCATGCATAGGATCCAATCATCACAAACACATGCACATACACTCAAGCAGAACATTCATCCGGTACCGTTCATGGACCATGCATTTAACATGCAAGCACCCCCTACTTACGAAAGGGACTTCAAGAAGCTTTTCTGCTCTTTGACGTTGAATCTGACGCCCTTCTACTGATTCGTTCAGCCTTTCTCCACTCCGTTGCACTCTGCACTTGGCTCGGGGTTGGGGTGTTGTTCTTCCTCTGCTTTACGATCGTCCTTCACCTGCCGGGGCTCTGACCTTCTTCCCGCACTGTCGTCGTGACGGATAGAAACAGGGGAAAGGAAAGAAGATGGAGACGAAGAAGAAAAGAGAGAATGGAGTAGTGGGAGAAGTTGTTTGCACCCACGGTGATACTGAATACGCACCTATATACGCATGCGAGGGGGAAAGGAGTGGGATGGGAAAGAGTGAGTCGCAGACCACTCACACCTTCCGCCAATCACAGACAGCCACATCCCATCAATTAAGTCCAATTAACTCTTCATTAACTCTCAGGCTATATTGGTTATGATTAACAACTAATTCTTTACTTTTAATTTTTCTTATTATTTAATTTTTATTCGGTATCTAACTTCAAAACTGGGATGTTACAGTGGGCCACCAATACCCAGCTCTGAGTATTTTTCTCATTAGACTACGTGCCCCTGGGTGGTGTCCACATTGCCCTTCATGGACTTCTTCTAAAACAGCTTGCACCTCATTTTCATTTATGCATATTAAGTAAGGAACAGAAATTCCTCGGCGGTATAACTGTCCGTCTAGGAGCGTATAGTAAGGTGCTTCTTTCTTTAGTTTCCGTCGTTCAAGATCATCCGTGGGTAATTGTCCATTAACAAGGTATCGAACTATCGGTGCTACCCAGGAATTGTCATTAAAGGAGCGGCTTTTAATCATACATACTGAGGAAGGAAAGGAAATGCTTGGCTCCGCCATGGTACTTTGTACAACCGTAGTTATACATCCTGCCTTTTTTGTGCTGGCCAACCTGGAGAGGATATCAGCACGTGTATTTTCTTCGCGGGGTACGTGCTTGAAAGTGACTTCATCGAAGCGCTGCTTTAACTCATTAACGCAGTCTAGATATTGTTGCAGCAAAGGTTCCTTAGCCTGTACTCGCCAAGAATTTACGAGATGACTAATTGAGAATCACTGCATAAGGTGACAGTTTTAGCCCCAATATCTTGCGCTGCTCTGAGTCTGGCTAAGCAGGCTTCATACTCCGCCTGATTGTTAGACGTAGTGAAGGTGAAGTGCAGTGAAATTTCAAGGTGTACCCCGTCATCACTTTCCACAACAATTCCTACTCCACATCCTTTGCTATTTGAAGATCCATCAACGTATATTGTCCAATGTGAATGATTTGCATCCGGGCTAGAGCCTGTTAATTCAACTACGAAGTCTGCTAGGACTTGTGCCTTGATAGCAGTTCTTGGTTCGTAGGATATGTCGAATTCAGAGAGTTCTACGGCCCATTTGATCATTCTTCCAGCCAGGTCTGGTTTGAACAGTATAGTGCGAAGTGGCAAGTCTGTGCGAATCAAGATAGGATGGGCATGAAAGTATGGTCTTAGGCGTCGTGAAGCCCAAACAACTGCAAGTGTTGCCTTTTCAATCTTCTGATAACGGCACTCTGCACCATGCAATGTTTTCCCAGTAAAGTATACCGGTCGTTGGCCTTCAACTGTTTCCTTTACCAGAGCTACTGCTAAAGCTTCATCTGAAACAGACAAATAAACTATGAGTTGCTCACCTGGACTTAGTCTTACCAGGATTGGGGGGCTGGCCAAGACATTTTTCAAGCTTTGGAAAGCTGCCTCTTGCTCTGGGCCCCAACTGAATTTCTTGTCTTTTTTCAGCATCTTGTATAAGGGAAGAGAGCGATGAGCCATTTTAGGCATGAATCGTGCTAAAGCAGTGATTTTGCCGTTGAGGGATTGTACCTCTTTCAATGTTTTGGGGCTCTGCAGCTCTTGGACTACGCGATATTTATCAGGATTAGCCTCTATACCTCTTTGAGTTAACATGAAACCCAAAAATCTGCCCCCAGGGACTGCAAATATACACTTTAATGGGTTGAGTCTCATGTCGTATTGTTGTAGGCGTTGAAAAATGAGGCGTAGATCCTCAACATGGCCTCCTCCTTCCGGGGTCTTGGCAATAATATCATCAATATAAACCTCTACCAGCTTCGTGTGCATACCCTCAAAAACTTTGTTGATCATGCGGTGGTAGGTTGCCCCGGCATTCTTTAACCCAAATGGCATGACGTTGTAGCAAAAGACTCCTTTATCATTAACAAACACTGTCTTCTCTTGATCATCCTCACACATTAGAATTTGGTTGTACCCGGAGTAAGCATCCATAAAAGATAAATACTTGTATCCTGAGGAATTGTCAACCAATCTATCAATGTTGGGGAGAGGGTATGGATCCTTGGGACAACATTTATTCAAATCAACATAGTCTATGCACATACGCCATTTGCCATTGGCTTTCTGTACCATGACCACGTTAGACAACCAGGAGGAGTAACGGAGTTCCCTGATGAACCCCGCCTTGAGGAGTTCCTCTGTTTGTTCACAAGCAGCTTTTTGCTTAGCAGGACCCATACGCCGTTTCTTTTGTGCTACGGGTTTAGTTTCAGGGTACACCGCCAGGCGGTGACAGCAAAAATTGGGATCCATGCCAGGAATGTTTGCAGCGGTCCATGCGAAAATTTCTTTATACTCATGGAGAAGTGCAATTAGTTGTGCCTCCATGTTAGCCTCAAGCTTGTCATTGATGTTTGTAATCTGTTCCGGGGTGCTACCCAAAATAATAGACTTGGAACCGCCATCAGGAGTTGGTTTCAAAGGGTTCAGTGGGTCTATAGAAGACTCCCCCCTGGGGTCAAGATCCACCAAATTGACGGACGCCGCCGCACTGCTCCCTTCATTCAACTTTCTTTTCTTAGACATGGCTTCAAGCTTCACCATGTTAAGACTCAAATTGTAGCAATAGCTAGCCATTTCTTGGTCACCCCTTACCGATGAGACTTGATTATCTTTGTCAATGAACTTGATTAGCAAGTGGGGGGTTGAAACGATGGCTTCCATGGCATTCAGGGTAGGCCGCCCAATGATGCCATTGTATGGAGATTTCACATCAATGACAAGAATCCTGGATTTCACAGTCCTTGCTCCAGGTTCACCATCAAAAGTAATTCTCATGTCCAAGTAGCCTTTGGTGGGCTGTTTGGCGCCATTGAAGGCTGTAAGGTCCTGCGTATATGGCTGTAAATCTGTATCAGTTAAGCCTATGCGTTTAAAACAGTCATAAAAGATAACGTCGCAGGAACTTCCCTGATCAATTAGGATGTGTTTTACATCCATATTAGTGATTACTGCAATAATTACTACTGCGTCATCTCCTTCAGGGATAGTTGGGCCAAAATCGTTGTCTGTGAAGGCTATAGGCGGAGTCTGAACCCCGTTCCTAAATGGGCGATATTCTTTGCTCTTGCCTTGCACAGACAAGATCATTCGATGATGATTTTTCCTGGCAGTGTTTGAGGGTCCGCCCCCGGTGAAGCCTCCAGCAATCATATCTACCACCTACCTCTTGCCCCGCGATCTAGGTTCAGGGCTTGGTTCTCTTTGGGCGGACTCCAGAACAACACTCTTTTGTTTTTCTGTTGCTGCTGTGCGTTTTGGCTCCCGAGTGTTATCAGGATCCGGAGAACGATCACGAGGTCATTTCTCAAACTTCTCTGGCTCATCATGAGATTTACCCTTAAACAAATAGTGTTTTAGTTTGCCTTCACGAATAAGCACCTAGATGGTGTTTTTCAGTTGCTTGCACTCCTCCGTGGTATGGCCAACTGACTCGTGGAACTCACAATATTTCTTTGGGTTCCCACCGCGTCTGATTGGAGGTGGATGTTGAATCCCATAAACGTTGAGGGTAGTCCATCCTATTTCACGCAAGATTTGTTCATATGTCGTGTTCAGGGGTGCATAATGAGCAAAATTGAACACACGTCTATCTTGCTGTTTGAAGGGTAGGTTCCCTGCCTTATCTTTCTGAGGGAACTTGTCATTCCTGGATGATTTTTCTTTATCTTTGTCATAGTGTGGAGCTGCAAGGGGTGGTTTATTGTGAGATGCAGTGGCTTCCAAGTGCGTCTCAATACCTACGTACTTGGATGCTTTCCTGTGAAACTCCTCCATAGTGGATGGAGGTCCTTTTGCCAATGACAAAGCAAAGGGCGATTTCGGCTGCATGGCCTCGATGAGGATATACAACTGGATCACTTCTGTCAAGTCAGGGACCATGGCCGCCTCTTTATAAAATCTTTTTAGGAAATCCTTTAGAGACTCTTTGTCACCTTGCTTGATCTGAGCCAAGGTATGGGAGGTTCTAGGCGCATCCCTAGAGATTACAAAGTGACTGCCAAAAGCTATGGCCAAATCTTCCCATGAATCAATGGAACCTGAAGGTAAACTCTTGAACCAGCTAAGAGCTTCACCTGTTAGGGTTCTGGGGAACATTCTGCACATGACATCTTCCTTCGCACCTAAGAACATAGCTTCATAGATGTAAGCATCTAAATGCTTAGAAGGATCTGTCTCCCCAGTATATTTCCCTATGGAAATGGGTTGCATAGTTTGCAAATGTCTGGGGACATGCGCATTCATGAGTCTTTTGGAAAATGGGATACTCATCTTGTACCCCGAGAGGGATGCATTTGAAACTGCTCTTCTTCCCTCATGATGTTGAGCATTTGCCAGTGGAAGGCTTCGTTGCTCTTCCATGTAAGTAGGGATGCAAGAGTAATTTGGAGTACTCGATTCCTCCTGTGCATGCGATTCATGGCGCGGCTGGTTTGCAGGACTTGCTCTCTCATGCATGGGATTCGCCTTTTCACGACGAAGCTCTGCAATTTCTTCTCTCAGCATTCTGATCATGTCATCTCTCAGATCTGGAGAGTCAACATGCGTTGCCTTTTTATGAGCATCGTTGTCATAGTTGAGACGTCTAGGATTGCGTGGAGGAGAATCCTCCGTCTGCACTTCTGGTCCTGGTCTTTCCATTAATGATGAACGCAATGGGAACTGATCAAGGATAGTGGGATTACCAAATTTACAGGTCCCACCGGGCGTGCCAATGAACTGTTCTGTATTGGGGGTGTAAAGGTGTGATTGTCGAACAATTCAAAATGTACATGTAGGATAAAATTTGGTATGAGGAGGTTCTTATACAGATACAAATACAGAGTGCTTTTGTACGCTGGGCGTAGTACAGTGCGCTTTATGGCGGTGTAGCAGTCCGCCTGAAGTGACCTCCTTTGCCTTGACACAATTGGTAGTTGTACCTGCAATTATTCTCCGACGCTCAAGTCAGTATTATGGAATACTATTAGACTTAGAAAGCAAATCTGAGAGAGTTATGCAAGTATGAGTGTAAGGTTCAGGATTAGGGGATCTCCCTTATACCTTTTTGCTGAGGTTTATATACCTGTTACTGGTGCTCCATTATTGGTAGGACCCGTTCCTTGTTTTCTGGCATAATGCAAGAAAGGTAGTGGGTCCCTGTGTCGTTCACGAGCACCATCACTGTAGTGGGTATTTCCACTTGCTTGGAAAGCGTTAATGCTTTATTATTTTATTCATTGTTCCCTTTTATGCGTGACAGCGTGATTCCCATTTTCAACCTCTCAAGACAGAGTCAATCTCGTGTCGGGGTTAAAGTATGGGCTCGCTTCGCAATATGGGAATTTCAGTATTCCGCCTGTATTGAGCCTATGGCTTGGCGGAGTAATAAGCTTTGGCGGAGTAACGTGCACTGGCGAAGTTACGTGCCCTGGCGGAGTTACATGCCTTGGCGGAGTTACGTGCCCTGGCGGAGTTACAAGCCTTGGCGGAGTAACGTGCCCTGGAAGTATGTACTCCGTTATAAAAGTAATTATAAGGTATTTGAAACGTACTTCTTCTGTTTGAAATGCTGATCTGGCAAAGCATTAAAACCATGCTCTTGGGGGCCGGTGTTGGGACCGGATCAATACACATAATGGAAACATAAAATCTTAACCACCAAGAATGATCATACGAAAGCAATGTTAAGGGCTTGATGATGAGTTATGAGATGTATGTCCAAGAACATGATTGTGTTGGGCATAAGTGTGATTGCCTTAAGTGGAATGATGAATATGCTTCGAATAATTTTATGTATGGACTAATACTATGATTGGCTGCCATGCCTTTTTATATCCATGTGTGGATTATTATGAATGATGTTGGGGCCATTGAAGTGCCTATTATATGTATGTTGTGCCTTGAGGGGCCTTGTGAATGTTTGTATGCCATTGATGATAAAACTAAAATATACAATATACCCCTAAATGAGAGGGTGAGATATCCTTGCGAGGTTGTTGTTGAGCATATGCATTATTGCATTGCATTCATGGCATGGCATAGCATTGATACTTTGTGGTTGCGATCACAGTGATGAAAGATCCTGCGGGATTCTATGATGGGAGTACCCCTTGCGAGGCGGGAAACCAATGTGATGATGATATGATATTGTGCCGGTGGTTGCGATCACCCGGTTGTGAAATGTGAAAGGCCCTGCGGGGACCATTGTATAATGATGAGCCAGTGGTTGCGATCACTTGGTATTTGATATGATAAAGGGCTTGCAAGCACCTATGATGCCCATGGTTGCGATCATGAGGCGGGAGTACCCCTTGCGAGGCGGGAAACCTATGAGAATTGTTGAAACATGGTTGCGATCACGAGATGCACCTTGCGAGGCTGCTCTAGGGAGTACCCCTTGCGAGGTGGGAAACCAATGATTATGAATGATTGATTATGGTGGTTGTGATCACCCGTGATATGAAATCGGATCCGTTGCATATGCATTAAACAGTTAACATATGCATTAGCTTTAAGACCATGGCATTTGAGATGGGATGACCACGAGAGATGAGAAACCCCTTGCGAGGAGGTATTGAGTGAAACCTTAATGGATTAATGATGATAATGATTATGAATGCCCTTGTTGATAAGTGGCAGGTGATTGTGTATATGATTATGTATGTGCTTGTGCTTATTTATGATATGAATTGCGATTCATGAGGCTTGTATGCCTGTTGTGATAATGAGATAATGAATGAATGATAATTTGATGTTTTGATAGCAAAGCACACATGATGTTTGTATGCATATACACATGATCACAATATATATATGTTATTCGTCATTTTGAATGTATAACTCACTCTCCCATGTGGTCTCCTTTTTAGCATTGTGATGCAGGTTGCCATGGGATGAGCTCGGATTTTTAGTCAAGCTTTGGTGAAGGTAAATAGTGGTAGAGGAAGTGTCTTGGCCGACATCATTTATGAGTTCTTGTATAATGAATAAATTGTTTAGAAGAAATAGATGATTTAGAGATTTTGATTATGTATAAGATAATCCCTAAAATTATGGATGGTGAATACATATGTGGAATGTAAGAAATGATCTGATGTGTACTTCAAGGATTGAAAATTGAATGATGTTCATTGATGATTGTGTTAATCGGGAGAAGATTCCCGAAAGTATAGGAATATATATATATGTATATGTACAATTATATCCTAGGCTTGCATGCTTATGTAATTACATAAAATGATGATGATTGCCTATTAGGCTTTTGAAATGCCATTGCATGCTTTGCCGAGCCTTTTCTCATATCGTCATATATGGGACTAGGCGTGTGCCCGGTATACATATTCTTCTGCTGTAAACTCTATTATTTTCGTATACCGTTATGGGCAATTTATTTATCGATCCAGCTTTAGGTTATTTAATCTCACTCTTGGGTTTTCTGTGATTCGGGTCTTGATGTGATCGTGATGATATTTTGAAAACATTTCAAACGCGAAAAATTTATTCGTATTTTTATTTATTATGTCGATTACATCAGGATTCGAGTACAGAAAAATAGGGGTGTTATAATCATCAAACATAGATTTTCACATAAATGTTCATTCATCTATAAAATTAATCATCCTCAAGCATCATCATCCATCAATTTACAATCTTGGGTCATAAATGAAAATTAGCCATACACCAAGATCCAGTTTTCCTCCATGACCACCAAAATCAACTATTACCATTCTAGATATCAAAATAAACATCAATATACAAAGCATACTATACAAAATCTAGACTTCACCGGTCAAGGCATTTCCTACACCACTATTTACCTCCTCAAGCAAAATGTACTTCAAAATGTCAACCCCTTCCCATGAGTACCCTGCATCACAACTCTAAAAATAGACAACATGGGAGAGTGAGTCCACATTCCAAAGGTATGAATATGAATACCATGTGATTATGTATATATGCATCTACACATGTATACTTTGCATATCCGTAATATTCACCATGCCATATTCCATCACAATTTCATCATACATTTATCATAAATAACAACACAATCCTGAACAAAGTACACAAGCACATACATAATCACGTCTATCAACAATTGAACTATCACACAACCATTATTTGGTATTCATATCTTTTATGTTGTCTTAACATATATTTTTACAAGCTCATCTCAACCATCATCATATCTCACCGCTTTGGCATACTTCCTTCTATATGCAAATGCTCTTAAGCTAATGCATATGCACAAAGGAGTATTTCAACAATTGGAGATCTGACTGTGGGATTACAACACCGAATGTGGGATTCAAGCATGGTCATCTAACCATACCCCTACTGTAGTAGTAAAATGTGTACACTTATTCTTTAAATTGCATGCATTCACCAATCGTTTTACTGGTACCAAACCGCATCGCCCATCTTGCAACACCTGGTCATTTTCACCATGACCGCGGTAATCAACATATCAACATATGGTGTTGTGGGCCGGCCAGATATTAAATCATGGCGGCTGTGATCTCAAAGACCACCGAGGTCACCTGCTCATAAAGAGCCACCCCGAACAAGGGTCGGCCACATGTAGCTCCCCGAAGCAATACATAGGCGGCTTCGTGACTTCACACCAAGTCATAGGGGAAAATACAACTTACTCGTGCACCGAGCCACCCTCCCACTGGGTCGGCCGAGGGAGCTCCCCTAATGTTCCAACAACAGCGGCTATGCAGTATGCCATGGATGCAAATGCAGATCATATGCATTCCTCACTCTATGCATCCTATATATATGCCACTCAACATACATCATCATCGTCACCAACATCACCACAAGGTTTTTAACGGATTCAATCTTGTTGGTTATTCTCATTAATTTAAATCTTTATGTGGCGTTCACAACAGTTATCAAACGTATCATTAAACTTTAATACCAATCAAGAATACAATTCATTCTCTATCAAAATCATTAGCATTCGTTATGCTTTCTCGGTGGACTTATATTTATCTAACCACATATTCATCAAACAATTCATGCCACCACACCACACATCAAAATTTCTTCTAAATGCATTCAAAGCATGTTGCCAACATATTATCCACATCACACACCACATCATCATTTCTTACAACATTCAAGCAAGGCTAACATGCATACCACTACATGCCACAATCAAATAACATTCAAATTCATGCATTTAGAACTTAAGACTCCTCTCCTACCTCAAAAGAAGAATTCTGATTGATAAGACACTCCCGCCTCGTCGTTCAGAATAGGTCCTACATTCATATTCATGTAAAACCTTAATTAATCAACCACTCAAGTCATCAATTCTATTCTATTTAGTCATATTCATATTTATAATTTCACAACACGTGCTAGACATGTTGTAGATACCATTTTTATTCTTTATTAGGCTTCGGGAATTCCTTCCTATTAAACCACCACCATTAATTTCAAGGGTTACAAGACAACCCTAGTCCCAAGCTTCACAAAACTCCATCTACCAACATTCATATTTCTCAATGTCATGCATTTCTTCATAACTCCTATTCTTAAATCAACATTACCCATTTCCCCCTAAATCTTAAGGTTAGGGTTTTCTCCAAAACCCAACCATATTTATTAATACATCAATCTTTCAACTCCTTTCCATCATAAATGCACCAACCACCATTAACTCCTCATAAATACCCACATTTATTGCCATCCATCTTAGGGCATAAGCATTCAATGCCCTCTATAACCACTCTCCACACACATTACTCCCACAAAGAGTAAATACACACATCCATGGCCAAAACTTACTAAATGAGTAAGTGTAACTTACCTCACACCCAAGACAAAGTGGGTTTTCAAGGAAGAGGAAGAGGTACACGAAAATGAGAGGAAGAACTCCAAGCTTCTAAGCTTCCTCAACGAAAATGGAGGGAGAGGGAGAAGAGTCACCACTTGGATAGGGTTTGAGAAGGAGGAGGAAATGAAGTAGAAGTGAAAATGAAGAGGAATTAGAAAGAAAGGAGAAGTAAGTGTGTTTGCCCTAAAAGCTTCAGCAGCTTCACGAAAATGAGAAGGGAGAATGGGCTTTTCCCCTTTTAATTTTTAACTCCTCATTAAAATTCATCATTTTTCTATAAACAGGTTCTCTGTTCGGGCTCAATACTTTATCTAAAAATTATACTGAACACATATTCAGATTCCCAATATTATCCTTAACAGCCTCTCATTTTGAGATACTTGGTCTGCCACCCATATCTTAACCGGGCTTATTTTCAGCTTAACGGTCTCCATAAATCACCAACAATTCCTAAAATTCTTAATTTAATTATTTCCAATAATTTGGGATGTTAAATAATTCATATACAAATTCCTAATATTTATTCTGTTAGTTAATTCCCTTATTTTAAAATTTGGGATGTTACAGAGAACCATATGTATGGTTGACGACAATGAAAGTTTTCAAGTCCTTTGATGGGCATGATTTATTTGTTGGTGGAAATCCATAGATGGATGAATTGTTAAATTTATGGGATTATGTTCATAAGGTTTATGCATAATTGAGGAACTAATAGAGCCAACTAGAGTTTTATGAGAATTGAATGGCATGTGATAGTTCCAATAGCCCATATGTAGTTTATGACTTGTAGAAATTGGAATGGGCCAATTTCAATGAGAATAGGTCCTTGAGTTGCACAAAATTGCCTCAAAATGGGTAAAACGCATTTATTCGCATAAGTCACTCATTTTGAGGAATTTTTAAGTGAGGCCGGTGGCCACACATCACAAATGATGTACATTTATTGGGGTTAAAATTTTGTAGCATTTGGAGTTCATATGAGAAAGTTAGGAGGGTTAGAAGTTGAAAAATCATGCGTTTTTGCATAAAAATAGCAGCAGGGCTGTCTTGAATCGATTCAAGACTCTTTGAATGGATTCAAGAGGTGTTATTTTCACTGTTTTGGGCTCCAGGGGCATTTGAATCGATTCATACGGGTTTGAATCGGTTCAAGAACCCTATTTTCACTATTTTTAAGTTCTGGAGATGGTTGAATCGATTCAAAGCCCTATTATGGCCACTGTTTTTTTCCATCTACTCTGTTTCCTTTGCTGTTTTTGGCCCGTTTGGGCACCTTAATGACATTTTTGGCCTCTGACTTCTTCATGAAAGTTGTAGATAATTGTGTTACAGAGGTTTGAGAATTGGTATCACATTAATTGGAGTTTTCTAACTCTCATTAGGCATAAAACACCGGACCTACTACGTCATAAAATTCAAATTTAAGAGGGTTTTAAACCCAACTTTTTATGTTTATCAAATTGGGACTAATAGGTGATATTTGTGACATGTCCTACTATTTTTAAGAATAAAAATGATCTTTCCTCATTTCTTGATGTTGAAATTTATCATGAGCTCATTAGTATCCAAAACCCTTTTTATTATGTAAAAACGAGCGAATTCACTAGGGGTACATGTGTGGTGTGTCTTAGTGGTGATTGGGGAATGGCTTAAGGCCATGACAAGGTATGTGTATGCCTATGCTATGTTATGAAAAAAATGTATGCTTCCCCTCTATGGATATATTATGAATCATGAAGAAAAGTAAATGATGTGATTGTGTGACACACCTTAATTGATGATCAAACTAATAAAGGGACAATTGAATGGCAATGAGTTATTATAACTTAATGAATTATCAATGGTGACTAAAAGTGGATGATGCCACACGTATTGAATGATAAATGTTAATGATGAATGAAAAGGGATGTTGTTATGGACATGCCCTTGAATAAGTGGTGATGATTATCATTAATGATCGTGATGTCATTATGATTAATGCAAGTATTGACTTGTATGTGTGAGATGTAATGATGATTAGTTGAATGTATGTTCTGAAATTCCTTGTTGGCTTCCATGCGTGGATTAATGCTATGATGCTTGATATGCTTTTGATTACCAGGTGTGGTTTGATGTAAATGTGAATGTCGAGCCTTGAGAGGCCTTGTGGTTAATTGTATACTAATACTAACAAAACTAAATATATAATATACCCCTAATTGAGAGGGTAAGATATCCTTCCGAGGTTGATTGGCATATGCATTATTGCATTCATGGTATGGCATAACATTGATTAAGTGGTTGCGATCACTCGATACTTGAAATAAAAAGGGCTTGCGAGTTCCTATGATATTCCATGGTTGCGATCAGGAGGAGGGAGTACCCCTTATGAGGTGGGAAACTATTATGAAATGATTGATATGTAGTTGCGATAACAATGAGACATCCTACGGGATTGTATGATGATAAGCCAGTGGTTGCAATCACTTGGTACTTGAAATGAAAAGGGCTTACGAGTTTCTATGATGTCCTATGGTTACGATCACGAGGAGGGAGTACCCCTTGCAAGGCGGGAAACCAAAATATTGAGCATTGATATATGTGGTTGTGATCACGAGAAAAGCACCTTACGAGGCTGCTAGAGGGAGTACCCCTTGCGAGGTGGGGAACCAATGTGAAATGAATGATATGGTGGTTGCGATCACCTGATGGAATGAAATGGATCCATTGTATATACATTAAACAGTTGACATATGCATTAGCCATAGGCTCATGGCATTTGAGATTGAGATGACTAACCCCTTGCAAGGAGGAATTGAGTAAAGATTTAATAATTTGATGATGATGATTTATGAATGCCCATGTTGATGAGTGGCAATGTGGTTGTGTATGTGCTTGTGCTTGCTTAGGTTATGAGTTACAATTCATATGGCTTGTATGCCTATTTATGAAATATGGTTATGAATTAACGATGAATTAATGACTTATATGCAAAGCGCACATGATGATTGTATGCATGTACACCTAATCACAATGTATTTATATTTGTCATTTTGAATATATAACTCACTCTCCCATGTTGTCTCCTTTTTAGCATTGTGATGCAGGCTTGCCATTTAATGCTTTCATCATTACTTGCCACGCCTGTCATTAATGCGCCTCGAAACTGTGTTTTGCCACTTCAATCTTTCACTGCCACGCATGCCCTCGTAACGATTGCCATTCCAATGATGGGACATAAATACGTGGGATAGCAATTGAATACGTTTTCGAGGTTATTACCATGGGCCTTGGATTTTGAAAATACGGCCCAAAAAATGCCTGTCTAAAGATTCATCCCACGGCTGTAGTTGCGTCTCTGAGATTAGTGAGGCTTTACGTGTTTCCCCCCAAGCCATGCCTATAAATAGGTAAACTCTTAGGAGGGGAAACTTTTCGCTTCATCTTCTTCTCTACGCTTTCGTATTAGAACTACCTTTTGAACGTTGCTTTCTTGCGAGTCGTTTGTTGTTGCAGTTCTTCAGTTCTTCAGAAACTTAAGGTAACTTTCTTCTTTCTCTGTTTTCTGTTTTTATTCTCATTGGGTTGGTTCTGTTTTCTTTATATGTGCGTTTGTTGAAGCGAGGATGAGAGGAAAAAAGTCAGAGTCATGCTCTAGGGTTTCTGTCCGTCCCATGTTTTCAGATATTGAGAGTGACGATGAGGCTTTCTATACTAGGAGGGATTCGACGTTTTACAGCAGTGTGGAGTATTTTAGTAATGCTGTACATTCGTTTGTATCAGGAGGTATTTCCCACACACAAGTGATAACGATGGCAGAATGTCAGAATGTTATGTTGCATGGATTGGACTGGAAAAAGACGCTTGAGACTGACCCCTATTGTTGGGTTGAGGAAGATGTTAAAGATGCTTCCTCTCGTCATGCAACAACGAGTGGAGGGGTAATGGAGTTGTCTATGCCAATTTGGAAGGATGAACAGTATGAAAAGAGGTTCATCATTCGTTCGCCCAAGACGTTCGAACGTATATGCCATCGTCCTCAAAATGAGCGTACCATATATATGTATGATATTTTATTTACCCAGTTGGGGGTGCGCTTTCCACTGAATAGATTCTAGATGGGCGTACTTAGGTTCCTGGATTGCGCCCCTTCTCAGCTGCACCCTAATGGTTGGGGGATAGTTCGCAGCTTCGAGGTACTGGCTGAACATTTGGAGTTTACGCCCACTGTGGCGTTGTTCTTTGCCTTCTACCGCATCATGAGGAGAGTGAATGTGAAAAGTGGCGGCATGGGCTTTGTAACCCTTCGGGCGGAGCCGAAGATTTTAAATTTCAAGGCGTTTGCTGACTCCGCCAAGGAAGGCGGACTTCACTTTAGGATGAGCTTTGTGAAGGTTTCCGTTAGGAAGGACAAGCCCGTCTTCTGGCGGAATAAGGAGGGAATTGATAAATTCCCAGTAGCGTGGACGCATGAGCACTTCCTCCTGACTAAACAAGCGTATGAAGTTGAGGAGAGTGCTTTATCAGCTGCTTCTGTCGAAGTACTCCGGACGTTGAAGGAGTACAACTCCGTCCATAAGCTGATTCTGTGTCGAAGGCTGCTTGGGCGGGATGCTCAGGGATACTTAAGTAATATTTTATCATTATCAATTCCCATGTTGATTGAATATTACTTCTATTTTTTCCTGCATCTTCTAACCGTATTCATATATGTTATTTTGCAGGAGAGATCGCCGAATTCCCTGGGATGGATTGCATCAAGCAGATTCGCATGAGTCGCAAGGAAATTGACGCAGAGAACAACGTGCAGCCTAGGAGGAATTTGGCTTGAAGGAGCAGAATGTAAAACTGGGCGAAGAGGTGGGCAGACTATCCCAGGTGAAGGCTGATAATGTTCTGCTGAAACAACAAATTTTAGATCTGAATCAGCAGAACAAAGAACTGGGTGAAGGTGTGAGCGAACTTCAGCAGAGGTTGGTTTCCTTTGAAATAAATAAGACCGTTGCTGAAGACGCCTGGGTGGCGGAGTTGGACCAAACAGCCACTGCATACAGTAACCTTGAAAAACAGGTTCAAGAGCTGCAAGTTGAAAAAGCCACTTTAGATGCTACCAGTAAGAGGCTTGATAAAGAGTTACAATCTGCCTTGGATGCAGCTGAGGCGGCAATTGATGATGCTTTCAGCATGGCTGTTCGCCAACTCCGTCATCGCAACCCAGGCGTTGCTCTCAACACTGCAGGCATTCATCCTTACTATGAATTCATCAATGGCGAACTGATGGTGCCTGTTCAGGGGGGTCATGTTCCTGCGCCCAATATAGAGTATGTCCTGGCGGACTTGCCCCCTCGCAATGTTTATCCAAGCCTGGTGAAAGTCAGCCCAGCTCCGCCCAACAAGAGGGGGGGCCATCCGAGCCTTGAAGACTAGCTCCGGAGTCCGTTTGCAAGTTTTGTTTTTCTTTGAATTTTAATGATATTGCCTTGTTCCAGGATAGGCTCTGGATCTTTATCAACTTTTGACAATATTCAATAAAATATATTTTCTGTAAATCAATACTTGTTCATATAAACACTGTCTGAGTCCGTCGGATTTATGCCTTGTAAAACGATATTAAGAAGGCAGCGTAATCATTTGAGGACTTAATGAAATATGACTAAGTATAATGAGGCGGAATAACCCCTTTAGGAATTTGGTGAAGTAAAATTCAACAATGAGGCGGGATAGCCTCTAAGGAATTTCAATGAAGTAAATTCAGTAATGAGGCGGAGTAGCCTCTTGAGAATTTCATTGAAGTAAATTCAATAATGAGGCGTAGTAGCCTCTTAGGAATTTCAATGAAGTAAATTCTGTAAGGAAGCGGAGTAGCCTCTTAAGAATTTCAATGAAGTAAATTCTGTAATGAGGTGTAGTCTCTTAGGAATTTCAATAAAGTATAAGTCCGTAAGGAGGCGGAGTAGCCTCTTAGGAATTTCAATGAAGTATAATTCCGTAAGGAGGCAGAGTAGCCTCTTAGGAATTTCAATAAAGTATAATTCCGTAAGGAGGCGGAGTAGCCTTTTAGGAATTTCAATGAAGTATAATTCCGTAAGTAGGCGGAGTAGCCTCTTAGGAATTTCAATGAAGCACAATTTTTACAAGTGTTGAACTTACTTGAACTTGTTGACAGTGCTTGAGTTTATTGATTATGTACTCCGTAAAATATTGGTAGTTAGGCGGAGCCAAGTTTTGGATGGAGTGTTCATCCTTTTGAATTTGGACTGGAGTGTATCTCCTGATCACGTGACAATTGTTGAATCCAGGGTTGGTATGGTGCAGCGTATAGCTGTGACACCAATCCTTTCCGCAGGAAATTTGCTGGACTTTGGGGTCGGTATGGTGCAGCATATAGCTGTGACACCCACTCTTTCCACAAGAAGCCTGCAGTACCTTGGGGTCAAAATGGTGCAGCATATAGCTGTGACACCGATTCCTTCCACAGGTGGCCTGCAGGACCTTGGGGTCGGTATGGTGCAGCATATAGCTGTGACACCAATCCTTTCCCCCCAAGGAGTTTTTTGGACCTTAGGGTCGGTATGGTGCAGCATATAGCTGTGACACCAATCCTTTCCCCCCAAGGAGTTTTTTGGACCTTAGGGTCGGTATGGTGCAGCATATAGCTGTGACACCAATCCTTTCCCCCCAAGGAGTTTTTTGGACCTTAGGGTTGGTATGGTGCAGCATATAGCTGTGACATCAATCCTTTCCCCCCAAGGAGTTTTTTGGACCTTAGGGTCGGTATGGTGCAGCATATAGTTGTGACACCAATCCTTTCCCCCCAAGGAGTTTTTTGTTGACTCCGTTTGTGAAGCTGTGTTGCATTTTGGTTGATCTTTATGGAAAAGAGTTATGCATATATGCTTCAATTTATGGAGCCGTTGTCTTATCTGCATGGGAACAAGTTCTGCCATGGATAATCAATTCAAAGTTAGAGTGAAGATTGAATGTAGGAAGGCATTTTATTAATAATGGAACTACATAAAGGGCTGAGTTGGGGTATGTCTCTTCGAAACCTTCTCAAGGAAAGTATATCTAGGAAGAACCTTGAGTTAGGAGGAAAAGATCATACCATATTACCCAACTAGCTGTAATATATGCGTAAATTTAAAATGTTCCATTTATTCCTGACCGGAGTGCCATCTAAGTTTTCTAGGCGGTATGTGCCTTTGCCCAGAATTTCGACGACTCGGTATGGACCTTCCCATGTTGGTGCCAATTTGCCTTGGTGTGCAAATTTATTACCGATATTGGCCCTTCTCAAGACCAAATCTCCTTCTTTGAAACGGCGTTCAGAAACACGTATGTTATACCGTTTGGCGGCCTTTGCTTTAACAGCTTGGTCCCTTACAAAGGCTTCCTATCTCAACTCCGCCAAGACCTCGAGTTCATGGGCGAGGTTCTGTTGATTGGCTTCTTCGTTGAAATGGAGGACTCGAGCTGATGGGGCTGCCAATTCAATAGGAATAACAGCTTCGACTCCATATGTCAGCCGATATGGAGATTCATTTATGGTGGAGTGAGGGGTTGTTCTATATGCCCATAGAACGTGGCACAATTGATTTGCCCAATCTCCCTTTGCTTCACCAAGGCGTTTCTTAAGGCCTTTCAAGATTTCTCTGTTGGCAACTTCAGCTTGGCCATTGGTTTGAGGGTGTTCCACAGAAGAGAAAATCTGTGTAATGCTGAGATTTTCCAGGAGTTCAGTGAACTTTCGATCTGTGAATTGGGTGCCATTATCAGTGACTATACGTCCAGGGACTCCGAAACGTGCAATGATATTTTCATATACGAATCTTCGAGTCCTGGCTGACGTTATGTGCACTACTGCTTCTGCCTCAATCAATTTGGTGAAGTAATCAACACCAACTATTAAGTATTTGATACCGCCGGGCGCGGTTGGGAATGGACCCAAGATATCCATGCCCCATTGATAGAAAGGCCAAGGCGTTATTGATGATGACATTTACTCTGCTGGAGTGTGATGAAGATTTGCGAATCATTGACATTGATCGCATTTTTGAACATATGAGGCGGAGTCATACTTCAGAGTGGGCCACCAATACCCCGCCCTGAGTATTTTTCTCATTAGACTCCGTGCCCCTGGATGGTGTCCACACTGCCCTTCATGGACTTCTTCCAAAACAGCTTGCACCTCATTTTCGTTTATACAAATTAAGTAAGGAACAGAAATTCCTCGGCGGTATAACTGTCCGTCTAGGAGTGTATAATAAGGTGCTTCTTTCTTTAGTTTCTTTCGCTCAAGATCATCTGTGGGTAATTGTCCATTAACAAGATAACGAACTATTGGTGCTACCCAGGAATTGTCATCAAAGGAGCGGCTTTTAATCATATGTACTAAGGAAAGGAAATGCTTGGCTCCGCCAAGGTACTCTGTACAACCGTAGTTGTGCATCCTGCCTTCTTTGTGCTGGCTAACCTGGAGAGCATATCAGCACGTGTATTTTCTTCACGGGGTACATGCTTGAAGGTAACTTTATTGAAGCGCTATTTTAACTTATTGACGCAGTCTAGATATTGTTGCAGCAGAGGTTCTTTGGCCTGATACTCACCAAGAATTTGTGAGATGACCAATTGAGAATCACTGCATAGGGTAACAGTTTTGGCCCCAATATCTTGTGCTGCTCTGAGTCCGGCCAAGCAGGCTTCATACTCCGCCTGATTGTTAGACGTAGTGAAGGTAAAGTGCAATGAAATTTCAAGATGTACCCCTTCATCACTTTCTATAACAATTCCTGCTCCACATCCTTTGTTATTTGAAGATCCATCAATGTATATTGTCCAATGTGAATGATCTGCATCTGGGCTAGAGCCTGTTAATTCAACTACGAAATCTGCTAGGACCTGTGCCTTGATAGCAGTTCTTGGTTCGTAGGATATGTCGAATTCAGAGAGTTCTATGGCCTATTTGATCATCCTTCCAGCCAGGTCTGGTTTGAACAGTATAGTACGAAGTGGCAAGTCTGTGCGAATCAGGATGGGATGGGCATGGAAATATGGTCTTAGGCGTCGTGAGGCCCAAACAACTGCAAGTGCTGCCTTTTCAATCTTCTGATAACGGTATTCTGCACCATGCAGTGTTTTACCAGTGAAGTACACCGGTCGTTGGCCTTCAACTGTCTCCTTGACCAGAGCCACTGCCAGCGCTTCATCTGAAACAGACAAATAAACAATGAGTTGCTCACCTGGGCTTGGTTTTACCAGGATTGGAGGGCTGGCCAAGACATTTTTCAAGCTTTGGAAGGCCGCATCTTGCTCTGGGCCCTAACTGAATTTCTTGTCCTTCTTCAGCATTTTGTACAAGGGAAGAGAGCGATGAGCCATTTTTGGCATGAATCGTGCTAGAGCAGCGATTTTGCCGTTGAGGGATTGTACCTCTTTCAATGTTTTGGGGCTCTGCAACTTTTGGATTACGCGACATTTATCAGGATTAGCCTCTATGCCTCTTTGTGTTAACATGAAACCCAAAAATCTACCTCCTGGTATAGCAAATGTACATTTTAATGGGTTGAGTCTCATGTTGTATTGCTGTAGGCGTTGAAAAATGAGGCGTAGGTCTTCAACATGGTCTCCTCCCTCTGGGGTTTTGGCTATAATATCATCAATATAAACCTCTACCAGCTTTGTGTGCATACCCTCAAAAACTTTGTTGATCATGCGCTGGTAGGTTGCCCCGACGTTCTTTAGCCCAAATGGCATGACGTTGTAGCAAAAGACCCCTTTGTCATTAACAAATGCTGTCTTCTCTTGATCATCCTCACACATTGGAATTTGGTTGTAACCGGAGTAAGCATCCATAAAAGATAGATACTTGTATCCTGAAGAATCGTTAACCAATCTGTCAATGTTGGGGAGAGGGTATGGATCCTTGGGACAACATTTATTCAAGTCAACGTAGTCTATACACATACGCCACTTGCCATTGGCTTTCTGTACCATAACCACGTTGGACAGCCAGGAGGAGTAACGAAGTTCCCTGATGAACCCCGCCTTGAGGAGCTCCTCCGTTTGTTCACAAGCAGCTTTTTGCTTAGCAGGACCCATACGTCGTTTCTTTTGTGCCACTGGCCTAGTTTCAGGATACACCGCCAGGCGGTGGCAACAAAAGTTAGGATCCATGCCAGGCATGTCTGCAGCGGTCCAAGCAAAAATCTCTTTGTACTCAAGGAGAAGTGCAATTAGTCTTGCTTCCATGTTAGCCTCCAGTTTGTCATTGATGTTTGTTATTTGTTCCGGGGTGCTGCCTAAAACAATAGACTAGGAACCACCATCAGGAGTTGGTTTCAAAGGGTTCAGTGGGTCTACAGAAGACTCCGCCCTGGGATCAAGATCCACCAAATTGACGGATGCCGCCGCACTGCTTCCTTCGTTCAATTTTCTTTTCTTAGACATGGTTTCAAGCTTCACCATGTTAAGACTCAAATTGTAACAATAACGAGCCATTTCCTGGTCACCCCTTACAGATGAGACTTGATTATCCTTATCAATGAACTTGATTAACAAGTAGGGGGTTGAAACGATGGCTTCCATGGCATTCAGGGTAGGCCGCCCAATGATGCCATTGTATGGAGATTTAACATCAATGACAAGAATCCTGGATTTCACAGTCCTTGCTCCAGGTTCACCAACAAAAGTAATCCTTGTGTCCAAATAGCCTTTAGTGGGCTGTTTGGCGCCATTAAAGGCTGTAAGGTCCTGTGTATAAGGCTGCAAATCAGCATCAGTTAGCCCCATACGTTTAAAACAGTCATAAAAGATAACGTCGCAGGAACTTCCCTGATCAATTAGGATGCGTTTTACATCCATATTAGCGATTACCGCAATAATCACTACTGCATCATCTCCCTCAGGAATAGTAGGGCCAAAATCATCATCTGTGAAGGTTATAGGCGGAGTCTGGACCCCGTTCCTGAATGGGCGATATTCTTTGCTCTTGCCCTGCATAGACAAAATCATACGATGATGATTTTTCCTGGTGGTGTTTGAGGGTCCGCCCCCGGCGAAGCCTCCAGCAATCATATCTACAACCTGCCTTTTGCCCCGCGATCTGGGTTCAGGGCTTGGTTCCCTTTGGGCGGACTCCAGAACAACGCCTTTTTGTTTTTCTGTTGCCGCCGTACGTTTTGGCTCTCGAGTATTATCAGGATCCGGAGAACGATCACGATGTCGTTTTTCAAACTTTTCTGGCTCATCATGAGACTTACCCTTAAACAAATAGTGTTTCAGTTTTCCTTCACGAATAAGCACCTCAATGGTGTTTTTGAGTTGCTTACACTCCTCCGTGGTATGGCCAACTGACTCGTGGAACTCACAATATTTCTTTGGGTTTCCACCGCGCCTGATTGGAGGTGGACGTTGGATCCCATAAACGTTGAGGGTAGTCCATCCTATTTCACGCAAGATTTATTCATATGACGTGTTCAGGGGTGCATAATGAGCAAAATTGAACACACGTCTATCTTGCTGTTTGAAGGGTTGGTTCCCTACTTTGTCTTTTTGGTGGAACTTGTCATTCTTGGATGATTTTTCCTTGTCTTTGTCATGATGTGGAGCTGCAGTGGGTGGTTTACTGCGAGATGCAGTGGCTTCCAGGTGCATCTCAATACCCACATACTTGGACGCCTTCCTACGAAATTCCTCCATCGTGGATGGAGGTCCCTTTGCCAATGACAGAGCAAAAGGTGATTTTGGCTGCATAGCCTCGATGAGGATATGCAACTGGATTGCTTCTGTCAGATCAGGAACCATGGCTGCCTCTTTATAAAATCTCTTAAGGAAATCCTTCAGAGATTCTTTGTCACCTTGCTTGATCTGAGCCAAGGTATGAGAGGTTCTAGGTGCATCCCTAGAAATCACGAAGTGGCTGCCAAAAGCTGTGGCCAAGTCCTCCCATGAATCAATGGAACCTGAAGGTAAGCTCTTGAACCAACTAAGAGCTTCACCTGTGAGGGTCCTGGGGAACATTCTGCACATGACATCCTCTTCTGCTCCTAAGAACATAGCCTCGTAGATGTAAGCATCTAAATGCTTAGAAGGATCTGTTTCCCCAGTGTATTTTCCTATAGAAATGGGCTGCATAGTTTGCAAATGTCTGGGTACATGTGCATTCATGAGCCTTTTAGAAAATGGGATACTCATCTTGTATCCCGAGGGGGGTGCATTTGAACCTGCTCTCCTTCCTTCTTGATGTTGAGCATTTGCCAGTGGGAGGCTTCGTTGCTCTTCCATGTAAGTAGGGATGCGAGAGTAGTTAGGAGTACTTGATTCCTCCTGTACGTGTAATTCATGGTGTGGCTGTCTTGCAGGGCCAGCTTTCTCGTGCATGGGGTTTGCCTTTTCACGACGAAGCTCTGCGATTTCTTCTCTCAACATTCAAATCATATCATCTCTCGGATCTGGAGAGTCAACATGCGTTGCTTTTTTATAAGCATCGTTGTCGAAGTTGAGACGTCTAGGATTGCGTGGAGGAGAATCCTCATTCTCCACTTCTGGTCTTGGTCTCTCCATTAATGATGAGTGTGATGGAAATTGATCAAAGATTGTGGGACTACCAAATTTACAGGTCCCACCGGGCATGCCAATGAACTGTTCTTTACAGGGGGTGTTAAAGTATGGTTGATGAACAATTCAAAATGTACATGTAATGTCAATCTGGTACAAGGAGATATTTATGAATGTGCAAGTACGGAGTATCCTTGTATACTGGGGTGGAATACAATGCACTCTGGGCGGTGTGACATTCCGCCTGAAGTAACCTTCTTTGCCTTCACACAATTGGTGGTGGTACCTGTAATTATTCTCTGACGCTCAAGTCAGTATTCTGAAATACTGTAAGACTTAGAAAGCAAATCTGAGAGAATTATGCAAGTAAAAGTGTAAGGTTCAGAATTGAGGGGGGATCCCCTTATACCTTTTTGCTGAGGTTTATATACCTGTTACTGGTGCTCCATTATTGGTAGGACCCGTTCCTTATTTTCTGGCATAATGCAAGAAAGGTAGTGGGTCCCTGTGTCGTTCACGAGCACCATCACTATAGTGGGTATTTCCACTTGCTTGGAAAGTGTTAATGCTTTATTATTTTATTCATTGTTCCCTTTTATGCGTGACAGTGTGATTCCCATTTTCAACCTCTCAAGACAGAGTCAATCTCGTGCCGGGGTTATAAGTATGGGCTCGCTACGCAATATAGGCAATTCAATATTCCGCCTATGGCTTGGCGGAGTAGTATGCATTGGAAATACTTTATGCATGTGTATAAGATATTCAATATTTTCCACCTTGGTGGAGTAATAAGCTTTGGCAGAGTTACGTGCCATGGCGGAGTTGCATGCCTTGGCGGAGTAACGTGCCCTGGCGGTATGTACTCCATATAAAAGTAATTATAAGGTATTTGAGACGTACTTCTCCTGTTCAAAATGCTGATCTGGCAAAGCATTAAAACCATGCTCTTGGGGACCGGTGTTGGGACCGGATCAAATTGATTTAATGATGGACCTATGCCATGTGTTGATCATGGATATGAAGTATTGAGAAATGAATTGCTATGGTGATAGACCATATATGTTGAGACCTTGTTATATGTTGAAAACTAAATTAATTGATTAGGTTTCTTGTATGAGTTATGTTTGTGACTTCTAGCCGTGGCATGCTTATTGAATGTGAATGATTCATGCATTCAAATTGATTGAATAAATGATGGTGAAAAGATGGTTGTGATAAATTTTGAAGGATGGATTTTATATCCTTTGGCACAGGAACCTTATATGTCATATGATACAAGTAATTTATTTTATCTCCCTAGATTGGGAATATGAATAAATGATAAGATTATGAAATGTGAAATTGTGTATACATATGATTGGGGTTATGCCTCGGTTTCGTATATGAAAACTGAATAAATGGTTGAATTAATTATGACCCACTAGATCTGGTAACCCCTGTTGACTTGGTATGGTCTCACATGATCAAACTTTATGGATGATTGATTTGATTGGACCCTATGGTGGTCTAGGCTCTATGTTATTTTTATGAGCCATTTATATAATGACGTTGTGTATTGAGGGATTATTCCATGATGGGTACTAGGTAACCCTTAGATCTTCTAAGTCTAGTGATGGATCGAACCCCATGAATTGTTGAGCCATAGCAAAATGAATTGTGAAATAAGTTGTTGAGATTAGAGCCAGTATATGATAAGATACGAATAATTAATGTAAACCCCTAAATGGTTGGCGAATAATGATGTTGAAATTCGAGGTATGATTTGGCATTGGATGAGATATGAGATTTTGTGGTATGGCTTTGGGCTAAATTATGTACCCTTGACCCTATGATCATGAGCATAGCTATGGATTATGATATGGCATAGGGATGACATGTGTGATTGCGAGTCGGTAAATGGAAATTTGATCGTGTCATTACCTCCCCCTTTAATTGAAAGGTGCTATATTGAGGGTAGAAACCATGTAGAGATGCAATATGATATGAACTACACGTCTTTCTTATGGACTTTGGTTGTGATCTGTAAGGAGAATCCCTAATGTGAAAGCTTATTATACGATTGGGTAGCCTACTTAATAAGAGTTTGGTGAATCTTTTATGGCTCAAATTGATTTATAGCCAACAATATGTAAATGAGACAATAATTTTTAGCTATTTGACCATGGTTTTAGATGGATGAAACCCGATGATGGGGTATTTACCCTACGATGATTGGAAATCTATGGTTGGTACACCAATTTAGGGTGATGTTAATTAATATTTGATGATTGGTATGACATGATTTATGCTAAACTAATCGTATAATGACGATGAGATATGAATATATTGATTATGGAGTTGTGAAAATTGTCACTAAGTCCCATATGAATTGATATTATTAGAGTAAGTGTGATCAATGCGAGCAATGGGAATACAATGTACTTGTCCTGATATGACTTTACATGCCAAAGGCATTATGGCAATGTGCACTTATGCACCGACCTCATGTGTTTGTGGTAACCACTATAGGATGGGGACGCCTTCCTGTATGTCAGATGTAGCAACATGTAGGCCGGTAGGTGTAGGGTTGTAACTGCTTATGGTGAATGTACTGAGTCTATCTGGTCGTACGGAGTATGACCATGCGAGCTATATTGGATTGGTGGTGATCGATGATATATGACACACTATGGATGTAGAAAATTTTATGTTAGGAATGATGAGATGATAATGAACATGTCCTAATGGACTTTGGGAAGTCCAATACTATTTTATGATGACGTTATACCTTGTTGGTGTGCGGCCTGAGGTATGGCCTTATGATTTGTGTGTCGAGGTTAAATTTCGAGGACGAAATTTCTTTTAGGTGGGGTAGATTGTAACATCCTGAAATTTATAAAAATGATTAATTAAGGAGAATAAATAATAAATAATTATATGAGTTGATTTATGTCCCAAAAATTTGGAAATAATTAAATTGGGATTTATCATGGATATTTATAATTTATTGTGATTTAAGGAGTTAAAATTATACGCGGTTAAAATATGGGTGTCGGACCAAGTATCTCCGATTGAGATGCCATTGGTCAGGGTTGTTAAGAATATTATTGGAAATCCGAATGTATCTTCAGAATAATTTTTGGATTTAGTATTGAGCCTGAACAGAGATCCTGTTTATCATTAAACGGTAAAATTTTAATGAAGAGGGTTTAAAATTAAAACATAAAACTCTTCTTTCTTCTCCTCATTCACGTTAGTTTTCATTTCCTTGGAGGCAATACATTTTTCTCTTCTCTTTTCCTCATGCCCTCTTCATTTTCTTCATCTTCACCTTCCTCTCTAAAACCCAAAATGTGGTGTGCCCTACTTCCCTCTTCATTTTCGTTACACAATGGACCTTGAAGGAGATGATGTTGATTGAAGCTCTTTTCTTCTTCTCCTCCCTCATTTTCGAGTTGGCTTTAGACTTGGAGAAAGAGGTAAGATTTTGACCACCCATGGTTTTTGTTTATGGTTTTGAGTTTATTCAAGTATAGTGAATGGAGATTGGGTGTTATTTTAATGAATGGATGTATCTTGAACCAAAACCTAGGTTGGATAATCTTTGAGGATTCATTGTTGTGGTTGATAATGAATGGGATACATTGATGCTAGTCTATGGATGCATGTAAATGGCTAAAATTAATGGTTTTGGGTTATTGATGAAAACCCTAGAAATTAAGATTTTGGGCCTTTGAGAAATTGATGAGAAAATTATGAGTTATTGGCATTGGAATGATTATATATACATGAGAATGACTTTTTGAATGAGTAATATTGATTATTGATATTGAGGGATTATGAAATCAAGAAAATAAAGTAATGGCTCCAAATTGTTTAGTGTGTAAAGAGTTAAGATAATGTTAGGAAAGGCCTTGCCATAGTTATATTAAACAGTTGATGGAATGAAATGGATCCATTGCATATGTATTAAACAGTTGACATATGCACTAGCCATAGGTTCATGGCATTTGAGATTGAGATGACCAAGAGAGATGACCAACCCCTTGCGAGGAGGAATTGAGTAAATATTTAATAATTTGATGATGATGATTTGTGAATGCCCATGTTGATGAGTGGCAATGTGGTTGTGTCTGTGCTTGTGCTTGCTTATGTTGCGAATTGCGATTCATATGGCTTGTATGCCTATTTATGAAATATGGTTATGAATTAATGATGAATTAATGATTTATATGCAAAGCACACATGATGATTGTATGCATGTACACATAATCACAATGTATTTATATTGATCATTTTGAATGTATAACTCACTCTCCTATGTTATCTCTTTTTTAGCATTATGATGCAGGCTTGCCATGGGATGAGTTTGGGTTTTTGATTTAAAGCTCTTGAAAAAGGTAAATAGTGGTAACGGTGCCTTGGCCGGCAACGACTATTAATTATGTTGTGATGAATGAATTGTATAAGATGATAGTTGATAACCATCAATTTGATGATCTTGTATGGATGACAATGTATATGGATGATGTATTGATAATACATAAGCTAAGGTTGAAATTCATGATAGGAAATGAATGATATTTGGATGCTTTCTTGGTTGTGACCTATTAGGCTTATATGATAAGGTTGCATGGTTGTTTGAGCCTTTTTCCATATCTTCATATATGGAACTAGGCGGGTGCCCCGTATACAGATTCTTCTTCTGCTGTAAACTTGAATTATTTTGTATACATGTGTGGGCGTTTTGATTAGCGATCCAGTTTATAAATTATTAAATCTCACTCTTCATTTTCTGTGGTTTGGGTCTTGATGTAATCATTGTAGTGTTTTGAAATTATTTTAAATGTGAAAAATTTACTCATATTTTTATTAATTATTATCTTGATTACATCGGGATTCGATTCCAGAAAATCTAGGTGTGACATTGGTTGTTTAAGAGAGCCATTAATGTGGGAAACCCTAAGGTGGGGTGTCATATTTATGATGGTTATGAATGGTACATGAAAATAATAGTGAATATGATGGGAAATGATGAGTATTAATGATGGTTGTTGGGTTTTTGATGAAACCCTAACCCTAAGAATTGGGGGAAAACATTTAATGTTATTGGGGAATTGATTTTAAGAGGAAATGTGTGATATTTAGAGTGTAGGTGTTGTTAATGATGTTGGGAGAATATTTATTGATGATGACAGATGGTCATTAATAATGGTTTGATGGCCATTGATGGGTGTAGCTCTAAATGCTTATTAATGAACATGAACACCAAACTCATGGTAGTTGTGGTGAAATGAATAAAAAAAGGGAAGTGATTTGATAATGATAATGTTATAAACACCAAGTGTTTAATTAAGAATATGTAAATCTTGGTGGGTAAATAAAAAGTAATGGTATGATATATTGTGTGGTATGTAGATTGTATTCCTGATGATGAGGCGGGGTCGTTGGACCAGTCAGACCACTTCTTCTCATAAGGTAGGAGAGGAGTTTCATATTCTAAATATATGAATTTAGTATTGGTTGATTGTCATATGTGATGATGCATATGTTTGCCTTGCCTATGTTGTGTTGATAAATTGAGATGTTGAATATTGTGATGTTATTTATGCTTGACAATGTGTGGTATGCATTTGGAATATTGATGGTATGTTGGTGGTGATATTATTGTTTGACAATATTGTGCCTTGAAATATTGAGAATGTGTTTATGTTCACCATAAATATTGAATGGTGATTATTGATGATGGATGAGAATGAATATGAGTGTTGAGCATACCTTGAGTGTTGATGAAAGATTGATGAATGTTATTGATGATTGTGCTGTCATTGTGGTTAATAGAAGTATAGACTTGTATGTATGAGTTGAAATTGTGTTGATGGAAAATGTTGCAAATATATGATATTAAAACTTGAAACAATGGTAACAACCAATGATAATAAAATCCACTAAGAAATATATGGTGAAATTGGTGATGGTGATGATTGTGGAGTGATATTTTAGGATGCATAGTGTGAGAATGCATATGATTTGCATTTGCATTGCATCCATGGCACATTGAATAGCTGCCGGTAAGGGATGTGAGGGGTTCCTTTGGTTGGCCCAGTGGGAGGGTGGTTCCATGCACGAGCATTATTATTGTTACCGTAGTGGCTCAGTGGTGGAGTCACGAAGCTGCCCATGCATAGCTATGGGAGTTGCATGTGGTTGACCCTGTGAGGGGTGGCTGTTTGATGAGTAAGTGTCCCTAGTGGTCCTGTGGATCATAACTGTCATGGTATGATTCATGGTTGGCCTGCAACACCATATGTTTTTTATCACGGTCATGGTGAAAATGACCAGTGTTGTAAGATGTCGATGCGGTTTGGCACCAGTAAAATATGACGTTATGCATGCAAATGATGAGATACGTGTACACATTTTACTACTGCAGTAGGGGCATGATTATATATCTATGCTTAAACCCACAAATCAGTGTTTTAAATTCCCACAGTCGGATCCACGATTGATATTAATTCCGTTGTGTATATGTATTAGCCTAAGAGAATTTACATATAGCATGAAGATATGCCAAAAAAGGATGAGTTATGATGATGGTTGAAATGGGTGAAAGATGACCTAAAGACAACAAATGAAATGTGAATACAAAGAAAAGACTTTGTGTATGGTGATGATATTGTGTTAGCCCAAAATGATGAGGGGAAATGATATGTATATGTATATACCTTGCTATGGATTATAGTTGATGAAGATGATATATATATATATATATATATATGTTGTTGAAATGATGTAATCATGATGATAATTGATGTTGTTGATGCAAAGTATACATGTTGTTGTATGCATATACACATAATCACATATGTATTCACATTCGTCACTTGGAATGTATAACTCACTCTCCCATGTTGTCTCTTTTTAGCATTGTGATGCAGGATATGCATGGGGTGAGATGAATCTTGTTTTGGAACATATATGTTTTAGTGAAGAAGATAAAATAGTTGTATAGGAATACCTTGGCCGACAACCATTTTATGAAGCATATGATGTAGATGTATACATATCATGTATTTGAATATTGAATGATGTTGGATGTGTAATTTAGGTGGGTCATGTGTGAAAATTAGACCTTAGTGTTTTGGAAGGTTAACTTTTGGTCATGATCTTAACATTGGGTAATGATACTTGTGATACATTGATTATTATGCTATATCAATGAATGAATGATGATATTATAAGAATGGTGATTCATTGGAATGAATATGTGACTTGTGTATGATTAATATTATGAATTGAATGCAAAACGAGGAAGTGGATAGGCCATATTCCCATTGGATGATCAATACCTCATGAGGAGGCTACCTATAACCCATAATATATGTATGAAACTTATGTGCATGGTTGATTGTGGCCAAATAGGTTTAGTTTGTAATTTGACATGCTTGGTTTAGCTAAAAAGGGACATGAATTGCTACTAGAGCATATCTTCATCTAGAAAATGAGTTATTTAATGAGACTTGTTGGAGCAAGTCATATTTACATATGAGAATATAGGTCCATAGAGAGTTTAGACCAAAACTTAGTCAATTGTATTTTGATATGTCATGTAAAATGCCCAAAATATGCATAAAACTACCCTATATCTTAGATTTTGATTGGGATGGAATTTGGGCTTGAAACTTGGCCACATAATTGATATTAGGGTAGGTAAGTTGTGTATAAAATTTTATGCAAATTGGAGTTGAATAGCCTAGTGAAAAGGGGACCCAAAGTTGGCAAAAACTTAAAGGCAAAAAGCTATAGAATTTGTGCCTACGGCATTGAGATCCATGGCCAGTGGAATTTCCCACTGCCAGTGGATCGTTCTGTCTCAAAACGTAGAAATTTGGCAATTTTGGGTGTTCAAAGCAGTTGGTTCCTTGGCTAGTGGAAATTCCTAAGGCCGGTGGAATTTCCCACTGCCAGTGGAATCCTCTGACTTGAAAATTATGAAATCCTTAAATGTGGCACTGAAACCCATGGCCAGTGGAAATTCCCACTGCCAGTGAATTTCTCCAGTGTTGGATTTTACATACTTTTATGCCTTTTGGGGTTATGATTTGCACTTCCTTGCTTCATGAAATGTTTGTATGATTGAATATACATGTTTTTATTGAATCTTGGCAATTACCTTATGCATACCTAGATCATTTCTCATACTCCCCTCTTATTCTTGGATTAATTTTCACATTCCGTAAATACTTGCGTAAGGATTAAGTGATTGATTGTCCTAGGTATATGTTTGTTTGAATTGCATATCTTCTCATATCCTTATATATGAGATAGGTCTTTAAACAGGTCCGAGGTTAATTGTTAAAGTTTTTATTTATGGTGTTCTTCTTCCACCGGTTATTTTAAAACAAGAAAAATTTATCCTAGTTTCCCTTATGAAAATATTAAAATCTTTAATATTATTTACCAGATTAAGGGTGCCATATAGGGATCCAGTCAATAAATGGACACCTTTATGATTAATAGTAAGATTAAATAATAAATTTATAAATGATAACAATGGGACACGATAAATTAAAATAAGAGAGGAAATTAATATGTTAATAAATATGGGTGTGCATGAATTTATTGAGTGAAATTGCATTATTATGTATGTTATATGTGTAATGGAATGGCTAGAGCAAATATGGTGTGATTGTATGGAATTGTGGTGTGTGAAGAATTATACATATGTTGTGGTAAATCATGTTGTGAAATATAAGTTAAGATTAAGTCTTGGTAGGGTCCCTACCTGATGTGATCATGATGTGGAAAGGCATGATGAGACATGATCCGAAAAGGCACGATGAGATGATGACGCACCAAGATGCGAGAAATTTATGTCAGAACATGATGGATGATGGTATATGACCACTTTGTCCTTAATCGCCAACTAACCTGAGATGACCAATACGTTATACCTTAGTCTTATAATAAGAGCGCTAGTCAAGAAAAGAATGAGAACATTATCCAATCTAATAAAATCAAGGAAGGAAATCTTAATTAAAATAATTATCAATTAAAAGAAATCTATTAGGTAACAAGCCTAGGAGACACCCATAAACCATAAGTTAGAGGAAGGTCCAAGAGAATTATCTCATTAATATAAATTGCATCTACCCCATAAGTTATGAAGTGAGGCCATAAAAATCAATAAAGGTAATAAGTTAATAACCAAATACACACATAAAATAAACTATAATAATAATAATTAGGAGAATGTTTAAAGGAAGCTCCTAAGAGTGAAATAATTCACGGCCTAGTAAATAAGAACAGTCCAATAAAACTTAATTCGTTCCACCTGGTAACGTGTGAACACTGTTATAAGAAATGTAGGACGGACCTCGAAAGACACCAACCTTACAAAATTAAAGAGGAGAAATGGTGAGAATATAAGTAATGCGCTTAAGTGAATGATTAGGATGCTTAATCATAAGTTGACAAAAAATAAAACTATACTTAACATTAAGGATAAAGGCAGGCTAACAAAAAGACCCTACGCGATGACAAGTATCTTAAAAGAATAAAAGATAAATGAATTGTGCATTGATCATGCATCATGTGCATATGATTTTGGTGGAAGGCTGTGACAAAAACTAGAGCATACGATGAAGGGTACGTTGAAGTATATCCACATTCAATCCCCATGAAGGATCTTGGGAGTACAACTGAGTTGTAAACCCAATGGCTCGAGGGTAGCGCCCTGAGGCTGGGCGTGGCAATTCAAACCCGGTGTACTTTGACTCAAGTGAAGTATAACTATGGCCGTCAAGAACTGGTTCCTTTATTGAATAATGATGAATTTTGGTTTGAGGAGGGATCCCTCTTGTTATGGACATGCATGTCCTGGTTACCCATGCGGTTGCAGGAACTTGGTGGTCTCCGGTCGCTCTAGTATGGAAATATTGTGCCCAGTATGAGACTGAGTAGGACAGTTTTGAGGAATTATGGTGATGTGATTTTTGGGCCCACATACATCGTATTAAATAACACTAAAGGACAGAAGAGTAATGGAACACATACATGTATGCATAGCATTATATCTGATTGATTCCTTGCTTGATGTATTTTGTGTGTGTGATAATATGTCTGAAATATTAATAATTGATGCATATATACTAATGTAATGGTAAACATGGTAAACAGTGTTTCCCATAATAACAAGTTTTGGCAACTCACCAGACTTTACAAGGTGTTTAGATAAAAGAAAATAACTCACAAAACTTAGTGTATAAGAGATATATAATTGTAATTGAACACTAAGTTATAACACAAGACCAAGGTCTGCTAGAAGTGGAACAAACAATGAAGGTCTTTGTCTTACAAGAGAAGAATGAACAAAGAGAATTAGACTTAAGAAAGATTGAATAAGAGTTTGTAAATTCTCTATGTGTCTTTGTGTCTTTGAAGTTCAATCTTCCTTGGTATTTATAGAAGCTGGAGGATATGACCGTTACTACTTCTTAAAAGGAGATATAGATGTTGGAAATCCTTTGAAGGTATTTGCCTTAAGCTTCTTGCTACCAGAGCTGGAGGATGAAACAGATTTAAGGGGATGGTAAAAGACTTCTTCCATTCTTTCATGAAAAAGGTTTCTCATGCATTTCCCATGCACAAACCATTTGTAACATATTTCTCAATTAATCGTCAAGTAGGATGCCAGTGCTCTAAGGACCTTTTGAAATATTCTAACACAAACTCTGAATATGATTAGTATGCGTAGAGGTAGGTATGTTGACGATTGCTGTTGATCTTGATCTTATTCCTTGTGTTCTTTGAAGATAAACATGCATATATGATAAAGGTTAATCAAGAATTATATTCATGTGTTTATTTGAATTATTTTTGTAAGAAATTGAAGTGAGTGGATGGATAAATAAAGAAATTAATCATGAAAATTTAAAATGAACGAATTTATTGAGAATTGGAAAAATCTTCTTGAAAACTCTTGAGAAGTGGAGGACTATCAAAAGTCAAAGAAAGGTCAACAGGTAACATCACACATCACACTTAAGTGAAGCATTCCCTCACTTAAGTGTAATCAGGCTAGATCATCACCATTTGAAGCAGCCATGCTTATGCGTGATTCAAGTGAGCTCAAGCGTGAATGAAGGGAAGCTTGGGTGTACAAGAAGGAGCTTGAGCAAGGAAATTATGCTCAAGCAAAAACAAGTCAGTGAGCGAAATTGAACTCACGCTTGGGTGTAACCAGGGACGCTTGAGCATAACATCAAAGAAATTAACCTTACACTCAAGCATATGAAAGCCAAGAAGTATCAGAGGTCCTCCACGCTTAAGCGTGGCCATTTAAAGCTTAAGCGCAGCCACGCTTAAGTGAGAATACCCTACACTTGAGCGTGATCGAATGAGAATGGACCACTGAATTAATTATTGACCAATAGTGCGATCCCAACGCATCCACTCCTACATGTTTCTGACTACTCCTGCATGGGTTCTCATCAAGTGGGGATTCGCTTAAGCGAAGAAATGAGAAGCTTAAGTGAGACTCCTATTTAAATAGAGAAGAGGAGAAGTACAAGAGGCATATTGATCACTTAAATCATTCATCCACCATTCTTTCAGTTATTCTTTCTTGTACCATTTTCTTCCCATATTCTTTCAAAGATTGATTAGTGAAAATGCAAGCCATGAGTAGCTAACTCATTCATTGGGATTGGTTGTAATCCATTCAAACCCCATATAATGCTATTTTAAGTTTTATGTATGGTAACAAGATTTAATAGTTTTTGTATTTCATTCCGTACTTAATGCTTGAAAGTATTTGATCAATATTTTCTTGTCTTTAGTTTTCTTAAGTGTATTGGAAAATAACTTTTAAAAGCAGATCTAAATCAAATACTTGTTGTAAGTAGCTGCCAAGGATGGTATCTGTTGCAATAAACGTCTAAACAATCAGGCATTAATGCTGGAATAGTTTCAAGGTGACTGAGGGATCAGCAGGTTGAAACCATTCTTATAATTTTGTAGTTGAGGAATCGATGCAAATGACTTTGATTGTGACGTAAAAATTATCATTTCAAGTTACATACATGCAAAGTTTACATAGCTTATGAAAGGTAAGATAAGATGAAACCAATCCCAGTTTACCATAATTGATTTTATTAAACTTAATATTGTTTGTTCTTTAGATTTATTACTCTCATTTGATCATTTCCATTATCATCCTTTACAACAAATCAAAGTGAATCTTTTGTCGAATCAATTCATAGATTAACGTTTTCATACTAACACCTCCTCAGTAGAACGATATCTCTTTTTACTACAACTCTAGTGTTTAAACTTGGCACTAATATTTCATTGTACCCATATTATACAAACTTGATTCTTTTCCTGAAAAATTCATTTCTTTGTATGATAAAACCATTACCAATATATGATAAGAGCATGAATCCCAATACATCACTTAAATAGAATTTAGGAACTTAGAGAATGGCTCTTTGATCGGAATGCTTCTATCAAACTTTTGATTGTCTGTCAGACTTTTGGAATGCTGATACTCCCCTTTTGTTTCATATCTTAATACTTGTATCTTTAAAATACTTAGGCATACAAATTAGTCACATATAGTATAGACTTCATTTCCTAATGAAAATACTTGATGAGCGATATTAACAAATACGAGGGTATAGAGTCTGTGGTCTGGTCCAAAATAACTTAGAAAAAATTCTTTTTCATCCAGACTTTTTCTCAACAATCTCCCCCTATTTGTTCATGACAAACATTAAGTCTTTTTCATAAACAAAGTCTGTGATACAAGGAGAATAAAGTATCAGATTGAGTATATGTAATAAGAGTTAGAGATCAAAATTCAGCAAATACAGGATAAAATGATTCTTCATTAAACCAAAAGGATAGTGCAGACATTAGACTACATCAGACTAGTCATCACTCATACAAAAAAGACTTCTAATCTTTCTCTCCCTTTTGGGATCAATAAAAGAAGGGACATCATCGAGACTCGAAAATTAAATCACGAGTAATAGAGGAGTTAAAAAGAGGTGATGTAGTAGAAGAAACAATTGTAAAAAAAGAGTCTAAAAAATGAAAAGGAAGGGTGAATTAAAAGTGATTAAAGAGGGCCGGTATTGAAAAATAGGATTGGGGGAAAATGAGTTATAAGAGCAAGATCTTTCTTCATGAAGCATCCAAAGATAATGGCACCACAAAGCGTGTTAAGAGCAGTTCTGAGACTGTGAAGAGTGGCTGCCAGAAGCTCCTTAGCCTGACAAGGACCTTTGTATTGAAATCATCTTCTCATATCGTTTGAAATCATCTTCTCATAAATTCCATAAAATACTTTAAATCACAATGCACATCATTCATTCATAAGAATTAACATCATCAGACATCATAATTCATCATCTTACATCATTTGGGTCATAAATGAAAATTGGCCATACACACCAAGGTCCAATTTTCCTCCATGACCCTCAAAATCATCATCACTAATCTAGATAACAAAATAAGCATTCGTATACATCACATGCTATACAAAAATCTAGATTTCGCCGGCACTTCCTATACCACTATTTACCTCCTCAACCAAAATGTACTTCAAAATATCCATTCTTCCCATAAGTGCCCTGCATCATAAGTTTAAAAATGGACAACATGGGAGAGTGAGTCACACATTCCAAAGGAATGAATATGAATACCATGTGATTATGTACATATACATCAAAACATGTATACTTTACACATACATATCATTCACCATACTCTTTATCAACACAACTCCATCATACACACATCACAAGTAACATTACAATTTAGACAAAGTACACAACATATACATAATCAAGTCCCACCACAATTTGGCTATCACACAAACTATTATTTGGTATTCATATCTTTTATGTTATCTTTGTATATCATTACATCCTCATCACATCCATCATTATATCTTATCACCTTCGGCATACTTCCTTGCTATATGCAAATGCTCTTAAGTTAATGCATATGCATAATGGAATATTTCAACAATTGCAGATCTGACTATGGGATTATAAACACCGAATGTGGGATTCAAGTATGATCATCTCACCATACCCCTACTGCAGTAGTAAAATGTGTACACTTATTCTTAAATTTGCATGTATTTCACCAATTGTTTTACTGGTACCAAACCGCATCGCCCATCTTGCAACACCTGGTCATTTTCACCATGACCGCGGTATGCAATATATTCAACATATGGTGTTGCAGGCCAGCCAGATATCAAATCGTGGCGGCTGTGATCCCAAGGACCACCGAGGTCACCTGCTCATCAAAAGCCACCCCCCACAAGGGTCGGCCACATGTAGGTCCCCAAAGCAATACATGGGCGGCTTCATGACTTACACACCGAGTCACAGGGAAATAAAACTTGCTCGTGCACCGAGCCACCCTCCCACTGGGTTGGCCGAGGGAACTCCCCTAATGTTCCAACAACGGCGGTTATGCAGTATGCCATGGATGCAAATGTAAATCATATGCATTTCTCACTCTATGCACCCTATACATGCCACTCATCATACATCATCATCAACACCATTACCAACATTACAACATGGCTTTTAGTGGATTCGTTATTATTGGTTATTCTTATTAATTTAAACATTTGTATGGCATTACAATAGTTCTCAATCAACATCATCAACAATCACATTATATTCATGGTGGATACAAGCCTAACTTCATATCCTTGATCATTCTACATCACTATATAGCACACCATGATTATTCTAAATGCACCAAAGCATGTTGCCAAACACATTATTCATACCATACACCACATTACAATTTCTCATATCATCTCAAGCAAGGCTAACATGCATACCAATACATATGGCAATCAAATAACATTCAAATTCATGCATTTAGAACATAAGACTCCTCTCCTACCTCAAAAGAAGAATTTTGATTGATAAGACACACCCGCCTCGTCGTTTAGAATGGATCCTACATTATTATGCATATAGAATCCTAATCAATCAACTATTTAAGACATCATTCATTTCTATTTAATCATAATCGTACCTACAATTTCTTAACATGCATTAGACATGTTATAGACCTCAATTTTATCATTTATTAGGCTTCAGGAATTCCTTCCCATCAAGTCACATTCATTAAATTCAAGCACCACAAAACAACCATAGCCCCAACCTTCACAAAATACCACAACAAATAGTTACCCAATACCTAATGGCTTATATTTGCTCTCAATCACACTATCCAACCAATATTCATAACTTTCCCCAAATTCTTAAAAGCTAGGGTTTCTCTAAAACCCAACAACTCTCATTAATGTCTCATCATTCTTCATCTTTTACCATCATAAATGCATCTACTACTCTTATCCCTCATTAAATACACATATTTATGGCAACCTATTCTAGGGTTTGAGCATTAAATGCTCTCTTCAACCACCCTTCCACATACATTGCTACCCTAAAGTATAATAACACACACCCATGGTCAAAAACTTCAATAAAAGAGTGAGCATACTTACCTAACACCCAAAAATGAAATGGGTTCCAAGAGAGGGACAAAGATGCATGAAAATGGGGAGGAGAAGGAGGAGAAGACTTCCACCTCCTAGCTTGCTCCAAGGACAAAAATGAAGGAGGGAGGGAGTTCACCACTTTTGTCAAAGGGTTTTGGAAAAAGAGAAAAGAAAAAGTGAAAGAGAAGTAGAAAGAAAGAAGAAGAGAAATGTTTGCTATGGGAACAAGGAGCCAACATGAAAGAAGAGAAGGGAGTTGGGCTTTTGCTTTTTAGTTTTAATCCCTCATTAAAAGATTCATCATTTTACAACCAACAGGCTCTTTATTTGGGCTCAATACTTTATCTAAACATTATTCTAAATATATATTCAGACTCCCAATATTATTCTTAATAGCTCTGACCAATATCATCTCAATCAGAGATATTTGGTCTGACACTCATTTTCTAATCAGGCTTGTTTTCAGCTTATCCGGTCTCAATAAATCACCAACAGTCCCTAAAAATCTGAATTTAATTATTTTTAATATTTTGGGGCATCAAATGACTCATATTCAATTATTCAATATTTATTTCCTTAGTTTATTCTTTTATTTTTAAAATCTGGGATGTTACAATCCACCCCACCAAAAAGAAAATTTCATCCTTGAAATTTAACATACCGGATTCGAACATGACAGGGTATCGTTCTCTGATGTCGTCCTCACGTTCCCATGTGCACGTCTCTACATTCCCATGCTTCCAAGCGACCTTCATCAGAGGCACCAACCTATTCTGTAATCTCTTCACGGAATGCTCGACAATATGAATAGAAGCAGGAGGAATAGATAAATCATCTCGTACGTCAACATCGTCCATAGGAATTACATGTAGAGGATCATGGACATATTTCCTCAACTGAGATACATGGAACACATTATGCAGGTTAGCGAGATGGGGAGGTAGTGCGATTCGATACGTAACATCGCCAATCCGCTCTAACACCTCATAAGGTCAAATAAACCTAGGGTTTAACTTTCCACTTTTCAACGCCCTTCCAATCCTTTTATCACGCGAGACCTTCAAAAATACATGATCACCCACTTGAAACTCAAGTGGTTTATGCCTCTTGTCATAATAACTCTTCTGTCTATCTTGAGCATATCACACATCAAAATGGCCAATCATACGTATCACACATCACCACAGAATGAGCACTCCACGGTCATAGAAAATCCCGCCTCTTATTGAAGTACACCAGAGTTTACTACGGGCTGTCCGGCGACCGGTGTGAATCTGATGCCACTTGGAATTCCCGCCTCCGATGATACTCCCTAGACTGCCCTCGGGTATCGAGGTGCGGCAGATTCTTCAGTATACCCATCACTGTATGCTCTAGGGGATCATTCCAACATCCCTCCTCAACTCCAATTCATGATGCACAATTTAATAATTCATTTTTGTTCAATGGTCCTTGGTAGGGTCCCCCAAATGACTCCCCTCCATTCCTAATGTCGAGTCCTTTTCTTTACTCAGTGTAACCAAGTCTTCTCATTTTCTTTATTATAGTAACGTGCTCGACACTTAGGAATGAAGTGAGGTTTTACACTTTCTCAACAATTTGGGTACATTGGCGCTTCAACGCCCATATTTCATCTCGGATTTGAGTCTTACATAATTTCATATTTAATTATTTAGGGACCTCTACCGATACCATTTTCCAAATCTTTTATTTACAAATTCCTTATCTAGTTATCCATGCATCATACGAGTGCTATCCATCACGTCAGATCGTATACATTGTCACAAACATCACACATCTCATCATATATGCACCTTGCACAACTAGCATACACATACATCCATTGTTCTTAAGAAGTCATCACACAATCACTTAGCACGTCACATATCAAACACGTACATATTCACGAGGTCTCGTTTTCTTAGGTCACCTAGTAGTACGTGAATCGAATTCTTATCAACTCGGTAGACTTTTAAGTGTAATTAAAAACCATTTATAATTCTCCATGATCTTATTGAGTAAAACTAGTCCATTGGAATTTTTACCATTCAATGTTCCTTGTTAAATTCTTAGTTGGTTTTTGATTACCTTCGGTAACTATATCTTATCTTAGTTCCTTACACATAATCACAATATTTTCTTTAACTTAGTTCTCCACTAGATTAAATAACTCTTCCTTAATTACTTAATCAGTCAATCCACTCTCTCTAACTATATTCAATATTTTTTCTCTTGGGATAATTTACTTTACTTACACGAGCGTTGGACTCCTCTAATTCAAGGTATCCTAGTCATTTAGGGAAGTTAATATTTAGCCTAATTACTTTCTCTTTTACCATACTCCAAAATTTTGTGTAGCTAACTTTCATGCCTTTGTCGTTAACCATTTTAATTTAGACTATCTTCCCCTTTGGTTTCTTTCTTTAATCATAATGGCTAAATTATTCACTTATTAATTCATTGCCTGAAGAAGTAAAAGAACGTTGGTTCCTACTCTCTCCTATTTAAAGAAGGAACTCATCAATCTATTTGAACTTTTCCTTAGGGTCTTGGCTAATATGTTAAGTTGTAACTTGTTTATCTTTACTTCTAAGTCTCAACAATAATTAGTTCTAGATTTATTCTTATTAATCCGGTTCTCTTTAAAGGCTTCTATCCCTTTTTCTTAATCTCTAAAGTTATCACTCAGGGTCACAACTTAGGGTGATATTGCTTAGTTTCCGAAAGTCACTAGTTAATTGGTAAGTACTATTTTTTTTTAGTTTAGCGGCGATTATACTCAAAAGTTTGTCTCTTAGTTACTAATTAACTTATCCTAGACATACAATTTCCTTTAATGGCTCTTTAAAATTTTCTAACATAATACCATTTCCCTTTAAAAATTCTAGATTTTTGGGCTTAATTTGTTTTAAGTATATAATCCTATTAATTTATTTGGATTCTTTTTTAGAACCTTAGTTAACTTTTAAAATTCTAGTTCATTATTTCTTTGCTCTAAGTATCTTTATTCTACTGAAATAATTAATCCCAAAGTCCATTCTTTCTAATCAAGTCTCTCGTTATTAAATCTATCTCTTTTCTTAAATTTCTAAGGCTACCATTTCTTTCTTCCAAGTGGTCACTAAAAGTGGTCACAAAATTTCCTATTCTAGTTAGATTCCAAACGTTTGATATATATATATATATATATATATATATATATTCCTACTTATAAAATGTTATTTTAAGTTAAGAAAACTTTTCAATAATATTATTTGGAGTGGTTTTCAAAAATTTAATTTCTTTATTTAAACTTTCTCCAAATAATTTACTTTTGTAACTTAGAAAAATTATTTTTAACATCCAATTGAGAATTCGTTTTAACGTGCGCATTATTTCCAAAATAACTCAACGACGTTTAACGATCATTTAAATTATTTAATAGCAGGGATTACTGGATAATATTTTACAAATTACATAATAACATCTAAAATTAAAAATAATTAATACAACCATATCGAATAAAACCGAGCCCGCCTAATTGCGAATTTTTCTAAATCTCTTTTTGTTGATCTGATCACGATAAATCCTTTTGAGTTTATGAACGTGGAGTTATGCCAATTAAAATTTTTAAAATACAGGAAAATCCAAAAATGTAAACATTTAGTCGTCGATTACGAAAAATTTTACGGTTTAAGATCCGACCGTTGGATCGCAATGAAATTCAAAACGGAGGTCCCCGATTACTCAAGGAATATTATGGTACAACCAAAAACACAATCAAGCAAGGAAAAGACCCCTTTTACCTCATATTATTGTCACTGTCCAGAGAAGAAAATGGAAGAACTTGCCAAAAATTTCACCAAACGCTCCTAACGTCCTCCGATCATCGTCTAAGCTTCCGGTCCTTAGAACAATTACGCATGCATGGTTAGAGCAAGGGGAACAGCCACAGTTTGGCCCTCAAAATAGCAAGGAATATCATCACAAAAATCAAAATAAAAACTGATTTTTGAGCCAAGAAAATCAAGAGCAAGATTCAAGGGAAAACATAAAAAATTCTCACCTTGAATGACGGTTTTGAGAGTCTAAGACAAAGGGATTAGGTTGATCTTTTTAAAACCGTGACATGCAAGAGATTCTTGAAGAAGAGTGGCTGTTTGACTGAGGTGATCATGGTTAGAAAGGTGATGAGGAAAAAGAATGAATTTTGGGTGGTTGGAAGTGGAAGGTGATGGTGTATCCGTGAAAGGGGAAGGGAAAGGTGGATGGTGGTGGTTGTTTTGTGATTTAGAAGGAAAGTAAATGAAGAGGAGAAGAAGTGGCGATGCTGCAGTGGGGAAGAAGAGAGGTTAGACAAGTGAACTTAGAAAATTTTCTAAGTGGAGAAGGTTAAGGTGATGGGATAGTGATTAGTTTGCATGTGATTTAATTGGATGGTTAAAGAGATGGCATTGTATAGCATGATGGGTGATGGGATGAAATAATAGAAGAAGGAACCCCTTGCTTAACATAGAGTGTGTCGTGAATTGAAGGACCAATTTGAAGTGGAGTAGGTGTTAGAAAATCCCTAAGCATGAGCAGCGGAAAAATAAAAGGGATTCCATAGGATTTGCAAGGTTCCGTGTTTCAAAGCACAAAAACAATTTCAAAATTCATTTTGGATTACCTCTTGAAGAACTCCGAAGCAGTCGTAGCCTCGTCCTTTAGGAGTCCACACGAGCACTCCCACCAGAATCGTAACACTTGCCAACTGCTAGTTTGACGGCGTGTAGCTCTTGCAACTTTTGCGAATTTGTGTCTCACTTGAGTGAACGGCCTATGAGCATCTTATGCTTTATTTATAGGCTTAGGTTTGACCTAATTTGTTCTCTCTAAAAGTGGGCTCCTTACTCATTCCAAATGAGTTAGGCCCAATAGCTTTATTTTAGTTCAACTAAAATAAGACAACATTTTCTGATGGGCTTACTCTATGTGTGTGACCCTATAGATAAAATACCCGGTCATATTAATAATAAATTATTTTATTATTAATATAAAATAAGAGCGGCATCTAGCAATGCATCATTATGTCCGAATATTATCAACATAACCTATAAGTGATAATTATTTAATATGTTTATTCCTTTTGTCACGATATCCTAATTGGGTCCAAGGCATGGTCGCGTCATCCTTATACGGCCCAATTTATTTTACTTGATACCGGAGTAGACTGGATCTGAATAAATATATAATATTTATTCTTTCTAGCATGGCCATGCGTTTTCTTAGTCTTACTCCATCAAGTGGCCTATGGATATCACTCCTGTCACATAGGAGAGACAAATCCCATCTACATCACTCACATCCCTCTGCATAATTTGTTCATTGCCTAATCACAATCTTTATAGTCCTCTTGTTACAGAAGACGTTTAATTGTGTTAAAACAATAAACTCCTCATGTAGGAATCGTAGTGACTTCAGGTCGAAGGACTACATATACCATTATCACATTGAGAATCGTTTATGACAATCATGTAACGATCCATGCAACGTTCTCATGGTGGGTCTGTCCAGTACATCATTACTCTTAATGTGTACCCGTGTGAAGACTCGATATCATCTATATCTATGATCTGTGAGATCAGGTCATCAGTACACTCACACACTAGTCTCAGTGTATTTACATGTCCCCATGTAAATACTTGACTAGGGACATTTTAGGAATAATTTTTATATGACCTATTACTCCAAGGATAAATATGTTTTAAAACAATTTTAAACTGAAATATTTATTCTATTGATAAGTAGAAAAATGATACAAATGAAAAAGTATAAAAGCTCATAGTGCATACACCAACAGTAGGGACATGGGCATGGCATGATGATGGATGCATATTATGATTCATAAGATGATAACAACTTGTTGAGCAAGAAGTGTGGCTGGTGTAGAGTGGAAGATGGCTGAAAGAATATTATATGCATATGATATGATGGGAAGTAATTATCTAATGGTATAGTTATATGCAACTAGTGGAGGCAGCACCTTGTGATGGGTAACTATGAGTGGGCTGGGACAGACGTGAATTTGGAACATGGAAGGCAAGGAAATGGTTGCTGAAATCTGCACTATACACTAGAAGAATGTCATGGCATGCTTAATAATAAAATAAGGAGTTGTGGGTGAGTGGATATTACTGCTGTTGGGGAAGTGGGAGACCGTAAGTGGCTGGAAACACATGGGCATGAGTGTGACAAGTGCCTAGTGAGTGGAAAAAAGTGATTGGCTCATGTTGCATGGGAAGTTAGTGTGGCACAACCAGAGGCGTCCTCTTGTTTGTAGATTTAGGGATCTGTTTGGGCCGAATTTCAAAATGGGCTGAATATGAAAGTTTTATAACGTTTTGTTCTCTTTATATCCATATAAAGCACAAAAAAATCTATTAAGAATTGAATGAGATATGGCCCAAATACGGAACTAGTGCAGGGTTGTAACGAGATTTTTGTCCCTTGTACAGATAATTACTTTGGGCCAAATGGGCTGCGCATTGGACTTTGGTTTCTTCATCAAAGTTGTATAGAAATGTGTTAGGAAAAGTTTGGTGAAGGTCTCATTCAATTTAATGGTTATATGAGAGAGTTAAGTGGAAATTACTGTACCTAGTGCAAGCTGTTGCTGGAGAAACGTAAATTAGTGTAGTCTTTTAAATTCTGGAATTTATGGAGTGGGAATTTGATTTCGAGACCTTCATGAAGTTTCTAGATCTTCCTTTCCTCTTTAATTTGATCTATCATTTGTGGCGATCCGATACATGTAGCCTGAGATATGATCAAAATACAACAGGATGTTCGAATCACCTTCGAATCAGGTGGAGCTGTAGAAATAAATTTTTAATTAATTCTCCTTTGAGAATTAGCCTTCATGCTCCGCATAAAAATTGTAGATATTTTTGATACGGACCTATACCAAAAAGAACAAAGTGATTTGAGTTCGGGAAGAGGGTGATATAGCAATTTTTCTAGGGCCTGTCAGCATAGTGACGTGAAACTCATGGTCTAACAAAGATTCTAAAAACTGTACCAATCTGTAAGGATCTAGCTTTCAAAGTCTGCATGACAAATGTAGATAATCACGTTATGGTGATTTTGACACCAAGTTTTCAAGAAACAGAGGTCGTACGAGAGAGTTATGAATTTTCGAACGAACCATGCGCAAGATAAAACGTCAATAATCATGGTTCTATGATGATTTTAATAAATTCTTGAATTGGGCTTATTTTCAGCTTATCCGGTCTCAATAAATCACCAACAGTCCCTAAAAATCTTAATTTAATTGTTTTCAATATTTTAGGACATCAAATGACTCATATTCAATCATTCAATATTTATTTCCTTAATTTATTCTTTTATTTTTAAAATTTGGGATGTTACAATATAAGAATTATTCCTAAAACATCTCTAATCAAGTATTTACATGGAGACATGTAAATACTTTAAGATTAGTGTGTGAATGTACTAATGATTTGATCTCATAAATCATGGATATATGATATCAAGTCTTTACACGGGTACACTTTAAGAGTCATGTTGTACTAGACAGACCCACCATGAGAACGTTGCATGGATCGTTACATGAGTGTTATAAACGGTTCTCAATATGATAACGGTATATAGTCCTTCGACCTGAAGTCACTATGATTCCTACATAAGGAGTTTGTTGTTTTAATACAATCAAACGCCATCTGTAATAAGATGATCATAAAGATTATGATTAGGCAATGGACAAATTATGCAGAGGGATGTAGGTGATGTAGATGGGATTTGTCTCTCCTATATGACAGAAGTGATATCTATGGACCACTTGATGGAGTGAGACTAACAAAATGCATGGCCATGCTAGGACGAATAAATATTAGATATTTATTTTGTAAAGTCTACTCTCGTATCTAGTAAAATGAATTGGGCTATACAAGGATGACGATGACCATGCCTTGGGCCTAATTAGATATCGGGACAAAAGGTATAAATATATAAAATAATTACCACTTATAGGTCATGTCAATGATAAATAATATTCAGACATAATGATGTATTGCTAGATACCGATCTTATTTTATATTAATAATAAAGTAGTTTATCATTAATATAACCGAATATTTTACCTATAGGGTCATACACATATAGTATGCCCACCAGAGGCTAGTTTTATTTTAGTTGGACTAAAAATAAAATTATTGGGCCTAACTCATTTGGAATGAGTCAGGAGCCCAATGTTTAATGAGAGTTCATTAGGTTAAGACCTAAGCCTATATATAGAGCATAAGATGCTCACAGGCTACTGCTCAAATTAGATTACTCTCGAATTTCTGTAATAGCATTTAGAATTTTGGTTTCTGGTGGGAGTACTCATGTGGACTCCTAAGGGCGAAGCTACAATTGCTTTGATCGAGGAACTCGCTTTGCGTCTACAAGAGGTAAACCCTAAAGAAAAACTATTGTAAATTTTGTATGTAATTCCTTGAGACACTCATTTTGTAATTATTTTTGGGAATCCTTGTATTTTTGCTGCCTAACCTTGAGGGATTCCCTAACACTGGCTTCGTTGGTCGCTCTGTTCCATAGAGCATCTGGTTTATCTCAAGAGAGGAGACGATATTATGCTCAAAATTATCAACATAAACTTCACCAACAACAGGACAACTCGTAACAGTAGCAATAACATCCTCAGAAATTTTAATGGATTTTCCTTTAAGCTTTCTTAGAACAATGAACTTGAATTTATCCACAGAGACCATTCTCTAGAAATCCAAAACAAGAGTTGGAGAATATGGTTCTTGATCATGACAAAATTTCATCTAGGTAATCGTATTTATCTCTGTAGAGATATCTCGTCCATCAAGTCTGTGCTGCTTCATGTTAAACACAAGATTCAACAAAATCTGAAACTTTGCCATTTCTCAGTTGGAAGAGGAAGAAGAAAAAGTTTTTAGTAGAGAAGTTTTCAAAAGAGAGTTCGAAGTAGTAAAAGAATGGTTTAGCAAAAAGGGTGGGAAAAATACAAGTGAAAAGACACAAATATATAGGGTAAAAACTTACCACTAAAGTGGAGAGAGAAAACATGTTTAGAAAATGGTGATACAAAAAGATGATAACTGCTGCCACATTGTAAAAAGTAAAAAAATGATTTACAAAAGAAGTCTCTCAGAATAGTGTAGAAGTCATGTGTGATGACAAACAAGTCAAGTTATAGCAAACATCAAACTTTTCATGCACCAGACTCTTGAAGTAATTATTTTCAAATTTAAATAATGCTTAATAAAAGTAAACCTGGCCTCTGCCAGAGGCTTAGTGAAGATGTCTGCCCACTGATGGTTTGTGTCCAAAAATTTTAAGTCTAGAATTCCTTTTTGCATGTAGTCCCTAATAAAGTGATATTTACTTCTATGTGCTTTGCTTTAGAGTGTTGAATGGGATTTTTGGAAAGGTTTATTGCACTTGTATTGTCACAGAACACTAAAATTTCTCCTTCTTTGATTGAGTAATCTTCAAGTTGATATTTTATCCAAAGAAGTTGAGAACAACATCCTGCTGCAGACATGTATTCTGCTTCAGTTGTGGAAAATGCAATAGGGTTTTGCTCTTTGCTACCCTATGATATCAGACTTCTTCCTATGAAGTGACATCCATCACTTGTACTTTTTCAATCAACTCTATCTCCTGCAAAATCTACATCACAAAATCCAGAGAGATAGAAAGAGTCTATTCTTTTGTAGAACACGCCAAGGTTAGTGGTGCTAACAAGATACCTCAGAATCCTCTTCATTGCAGACAAATATGATTCTTTAGGATCTGGTTGATATCTTGCACATATGCAAATGCTAAACATTATGTCAGGTCTGCTTGATGTAAGATACATAAGTGAACTAATCATTCCTCTATACAAGCTTTGATTCACTGATGTACCAGACTCATCTTTATTTATGATGCAGTTTGGATGCATAAGAGTACTCATGGCCCTAGCATCAACCATTTTAAACTTTTTAAGTATCTCCTTTATGTACTTCTATTAATGGATGAAAATACCATCACTAATTTATTGAATTTGAAAGCCTAGGAAGAATTTAAGTTCTCCCATCATACTCATTTCAAATTCTACTTACATTATTTTAGAAAAATATTTACATAGACTGTCATCAGTATCACCAAAAACAATGTCATCCATATAAATCTGCATAATAATAAAGTGTTTCTTAGAGCTATTTTTGAAGAGAGTTGTGCCAACTTGTCTTCTAGTAAAGCCTTTTGAAATGAGAAAGGAACTCAGTTAGTTGTACTAAGCTCTGGGAGCCTGTTTCAGACCATACAATGCTTTTCTTAATTTGAAAACATGGTTAGGAAGAGATACATCTTCAAAACCAGGAGGTTGTTGTACATCAACTTCTTCTTCAATGAAACCATTCAGAAAAGCACTTTTTATATCCATTTGATATAATGTAATTCTTTTAAAAGCAGGAAATATAAGAAGTATCCTGATAGCCTCAAGTCTGGCCACAAGGGCAAAAGTTTTAGTAAAATCTATACTTGCTGATTGTAGCCTTGAGCTACTAGTCTGGCTTTATTTTTGATGACCTTACCATCTTCATTAAGCTTGTCTCTGAATACCCACTTAGTTCTAATAATGCTTTTATCTTTGGGATTAGGAATAAGTTTCCGTACTTTATTTCTCTCAAAACTGATTCAACTCTTCTTGCACAACGATGATCTAATCAGTATCCTTCAGAGCTTGCACAATATTTTTTGGTTCTAATTCTGAGATAAGAGTACTTGATGACTGATTAAGAAGGCTGGATTTCATTTTAACTCTAGCAGCTTGATCTCTAATTATAAGTCTGAAGGATGATAAGCTTTGAATTTCCAATTCCTTGGCTTTTTTGGTTCAGAAAGTTGATCTTGCTCAAGATTTTCAGGATCAGCTAATTCTGATTGATCATTTGCTGTTCTTTGTTCTTTTGGTTGCTCAAGTTCTTGCTAAATTCCTACACTATCAAATTCTAGATCTGCCAGTTTCCTGTCAGTTTTTTAAAGATCATCAAATCTTACATGCATAGATTCTTCTATGGTTTGAGTTTGAGTGTTAAATACTCGATAAGATTTTGATATGGTTGAATACCCCATAAATATTCCTTTGTCACATTTTGAATCAAATTTTCCAAGATAATCTTTAGTGTTTAAAATATAACATGTGCACCCGAAAGGATGAAAATATGAGATATTGGATTTTCTGCCCTTCTGCAATTCATAAAGAGTCTTGTTCAGTATTGGTATATTAATACCTTAATTTTCAATATAACAAGAAATACTCATAACTTTTGCCCAGAAATATTTTGGAAGATTGTTTTCACAGAGCATAGTTCTGGCCATTTCCTATAAGGTTCTATTTTTCCTTTCCACAACACCATTTTGTTATGGTATTCTTTGGGAGGAGAAACTATGAGTTATGCCAGACTCATTATAAAAATTTTCAAAATTTTCATTTTCAAATTCCCTGCCATGATCACTTCTTATTGTATTAATATAGTAGCCTTTCTCATTTTGAATTTTCTTTTAAAAAACTTTAAATGCTTTTATAGACTCATCTTTATGGGCCAGGAAGTATACCTATGTCAATCTTGTGTAGTCATCAACGATGACAAATCCATACTTCTTTCCTGCCAAAATTTTGTACTTGAGAGGGACCAAATAGATCTAAATACAATAGTTCCAAAGGTCTGGTAGTTGAAACAACATCCTTGTTTGTAAAAGATATTTGGTGTTGTTTCCCATTTTGGCATGCCTCACAGGGTAAGGAACTGTTAAAGGAAATTTTTGGTAAACCCTTAATAAGATAAATTTTTGTGAAGTTTTGAAATGAGATTTAAACTTATGTGCCCAAGCATTTTGTGCCAGATCCATCTTTCTTCTGAGTTTCAAAAACGAACATGTTACATTTTGATCATTCAGTTCAATCAAGTCAACCTTATAAAGGTTGTTATTTCTGTTTGCATTAAAGAGTATGGTTCCATCATGATTGATGATAGTACACTTATTCTTGTCAAAAGAGACTTTGTACCCACTGTCACAAAATTGACTGATGCTCAGTAGGTTATGTCTCAGACCTTCAACAAGAAATACATTTTCAATGACAGATAAAGGAATTTTACCCCCTCTACCAGACCCAATGATTTTTCTAGTCTGGTTTCCTCCAAAGGTGACAGATCCACCTTTAAACTGCTCTAGGTCTAGGAATATAGACCTTCTTCTTGTCATGTAATGTGAGCATCCACTGTCCAGATACCATTGTAGAGTCTTTGTTCTTGTCTTTAAGCATATCTACAAATGGGATAATTAATGACTTTGGTACCCATATTCTTTTAGGTCCTACATTGTTAGCAATCTTTTCATTTCTTCTCTTTCCTTTTCTACATTCAATTATTAGATAGCCATGTTTCTTACAATAATTGCATTTGACATACTTTTGATTTTCAGAAACAAATGTAGGAGGTGAAGGATGCTTGAAATTTCTTATTTTGAAATCATCTTTCTTCTCCACATATCCCAAACCTAGGACTTTTTGATTACCTCGGGATGTTCCCAATAAAATGTCCAAGTTTTCAGTTCTATTAATAAATTTGCCTAAGTTTAAGGTAAGAAAGTTGACTTATTTTTCTAATTTGATGATTTCTTCACTCTGAGAGTTACAACAAACCTTAGATTTTTCAAAATCTGTTTTCAAAGGGATATTTTTTTTCCTAAGTTGTCTTAACTCTTCAAGATGCATCTTTTCATTCTCTTCCATTTCTTTCAAATCATCTTTATCACAATTCTCTTCCTTTAATTTTAAAATTTGATTTTCAAATCAGTAATCATGTTAACATGCTTAAGTTTCAATTTTTTGAAAAATTTTAATAGTTTAGAAAAATCATTAAATAATAAATCATAATTTTGTTTTAATTCAGAGTAGCTTACTTCCTCAGTGTCTGAGTCTCTAGAGCTAGCTTCAGAGTCTGGCTCCTTATTTGCCATGAGACAAATTTAAGCTAATTTAATTTCTTCATGAGATTCTTTTGAACTGGATGATCATTCATCATCCCACGTTATCAGACCTTTTTGCCTTTTAGGAAACCTCATCTTTTCTTTTCTGTCCTTTTTATCTTTATTTAGAAAAGGACATTCTGCTTTCACGTGACCTGGTTTCCTATAGTTAAAACATTCTACAGTAGATTTGTGAGTTTTAAAGTTAAATTGAGTTTTACCTTTGTAATCTTTCTTCTAGAACTTTTTAGGTCTGAACTTCTTCTTTTTCAACAATCTATGGACTCTTTTCGTTACAAGAGCTAGTTCTTCATCAATGTTAGCTAGAATTAGAAAATTTCTCAGCTTTTAGAGCTTTGCCTTTTCTTGATTCATCGGACTTCAGGGCAATGCTTTTGGAAGAGGAAGATTTGCTGGTTTCCTTTTGTTTTTGTTTTAGCTCGTGAACCATAAGAACTCCAAGCAACTCATCTAGGAAGGAGGTGCTTAGATCTTTAGCTTCTTCAAGAGTGGAGCATTTGACATCGAACCTTTCAGGCAAGCATCCAAGAAGCTTGACATTTATATCTTTAACAGAGGAAGTGGTTCCAAGCGCCTTAAGCTCATTCAGTAGAGTTTGAAATCTTTCAAACATTTGATCTACTGACTCATGTTCCTCCATCTTAAAGGTATTATACTATTTTGTTAATAGTATTTTATTGGACTTTTTAACATTGGATTTTTCTTTATAATTGCGTTGAAGAGCATCCCATACTTTTTTAGTTGTTTTATAGCTAAACACTTTGTTGTACTCGGATTTACTAAGAGCACAAGTAAGTAGAAATCTGGCTTTGACACTGGTCTCTATTCTTTTTATTTCTATAGATGTCCAATCTTCTTTAGATTTAGGCTTTCCTTCTTCATTGATAGGAGTGTCATAGTCACCATTAATAATGACTCCCCAAAGACTATATTGGGTGGATTTTATAAACATTTCCATTCTATCCTTCCAGTATGGATAGTTTTCTCCAAAGAAGGCTAGAGGTCTATTGATAGAAGATCCTTCTACGATTAACTGATTACTCTAAGATGCTTCCATAGATCTTGATCATTTTTACTCGAGGGAGTGATCAACCCAAAAGACAAGCTTTGATACTAATTGATGGTTCAAAGTCAGACTTAGAAGGGAGATTGAATAAGTCACATACTCTTTTCGTGGAAAATAAGAACCAAATAATACAAGTAATTAGATAAGTGAAGGATAGAACAAATCAACATAAAGAGTTTATACTAGTTCACTTCCAACACAGAAGCTATGTCTAGTCCCTTCTAACTTGAAGGATTTCTATTATTATAAAATCTCCTTTACAACAACAGCACCAGACCTGTGCCACAAGTATTCTTGACTCCATCCACTTTTGGCTTAAACCTAAGTATTTTTCCAACAAGCCACTCCTGGCTTAACCCAAGTATTCTTTCAAAAGCATCTTCAGGTCAAACAACGTTTCCCATAATAATAAGTTCTAGCAACTCACCAGACTTTACAATGTGTTTAGATAAAAGAAAATAACTCACAAAACTTAGTGTATGAGAGATATACAATTGAAATTTAACACTAAGTTATGACACAAGACCAAGGTCTGCTAGAAATGGAATAAACAACGAAGGTCTTTGTCTTACAAGAGAAGAATGGACAAAGAGAATTAGACTTAAGAGAGATTGAATAAGAGTTCATAAATTCTCTATGTCTTTGTGTGTCTTTGAAGTTCAATCTTCCTTGGTATTTATTAAAGTTGAAGGATATGATCGTTACTGCTTCTTGAAAGGAGATATAGACGTTGGAAATCCTTTGAAGGTATTTACCTTAAGCTTCTTGCTACCAAACCTTAAGGATGGAATAGATTCTAGAGCCTGGTAGAAGACTTCTTCCATTCTTTCACGAAAAAGGTTTCTCGTGCATTTCTCATGCACAAACCATTCATAATCTATTTCTCGATCGAGCATCAAGTAAGATGCTAGTGCTCTGAGGACTTTTTGATATATTCTGACACAAGCTCTGAATATGATCAGTATGTGTAGAGATAGGTACCCTGACAATTGTTGTTGATCTTGATCTTATTCCTTGTGTTCTTTAATGATAAGCACGCACATATGATAAGAGCATGAATCCCAATACATCACTTAAATAGAATTTAGGAACGTTGAGAATGGCTCTTTGATCGGAATGCTTCTATCAGACTTTTGATTGTCTGCCATACTTTTGGAATGCTGATACTCCCTTTTTGTTTCATAGCCTAATACTTGTATCCTGAAAATACTTAGGCACACAGATTAGTCACAAATGTACCATCCCAAATTTTAGAGAAATTAAATTTATTGGATAAAGATAAATAATTATTTATGGTCCAATAATTGTAGGAAAATTAATTAGACATTAGAGGTGAATTATCAGTATATTAAGATTAAACTGAATGATTTAATAGATGATATGGGACCCACTTAGTCAAATTGGATATTTGATGGGTCTAGAATACTTAGAAAATTATTGTGGTTATGGTGATGTATTTAAAATAATTTTTAGTGTTGAGGAGATAATTGATTGGGCATGACATATGTTATTAAATGGGGAAAATAGGAACCAATCGAAATTAAAAGAAAACCTAAAATCCTAATTTCTCCTCTCCTTTCCACCATTGCATTTTTCCACTATCCTTTACCTCCTTTTACCTATTGGACAAATGGGGTTAGTAACCAATGGTAAAAGCAAATATGAGCATCCTTTTAACCAATGTGTAATGCCCAATTGATGATTCATTGGTCATGAGAATGATTTTGGTTTATAGAAGAGATGCTTGAAATGATTGGTATGATTATTGAGGTTATTGGATTTTGATGAAGTTCCAATCATGAGGTTTAGGAAATATATGTATATAAGTATATATGATGATTAGAAGAATTGATTTTAAGGATGAATATATGATGTTCATTATTGGGTGCCAATGATTATAGATGATAATGATAATGGTGGATAACCATTGATGATGGATTAATGAAATAAGATTTTTGATTCAATAAGGTTTTAGGCCATGATATGTGCCATATGAATTTGTTGATTTATGATGGTCTAAAAGAAGCCAAAAGGCTTATGTTGAATTTGGATGATTCATGTGTGATTGGGAGCAATATTGATGAAGGATGTGATATTGAGGTTGTTGGATATGATTGACCCTTTTAGATATTAAGAATCTTGGTTTTGTGAAAGGAATTCCTGAAACCTAACACAAGTGTGTGAATTGGTGTTTTAGCAAGTTTAGGACTTGATACTAAGCCTTATATGATGTTAACAATTTATTAAAATTATGATGATGCCTTATGAAGGCTCATTGATTGAATGAATGTATGTATGATGTTGTGTAGATTGTATTCCGGGCAATGCAGTGGAACAATCGGAGCATTCAAGTTGTGATTCTTCTCTCAAGGTAGGAGATGAGTTTACATTTCAATTGCATGAGTTGGATGATTGATGGTTAATGTATATGATTATACTCATGCTTGCCTTGTCATGATTATGTTAAAGTGATGAGATGAATGATAATTTGTTGAATGGAGAGTTCGGGCCAAAACTTAGCCAATTGTATTTTGGTATGTCATGTAATATGCCTAAATATATATAAAACTACCCTATAGCTTAGATTTTGATTGGGATGGAATTTGGGCTTGAAATTTGGCTACATATTTGATATTAGGGTAGGTAAGTTGTGTATAAAATTTCATACAAATTGGAGTTGAATAGCCTAGTGAAAAGGGGTCCCAAAGTTGGCAAAAACATAAGGGTCAAAAAGCTGCAGAATGGTGCCTACAGCAGAGCCAACCACGGCCAGTGGTGAGAAACCATGGCTAGTGGTTGGCACTGCCTCAAAACGTGGAAAAAATCCTATCTAGTGGTTTGAACAGTGCCAACCACAGCCAGTGGTTTAGCCTCTCTTAGGATTTTTGCAACTACTGCTTTTCCCTTGATGTTTTGGCCTGTTTGGGTATCCTAATGACATTTTGGCCTCTGACTTCTACATGAAAGTTGTAGATAATTATGTTACGGATTTTACCTTAATTTGAGTTTTATAACTCTCATTAGGTATAAAACACCAGACCCACTACATTGTAAAACTCAAATTTAAGAGGGTTTTGAACCTAACTTTTTATGGTTGTCAAATTGGGACTAATAAGTGATATTTATGAAATTTCCCATTATTTTTAAGACTATAAATAAACTTTCCTCATATGTCTTAATGATGAAATTTGTCATGAACTTATTATTACCCCAAACCCCTTTAATTATGTATAAACAAGAGATTGTATTAGGGGTATATGATGATGGTGTGTCTTGGAGGTGTTTGATATTGATTGAGACATTGGAAAAATATGTATATGCCTATGATATGTTATGGAAACATGAATGTACACCACTAATAATATGATATAATGAATGATGATGAAAAGTTAAATGATGGGGTTGTAAGACACCCTTGTATGATGATAAAACTAATAAGGGGCCAATTGAAAGACGTGTTTATGATAAATTGATGAATTGGAGATGATTGTTATTATTGATGATTGTTGAATGCCATTGTGATCAATATAAGTGTGATCTTATGTATGTTTGGTTTGAATCATGTTGATGAATTATTGTGATGCCACACTAATATACGAAACAATGGTAATGATCAATGAGATGAAAATCCACTAAGAAATTATGTGGTGATGTTGATGAATGTTATTGATGATTGTGGTGCCATTATGAATGTTGTAAGTATTGACTTGCATGTATGATATAAAATATGTTGAAATGAAATGCCACCCTTAAGACTTGAAAACAATAGCTATAACTAATGATGATAAAATCCACTAAGATATGTATGGTGGTGTTGGTGATGATGATGATTGATGAGTGGCATGATAGGATGTATAGTGTGAGAATGCATTGATTGGTATTTGTATCCATGGTATATCATACGCTGCCGGTAAGGGATATTAGGGGATTCCGCCGGTTGGCCCAATGGGACGGTGGCTCTATGCACGAGCATTCTTGTTGCTCCCCTATGACTCAGTGCGTAAGTCACGAAGCTGCCCATGCTAAGCTACGGGGAGCTGTATGTGGTTGACCCTTGTGGAGGGTGGCTCTTAAGGAGCAGGTGTCCCAGTGGTCCTTTGGATCACACCTTTAACATATCTCCATGCTATATGCAAATGCTCTTTAGGCTAATGCAGTGCACAATGGAATTATCAATGACAAATGCAGATCTGACTGCGGGAATAAACACTAAATTGTGGGTTCAAGCATGATCACAATGCCATGCCCCTACTACAGTAGTATAATGTGTACACATATCTCATAATGCATGCATAATCACCAATTTTACTGGTACCAAACCGCATCGCCCATTTTTCAACACCGGTCATTATGTTGTTTACCGCAGTCATGGTGAAAATGACCGGTGTTGAAAAATAGGCGATGCAGTTTGGTACCAGTAAAATTGGTGATTATGCATGCATTATGAGATATGTGTACACATTACACTACTGCAGTAAGGGCATGACATTGTGATCATGCTTGAACCCACAATTTAGTGTTTATTCCCGCAGTCAGATCTACATTTGTCGTTGATAATTCCATTGTGCACATGCATTGGCCTAAAGAGAATTTGCATATATCATGGAGATATGTTAAAGGTGTTGTGATATGATGATGATGATGATGATGATGGTTGAGATTGAGATGTGATGATGATGAGATGGGTAAATGAATACCTAAAAGACAACATGTAAAATATGAATACAACAAAAAGATATTGAATATGATGAGGTTGTATGCGATGGCCCAATGTGATGAAGGGCTTGTTTGTGTGTGGTTGATGATAATGATGTTGGCCTATTGTGGCATTGAGAAATGATATGTATATGTGTTGTTTTGCTATGAGTTGATTAATGAATATGTTATATTTATGTGTTGTTAAAATGAGGAATTATGATGATTATTGATGATTTTAGCAAAGCATACATGATATTGATATGCATATGCACATAATCTTAATTGTATTCATATTCGTCATTTGAAATGTATAACTCACTCTCCCATATTGTCTATTTTTTGCATTGATGCAGGAATATCATGGGATGAGATGGTGATTTTAAAATAAAGCTTTTGGGAAGGTAAATAGTGGTAATAGAGTGCCTTGGCCGGCACCGATTGTAATTTATTGTATTGTGAATAAAGTGTACATGATAGTGTTAATAATCATTGGTATTGGTGGATGTATTGTAAGTGATATTATAAATGGATGATGTATTGGTATTTGGGGTATTGGAATGTATACCCATTTGATGAATAAAATGTGTTGGTTATGTAATCCTTTTAGGCTCGTAAAAGTGTTAATGATACATGACTTAGAGGTCGAATTATATGTGGTCGATTATGGAATATGGATAATGGAGATGTATGTTGCATGACCATATAGTTATATATATATATATGTATGTATGTATTTAAGGTAATGCATGTTTATTACTTATGTGTAAGATGGATTGTGGCCTAATAGGCTTGTGTTGTATATTTGCACGCTTTGTCGAGTCTTTTCTCATATCTCCATATATGTGACTAGGCGTGTGCCCTGTATACATATTCTTCTTTTGTTGTAAACTCTATTATTTTTGTATACATTTATGGGCAATTTATTTAACGATCCAGTTATAAATCCTCATATCTCACTCGTCGGTTTTCTATGGTTTGGGTCTTAATGTAATCGTTGAGGTGTTTTGAAATATTTTTTAAACACGAAAAATTTATTCGCATTTGTATTAATTAATTATCTTGATTACATCGGGATTCGGATTTGGAAAATTGGGGTGTGACAATAGATAGTATAGATTTCAAGTCCAAATGAAAATACTTGATGAGCGATATTAACAAAGCCGAGGGTATAAAGCCTGGGGTCTAGTCCAAAATAACTTAGAAAAAAATCTTTTTTATCCAGACTTTTTCTTAACAGATCATAACTATGCTAGGTCCTAGATCTTATAAAAAGACTATATGAACCCTTTTTAGAATAAGTTAGTTGTAAATGAGGAGTGAGATAACACTAAGCGAGATAAGATTGAGTATAATTATAAGCATATGAGAATTAGCGAATGATATGGGAGTGGGGCCCAAACCTTACGTATAGTCTGGATTGCTACAAACTACATGTTGGATAGGAAATACGTCAGAAATGACAATTCTCTGTTGTTTGTGAGTGAGGGGACATTCTTTACCTTTACAACCATTTTTTAGATTCAAGAAGAGACCCTACGTAGAAGACAAGGCTCACCAAAAAAGGTTTCCCTCGACAGACGGAGTTGGCCCTATTGAGCTAGGAGTCATTAGGGAAGATTTGGATGACGAGTCGACATGTAGACCCTTGGAATCCCTACAGCCTTACGATAGAGACGCAACAATGATAAAGAGTATGGTTTGACGTTATTGGGACCTGCCCCATCACCTCAGTATAGAGGAGTACGAGGAACTCATAGGACACAGGGCCCTTGTTAAGGATAATCCTTTGGACCCATATCCTTTACCTGAGCCTCTGAAGACCCTACGCTCCCTCTTATCGGAGTACGTTCCTCTAACTCTGAAAGAGGAAGCTAACTAAAACCAAAAGATAATCCAGAAGAGGACCCTGGAGAGGACCCGGATGAAGAGCCAATCATCAACATGAAGAAAGAACCTGTAGTTGTCCCTGATAAAGCACCCGTTGTTATCCTTGTCGAGCCCATATTAACGTACGCTTTCAAGATAAAGATAGAAGTAGCCATCCGACACACTACGTAGGGACTCTCTTTGATGAACCGGTTCCTGCTGAGGGTCGAGTGGAACTGATCATAGAGTTTCCTCTGTCATGTATACCAGAGCTTTGTTTATGGGGACACGAAGAGTATCACAAAGATATCTCTAGAGGCTCACAATCTCCTTGCCATTGCATCTGGCGCTTAGCGTCAACATTGTCGGACTAGGCAGTCGGGACCTTCTACGAGAGGGGACCATTCCAGCTCAGCACCTTCAAAGGATGAGTAATCGGCTGGTGGGTAGGTTGAGTTGAGTCTTGTTTTAGGAGCCTGCGTGCCCCTGATATTCAAAGTATGTATGGGTTGGTTGATAATGACCTAATGATATATAAATATGTGTAAATAAAGTTCTGTTCCACCAAAGTTTCTTGTACAAAAAAAAATTCCTTATTTTTCTAAAACTCATAACCTCTTAGTTAAGTAGGATGTTCTAGTGCAAGGGATCATCCTAGTTAACTGAGGGTGTTACACGCATGGCAGTCTGAAAGTGAATTTGAATTGAGTTAGCCATAATTTGGCTTAGTTGCTGGACATGAAAAGTGATATCTGGGCACATGCTTGTAAGATATAATAATTGACCAATCAAACGTCTATAGGAGAGTGGATCAGACAATGGTGTACATGAATCATTGTGAAGACGAAGTGATCAATCCATTGGAGTAATAGATGGTTTGCACCCCAACATATTAGAATCAGATGATAAATCTAATCAATACTTTTGTTGACAAATAGAAATTCTAACATCGGATACATTAACTTTCAGACCCAAGAAATACTTAAGAGACCCTAAATCCTTAATGTGAAAATTAGAATTTAGGACCTGCTTAATAGTATCAACTTTACGCAAACAATTACTAGCCAAGACGATATCATCAACATTCACTATCAAAGCTGTGAAATCAGTTCCTTGGCTTTTAATAAGATCGCTATGATTTGCCTGGGCCTATTGATATCCACAAGACAAAAGGAAAAAAAGTTTCTCATACCAATGACAACTAGCTTGCTTTAGTACATATAAAGATTTATGAAGTTTGTAGCAATGTGAACTAGAATAGACATGAATACCAAAAGGGATAGTAATGTAAGCATCTCCTGTGCAAGAAAGCATTGTTAATTTCTAGTTGCTGTAGATGTCATTGATTGACTAAAGCTAGAGCCAGGACAACACGAATTATAGTCATTTTTGCCATGGGGGAAAAGGTTTCCATGTAATCAATACCCTCAATTTGAGAAAACCCTCTGGAAGCAAGTCATGCCTTATAGTGCTCAATACTGCCATTAAGTCTGTGCTTGATCTTGTAGACCTATTTGTATTCTATGGGTTTAACATTAGAGGAGGCACAACAATGTCCCAAGCCTTATTTAAATTTAGAGCATCAATTTCAGCTTTCATTGCCTCGATCTAATAGGGGTTTCGAATAGCCTCTTTGTAGGTAAGAAGGTTTAATCTCAAAAAAGATACATGACAAATTTATGACTAGAAAAAGGTAACTCAGAATAAGAAATTACCTTTTGAATGGGATGTGCATACTTTGAGGATAGTTGTTCTGACGATGTACTAAAAGTGCTACAGACAAGTCTCAAAGGGGAGTAGATGGCTGAGGGATGCGAGTTGAACGACATGGTTAAGGACTTGATGGTGTGGAGGTGAGGGGAAGTTGTTAGTCATGAGCGAGCTGGGTAAGGAAGGTGATGATAATGATGAGTTGGGATGAGTGATGGATGATGAAGGGTTAGATGAAGGCATAGGGGATGACGTGTGTGGTGTTGGGGGATTGAGATTTAGGGAGGAGGGATTAGGCAAGAAGGTAAGAAAATCTAGGGAAATTAGGTCTACATGATGCTAACATGTTTAATGGCATAGAACTAGAAATTATTTGGAATTTGATATTGAAACATAAGAGCATGAGCAACATTAAGAATGTGTTAATGTTTACGTCTAGCTCTACCATTTTGTTGAGGTGTGTAAGGATAATTTGTTTGGTGAATAATACCTTTGGAGACATAAAAATCCTTTAAAAAAGAAATTCAAGACCATTGTTAGAATGAAGAACTTTTATTTTTGATTCAAATTGGGTTTCAACTAAGGCAATGAAGTTTTGAATATTAATTTGGACCTCCACTTTTGTTTTTAACAAAACAGCCTAAGTAAATCTACTAAAACCATCAAAAATTGTAAGAAAATACTTGTGGCCATGAATGGAAACTTTAGAGAAAGGACCTCCAATATCCATATGAATAAGGTCAAATATTTTTGAAGCTCTACTATTACTAACAGAATAGGATAAATGCTTTTGTTTGGTTAAGTGACAGGTATCACATGATTTAGTAATATGCTTTGAAATAAAAGGAAATTGCTCATGTAAGACATGAGTCTTTTGTTTAACAAGTGTCCTAAACTAAAATACCAAAGATTATTGTTATTGATGGTAGAAAAGGAAAAAATGGTTGACAGAAAGGACATAAGGAGTGAGGCTAGAATTTTCTTAAGTAACTAGGTATAGTAGAGACCTTGTCAACCATCCTCATGGTGCTCACATCCTGTATTTGGCATGAAAGGCCCGAAAAGGTTAATTTATAATTTAGACTTGAAAGAAACTTTGAAATAGAGAAAAGATTAAAACTAAAATCTAGGATATAAAGCATATTATAAATTATAAAATCTGGAGCAAAATGGATAATGCCAGTATAATGTGATGTGACTATTGAGCCATTAGGTAAATGAATATTAATGAGTTTTATTTTTGAAAAAATTTGAAATTTTTTGAGAGAGTAACTAATCTAGTTAGTTGCTTCAGAATCAACAATCTAAGAAGAGGAATTATATTATGAATTAAAAAAGAGGGCGTGAGAGGTTTATGGTATGACATTGCAAAAAATAAAAGACATGTTACCATTGGGACTAAAAAATTATTTAGGCCTTTCTGGATAAGATTTACCTGAGGGGGGAGTGAGGTTTATTACTGTTGACACTATCTAAGGCTTGTTGGAGCAGAAACATCAAATGCTGATATTGGGCCCGAGTAGAATTGAGACCTGATCCATGTTGTTGCTCCACAAGGTGTTGCAGCAAAGAGGGCTAATCATTAGTTATGACGGTATGGTTGGCAGAGGAAGAACCAGAAGAAGAACCACCATTGAGGTTGTGAAAACATGGGCATCATGGGCATCTACGATGCCCAAGAGGATAATCGTGTTTGCTATAGCAAACATTAACAATGTGCCATATTCTCTTACAATACACACACACCTTTAAAGATATGGGTTGTTGAATTTGGCCACTAGCACAAGTCTTACCAGTAAAGGAACGTGTGTCTGTGGCGTTAGCTAAAGAAAGAAACTTGGAATCGACATTATTGGCAAATTTATTAGGCACATCAAGAGGTGAAAATAGTCGTATGCTATCACTCATTTTGAATGACCATGGAAAAGACCCTGTTAACAGAGGGCAGAGGTTCCATTAGCAAGATTTAAAAGTGAACAACATGGAATCTGTCATCAAGGCCCTTGAGAAATTGGATGATAAAATCCTTCTGATGGTAAATACGAGCTTGACAATCATAAGTTGTAAAAGGACAGACATTGTCGAGTTCTTCCCAAGAGGCCTTTAGAGTAGTAAAAAAATCTATAGCAATGAGAGAGCCTTACTTTAAGGCATAAATCTCTTCCTGGAGCTCTGTAATACGCAAAATGTTACTTTGAGAAAAACATTCTTGTAAATTATTCTAAATTTCAATAGCACGGTCCAAATAGATAATGCTTTGTGAAATCGAGTAAGATACAAGATTTATGAGTCATGACATTAACAAGGTGTTGCAACGCTCCCATAGAGGATAGAAGGGATCATCAAGGGTCAGGATAGGAATAAGACCAGTAAGGAACATGATTTTTTTTCTAGAGGTGAGGGCCATGCGAAGGGAACGAGACCAAGAATCATAGTTATCACCAGAAAGAACAAGTAAGACTAAGACAGAGGAAGGATTCTCACTAGGGTGTATATAGAAAGGACTAGACAGGTTTTGGCCACACCAATGCAAAAAGTGAATGTAACAACTAGATATAATCACTGGTTAAAGTAGATCGGTGATAAAAGAATGCACGATGGCATTTTTAAAATTATAAGGTAAACAATATAATCACGGGTGATGAACAACCGTGGTTGTAGGTTCGGGGGTAACTATATAATCACGGATAACATCAGAACCGTGATCGTATCCATAAATATATAATCACAATTGTATTTCCAACCGTGGATATATAGTTTAGGGTTTAGGGTATATCCGTTGGGGACTATATAACCACGGTTGACTCTACAACCGTGATTATATATTGATGGATACGATCACGATTATGGTTTTAACTGTGGTTATAGAGTTAATATTTAACCAGGGGTATTGGTGTAACCGTGATTCGTAATTATATACCTTTTAAAAAACTTCAAAACATGTGCTTGATAGCCTTTTTTTCACTTTCTTTTTCTTCTTTCACGCTGGTTTTCATCTTCCCCAATCATTTTCAGCCTCCCGTTTTTGCTTTTGTTGCCCTCTTCTTGCGCATTGCTTGTCCTCATCTTGGAGCATTTGTGGTAAGTCCTCCCCTGTCGAAATAAATATATAAATAAATAGGTTTTGAATATCAACTGGTTTCAGAAACAACCCAATGACAATGGCTTCTTTCTTTTCCTACTGCTATAAACCATTTTCTGCCTCTAAACTATTCACTCTCATATTTAGGATCGTGTTTAAATCCTTCAATTTTTCTCCCCTATCTTCGATATCTATTTTTCGTATATATCATATTGATTTCTATTTCATCTTTAAGTGGTGAGAAAAAATAGGTGTTTGTGTTCAGGATTGTACATTTTATTCTATAATTTTAAGCTTATGTTTGAGCAACTTCAAGATATCTGATTACTCCAATCATCGATATGCCTAACTTCCTTTCCCGTTTAAAATAATGATAAGTATAGGCTTTACAAATGCAACTTTTAGTTTAGTTACATGCTTAGGCCAATTTGTAAAAATAAATTATATTTAATAAAAGAAAGTTTAATTGTTCATTTAGTAGGGAATTCGTTAGCGCTAAATAACAGATGTCTATATAGTTATTCTTAAACTATATTTTAAGTTGTGTGATGGATGGGATAATTTGGTGGGAATGAGAGGTATGTGTGTTCTAGTTGTTAAAATAATATTTAAAAATAGATAGTTGATTATAAAAGATTAGGGACCACTTTGAAGCTCAATACAATAAGAGAGTTAGTTCCAAAAGCATTAGATTAATGATTGTGAAAGTTGAATTGAAAAAGAAATTAAATATAAATTTTAAAAAATGAAGTTATATACATCATATATAAGAAAAGAAACAAATCACTTCGACATTGAAATTTTTATAAATGAAAATAAAATAAAGAAGTACACAAGAATGCATATGATGATACCAATATGATGAAACAGAAAACTATAATAAGTATTAAAGTGTATTTTAATAGAAGTATGATCACTTAGCATGATCACACTCTCCATGAGTTTTGCTATTATGTTTCAGTTGTATTGTGTATTTCTTAGACTTGATTATTTGTATAAATGCCCAACAATTGTAAATTTTTATTCATTTAAACCACTGAGAAATTTTTAGATTCATTTTTCACTTGTTTTCTCTCGATCCTTGAATCTTCTTATGAAAACAAAGCTCTAAAAACTTCAAAGATTATTTTCTTCATTTCCAATGGCGTACGGTTCTACTTATGTATCACCATGGCTCTAGTTTGAGTACCTCTAATGTTATTCTCAAATTCATCTAAGAAAGAGCCCTCGTGTTATTTTTGTTGCTGTTTGTTGCTCTCATATAATGTTATTGCTATTGATATTAATTGCTTTCACATTATCTTATTTCTATTGTTGTTGTATATGTGTGGTTGTCAATCTTGAAAACTTGTAGGCTCATACTAGTGAACTAGTATGAAAGTTTCTTTGCATGAGTGAACCATAGTTTCCGGTTTGAGATTCGACACAAATGGTCATTAAATTAATTAATTTCATCGTTTATGCTGAATCTTCAATTATTTGTTTGGACAGTTTGGGATGAACAATTTTTTTTATATGTCGTTGGTATATACAAGTTAGGAGTTATTTTAAAATTTGATAAAGTTTCAGTAACTTGCATTTTGTGTTGTTCTCTGGGTGCATATTGGGTTGTGATTTGACCACTCTCATTTTGTGTACTTAGAGACCCGTGCGAAATGCTGCCGAAATTTGATTAACTTTTAAAATAACTTCTAACCTGTATATATATCAATGACGTATAAAAACAATTGTCATCCTAAATGGGTAGGACCACCACCTTTGTAAAAAAGTGAGATTGATCATAGCACCTTGTAAACAGTTGGTATAGATTGAAGTTGGATAATTGCATCACGCATAAGTCTAGAGTACGAGAGTGGAGTTGAATCATTTATAGAATTTGTAGAAAGGAATGCTGAGGAGGTGAGTAGAAGGTATTTTTGCCCGTGTGAACAGTCCTTTCACCATTCCCGTGTTTAAATGCAAATAGGTTGACAATAAGAACGATGTCAAAACTGATGATTTCAGATTTACATTGGTGGACCTGAATAAGATAGGTCATAGGGAGGAACCATTCATCATGGCAATGCAAGTGAAGCAAGTTTTTTTTATGTTACTGACCCAGATGACAAAAGGTGCTTAATTGTTATCCAAGGTAGAGACAACATTGGAGACCCCAATCTTGATGTTATGGAAATTCCTTCCGTAACAACACATATTCTGATATCTGTCGTGCAACATGACATAGATGATGTACTTGCTAGTTGTCATGACCACCATGAAGGCTTGGGGGAAAATATTCCATCTTCATAGGGTATGATTGATTGTATTGAATGTTATGTTAATGAATCATTGTATTAAATGTTATATTAATTATTCATTATATTAATCATGTTACAAGTACTAGATATTGACATTTAGTTTTTCCTTGTTTAGATAGATACTAATGGTTGACCAAGATCCACATTCTAGGTCTGACTCCAGGCTACAGATTCCTTTACTCGGAAGAGTAAAGGTGTTACCCAGATGCCAGATATTACACTTAGGCGTCATCGAGGAGAGAGGTTGCGTGTTGACGTCGTTGTCAACACTGGTGCATTTTATGGACCACAGAGTAAAGGTGTTACCCGAATGCCAAATATTACACTTAGGCGTCACCGAGGAGAGAGGTTGCGTGTTGACGTCGTTGTCAACACTGGTGCATTTTGTGGACCACATGCCGCGAAGTTTAGCAATTACTTGGGAGTTGTGGCTCGGTCGAAGGTGTCCATTATTATCCCCGATTGGGGTAATGTCGAGGAGGTCGTGAAGAACCACATTTGGAGTGATATTCTGGTAAGTTAGATATCATTTAAGTTTTATTTTAGTGTATTATTTCATGTAATTCATAATAAACTATCTTATAAGGGCTAATTCCCACTTGTAGGATTCTTGGGAGTTACCAGCACATGACACACTGAGGAGGAAGATCCTCGGTATTATTGCTGAGCGATGGAGTCACTCAAGTCCTCACTCACCATGAGGTATGTAAGGACTTTAAATTCTTAATCAACAGTTTGCCAATTGTATTACCAATTTTACTAATCCTTATTTTAACTGTGAATTATAGGTATATATTCAGGGAGGAGTGAGGACAATTCCCCAGAGAGAAATATACCTTCATAGATCAGGAGACATGGGATGCTTTCATTGCATCTAGGCAGACCGACCAGTGGATGATACATTGGTATTTAACATGAATAAATCATTTATAATTTAAACGTAACTCTATTTTCTTTCTTGTTGAAGGCCATACAAACGAAAGCACAAAGCATCAAGAAGATGAATGACTGCCCCCACAGATTCTCACGTGGGGGTTACCAACTATTGGAGCAGCACATGGCCCAGGAGAAGGCCGGTCAGTATTAGGCTAGCCAACCTGACATCGATGTTGTGGATCCCCCTTCCCACTTACGCGCCATAAGAAATGGAAGCGGGCTAGGGTCAGAAAGAGTGGGGAATACACTTCCTTACAAGCTCAGGAGGTCGCCTCACGAATAGTAAGTATCTGCCTTATAAAGTTTTCAGATTTTTAGTTTACATGAAACCCTGAACACTAACTTGTTTGGTTTCAGGATTCCTTGGTTGAGCAATCAACCTAAGGCTCTTTCATAGCCCATGGTAGGCAGGATATTTTGACTACTGCCATTGGCAGGCCAGAGCACCCAGGAAAGGTGCATGCTGTTGGTCGAGGTTACGGTAAGTTGTAAATGACTGTATCCTTTCATTTTGTTTTCTATTAAACAATTATGGTTTAATCATTCATATTTCATAAGCCTCTGGAGCTATTACGGTGCTCTAGACCTGGCGCTATCCGTTGAGGAATTGGTGGAGCAGAGGGTTGAGTTAAGGGTGGCTGTTGGCTGAGTGTCGGGAGGAGATGATAAAGCTACACTTAGAGATGGCCCGATTCAGGGAGGAGATAAAGGCCTCACTCAGCCATCACCAAGATCCTACTGCACTAGCTATCGACCCACAGGTTGGATTCCTTATAGTATATAGCTGTTCATTGTTTGTAATTTGTTTCTTTAATTGTTGATGTGTAAATATATAGGTATAGAGGGTTAGCACTAAAAGGTCATGCACTACAACTGACCTTAACAACGATGGGGTCGAGGCTGCGGATACCCATCAATGTGACTTGTTCATTGATGGGTCAGAGGAGCCAGTTGCCACTAGCATGGTGTACAACTTAGGCCCTGTAGTTCACCATCAGTCATTACCTGATGGTATGTCCAGGGTCTCTGTTGTCAAGATCATTTAGGAGGATGTTATTGTGCCAGTGGCAACTCCAAAAGTGTAGACCATTGGTCAGGCCGTGGGACAGTTCCTCATGTGGCCTAACAGACTCCTGTCGGTTCCTGCTTCACAAGTAGAAACCCGATACACTAACATGAGTTATATTGTCAATTATGGTATAAACCCTTAATGTTTTAACTATTCAACAGGAAGCAGGCCCGACATTGAAGAAGCAAGACCCTGTCGATGATCCGATCCAGATGCTATGGAAGGTCAGGGCTGAGCTACGCGTGGACGTTGTTGGGGTACCATGGCAACCACTAGTGTTCGGCAGTCCAAGTTCACTACCGCTTTACATTACGCAGAGTGACTTGTGCGAGATTATGATGGGGACGATGATGCGAAACACATCCGTCCTTCTGATTTGGGAGTTGTAAGTATATCATTTTAGGTTCAATTATTTCATTATACAAGTTATTTGTCGCTAACCGAGTCTAAACTTGTTTAGGTTTCTGCATAAAATTTGTGTGGACTTGGGTTTCGATGGAACTTATGGTTTCTTATAGCCCTCTTTCATACAGAGGAGCGGGAACAGCAAGAAGGACACCTAAGCATACATCTAGAATTGGATGTATGAGTCTAGGAAGACAGTATACCTGGCCCTGTATCATAGACGACAAGATTCTATTCCATAATTATTATCAATTAATTTTTGCATTTTGAAGTCTTACTTATTACTGGTAACTGGAGCGCTCATTGGACGCTCATGGTGATCTATCCCCGGGCTTCAGTAGCTTTATACTTTGATTCTATACACGGGACTATTCCACAAGACATCAAAACAATAGTAGAGGCAGAAGTTAAACCTTAAAAAATAAAATAATTTTTTACAAATTCGATTACGTCATTTATGTTCTTCTATGATTCTAACTTTTCTTGTGTTGACGCAAGGCTGTGGTTGGATATAGTCGACTGTATGGAAGTAAGTCAAGCAGAAAAAAACTCGTGTGGGTGCACCCAAAAGTAAGTCAATCGAATTCATTGAAATCTTTATTATATTTTGAAAACTTGAATTCATTTATTCTATATTTTATGTCTATTGTAGTCTTATAGGCAGGAGGGTACCTATGAGTATGGCTATTACGTCATGCACACCATGCTGACCATCGTCCAAGAACATTTAGTAGATGGATGGACAGATGTAAGTCTCACTTGCCTAGTTTTCTACCAATTTGATCAAATTCATATAATAAATACAGTTTTTGTTCTAATTGTTTTGTGTATTATTTGCAGTACTTTTAGGACCGGTCATACTTCCCTATGACACATGTAGATAATGTTAGAAAGTAATGAGTCGCATACTTCATTGAAGTGAGGCAAGGACTTAGATAGATATAGGATTTTTATTCTCTTATCATTGTACCTACTATAGGGTTTAGGGTTTACATTTTATTAGTTTACATTCATGTCAATTGTATATAGTTTCATTTTCTACATTGTTATGATTTGATAGCAAATTAATGTTATATACATACCATTTGTTTTCATTTATTGGTGCTGCATATACTGGGGATATATTATGCTGGATGTGTGATATTGCAGGTTTCGAAAATCAATAAAACTGAGCCCACATTAAGAAAACCCTCATATTTAATCATGGTTATTACAATAACCGTGGTTATAGAGCCTATTTAATCGTGGTTGTTACCATAATCGTGATTATAACTAGTAATGTAAATGCACGTTTTATGACCATTTTTAATCATGGTTATGGTTCGTAACTGTGATTAAATAGGCTCTTATTTAACCATAGTTGTTTACAACCATGATTAAATGTGATCTATAACCACGGTTGTGAACCTGATTAAAAGCCCTCATCTATTACCACGATTGTAACAACCACGATTCATGAACCGTGATTAAAAGCCCATTTTAACCGTGATTAAATTCCTTTTATGCACTAATGCTAGGATCATTAAAAATGAGGAGAGTATGGGTTTGAGACGTGGTCACTGTGAGGGGACTATAGCTTTGCCATGGTAGCAGAAAAGGGATATTAGCAAAGCTCTAGATGGGAGCTCTGATACCATAAAAAAGAGAGAAAGACAAGGGTTTAAAGACAAAAAGGAATGATGTAATATTCACTGCTGATGGTTAAGAGTTAGACCTAGAAAGAGGAGTTGAATATGTCTGAGACTCTTTTCATGGAATATAACTTTTTAAACAAAAATGGAAACAGATTTTAACCAATAACAATTTAGACTAAAGAGATAAGGGATATAGAGATTAGGACCAATATATTTATACTGGTTGACTTCCAAACGATGAAGCTACGTCCAGTACCTTTAGACTTAAAGGATTTTCACTATGTAAAAATGTCATTTTACAAACACAACACAACCTGTGCCTTAAGTATTCTTGACTCCAGCCACTTTTGGCTTAAACCTAAGTATTCTTTCAACAAGCCACTCTTGGCTCAATACACAAGTATTCTTTCAAAAGCCTATTCAGGCCAATAGTGTTTCCTTTAAGAAACTAACACACCAAACTTTGACACGGGTTATGATTTGAGAGAGTGTTTCTGATTCAATCACTCATGTTTTTCACTTTGTTGCTTTCACGTTACTTATTACTAACTATGAATATCTCTTCGTATTTATAGGTCGTTGAAGATAGCCGTTACTATTCCATTGTTAAGAGATAGTCGTTTGAAGCATGCAGACTCTGAGAGTTAAGAAGAAGACAAAGGTCTCAAATGAGGATCTTCAGAAGTTACACTAAAAAGGAGTGCCTCAATTGTAATAGAGTAAAAGTCCCTTTATTAGGTATCAACTATCATTAACTTTTGAAAAAATAGGCTTGGTTAACCTTCTGAAGCATTTTGACTCAAGTACTGATTTGTGTCAGCTTTTAGATTAGCGTAAAGAAACTTCCTTAATTTCTTCTACATGTAAGCCTTGGTTTTCTGAAGAGTTTGTCTTCTTGTCCATTTCAGGGATAAGAGTAGTTTAGCTTGAATAGAGCTAAGTCTGAGGCATCTTCAAAGTATCTTTGGTTAGATTAATGCAAAGTCAGAGTAACGTTCTTCTACACTAAGAGTCTCAAGTCTGATTACTTGAAAAGATATGTGTGCTGAGTGTGAAGAATAAAAAATGCTAAGGAGCATGACTCAGTAGTCCTAAGTCTAGAAAGTCATACTTTGATAGATTTTCTCCTTACCATTATCTTGAAACAGACTTGAGCTAGGAAAGACTTGGATAGAAATTAATTTAGTCCCATACGGACTTGGTCTTAAAAATATTTTACATAGCTCAAGGCAAACTTTAAGTGATGGACTCCCCCTTTCATTTATAATTAATGCATTACAGATTTCATAAGCTAAAATACTCAAATAGAGAGGTTAAATAACACGTAGGTAGACTTTATTTAATCAAAGGCCCTGATGTGTTTTATTAACAAATCTTGGGGTCTTTAAATAATATCTAAAAACTCCAAAGTCCTGTATAAAAGAAACTTAGTTCTAACAATCTCCCTTTATTTGTTAATGTCAGACATCAAGTATTTTATTAAATAGAATCTGTGATAAGAAAAATTATTCTAGAGAGAGACTAATAAATCATCAAACTACACATGATGTCATGAAATCAAAGACTGAAGACATACATGCATTTCAACATATTGAGATTAGAGGAGACTCAAAAGATCAGAGCTCACATAGAACTAATGACTTAAACAATAACTAGAGAAAATATGTAATATAGACTTTAATGGTCAAAGTAGTCACCAAAATGATCAGAGCATAAAAGATGGATCAGAGGATACTTAAAAAATAAATGATCAGAGCAAAACATAGATAGATATATTAGATTTATAATGATCAGAGCATATAATCTTCAGAGCATAAAAAATCAAAATAAAGACTTTTTATAATAGACTTTTCATTAAAATAAAAAATAGATAATTACAGGACTTAGTAAAATAAAATTAGAATTGTCATCATCCCTAAAAAAGAAGAACCCAACTGAAAAAGAATCTTCCTTAGAGATGGAGTAACTTCCTGTATTTCACACGATGTGATTCCACATATCCCAGGAACGGTCCTCGTGAGGCTCAAGGGCAGACACCAAACGCCAGAGAGCAACCTTGGATAGCTCTTTGGGTCTGGGTTCATGCCAGGGTAAGGTGAAGAAGTTAGACTTGTGAGGGAGAGGCTTCTTTTTCCTATCCTTTGGTAGATACAAAATGGAGGGAAAAGATAGTCTAGTGCTATCAAAATCTTCTTGTCGAGTAGTATGAAGCTTGAAGAAAAATCACTGAGAGACTAAGGAAATATTCCCTATTCCTTAGAAAATTTGATCCTTTGTTGCTCCTGACTTAGATGACAAAACATGGCATAGTCTTAAGGTGAGGTGAGAGAGATGTTGAGTAGGACATCTTCAATTGGCATGAGAGGAAGGAGAGACCCAAAGGTCTTGCATGATGGGTTAGCCTTACTATCGAGAACCTTATTCATAGCACCAACAATAATCACAGACTCTTTAAAATCATCCATGTACATCATTCCTTCAGGTGTAAACTCACATACTATAGCAATTATATCCTTAAAAACCTCTATCTATTTTCCCTTGAGGTTTCCAGTGATGATGAACCTAGTCTTGTCCACTAGGACAAACTTCTAAAACTCCAAGACCAGAGAGGGAGAGAATGGTTGCCTATCAGTGTAGAACTCAGTCCAGCCAATCCCTTTAAGCTCCATAGTGACATCTCTTCCTTCCATTTTATGTTGGAGAGAGAGAAAGTAGGTAGACTTCACTATATCTTCTATAGTGTAGTTGACAACCATTGATGAAGGTTGAGATTAGGAGAAGGTGAAAAGATTTTTAGGGTTTAGGACAGGTTTATCACAAAACAAAGAACAAAGAGAAAGGGAAAACTTGTGGAAATGAAAAGTTACAAAAAAGGAAAAAAAAATACATAAACATGTATTTAAAAGGAAAAGACTACAACAAAGAGAGGAGAGAGAAAAATGGTTCAGATACAGTTACACAAAAGCAATAACTTTGCCACGTACGTACATTTCAAAGTTAATGGGCTTAAAAGGTGAAACGGTTAAAAAAATAGGCCCTGATGATTTAATCTCTTAGTATTTAAAAAAGAGCAGACTTAACTCTTATGGATTAAGACATATACATCATATAAGTATAAAGATACCTAGACACAGACTTAACATTTATACACATAGACTTAGCATATAACATGTAAACATATAAAATATTTAATCATGCAACAAACTTAGCATAATTAAGGTAGACTTAATCAAGCAATATTTCTTAAATTCAAATTGTGCTTGATAAAAGCAAACCTGGCCTAATCTAGAGGCTTAGTAAAGATGTTTGCCTATTGATGGTCTATGTGAACAAACTTCATATCCAGAACTCCTTTTTGCATATAATCTCTTATAAAATGGTACTTCACTTCTATGTGCTTAGCTTTTGAAAGCTAGATGGGTTTCTTTGACAGATTGATGGCACTTGTGTTGTCGTAAAACACTGGTATCTCTCATTCCTTGATGGAGTAGTCTTCAAGATGATTCTTCATCCAAAGAAGTTGAGAGCAACAACTAGCTACAAATATGTACTCAGTGTAACATCCCAAAATTTTAAAATAGAGGATTAAATCAAGGAAAATAAATATTGACCAATTTGAATGTAAATTATTTAATGTCCCAGCATATTGGAAATAAAAAATTAAGATTTTTAGGCACTGTTGGTGATTTATTGAGGCCAATTAAGCTGAAAATAAGCCCAATTGGAATATAGGTGTCAGACCAAATATCTCCGATTGGGATGATATTGGTCAGGGCTGTTAAGAATAATATTGGGAGTCTGAAAATATATTTGGAATAATTTTTAGATAAACTATTAAGCCCAAATAAAGATCTTGTTGGTCATAAAATGATGAATCCTTTAATGAGATGACTAAAATTAAAACCAAAAACCCAATTTTCCCTTCTATTCTCGTGTGTATGCTGAAGGAAAGAAGGGAAAAATACTTCACTTCTTTTTCTCTTTATTCCTTCTTCATTTTTCCCCTTTTCTCTTCCCAAAACCCTAAGCTAAGGTGGTGACCTCCCTCTCCCTCTCAATTTCATCCTTGGAGCAAGCTAGGAGATTGAAGTTCTTTCTCTTTTCTTCTTCTCATTTTCATGTGGCCTTTCTCTCCCTTGAAAACCCATTTCGTTTTGGGTGTGAGGTAAGATATACTCACCAATTTTGTTGAGGTTGTTTCCATGTACATGCATCATTATGCTTTGGGGGAGCAATGTATGTAGATGGGTGGTTGAAGAGAGCATTTAATGCATAAACCCTAAGGTGGGTGACATAAATGCAATCTTTAAATGATATTAATGATGGTTGGTACATTTATGGTTGGAAGGTGATGAAGAATAATGATGCTTTAATGTGTGTTGTTGGATTTTAGAGAAACCCTAGCTTTTACAAATTGGGGAAAGTTATGAATATTGGTTGGAAAGTGTGATTGAGAGTAAATGCAAGCAATTGGGTGTATGGGCATTAATTGGTGTGGTATTTTGTGAAGGTTGGGGCTATGATTGTTTTGGAGCCATTGAATTTAATGAATGTGGCTTGGTGGGAAGGAATTCCCGAAGCCTAACAAAATAATGAAAATGACATTTAGTACATGTCTTAAACATGTTAGGAATTTATGGATATGATTATGATTAAATAGAATTGAAATGATGTCTTAATTGGTTGATTGATTAGGATTTTATATGTATAATTATGTAGGATCCATTCCGAATGACAAGGCGGGTGCGTCTTATCAATCAGAATTCTTCTCTTGAGGTAGGAGAGGAGTCTTATGTTCTAAATGCATGAATTTTGAATGGTATATGATTGTCGTATATATTGATATGCATGTTTGCCTTGCTTAGAGTGCTATATGATGTTGATGATGTGTTTTGGCAACATGCTTGATGCATTTAGAATAATTCTGGTGTGTTATATGGTGGCGTAAATTGGTTGATGTTATGTGCTGATGTACATATCCACCGTAAGTGTATAATGAATGTTGATGATGTTTGATAGAGAATAATTAAGGTCTTTGTATTGATGATGAAATTGAATAATATGAATGAGACTATCAAAAATGCCACACAAAGATTTAAACTAACAAGAATAACCAACAATAATGAATCCACTAAAAACCTTATGGTGATATTGGTATTGGAGTTGATGATGATGTTGATGAGTGGCATGTATAGGAGGCATAGAGTGAGAAATGCATATGATTGGCATTTGCATCCATGGCATACTACATAGCTGCCGGTGTTGGAATTTGAGGGGATTCCCCTGGTTGGCCCAGTAGGAGGGTGGCTCTGTGCACAAGCAGTTTGTATTTCCCCTGTGACTCGATGTGTAAGTCACGAAGCTGCCTATGTTGTGCTACAGGGAGCCACATGTGGTTGACCCTTGTGGGAGGTGGCTCTTGATGAGCAGGTGTCCCCGGTGGTCCTTGGGATCATAGCTGTCATGATATAAATCATGGTTGGCCCGCAACACCATATGTTGAGTAAGTTGTATACCGCGGTCATGGTGAAAATGATCAGGTGTTACAAGATGGGCGATGCGGTTTGGTACTAGTAAAATAATTGATGAATGCATGCAAACTTAAGAATAAGTGTACACATTTTACTACTGCAGTAGGGGTATGGTTAGATGATCATACCTGAAACCCACAAATTTAGTGTTTATATCCCATAGTCAGATCTGTAATTGTTGATATATCCCATTGTGCATATGCATTAGCTTAAGAGCATTTGCATATAGCAAGGAAGTGTGCCAAAGGAGATGAATTATGATGATGGATGTATTGGAGATGATATAATACGTTAAGACAACATGAAGATATGAATACCTAATAATAATTTATGTAAAATGATGTATTGTGTGATAGTCCAATGTTGCAGGACTTGATTATGTATATGCTTGTATACCTTGCTTGATTTAAAATGACGTTATGGTATGTGCGTGATAATGATATAACGAGGAATGAGATGATATGTGTATGCAAAGTATACATGTTTAAATGCATATGTACATAATCACATGGTATTCATATTCATCCTTTTGGAATGTATGACTCACTCTCCCATGTTGTCCATTTTTATACTTGTGATGCAGGGCATTTATGGGAAGAGTGGATATTTTGAAATGAATTTTGGTTGAGAAGGTAAATCGTGGTATAGGAAGTGCCTTGGCTGGTGAAATCTAGATTTTTGCATAGCATATGATGTATATGAATGCTTATTTTGTTATTTAGATTAGTGATGATGATTTTGATGGTCATGGAGGAAAATTGGACCTTGGTGTGCATGGCCAATTTTCATTTATGACCCAAATGATGTAAGATGATGAATTATGATATTTGATGATGTTTAATTTCATGGACGAATGAACTGCTTCACAACCTAGAGAATTTTATGAAATTTTGTAGAATTAGTTTCGACTCCATGCATATAAATAATGTAGTTGGTTCTTGAAGTGTAAGGATAATTTGGAGGACTTGTAAATGCATAATAAAGTGTAAATAATGCATTAGGATAGGTTAATTTTGGAGTAAATGGAAATTGATATGCCATGTTGTGTAAATTTCACGTTTCTGCACAGGTTCTGTAGAACTCGCTCAAGCGAGTGGTTGTCTCGCTCGAGCGAGACCCTTGTGAGACAGGGGTGTGGTCACTGGCCGAAATTCACTCAAGCGAATAGCCTTCTCGCCCAAGTGAGACTCGGCTAGAATCAGTGGTTGGTCACTGGACCATTTTTGCTCGGGTAAAGTGGCCTTGGTCTGGGACTCGCTCAAGCGGGGAGAGAGGGAATTGGACACTGGACGATTTTCGCTCAGGTGAGCCTTACCTCGTCCAAGCGAAAATCGGGCAGTGAGTCCCTGTTGTTGCAGGAGCAATCTCGTTCAAGCGAGATGAAACTCGCTCAAGCGAAATTGGCCCCTGAGGCAATTCTCCTCCTTCAATCAAGCATCTCACTGGCTCGCTCAGTTGTGGCCTTCGAATCTCGCTCAAGCGAGATGGGGGGACCCCCTGATGCTCAAACTCTCCCTCGCTCAGTGTAACATCCTGATTTTTTTACAGATTGAGATTAAGCCATTAATTAAGGGTTAATTACAGAATTAAGATTAATGGTTAATTAGACTAATTGCTGATTGGTTAGAAATAATTGAATAAATAATGATAATAATAATAATGCCAGGCGAAAGGACGCATGTGCCCCTGATGGTACAAAATAACTTCAGCTCTCCCTTTCCCTCAATATTATTCACGTTGGACATCCTTCTTCGGGCATGCATCTGGTTCCCTCTTTTCTACTGTTTCTCTTCTTCTTCACCCTCATTCACGTCGTCCGCTTGGAAGGAACAGAGAAAGAGTTGAGAGCTTTCCTGGGAGGAACAAAGACGCGGTTCTGTTTTCACTCTTTGTCCTCTTCTTCCTCTCTGTCACCTTCTTTCCCCATCTTTTTCTTCCACCTGGAGTTGTCAGTGTCCCAGTTGGAAAGCTGTACTGGGAAGTGCCTTAGAGCTGTGGGGGAGACGAATCCGTTGGAGGAAGGGGCAACTCTGGCCCAGAATCGACGCTGAGTTTGAAGGCTGTTGGAAGAGGAGTAACAGAAGGAACGATCGGTCAACATTGTAACCCGAAGAGCTTCTGAACCCCGACAGCAGGTAGGGGGCGCCTTGCATGTCAAATGCATGGTTTATGGATGGGTTCCGGGTGTTTGTTTAAATATGATGTGTTATGTGTGAAATGTGTTGATAGCTGTGTTGTGATTAAGTAATAGTGCATGCAACTCCCGGATTTGTGGTATCTGTGAACTGTTTAGTGTTATGTGACTTCGTCCATAAGTGCATGTTAATATTTCTGTGAATGCTGACTGAATGCTTGTAAATAAGAGTGTCACTATGATTGCCGTATACGTGAGATGTGAGATGATACATGATTTCCATTTGGAATGTTGTGTTAAAATGCATGTTGATTTCATTAAAGATGTCGAGTGGATGTGCTGTAGTATTGTTACCCTAATTTGCTTGTTATAAGTTACTATGACTAAACGCATGTGATGCTGTAATGGAACTGTGGAATTTCGAGTGAATCTAAATGTCGTGTTGAATCGGTTGTGATCTATTAATGGCTACGTGAAATGCACTTGGTAAGCTTGGATGCTTGTTGTGAAATTGCATGAGATTGCATATATGAGAAAAGGGTGACCCGTGGAAGGTCAGGAACCCTATAAGATGACTCCCAGATTCCTGGCTAGTTCCATGAGGACCCGTGGTAGCCGACGGAGCTAGAGTTAAGTCTCGAGACGTCACGAGGTGACCGGTACCACACATGAAGGGCTAGTGGACGAGGGGCCGGGAAGGAATCTGGAGCCATATGAGATGATTTTCAGTCATGGATTCCTGGCTAGTTCCATGAGGACCCGTGGTAGCCGACGGAGCTAGAGTTAAGTCTCGAGACGTCACGGGGTGACTGGTACCACATGGAAAGGGCTAGTGGACGAGGGGTCGGGAAGGAATCTGCAACTAAAATCACTGGTTAAGTCGGATCCGCATGCATGTGTGTAAGAGCATTGTTATTGAGACTAACATGATTTGCATGGATTTGAATGATTTGAGTAAATTCCGACTAGATAATGTCGTATGAGTGAATTCCGATTGAATGAATATGTATGTATTGATGCTGTTGCCAAGTGCGATGTGATGTTCTGATTGAGAATGTATGTTATTGTGCAATTTCCGATTAGATGATGTTGTGTGACTCTTATATTGAATGGCAGTGTATATATTATTGTGGATTGAGCCATGTAAATTGTATAATTGAGGATTAAGGTATAATCCGAGTCAATAACTATCATTTTATATGCAAAAGCTCACCCCTACACCATTTTTCAGTATGTGCAGGTCGGACCTGGAAGTGATGATAAGGCCTCAAGTCCGAGTGAGGTGCACTCCGACTGTTGAGTGTTTATATTGTATTTATTATGTTTAGTCAGTGTAGCCTTGGCCGGCTCTCATGTAATATGATAATTTAATATCTTCGTTTATGAGCAATGCCTATCAGAGTTGTAGACGAGTACACGTATACATATATATATATATATACTTTACATGGGTATGGTGTTAATTGCATCGAATAATAAGTGTTGGTGAATGAATAATGTTAGGATGATGAGTATCCGAGTGTATGTTTACATATATATATATGTGTGTGGTTATATTAGTAACATACACTGTATTGATTGTGAAGTGTTGTTGAATTATTTGAGAATTGTTGATGGGTGAAATAGTGTTAAGTTGATGATTCTGAGTGGGACTATAGTGTTTGGGCTTCTTTTCCGAGTGGAGAAGACTTAAAAGGATTCTAAGAGAAACCCTTTTGATGAACCTATTATGTGTGGGATTTAATGGGAGAATTTCCTGAGTAATGTTAGGAATGATTGTTACCGAGTGAAAAATATGAGTAAAACCCCGAGTGGGCAATGGGTTGAATATCCCGAGTGGAAATCCCGTGTGAACCTCCTCCGGGGGAAAAGTTGTTGTAATGGTTTAGATTAGGATGAATTCTAAGTGTATGATATATACATATAATCCAAATGAATGTTATATATAATCTGAGTGAATGGGGATCTATACCCTAAGAGGTTAAGATTTGAATAAGTCCAAGTGGGACTTAACTTGATGGCTTTCCCCGAATGAATAAGATGGTATATGCCGGGTGAATCTGGCCAGAATATTCCAAGTGATGAATGATTATAGAGACCCCTTTCTGAGTGAAGGAAGGTCCAGGTGTTCTCTGAGTGAGAGAAGTGGAAATATACCGAGTGATGGATGTAGGATACATTCCCGATCGAATTGAGGTTGAAATACACCGAGTGGTGTTTGATTGGAAGATATCCCGAGCGAGGAAGGTTTATAGATTCTGAGTGGAATAATTATTATTTTCCGAGTGTATCTTATATATGTGACCCTTGAGGATAGGAAATAAATGACTAAGTATGATATGATGGGTCGTTCCCGAATACATGGAACTCCTTGATCCCGAGTGTTTGGATAGCCGAGTGTGGCTTCTCGCTTCAGCGAATGAAGGATTCGCTCCGGCGAGTGTGAATGGATGTGAAGGCTTCTGGTTTCTTCGCTTGAGCGATGGGGTGTTCACCGAGTGAGTTGGGTTGTCTCGCTCTAGCGTGTTGGATCTTGCTCGAGCGAGTGAGCGTTGTTCTGTGGGATTCGCTTAGGCGTTGATGTGTCTTCCACTGTTGCCTTGTGATATCTCGCTCAAGTGATGTTGGACCACGCTTGAGCGAGGGTGTACTGTTTGGGCCGGCTTAAGCTATTGTGTTCCCGCTAAATTACCGAATGTGTGCTTTGTTTTTCCCTTGCCTTCCATTCCATATATCACCCAGTTCTTTTATGGTCTATTTCGGTTTATTATTTTGGAAAACTTTTCTTTGTCCCGGGTTTAATTTCATTTAATCTAGGATGTTTCACTCAGCGTTTCCTGTTTTCGTACAAGTGTGTCTACGCGAGCTCGCTCAAGCGAATGTAGTACTCGCTTAAGCGAGTGGCATCCTAATGTACATATTTGCTTTGTTTTAAATGATTGCATTTCCCTTTGCATTAAACCCCTTCTTTCATTATCTTAAAATTAATTTGGACCTATTATGGATCCCTAAACCTTATGAAATCTTCTCCCTATAAATTCAATCATGCAACAATTAAATTGATTAATTCTTCCGTTGTTTCTAATTAGAAGTTTATTATGAAATCATCTTTTAACTTACCCTCTCATATCTTCATATATGTGAGTGACTTTTATAGATCCAGGTGTTGAACTAGAAAACTTCACCACTTATTTTCTTTTCATTAAATAATGATTTTAAAATCATAAAAAATTTACCCGTGTTTTTGGGGCGTCTCACTCAGCCTCAACTGTAGATGGTGCAATTGAAATCTGCTTTTTGCTTCCCCATGGGATTAGACTTTAACCTAGAAAGTGGCATCCTCCACTTGCATTTTTTCTATCAACTTTGTCTCTTGCAAAGTTTGCATCATAATAAACACATAAAGAGAATGAGTATGTCCTTTTATAGAATAGCCCAAGGTTTGTGGTTCCTACAAGATATCTCAGAATCCTCTTCACTGTAGACAAGTTTGATTCCTTGGGGTCTGACTTATATCTTACATACATACAAACATTGAACAATATATTTAGTCTGCTAGATGTTAAATACAATAGTGATCCTATCATTCCTTTGTATAAGATCTAATCAACTACAATACTAGACTCATCTTTACTAATTATGCAATTGGGATGCATAGGAGTACTCATAGGCTTTACATCAGCCATTTCAAAGTTTTTGAGTAACTCCTTGATGTCTGTTTTTATGGATAAAAATAACACCTTTAGTCTGTTTAATTTACAGACCTAGGAAGAACTTAAGTTCTCTTATCATAATTATTTCAAATTTAGCCTGCATCATTTTAGAAAACTCTTTGCATAGACTTTCATCAGTAGCACCAAAAACAATATCATCCATATATATTTGCATAATTATAAAGTGTCTATTTAAGTTTTTTCAAAATAAAGTAGTGTCTACCTTGCCTCTAGTAAAGCCTTTTGAGATTAAAAAGGTATTGAGTCTGTCATACCAAGCTCTATATGCTTGTTTCAGACCATACATTGCTTTACTAAGTTTGAAGACATGGTTTAGAAAAGATGTGTCTTCAAACCTAGGAGGCTATTTTACAAAGACTTCATCTTCAATAAAACCATTTAGAAAAGCACTTTTAACATCCATTTGATATAATTTTATATTCTTAAAGGCAACAAATGCAAGAAGCATCCCGATAGCCTCAAGTTTGGCTACAGGTGTAAAAATTTCAATAAAGTATATACCTTCTTGCTGATTGTATCTTTGTGCAACTAGTCTGGCTTTGTTCCTAACAAGTTTCCCATCTTTATCAAGCATGTTTCTAAATGTTGGTGGATGCACTATGAGCTTTTATGCTTTTCCATTTGTATCATTTTTCTGCTTATCAATAAAATAAGTATTTCAATTTAAAATTGTTTTAAAACATATTTATCCTTGGAGTAATAGGTCATATAAAAGTTATTCCTAAAATGTCCCTAGTCAAGTATTTATATAGGGACATGTAAATACATTGAGACTAGTGTGTGAGTATACTGATAACCTGATCTCACAAATTATACAATAAATGATATCAAGTCTTCACACCGGTACACATTAAGAGTAATGATGTACTGGACAGACCCACCATGAGAACGTTGCATGGAAGATTACATGAATGTCATAAACGATCCTCAATGTGATAATGGTATATGTAGTCCTTCGACCTGAAGTCATTACGATTCCTACATTAGGAGTTTGTTGTTTTAATATAATCAAACGTCTTTTGTAACAAGAGGACTATAAAGGTTGTGATTAGGCAATGAATAAATTATACTGGGATTTGTCTCTCCTATATGACAGGAGTGATATCTGTAGGCCACTTGATAGAGTGAGACTAAGGAAATGCATGGCCATGCTAGAAAGAATAAATATTAGATATTTATTCGGATCAAGTCTATTCCGGTATCAAGTAAAATAAATTGGGCCATACAAGGATGACGCGATCGTGCCTTGAGCCCAATTAGGATATCGTGACAAAAGGAACAAACATATAAAATAATTATCACTTATAGGTTATGTTGATATTAAATAATATTTGGACATAATGATATTAAATAATAATTACCATATAATAAAATCATTTATTATTAATATGACTAGGTATTTTACCTATAGGGTCACACACATAGAGTAAGCCCATCAGAAAATGTTTTGTTTTATTTTAGTTGGACTAAATTAACGCTGTTAGGCCTAACTCATTTAGAATGAGTAAGGAGCCCACTCTTTAGAGAGAATAAATTAGGTCATACCTATGCCTATAATTAGAGCATAAGATACTCATAGGCCGTTCACTAAAAAGAGACATAAATTCGCAAAATTTGCAAGAGCTACACGCCATCAAACTAGCAGTTGGCAAGTGTTGTGATTCTGGTGGAAGTGCTCATGTGGACTCCTAAAGGACGAGGCTACGACTGCTTCAGTGTTCTTCAAGAGGTAATCCTAAAAATGAATTTTTTGTGTGTTTGTCTTATGCTTTGAAACACGACGCTTTACAAATCCTATGGGAATCCTTGTATTTCCGTTGCTCATGTACTTGGGATTCCCTAACAGTGGTATCAGAGCTAGGTTGCAAAACCGTGTTTTGGGCATTTGTTTGTATTTCATGATGATATGTTTTTGTTTACAAGAGCTTTTAGAAAATATAATTTGTGAATTCGTCTCTTGTTTGAAGCTTTGCGTTTTTCTTTTTTGAAAATATTTTATGAAACTAGGATTCAAAAATGAACAAGCAAGATTATGTTGCTATTTTAGGTTATCGCATATGATGCATATTATTACAATGATTAATCAGGTATATGGTATGGCCTCTGTTTTGGCATGATATATATGTTTTTGAGTTATTCTTTATAAATTGTATATAATGCTTGTTATAGAGTTTCTCAATTTTAGTATGCATGTTGTTACCATTTAAATTTGTATAATGTATGAGTTTATGCAATTTTCATATTTGATATGTGTTTCTACTCATATGATGGTCATCGTACAAATTATGAATCAATTGAGTTGATCTTCGAACATGAATGGTTCATGTTATGGGGTGTTGAGTGATAAGGTTTAAGTGTTAAACCTTGGCCGTTCATTAATCTAGGGTTCAAGAGTTTAAACCTAGACGGTCGTCATGGAAAGGCATTGCATGTTGGCATTGGCGCAAATCAAATTCTAGGTTTTGAAACCCTTGACGGCACTGCCTTCATGTGCCTTATTACCGACCCCACGTGTTTAATTGTTTTAAAAATTAATTACTCTTTTAATGCTTTTAAATTGGTTATAATCAATTAAATAACACGTTGCATGGTGAATGGTTATGGTCTTAGTTATTTTATTTAAATACAGCCTGCGTGTTGTGCCTCTCTCTATTCTGTTATATTTTCTTTCTCAACCCTTCACTCGTATGTAAAGCGAGTTTCTCTTTAATCATGTAATCTTGATCGGGCCAACAAAGTAGAGACTTAGAAGAAAATCAAGGAGTGGTGACTCTAAGAGGATGGTGGATTCAAGAAGTAGGACTTCATGAAGCCATGGCAACATAGTTCCTCTAGGTTTATTTATTTTTCTTCTAGGAAGACCATAACCATCTCATAATTTCATTTGCATGCTTTGGGGATAATTTTATTGCATTAAAGCATTTAACAAAGATGGTAATTTTAAAAATAAATTAAAATCCCTCAAAATAATATTAAGTTACAAATGCCTTACAATAAGTACTCTCGTCAACACTAATGTCAATAAATAGTGGGTTTGCTAAAGCAGGGTACTATCATTTATATTAGTAAGACGTGATGGGATGATGGTAATATCCAAACTATTTTGTTGGGCTTTAACTTAACTAAGTTTTCAATTGGATTGAATATAACTTAGAGGCATAAACATTGGGCTAAATATTTATAAGATGAATAATCAGTAATGGTTACTTAACCCAATGACTAAGAGTTGTATATAGATACAATTGGAAAAAGTTTCCTACCTAAATAACCAAGTATTAGGTGATCAGCAAAACCTGACTTAACACTTGGCAATATATGGATCTTAGCACACTAGAAAATCTTCCAACGGGATTTTCTAATTTGTGGAGGGTATTTTGTTTTGAATCAAAATAGTGGGAGACATATTTAACTTAAATGATCATAATTTAAATATATTTTGAAAATGATACTTACTATATATTTTCTATTTTAGATAACCATGACATTAAACACACCTTCAAACCTTTCGTTACGATCAATCCTAGACAAGGAAAAATTGTCTGGTTCCAACTTCCTTGACTGGTATAGAAACTTAAGGATTGTCCTCAAACAAAAGAAAAAGAAGTATGTCTTGGAAAGTCCAGTTCCGAAACCACTCGCTGCAAACGCCTCTAAAGCTGACAAGGATGCTTATAAGAAGCATCAGGATGATGCTTTAGATTTCTAATGCCTTATTTTGGCTACCATGTCTCCTGAGCTTCAAAAGCAACATGAGCACATGGAGGCTTTCGATATGATCAAAAACCTAAGGAAGCTATATCAAGGTCAAGCTGGCCAAGAAAGACATGAAGTTTCCTTAGCCCTATTTAGCTGTAGACTTGAAGAGGGAGGTTCTATAGGACCTCATGTGCTCAAAATAATTGGGTACTTGGAGAATCTAGCTAGGCTAGGATTCCCCTTCCTTCAGAAGTTAGCTACCGATCTTATTTTCAAATCAGTACCTGATAGTTTTAAGCAGTCATCATGAATTATAACATGAATACATTGGACAAAACATTGCCAGAGCTACTCAATATGTTGAGGATTATTGAGCCTAATATTTCTAAAGGAAAGAGCAAGGCCATAATGATGGTTAATTTTGGCAAAGGTAAAGGAAAGGGCATGTATAAAGGCAAAGGAAAGGCTGTTACAGGAAATGGCAAGAAAAGTTGGAAAGGTAAGGATAAGCCAAGTACATCAGCCTTAAAACCTGTGGGCGGGATGGCTAAGGAAGGTAAATGTCACCATTGTGGACAAAAGGGACCATGGAAGAGGAACTGTCCAAAGTACCTAGAAGAGCTTAAGAAGAATTGAAGTGAGACTTCCACTTCAGGTATTTTTGTTATAGAAATTAACATGTCAACTTCAACATCATAGGTATTAGATACTGGATGTGGATCTCACATTTGTCTTAATGTGCAGGATCTAAGAAGGAGTAGGCAGTTGATGAAGGGAGAGGTAGACCTATGCGTTGGAAATGGAGCAAGAGTTGCTGCATTAGCTGTAGGGACTTATTTTTTATCCTTTCTGTCAGGGTTAGTCCTTGAATTGGACAATTGTTATTTTGTTCTGGCAATAAGGAGAAACATTATTTCTGTTTCTTGTCTTGATAAGAAAGGGTTTTCCTTTATAATAAAGAACAATAAGTGTTTTGTTTATTTAAATGACATGTTTTATTGTTATGCAAATTTGAGTAATGAACTTTATGTTCTAGATGTTGAAACCCCTATCTATAACGTTAATACTAAAAGGGTTAAAATAAATGATTTAAACCCAACTTATCTTTGGCATTGTCACCTAGGACATATAAATGAGAAACGTATTTCTAAACTCCATCAAGATGGATATTTAGAATCTTTTGATTTTGAATCAATAAATATATGCGAATCTTGTTTATTGGGGAAGATGACTAAGACCCCATTTACCGGGAAGGGTGACAGGGCGAGTGATCTTCTTGGCTTGATACATAGTGATGTATGTGGGACCCATAGGGACAATGGCTAGGGGAGGTTTTAGTTACTCCATCACTTTTACTGATGATTTCAGTAGATATGGATTTGTGTTTCTCATGAAACATAAATCAGAATCCTTTGAAAAGTTCAAGGAGTTTAAACATGAAGTAGAGAACCAACTTAGCAAGACAATTAATACACTTTGATCCAATCAAGGTAGTGAATATTTGACCTAAAGTTTGATGAATATCTTAAAGAGTGTGGGATTATATCTTAACTTACTCCCCCTGGAACACCAAAATGGAATGGGGTTTCTGAGTAGAGAAATAGAACCTTGTTGGACATGGTTCGATCAATGATGAGTCAAACTGACCTCCCTAACTCATTCTGGGACATGCTTTGTTGACAACAACTTTCACACTTAACCGTGTTCCATCAAAGACTGTCATAAAGACACCATATAAGATATGGATTGGGAAATGACCTAGTATGTCTTTTCTTAAGATTTGGGGCTGTGAAGCTTATGTTAAGCATCAAACTTCTGATAAACTCAGGCCCAAGCTAGATAAATCTCTTTTTATGGGATACCCAAAAGAAACTAAGGGTTATTATTTTTATAATCCTACAGAGGGCAAAGTGTTTCTTTCTCGGAATGCTGTATTCTTAGAAAGGGAATTCATCTCTATAAGAATCAGTGGGAAGAAAGTAGAACTTGAAGAAATTCAAGACTCACAAGGCATTGAAGAGCCAATGGTGGAAATGGAGCAAGACCCACAAAATGTTGTGATAACACCAGCTCCAGTAGCACAAGACTTACGTAGATCAGGTAGAATACGTCAACAACCTGAAAGATATGGATTTCTTGTAACTCAGGAAGAAGACGTATTGATAAGGATGACTCAAGAGCTCATTGTAAATCGTTACACTGATGCTAGCTTCTAAATTGATAAGGATGACTCAAGATCACAATCTAGGTACGTGTTTTGTCTAAATGGTGGTGCTGTAAGTTGGAAGAGTTCAAAGCAAGAGACAGTTGCTGATTCTACTACAGAGTCTAAGTATATTGCTGCCTTAAATGCTGCAAAAGAGGTAGTATGGATCAAGAAGTTCATAGCAGAACTTGGTATTGTTCCTAGCATTGTGGACCCTATAAGTCTCTACTGTGACAGTAGTGGAGCAATCGCACAAGCTAGGAAACCTAGACCACATCAACGATCCAAGCATATACTTAGGGGATTTCATCTTATTCGAGAGATCCTTGACCGAGGAGATGTAAAGATATGTAAGGTGCATACTGATGAGAATATTGCTAACCCATTAACAAAACCTCTTACACAACAAAAACATGAGAGGCATACTAGATCATTAGGCATTAGGCAAATGTCTGATTGGCTCTAGTGCAAGTGGGAGATTGTTGGTGTATGCACTATAAGCTTTTATGCTTTTTCATTTGTATCATTATTTTGCTTATCAATAAAATAAGTACTTCAACTTAAAATTATTTTAAAACATATTTATCCTTGGAGTAATTGGTCATACGAAAGTTATTCCTAAAATATCCCTAGTCAAGTATTTACATGGGACATGTAAATACATTGAGACTAGTGTGTGAGTGTACTGATGGCCTAATCTCACAGATTATAGATATAGATGATATCAAGTCTTCACACGGGTACATATTAAGAGTAATGATGTACTGGAAAGACCCACCATAAGAACATTGCATGGATCATTACATGAATATCGTAAACGATTCTTAATGTGATAATGGTATATGTAGTCCTTCGACGTGAAGTCATTACGATTCCTACATGAGGAGTTTATTGTTTTAATACAATCAAACATCTTCTATAACAAGAGGACTATAAAGGTTGTGATTAGGCAATGAACAAATTATGTAGAGGGATATGAGTGATGTAGATGGGATTTGTCTCTCCTATGTGACAGGAGTGATATCTGTAGGCCACTTGATGGAGTGAGACTAAGGAAACGCATGGCCATGCTAGAAAGAATAAATATTAGATATTTATTCGGATCAAGCCTACTCTGGTATCAAGTAAAATAAATTAGGCCGTACAAGGATGACGCGATCGTGGCTTGGGTCCAATTAGGATATCGTGACAAAAGGAACAAACATATAAAATAATTATCACTTATAGGTTATGTTGATATTAAATAATATTCAGATATAATGATGCATTGCTAGATGTCGCTCTTATCTTATATTAATAATAAAATAATATATTATTAATATGACCAGGTATTTTACCTATAGGGTCACACACATAGAGTAAGACCATCAGAAAATATTTTGTTTTATTTTAGTTGGACTAAAATAAAGCTATTGGGCCTAACTCATTTAGAATGAGTAAGGAGCCCACTCTTTAGAGAGAATAAATTAGGTCAAACCTTAGCCTATAAATAGAGCATAAGATGCTCATAGGCCGTTCACTAAAAAGAGGCACAAATTCACAAAAGTTGCAAGAGCTACAGCCGTCAAACTAGCAGTTGGCAAGTGTTGCGATTCTGGTGGAGTGCTCGTGTGGACTCCTAAAGGACGAGGCTATGACTGCTTGGGTGTTCTTCAAGAGGTAATCCTGAAAATGAATTTTTTTTGTGTTTGTCTTATGCTTTGAAACACCACGCTTTGAAATCCTATGGGAATCCTTGTATTTTCGCTGCTCATGTACTAGCGATTCCCTAACACTAAAGACCCCTTTTGTTCCAATGATTCCTTTGTTATTGGGTCTTGGCATAAGGGTCTAGATTTTTTTCCTCTAAAATTGGTTCAACTCTTCTTGCATAGCAATGATCCAATCTATATCCTCCAAAGCTTCTGTAATAGACTTTGGTTCTAATTCTTCAATAAGAGCAATGGTTGATTGATAGGGGAGTTTTGATTTGGTCCTTAATCTTGCAGCTTGATCTCTAATTATTAAGTCTGAAGGATGGTAAGCCTTGAACTTCCAATCTTTGGGCTTCTTAGGTTCAAACATAGATAGTGGTTGTTTAAAATTATCTTCCTCTGCATGTTCTTGCTATTCAGGTTCATACTCCTTCTACTCCAGACCTGTATCATCATTTTTAACATTTGCCAGTTTCCTGTCAGTCTTTTAAACATCATCAAATGCATTGATTCTTCAATGGTCTGAGTCCTTATGTTAAAGACTCTGTAAGATTTGGAAGAGGTTGAGTACCCCCATGAATATCCCTTTATCAGACTTAGAATCAAATTTTCCAAGTTGATCCTTTATGTTCAGGATATAGCATGTGCATCCAAAGGGATGAAAATATAAAATGTTGGGTCTCATTCCCTTCCATAATTCATAAGGAGTCTTATTTAGTATTGGTCTAATAAGAATTCTATTTTTAATGTAACAAGAAGTGCTCATAGCCTCTACCTAGAAGTTTTTTAGAAGATTGTTACATTTTGATTGTTTAGTTCATTCAGATCAACCTTGTACAGGTTGTTATGTCTATTAGCAGAAAAGAGTGTGGTTCTATCATGGTTAATGACAGTGCACTTCTCTTTATCAAATGATACTTTGTACCCACTATCACAAAATTGACTTATGCTAAGCAGGTTGTGTCTCAGACCTTCTACAAGATAAACATTTTCAATAATAGAAAAAAGGATTTTACCAACTTTACCAGTACCAACAATGTTTTCAGTTTGGTTACTTCTAAATATGACAGTCCTTCCTTTAAAATGTTTCAAGTCTAGGAACATGGACCTTCCTCCCGTCATATGATGTGAACATCCACTATCCAGATACTAGTCATGATACTTTTCTTTTATCTTTAAGCACATCTACAACAGAAATAATTAATGCCTTTGGTACCCATATTCTTTTGGGTCCTATATGGTTAGTGCTCTTTGAATTTCTTTTCTTCCTTTTTAGACAATCTTTGATTACATGACCATACATTTTACAATAATTACATTTTGCATTTTTATGTTTATTTGAGATCGATAGAGGAGAAGGAGACTACTTAAGATCAACTAGTTCAACATAAGCCAAACCAGGTCTGTCATGGCTACTAGTGGGTTTCCCCCAAAGCTTGTTTAAATTTTTAGTGCCATTAACAAACTTAGCTAGGTCTGAAGTGAGAGAACTCACTTGTTTTCTAAGAGAGTTGATCTGCTGAGTCTGAGAGTTGCAACAAACTTTAGAACTATTTAACTTACCTTTTAAGCAATCATTTTCTTTCTTGAGTATGCGTAGTTCCTCAAGGTGTATTTTCTCCTTTTCTTCCATCTCATCTTGATTATTTTTATCAATATTGCCTTCTTTTAATTCAGAAATTTTGTTTTGATAATCAATGATTGTTCACACACAGAAAGAAAGCACAAAACCCTAGAGAATTTCTCTAGGGATTAGGTTTATTATCTCTCTATAATGTGTCACTTAAGTTCCCTCATGTGGCTATACGTCATATATATACCTAGGCTACAAACATAGGCCCAACCCATTAAGCTAATATTGAGGCACTCATCCTTTTGCCAATGTGAGAGGGATTACAGGCGTCGTGGGGCCTACCCACAATCCCATGGAGAGAATAGGAGCCCCCCAGCCACGAGTCTTGGTAGTAAAGCCAAGCAAAGTGGCTGAGTAAAGGTTCTAAGTGGAAATTCTGAGTGAAGATTCTGAGTGAAGACTTTGAGTGAAGCTTTCGAGTAAAGCTTCCGAGTGAAAATTCCGAGAGAAGCCTCTGACTGAAGACTTTGAGTAAAGCTTCTGCGTGAAACTTTTGAGTGAAGACTCTAAGTGAAGACCTTGAGTGAGGATCCTGAGTGAAGCTTCCAAGTGAAGCTTCTGAGTGAAGCTTCCGAGTGAAGCTTCTAAGTGAAGCTTCTGAGTAAAGACTCTGAGTGAAGATTCTGATTGAAGACTCTGCCTTGACACGTGGGGGTGACGTTAGTTGTCACCAGTTGTGGCCTGATCATGCCACTTGGCACTAGGTGATCAACCATCTTTTGTGTTTTAATAAGCGTGCACTAGCCTAATGATTATGACACTTTTACATTCTCCAAAACATTAATGACATACCTTGAGGCGTTGGGGGCGCTGTTTGATTTTAATGGAGTGGCTGCCAAAAGGTTCATTAGATGGTCATAACTAGTGGGTTCTCATTTGTTGGATCTTCTTGTCTTTTCATATGACTCTTATTTATGGCCCTTCGATTGCATTCATACTAAATGAAACCCCAACCACTGGATCTCTATGACTTTTCATTTTCCTGTTTAATTATCATCGCACTGGATGGACCTACAACCGTTGGATCGCTTTGATGACAAATAGTTGTTTCTTGCCTTCTCTCAAGGTATAGATATCCCTCTCTTGGAGTTTCTTTTGGTTTTTCACTTACCATTGTTTCCCTTTCTACCTTTACTTCTTATTCTTTTCTTCTTTGCTTCTCCTTCCAGTTCCCACTTGCTCTATTTCTTTAGTATTTCTATTGTCTTCTTCAATTTTCTATACTAAACAGGTTAGTACCCCTTTCTTTTTTGCTATTTCCTTCATTCTAGTAGTATCATGGCCTCTGTAGCTAAAGTGTCCTATAATTAGGTAAAAGACGAGGTTTTAGCCTTCCCCTTCATCTTCCAAAATGAGGAGTCCATAGTGAAATTATGGCAGGGGAGAGCTTTAGCCACTCTAAGTTAGCCTCGAATATGGAATACGTGAGTTGTTCTCCCATTGACTGAATTTTCCATTGGCGTATTGACCCGGGCGAAGTAGATTTTGTTTATGTCTATGAGACGTTGTTTTCTCGCCTCTACCTATTTTTTCCTTTTTCTGCTTTTGAGATCGGTGTCCTAAACGCCCTCAACATCGCACCTACCCAACTTCATCCCAACGGGTAGACCTTCATTAAGGTCTTCAAACTCATTTATGAGTATTTTGGTCGGGCGCCTCTATTCCTCTTTTCTTCTATTTTTTTCAAGCTAAGGTTCCTAAGGCAGGGGTTGCCTTAGGATAGATTTCCCTGAGCGGAGTGGCCCATCGGAATTTAATTCGTGCCTTCGACTAGTCATACAAGAACTTCAAGACTAGGTTTTTCAAACTTTATGTGGCCCATCTTGATTCCCAATAAAATCTTCCTAAAGAGTTCTTCTAAATCTCCCCAAAAGGTGTGTCAAAATCTGTCTATCCAAACAGATCTGTTCAAATCCCCTAGAGTGCCTATTTAAATCCCTAAATAATTGAAATATTTGGGCCTCACAGGGGACAACCACGGCCAGTGGTTCGGGTTCTGTTCCTTTTTAAACCATAAATTCACATTTTTTATAACAAACAGGGACAACCATAGCCAGTGGTGGGTTTTGACTTGCTTTGCTTTGCTCCACAGTGCCAACCACTGGCACTGGTGGCAACCACGACCAGTGGTGGTGATGTTGATGATGTTTTGCCCTTAAACAAAGCCAACCATGGCCAGTGATGGGTTTTTCCACCAATTTCCTCTTTTCCAGTGCTAACCACGGCCAGTGGTTGGCCACCACTGGCAGTGGTTTCTCCAACCTTGCCAATATGCACTCCCAAGGGTCTCAAAGGTCTCTTCTTTCATTCAATTTGCCATTTCTCCTCAAAATAGACCTAGAACATCATTAATCCTGCAAAAATAGGAACAACCAAGTAGTAATAGCGAAAAGGAATCAAAATCAAGGGAATCGGGCAGAAACAATATGTAAAAACCTTAAAAACTAGACCTAAAAATAACCAAAAACAATACACAATGCACACTTATCAAAATACCCCAAACTAAAACATTGCTTGTCCTCAAGCAATCACTGAATCCATACAAGCATATAATGAAAAACTAGCAGACCCAAACAAACTTAAGGAATTATGTGTTTATTTATTTTTTTGTTTTTGTGTTTTTAAGTGATTGCATAAACTACCAGAATATACCATAACCAACAGTCAAACCATATTCACTAAGATTGAACTTAGGGTACACTTTCTCATGTTCCACTCAGTGTATGTGCTTGTATTTCAATCCACTCAGACCACAACATTCTAAACACTACTATAGGCTTGGCAATTGACCACAGACTCCACAATTATCAAGTTTACATGCATTGGTTAAAAGGTCTTTTAAAGGGTTGTAATGGGGATAGGGGATTCATAACATGGGAATGGAAATCAAGAAAAAGGGGAATGCAAAGGGCTTAATTCTGTAAGAAAAGAAATATCACAAAAAGGCAAGCAAATCTTAATTCAATAACTCTTCATACCTTGAAACCATAAAGGGTATGATTCATTTTTGTTTTTCTCTTTTTTATATTTTGAGATTAAACTCCTTATCTTTCCTTTTCTTTGAATCACACATCTCAAACTATCATGGTTTTTGTTTTTCAATTCAATTTTTAATTTTGTTATCTTACCCTTTTTTGCCTCTTCTATATGTGAATCAGAAACCCTAATGTTAACAATTTTGAAAGAAATTAATCATATTATTTCATGGCTCAAAAGAGACAACTAATGGATTACACTATCAACAAATTCTGAGGTTAAAGAAAACAAAACCTAATATGCATTTTTCATTCCAAGCATGCATTCACAAACCGTTTTGAATTGGTCAAAGGCCAAGTTCTAGAGTGCCATCAAATGTGTGAATCACTCACTCAAAGAATCATGGGTCATTTACAATTTAATACACTAAACACCCTATTGGCTCAAAAGCTCACATTGGTAATTGGCCTAAACAAAGAAATATAGTAATCATGCAAAGTGATTATTCTGGAAAGAATAAAAATTAAAAACTTTTTATTTATTTTTATTTCTTATTATTATTATACTTTTTTAATTACAAGATTCACCCAAGTAATGCTTAAGATCCAACCAATCTACATCACATGTCATACAGATAACAATAACTGCAATTAGTAATCAATGCTAGCCCAATGCATATGACCAAACATACAATCATGTAAATGAACCAGAAAATAAACATACAATCATGCAAATGAACTAGAAAATAAAAATAAACAAAAATAAAAAAGAATGAAGTAAGAACAAGATGAACTTTTGTGTACCCATCAAAAAGTAATTGAGGAACCAGGGGAAATAGGACACAAAAGTTCAACTGATACCTATCATGGAGAAAGGGGGTGGAAGTACCCCTGCTGGGTATGCCAATCATACATGGCATCTACCCGGTCAGAAATTTGATCAATGCAGGCCTCCTGACAGGTTTGCTCAATAAACATCAGCTGAAGCAAAGTATACATTTACTACATGGAGAAAGGTGGCTCCTCATAAAAATGAGAGGGCTCACCCAGCTCTAGAGGCCCAGTGGGTAGTGGCATCTCAGTAGAAAGTGGACCATGATCATCTTTATCTGCAAAAAGAAAAACTGTCTTGCCTTCCAAACTAGTAAAAGTAGGATCAAGCAAGGGGTGAGGAACAGAAAATCCAGCTATTACCAAATAGTATACATTATGTTCCTTAACAATCATCCCCATATTAATCAATTTAGCCATGTCAACCCTCTTGGGTTGACGAAGAAGATTATCTTGGTCCAAATCTATGCCTACATACCTAGCAATGGGGTTTATGTAACCAGCTATAACAATCTTATCAGTGGTGGCATTACCGACCCAAGAGAACTGGCTACATAACCACTTGGTAGAATCGATGTGAGTATTATGAAGCATAGAGTAGAGAAAAAATACCTCAGGCTGATGCATAGTACTTGGACTATTATACCGCCCAAAGATGGATCGGGCCATGAAACGCTACAGGTAACGGAAAACTGGGTGATGGATGGTGGAAACCTTGGAAGTGGAAGCATCATAACAGCCTTTATGGGAGATAAGATTCCAAAAGTACCTAAAATTAAACTCCTTTGGGATGCTATCAACAACCCTAGGAGGAAAATTATAAATAGTAGCTACTTCATCCAAAGGCAACCTATAGTTGGTATTATTAAGCCTGAAAGTGAGCTCTCACCCAGGTCCAGATTGGCACCTATTGACCTCTACGGAACTTAGAAATTCTAAAGATGTATGCTCATACACGGGTTCAAATAATTCAATAAAGGAATCCCATCCCACATTTTGACACAAGCGTGAGGTATCTTCAAAAATTCCCAGTTCCATTAAAGTATCTTTGCAGAAAAATCTAGAAGGAATAATCTCTCTACTCAATCAAGATTCTAATCTCATCTTTTTCCCCTCCGATAGGCATTCAATATCATTCAGGTCAGAGTAGTTAGAAGACTTACCTTTGGTCTTCCTTTTCTTAGAGGGAATCTTTAGTGCCATGGAGTTGAATATAAAACTTGGAGATGACCTAATAAAACCCTACAAAGAGGGTTAAAAAGCATTTTAATTCAAAACTCCAAAGTTTTAAATCATGACAAGAGATAACACCTATGTAATGTCATAAATTCATGGTATCTATGAGAAAAATGTACATATATGAATAATCAAATACCATGAAAGGTGAACTAGACCACATGCATATTCAAATCATGCAACAATTTATGAATTTTGTCTCTTTGGCATTTTATCAAACAATTGCGAGGTAGGCTTTCAAGTCTTGGAATGCCTTCTGTGAACACCTCTTTTGGTCCGGTCCAAGTGGAATGAATATTTTTTATACTGAATTCCAATTCAGAGTGGTCAAATTCGAGTAGAATGGCTCAGATTAAAGTATTTCCGAGTGAAATACAGCCCAGGTGGAGATAAATCCGAGTGAAAAAACTCAAAAAGGGTCAAATCCGAGTCAAAATGAAGCATTTCCGAGTGGAATGATTCAAAAAGGGTCAAATCCGAGTCAAAATGAAGCATTTCCGAGTGGAATAGGCTCCTGTTGGGAGAATCTGAGTGGAATGATTCAAAAAGGGTCAAATCCGAGTCAAAATGAAGCATTTCCGAGTGGAATAGGCTCCTGTTGGGAGAATCCGAGTGGAATGATTCGAAAAGGGTTAAATCCTAGTCAAAATGAAGCATTTCCGAGCGGAATGACGCATAAATGATCAATTCTGAGTAAAAGACACCCGAGTGGTATTTGGCCGAGTGTGGCAAGCAAAAATAAAGGAAAGGCTTGAAGAAAAGACCCAGTAAAGAGAAATCCGAGTGAAATGACTTAGTTTGGGACAAAATCCGAGTTGAAGGCTCCCTGCCAAGCCATTCCGAGTGGATTATGCCCATGTTGAAGAGAAGTCTGAATAAAATCACTCAGAAATGATCAAAGCCGAGTGAAAGGACTCGGAATAGATCAAATCCGAGTAGCAGTAATCAGGATGAGTCATTTCCGAGTGGAATGTGCTCCAGTTTGAGTGAATCAGAGTGGGATGACTCAGAAATGATAAAAACCGAGTGAAATTACTCAGAATGAGTCATTTCCGAGTGAAAGTACCCCGTTTCTAAGTCCTGAGTGGGAAGCAAACTCTTTCCAAGTGAAAATGCCACGTTCCGACTGAAACATTTTAGGAAGGAGTGAATCTGTGCCGAATGATCAATCTTCAATCGGTTTCCGAGTGACAACAACCGAGTGGAAGGATTTCCGAGCCAATCTTCACTTATCTTTCTTTAAACAACCAATTCCGAGCCCATTTCCATCAATTTTCTGAGTCATCTTTCAATTCCGAGTCACTTTTCGCTCGGTTCTGACTGGATGTTCCAGTCGGATTTCCGAATGAATGCCCCTAAGGGATGACTGAGTAAAGCTGACTCTGAATGAGACTTACTGAAACCTGACTGTACACACAAGGTCTTGTATTCGAGCACAAGTGACAAATCTGAGTGTAGAAGCACTGCCGAGCGAGATTCTTCCGAGTCGTTGAGTTCCTCTCAGATTGAATCTCACCCATTCCTCTCGGATTGATTCTCACTCGGACGAGACTGATTTTCACTCGGTTTTCCATTGGAGAACAGTTATTCCTCTCGGAATTCATTCCCATTGAGGATGAATGCTGACTGAGAGGATAATCCGAGTCGTATTCTCTCGGATTTCCACATCCTCTCTCGGATTTGCAATATCCTCACTCGGATTTCCACCATTTTTCACTCAGAATTCAGCCATTGTCACTCAGAATTCCAATATCCACACTCGGATTTCCACCATTTTAACTGGGCTTTTCACCATCTCTCGGATCTCCACCTTGCTGACCTGGATTCCACCACCCAAGTGGATCCAGGAATCCTGGGGGTGGCAGACAGGGGTGGAAGTGGGGGGAATTAAAAATTCCCACCCAGCCGTTGTCCCCCACTTCACTCTGAATGGAAGTGTGACCTGGCCTTCCACTCGGAAATGGAAGCCTGAGCTGGCATTCCACTCGGGCCAGCCTATAAATAGGGAAGGGGGAGGACAGAAAGGGGGGCACGCATTCTTAGAGGAAAAACTCTGCCTAAGCCTTGATTCTCTCTCTCACACACGGCCCAGCACCCTCACCATTCCCTTCTCCTCCTTCCTCTCTCCATTGTCCCACTGTCACTAAGTCCCTCACCATTTCCTTCTCCACCCTCCTCACTCCTTTTACCACTCCGCCTTCACCAAACCGACCTCCTCACTCCTGCTCCTATACACCGTCCCAAGTCCCTTCTCCCCAACTCCTTTTACCACTCCGCCTTCACCAAACCGACCTCCTCACTGCTGCTCCTATACACCGTCCCAAGTCCCTTCTCCTCAGCTCCTTTTACCACTCCGCCTTCACCAAACCGACCTCCTCACCCCTTCTCCTGCACACCGTCCCAATTCCCTTCTCCACCAACTGTCCTTATTCCTTAAAACCTCCAACACCGTCCAGCCTCCCACTCCGTCCTCACCAAATCCGACCTTCTCACTCCTGCTCCCACACTCTGTACCTCACCACTCAGTACCTCACTCCTCTTAACTCCAACACCGTCCCTCTTCTCACTCAGTCTCACTCGGTATTCACTTCTCACTCGGTATTTTCCTATTTCCACTCTGTTTTTACCATTTTTTACTCGGTTTCCCTTATTTCCACTCGGATTCTCACTGTTTCACTCGGATTCTCACTGTTTCACTCAGATTTTCACTGTTTCACTCAGATTTTCATTATTTCACTCAGATTTTCACTGTTTCACTCAGATTTTCATTATTTCACTCAGATTTTCACTGTTTCACTCAGATTTTCATTATTTCACTCAGATTTTCACTGTTTCACTCAGATTTTCATTATTTCACTCAAATTTTCACTGTTTCACTTGGATTTTCAATTTTTCACTCGGTTTTCCCTGTTTTCACTCGGATTTTCATAGTCTCACTCGGTTTTCTTATTTCTCACTCGGTTTTCTCTTCTCCCACTCAGTTTTCACTCATTTTTTTTCTTTTCTTCCCTTTTCCGAACTTACTGTCTCCTTTTCTCCCTTGTAGCTTCTGCTACCTTTCTTTTTTTGCTTTGTACTAAAAATATGATAAAGGAAATAAATGTTTCCTATGTTTTCTTTCTAGTTTAAATAAAAATCAAAATAAATCATTCTTAGTCAGTGTCGTACGAAAAATACTTCCGTCTACACCACTTTTATAGGATTCATACACGTGCGAAGAACTTCGCCTTGTATGGGTTCCTCACCATAATGATTCCCATCAACATTTCCTTAATCTTTTTTCCTAAATAAAAAAAAAAACTCTTAAGAACTACGTGACCCTGATTTCTCGAAAGCTCGAGAATACGTAGGAGCGGGAAACAGTTCCTGTCGGGCCCATCTTTCTTTATTCAATTTTTAGAGTTTTTCCATTTTCATCTTGTTGTTAAAAGGAGGAGCGAGGTTAATTTGGACGAGACGTCCTGTTAATCTCATATTTTTTTTTATCTCTTTTAAAAGGAGGAGCGAGGTTAATTTGGACGAGACGTCCTATTAATCTAATATTTTTTTATATATTTCTTTAAAAAGGCGGAGCGAGATTAATTTGGACGAGACGTCCTGTTAATCTCATGTAAATATTTTGTGTTGATCTTTGTTTATTTTTTTTGTTTATTTTGTTGTTCCGTACATTTTTCTTTTCATGAAGAAGTTAAAATAATTATTGGGTTAATTATAATGCGCGCTATCAAATTGAGGTAACCGTTTTATAACGGACAGTTGTGAGGTGCTAATACCTTCCTCACCTGTAATCAGACTCCCGAATTTGGAATTTCATTTTTTATAACCAGTGCTTTTAACAAAAGGTTTTTCCACTGTTTTATCCTAAAAAATATTGGTGGCGACTCCCTGTTTATTTTTCAAACCGTTTCGAGGGTCGGCCGCGCCGCCGCGATCCCGGTCGCGACAGATGGCGACTCCGCTGGGGACTTAGAGAGTCAAGCTAGTCAATTTGATAACGCATGTTTTAATTAGCATATTAATTATTTAACTTCTTCTTTTATTTTATTTTCTTGTCAATATTTAGTTTCTGTTTTGTTTGTATTCTATCATTTATGTTCTGTAAGTATCTGTGTGATCATTGAACCCTAGGGTAGTCGACTTTATTTTGTTGCTCTGTGTTTGTTCTATGTGCAGGATGAGTAAGGTACAGGTATTGAATGCCTCTTTCACACACTACACTCACAATTTGCACACACTTTTGAGTGGGACCCTATACCCGGGCCCAAATAAAACTTAAGATTAGGGGAGGTTGATAGCGGAGCCATTTGGGATGTACTTCCTGTCTGGTTACCGTGAGAATCTCAGCTAGAGTTTGACTTATTCATGGTGCCCACACTTAGTTTACTTCCTACTATTTGTGGTCAACATCATGAGTAGGATCTTGGCTCTAGTGACCTTTTAGAAGTTTTAGAACAAGCCACCTAATGCGAGATATCACTGTTAGACAAACCTTAGAACCATTAGGAAACCTCCATAAAGAAACCCACCTTAAGGCACAAAGGGGAAAACTTTACTTATACCTTTTCTCGTTCTCACTTTCTTTTCTGATCCAAATTAGGAGGACCAGTTGCCCGTTTAGTGGATTACTTTTTCTAAAAATGACATACTTTTAGTTAATGATCTTTTAACGGGCAAGTAGTTCTTTCTCTTTATGCATAAGTCTTTGGGTCTTGAGTTACAGATCTTTTGAATCATCAAAAAAACAAAACAAAAAATATATATCAAAAAAAAAATCAAAAGAAGAAATCAAAAGAAAAATCAATTTTCTTTGTATTGTCGATGATCAGAAAATCCGTAGCTCACGTGACCCTTGATTTGACATAAGTTTTAGCAAATTGTAACCCCCCTAAATACAAAAATATTTTCAAGAAAATTACTAGGGGAGTATCGATTTGCAAAACACGTCATTTCCCAATGACTCTTTCTCTCCTTTCTTTCTATTCTCACCGGAGGCTATTCAGAGCTTAACGAATACCCTTGACCAAGATATGGAAATTAATGTGGGATCAAACCTTTAAGAGATGGATCATGGTTCCCCAAGCTAGAAATAGCTAAACTTGAGGCTCTTATTGCATTTCAGAATGAAGGATCTTTCTGTCTTCACAACTATCCCGTATTAATTTCCATGTTTATCGTACCTAGTACTTTTGAACGATACGTTCTAAGGAACGGTTAAAGGATGCTTGTCAAGGTCTGTGATTGCTTCCCACGATATTCTCTTTCCTTCTGTTTCCGCCTGACATTTCTTTTTCTTCTTTCACCCAACACCGAAAGACACCTTTGTTAGACTTTCAAAAGAGACTCATGGCTGAAAGAGAGCAAGAAATTGAAAACCTCAAGAATGAAGTTAACCAGCTAAGGAAGCAAGTGGCAGAGATGGCCAAACTTTTAGAGAAGAAGATCATAGAAGAGGAACCCTCTGCGAGTGTCAAGAATGATCAACATTCGCCAACCGCCCCACTCCACCTTCCTGGACTGACAAAAGACCAAATTCCCCCGTTCCATAACCAACAAGAGGATCGTGATTTACAAACGATGAACCCCCATATTTCACAGTCCTTCCAGTCACCTGGGGCTCCTATCACAAGAATGTCTGCATCGGGAGATAAGGGGAAAAGAAAAGGGGATGCTAATTCAACTTCCTGTAACCAAAAAAGGGCCCAACCCAGACCAATAACACATACTTCCTTTCAACCTGCCAATCTCCTTATACCTTATATGGCCACCACCACCCCTAACCAGGGCTCTAATCTTTTCCCATTCCAACTCTACTTTCGTCCGTATATCCCTCAAACACCTTCCTATTCTCATTTGCCTGCTATTAAGTCCTCCCTTCCACAACCCTATCATCCCCCACTAGTACAAACTCAGCCACCTAATCCAGACCAAAGCACAATAAAACCCACTGGTAGTCGAACACCGGTCCGGTTCGACCCCATTCCTATAACCTACACATAACTTTTACCTCAGCTTTTCCGTAATTCCCTTGCAGTACCCTGCCCACTGAAACCGATGGTTCCTCCTTACCCCAAAGGTTATAATCCTAACGCCCGATGTGATTACCATGCTGGAGCCTCGGGGCACTCTACTGAGGACTGTCATACCTTGAAATTCAAAGTGAGGGATCTGATTAAAGCCAAGTGGCTAGATTTCCAGGAAGGGAGTCCCAATTCATAAACCCCAGGTCTAACCATGAGACTTCTGGGGTCAGTGTGGTAAAGAGGGACTAGGGGTGTAAAGAGGATGCATGCAAGTTTTTGTGAATCGCACGCCAACTGGAGAGGTTCATGACCAAGAAACCACCTGGTTCCTTATGACTTTAAACTTCTGTTTCTATGACGTTTCAACCCAAACGCTATGCCTAAGCCTTTGGGATATTGTTATGTAATAAGGGCAAAAACATGTTTTTATCATTTTAAGTTTCTCTCAATAAATACGTGTCAAATTTCAAAATGCCTTTTCTTGCTTTCCTTATTGCCACCTTGAATCCTTTTCCCTTTATTTGCTTTTTTTTTCTTCCTCATTCGCCATGAAAAATCGAATAAATGCCGGTCTGAAATGATCCTTCTGAGAACAATGAGATCCTAATTCCATTTCATAACTTTGACCACCCAGTCGATTGCGCTGACAAAAAGGGTAGTAAAAATGGAAGTTCCTTGGCTGAATTGAGTAGGATGTTTGGATAAGGATCACCTAGCTCTGCCCAAAGGCAAGGTCCGCACACAGAATGAAGAGGACTCACAAACAACGGAAGACGTTACAAGCTCAGTCTGGTGATACAAAAGTCTACATGAATGAAGATAGTGCCAGACTCCATAAATGGCATATCTACCCTTCAAAGAAATGTTATCATTGATCGACATGGATAACAAAAGCTTACTAAGATGGTCAAGAAATACTCTCCAAAAAAAAACAAAAAAAACAAAAAAAAAACAAAGAAATGATATAAAAAAAAAAGTCAAGGTTGGTGCCTTACGCATATACCAATTAGGGCAAGCTGATTCATAGATCAAATTATCACTTTTCCACATGGGGGCATAAATGTTATCAAGCTAAGAACACGGTAAAAATAATGTTTCATCTGTGTCGCAATCAGCACCCTAACTTTAAGGGAGTTTAACTATTCCCACACCAGTGTAACAAATGGATTGGTCTACTGTGATACCATTAATATCATATTTCTTTACCACATTGGTCAGGGAATAAAATAGCTATACCATAACAAAGGTACCAAAAGGGTCATTCAAAAAAAAAACAACAAAAAAAAAACAAAAAGCAAAAAATGAAAGAAAGACAATAACAAAAAGAAATAACGAGCCCCCTCATTGGTACCGAAAAGGGCTCGCCTTTGTTTCCTGGGATGCATGGTGTTGGGGGTAAATTTTCCTATCTGAAATAACATCTATTCCCCTACAGGATGAGACCAAATTGAGAAAAGATCAAATAAGCTCATTGGCAATCAGCTTAAACCTTTGTTGTGAGAGACACAACCTGAAAAAAAAAGAAAAAAAGAAAAAAAGAGAGTAAAGCAAAAACCAAAAGACGTCACAAGGAGAGAGAAGCTCGCTAGGCTGAAAACCTGGAAGGGCAGCCTAGGCAAAAGTTAGAGCGACCTGGTAAGCTGAAAACCTGAATAGGCGGCTCAAGCAATCAATTGGGATCAAGATTTTGGCCAAGTAATCGTAGTCTGACTACCTTTTCAGAAGCACAGTCAAGTGGTGAATTCAGAGTCATGATGTGGGATTGAGATATGCTTTGTTCTCAACAGTTCACTGGAAGATTTGTAAAATCATTCCTAATTATTAATATTTCCCCAAACATCTTCACTTGCTTTTTGGTTTCCCTTTTTCTACACTTACCTAACCTGTAAATACAATCTCACCTATTTTTAACACGTATTTATTGTGATTTTCCATGATTTGATAAGGCATATGTTTTCCCTTAATATATAAAAATGAGAAGGTAATGAAAATTTAAAGTCATAAGGACAAGAAGTTCCTGTTACTTGATCTCGCCTCAAGCAATCATTATGAAGACTGGGCCTGACATGTTTCCAAAGCTAGGTTTGTTTCATCTACTTTGTTTCAGTCATGAGTCACTTCGAATCTCTAAGGATTGTGTTTTTACAGTAAGTTTTTTTTTTTTTCAAGTTCCAATTTGTTTTGCACCACTAACCTTTCTTGCAGGATGTTGTAATAAGTAGATGTGTCAAGCCTCCACCGCCAAAACTAGCACTTTCCAGGTGTATGTCCATCAGTCTCCAAAGCTCACTCTCGCCTTTACTCATTGAAGTAGGTTATCCTCGAGTTTCTTCTCATAACCCACCCAAATCATTGGATAAAACACCCTTCTATGGCCAAACATGACACTTTTCTGAGTTTCCATTTTGCTTTGAGGTTTCCATGAAGTCCATCAATACCTTGTAGTCGAAGCCGACGTCTTCTCAAGGTTTCTGTCTTGTTCTTGAGGCATGTTAGGGGTCATATCTCCAAGAAATCAACTTGGTATATTCTAACGATTTAGCGTGTCTCGTTCCCCGGCAACGACGCCGAGCTCGAGAACCTGTTTAATTTGAACGGGACACCCTGTTAACCCCCAAATTTTTTTCTTTTCAGCCAGTTTTCCCCGAAGTCCTCCCAATTTTCCAAACTGGGGCATCTCCCCATGACTCTATTCTCTTTCTGTCAAAGAGGAGCACTCCTAATTCCTTCAAGAAAATTTTCCAAAACTAGGGCATCCCCCAGATTTCTCTTCTCCGGTGGACCCACCATCATCTCTAAAAGAAACACAGACTGAGAATTCCTCCTGAGGAAAAACCACCAAATGGACTCAAAAAAAAAAAGAAGAAGAAAAAAAAGGGGGTTATCTTTCCGATTAAACCACAGTGATCAAAAAGTTATCCACGCCTTTCCTCCCCAATAGGAAAACACTTTCCCTATTGAGGTTACCCTCACTAAAATGTCCCAAATTGGGATATCCATCAGATTTTTCTCCTCCTGAATCACCAAATTCTTCCCCGGTGAAACTTAGCTTCCCAAACAACTCAAACTAAGGCATCTCCCCGGATTTCTTTTGTTCTAGCCATTCCCCAAGATTCTCTCAAATCATGTCCAACTGGGGCATCACCCCATGTTTCTCCTTTCGTAATCAAAGGGACGGTTCCCCATGTCTCTCCTCCTACAGTCACAAGGGGATGATCCCCGAGATTCTTTCAAGAATGTCAAACTGGGGGATTTCCCTGGATTTCTTCTGTTCTAGCCAAGGGGTAGCTCCCCAAGACTCCTTCTAATCATGTCAAACTAAGACTATCGCCAAGAGCCTTTAAGTCCAGTGAGTTAATTTGGACGAAACGTCCTGTTAGCTCCCCCAATCCTTTACTTTCCAGCCGCCTATCAAGGCATCCTTTATCTTCCAGCCGCCTATCGAGGCATCCTTTACTTTCCAGCCGCCTATCAAGGCATCCTTTATCTTTCAGCCGCCTATCGAGGCATCCTTTACTTTCCAGCCGCCTATCAAGGCATCCTTTATCTTTCAGCCGCCTATCGAGGCATCCTTTACTTTCCAGCCGCCTATCGAAGCATCCTTTACTTTCCAGCCGCCTATCAAGGCATCCTTTATCTTCCAGCCGCCTATCGAGGCATCCTTTATCTTCCAGCCGCCTATCGAGGCATCCTTTACTTTCCAGCCGCCTATCAAGGCATCCTTTATTTTCCAGCCGCCTATCAAGGCATCCTTTACTTTCCAGCCGCCTATCAAGACATCCTTTATCTTCCAACCGCCTATCAAGGCATCCTTTACTTTCCAGCCGCCTATCAAGGCATCCTTTACTTTCCAGCCGCCTATCAAGGCATCCTTTACTTTCCAGTCGCCTATCAAGGCATCCTTTATCTTCCAGTCGCCTATCAAGGCATCCTTTATCTTCCAGCCGCCTATCAAGGCATCCTTTACTTTCCAGCCGCCTATCGAGGCATCCTTTACTTTCCAGCCGCCTATCGAGGCATCCTTTACTTTCCAGCCGCCTATCGAGGCATCCTTTATCTTTCAGCCGCCTATCGAGGCATCCTTTACTTTCCAGCCGCCTATCAAGGCATCCTTTATCTTTCAGCCGCCTATCGAGGCATCCTTTACTTTCCAGCCGCCTATCAAGGCATCCTTTATCTTTCAGCCGCCTATCGAGGCATCCTTTACTTTCTAGCCGCCTATCGAGGCATCCTTTACTTTCCAGCCGCCTATCAAGGCATCCTTTATCTTTCAGCCGCCTATCAAGGCATCCTTTATCTTCTAGCCACCTATCAAGGCATCCTTTACTTTCCAGTCGCCTATCAAGGCATCCTTTATCTTCCAGTCGTCTATCAAGGCATCCTTTATCTCACAGCCGCCTATCAAGGCACCCTTTATCTTTCCAGCCGCCTATCAAGGCACCCTTTATCTTTCCAGCCGCCTATCAAGGCATCCTTTATCTTCCAGCCGCCTATAAAGGCATCCTTTACCTTCTAGTCTACCAGGGATCAATCCCGATCTTCTCACTTCCTGTCCATTTGAAAACATTTTTCCCGGTCAATTCAGAGTTAAAAAAAAAAAGAAGAAGAAGAAAAGAGAGGAGAGAAAAAGAGAAACAAAAGTGGAGAAATGCTCATCTTTAAAGAAAAAGGTCACCATCAGACGCCATACCGATCAACAAGTCCCACTTGGCCCCCTATATCGGTGTTCATATCTTTACTTCCTTTTCACTTCAAAAACACAGAAGCTTCATGTTTCTTTTGTGAAAAAGAAGTAAAGAGGGGCATCTGTGAACACCTTTTTTGGTCTGGTCCAAGTGGAATGAATATTTTTTATACTGAATTCCAATTCAGAGTGGTCAAATTCGAGTAGAATGGCTCAGATTAAAGCATTTTCGAGTGAAATACAGCCTTGGTGGAGATAAATCCGAGTGAAAAAACTCAAAAAGGGTCAAATCCGAGTCAAAATGAAGCATTTCCGAGTGGAATGATTCAAAAAGGGTCAAATCCGAGTCAAAATGAAGCATTTCCGAGTGGAATAGGCTCCTGTTGGGAGAATCCAAGTGGAATGATTCAAAAAGGGTCAAATCTGAGTCAAAATGAAGCATTTCCGAGTGGAATAGGCTCCTGTTGGGAGAATCCGAGTGGAATGATTCGAAAAGGGTTAAATCCGAGTCAAAATGAAGCATTTCCGAGCGGAATGACGCATAAATGATCAATTCCGAGTAAAAGACACCCGAGTGGTATTTGGCCGAGTGTGGCAAGCAAAAATAAAGGAAAGGCTTGAAGAAAAGACCCAGTACAGAGCAATCCGAGTGAAATGACTTAGTTTGGGACAAAATCCGAGTTGAAGGCTCCCTGCCAAGCCATTCCGAGTGGATTATGCCCATGTTGAAGAGAAGTCTGAATAAAATCACTCAGAAATGATCAAAGCCGAGTGAAAGGACTCAGAACAGATCAAATCCGAGTAGCAGTAATCAGGATGAGTCATTTCCGAGTGGAATGTGCTCCAGTTTGAGTGAATCAGAGTAGGATGACTCAGAAATGATAAAAACTGAGTGAAATTACTCAGAATGAGTCATTTCCGAGTGAAAGTACCCCGTTTCTAAGTCCTGAGTGGGAAGCAAACTCTTTTCGAGTGAAAATGCCACGTTCCGACTGAAACATTTTAGGAAGGAGTGAATCTGTGCCGAATGATCAATCTTCAATCGGTTTCCGAGTGACAACAACTGAGTGGAAGGATTTCCGAGCCAATCTTCACTCATCTTTCTTCAAACAACCAATTCCGAGCCCATTTCCATCAATTTTCTGAGTCATCTTTCAATTCCGAGTCACTTTTCGCTCGGTTCTGACTCGATGTTCCAGTCGGATTTCCGAATGAATGCCCCTAAGGGATGACTGAGTACAGCTGACTCTGAATGAGACTTACTGAAACCTGACTGTACACACAAGGTCTTGTATCCGAGCACAAGTGACAAATCTGAGTGTAGAAGCATTGCCGAGCGAGATTCTTTCGAGTCGTTGAGTTCCTCTCAGATTGAATCTCACTCATTCCTCTCGGATTGATTCTCACTCGGACGAGACTGATTTTCACTTGCTTTTCCATTGGAGAACAGTTATTCCTCTCGGAATTCATTCCCATTGAGGATGAATGCTGACTGAGAGGCTAATCCGAGTCGTATTCTCTCAGATTTCCACATCCTCTCTCGGATTTGCAATATCCTCACTCGGATTTCCACCATTTTTCACTCAGAATTCAGCCATTGTCACTCGGAATTCCAATATCCACACTCGGATTTCCACCATTTTAACTGGGCTTTTCACCATCTCTCGGATCTCCACCTTGCTGACCTGGATTCCACCACCCAAGTGGATCCAAGAATCCTGGGGGTGGCAGACAGGGGTGGAAGTGGGGGGAATTAAAAATTCCCACCCAGCCGTTGTCCCCCACTTCACTCTGAATAGAAGTGTGACCTGGCCTTCCACTCGGAAGTGGAAGCCTGAGCTGGCATTCCACTCGGGCCAGCCTATAAATAGGCAAGGGGGGAGGACAGAAAGGGGGGCACGCATTCTTAGAGGAAAAACTCTGCCTAAGCCTTGATTCTCTCTCTCACACACGGCCCAGCACCCTCACCATTCCCTTCTCCTCCTTCCTCTCTCCATTGTCCCACTGTCACTAAGTCCCTCACCATTTCCTTCCCCACCCTCCTCACTCCTTTTACCACTCCGCCTTCACCAAACCGACCTCCTCACTCCTGCTCCTATACACCGTCCCAAGTCCCTTCTCCCCAACTCCTTTTACCACTCCGCCTTCACCAAACCGACCTCCTCACTCCGGCTCCTATACACCGTCCCAAGTCCCTTCTCCTCAGCTCCTTTTACCACTCCGCCTTCACCAAACCGACCTCCTCACCCCTTCTCCTGCACACCGTCCCAATTCCCTTCTCCACCAACCGTCCTTATTCCTTAAAACCTCCAACACCGTCCAGCCTCCTACTCCATCCTCACCAAATCCGACCTTCTCACTCTTGCTCCCATATTCTGTACCTCACCACTCAGTACCTCACTCCTCTTAACTCCAACACCGTCCCTCTTCTCACTCAGTCTCACTCGGTATTCACTTCACACTCGGTATTTTCCTATTTCCACTCTGTTTTTACCATTTTTTACTCGGTTTCTCTTATTTCCACTCGGATTCTCACTGTTTCACTCGGATTCTCACTGTTTCACTCAGATTTTCACTGTTTCACTCAGATTTTCATTATTTCACTCAGATTTTCACTGTTTCACTCAGATTTTCATTATTTCACTCAGATTTTCACTGTTTCACTCAGATTTTCATTATTTCACTCAAATTTTCACTGTTTCACTCGGATTTTCAATTTTTCACTCGGTTTTCCCTGTTTTCACTCGGATTTTCATAGTCTCACTCGGTTTTCTTATTTCTCACTCGGTTTTCTCTTCTCCCACTCAGTTTTCACTCATTTTTTTTCTTTTCTTCCCTTTTCCGAACTTACTGTCTCCTTTTCTCCCTTGTAGCTTCTGCTACCTTTCTTTTTTTGCTTTGTACTAAAAATATGATAAAGGAAATAAATGTTTCCTATGTTTTCTTTCTAGTTTAAATAAAAATCAAAATAAATCATTCTTAGTCAGTGTCGTACGAAAAATACTTCCGTCTACACCACTTTTATAGGATTCATACACGTGCGAAGAACTTCGCCTTGTATGGGTTCCTCACCATAATGATTCCCATCAACATTTCCTTAATCTTTTTTCCTAAATAAAAAAAAAAAACTCTTAAGAACTACGTGACCCTGATTTCTCGAAAGCTTGAGAATACGTAGGAGCGGGAAACAGTTCCTGTCGGGCCCATCTTTCTTTATTCAATTTTTGGAGATTTTCCATTTTCATCTTGCTGTTAAAAGGAGGAGCGAGGTTAATTTGGACGAGACGTCCTGTTAATCTCATATTTTTTTTATCTCTTTTAAAAGGAGGAGCGAGGTTAATTTGGACGAGACGTCCTATTAATCTAATATTTTTTTATATATTTCTTTAAAAAGGCGGAGCGAGATTAATTTGGACGAGACGTCCTGTTAATCTCATGTAAATATTTTGTGTTGATCTTTGTTTCTTTTTTTTTGTTTATTTTGTTGTTCCGTACATTTTTCTTTTCATGAAGAAGTTAAAATAATTATTGGGTTAATTATAATGCGCGCTATCAAATTGAGGTAACCGTTTTTATAACGGACAGTTGTGAGGTGCTAATACCTTCCTCACCTGTAATCAGACTCTCGAATTTGGAATTTCATTTTTTATAACCAGTGCTTTTAACAAAAGGTTTTTCCACTGTTTTATCCTAAAAAATATTGGTGGCGACTCCCTGTTTATTTTTCGAACCGTTTCGAGGGTCGGCCGCGCCGTCGCGATCCCGGTCGCGACACCTTATCACAGTCTGGTGTCCATTCAAATGAGTCTGTCTTCTTCAATACTTTGTAGAAGGGCATGGATTTTTCATCAAATTTCAAAAGGAAGCAGGATAGAGCCGTGATCCGACCGGTGAGGCGCTGGACCTCCTTGATATTTTGGGGACTTCTCATTTCAAGCACGGCGCGACCTTGGTTTGGGTTGGCCTCAATGCCTCGGTAGGTGAACATATATCCCAAGAACTTTCCTCCCTGAACTTTGAAGGAACATTTTTCCTAGTTCAGCTGCATATTATGCTTGTGTAACTCAGAGAACGTCTCTTCCAGATCTTGGACGTATGCCTCTGTCTGCTTGGTCTTGACTACCATATCATCCATATAGACCTCCATGTTTCTCTTGATTTACCTGGTGAGGATCTTATCTACTAACCTCTAGTAAGTAGCCCCTACATTTTTCAGGCCAAACGACATCACCCGATAGTAGTAGTTCGCCCCACCTGTGATGAACGTTGTTTTCTCTTCGTCTTTGGGGTCCATACGGATTTGATTGTATCCCGAGTATCCATCCATGAAGCTTAAAATCCTGTATCCTGAAGTTCCATCTACCAAATGATTAATACTAGGTAATAGATAGGGATCTTTAGGACATACCTTGTTCAAATCGGTGAAGTCAACACACATCCGCCATTTACCATTCGACTTCTTTACCATGACCATGTTGGGGACCCAGGTCGGATATTTGACTTCTCTGATAAAATTGGCTGACACAAGCTTATCTGTCTCTTCCTTAATTACATTTCTCTGGTCAGGGCCCATTTTTTGAGGCTTCTAGGAGATGGGCTTGGCATCTGGCTCGATGTTTAAAGAGTGACAAATGATGTTGGGATCGATGCCTGGCATATCTACAGGGCTCCAGGAAAATAGGTCTGCGTTTTCCTTTAGCAGGTTGACGAGGGCCTCTTCAAAGGTTGGGTCAAGAATTACATTAATCCGAGTGAATTGATTAGGGGATGGCCCAACCTGAATGATCTTTAAGGATTCTACTAGCTAGGGTCTCTCATACTTTTTATCGTCACGAGGGTCGAATCCCGCTTATATATCTTCATAAATTATAAAGGTCTCCTTGGGATGGAGGCTCTTGTAATAGCATTCTTGGGCGACCTCTGGATCTACTCTAACGACCCCTACCGTGCCGTCGTCAAGAGGGAACTTCATAGTTAGGTGCATGGTAGAACCTACAACTCCCAGGGCGTTAAGGGAAGGTCGTCCTAGTAATGCGTTGTAGGAGATGGGGAAGTCAACGACTAGGAACTTGACTTTGACCGCTCGACTGTCTCTTCCCTTTCTGAAAGTTGTCCTCAGATAGATGACCCCTAAGACCTGCATAGAGTCACTAAAAAAACTGAGTAAGGTGCCATCACACCTTTTTAACCATCGAGTAGGGAAATTCATCCTCTGGTACGCCTTTAAGTGTAGGATATCTGTTGAGCTTCCCTGATCAACGAGCACCCGTTCCACCATAAAATCTTCAATTCCCATGGTGACCACCATCGGCTCAACTCTATTGGGGCCACCTTTGGGGAAATCCGATCTGTCAAAAGTGATAGCTACTGCATTTGACTCCACCTGCAATAAATTTACTAGACCCAGCCGGTGTGAATGACTCGCGCGGGGCGCCTTGGAATCCACCTAAAATGGTATGGATAACCCTCATTCTGTCCTCTCTCCCCTCTGCAGGCCTCGAGGATTGAGAGCATGGGGCTCTTGACATCTCTCGGGTTTGGAGCTCTACCTGATCAGTGTATTCCCTTCCCCTTTTCTGATTCCCCCCTTTGGTTTATTGTCTTTTCACGTAACGAACCTCGCCAGATGCCCCTGGCGAATTAAATGCTCTATTTGATTGCAGAGGGAGTGGCATTCTTCCATTGCATGGCCTGGGACTCGGTGGTACTCATAATATTTGGTCGTGTCCGACCCTTTCAGCCCTTCTCCTAGGGGTGGTAGCGGGAGGAGCCGAGTGTTGTAAACCTCGTGCATGATCTGATCACAACGATCTTTTAACAGTGTGAAGCTGGTATATCTGGGGGCATTGTAGGCCTCGGCATGCCTGTCTCGGCCCATCCTGGGGCTTCTCTTCTTCTAGTCGGGTCGATGGGTGACCTGATCAGACAAGGTCAATTGATCGGCCTCTCGCTCGTCAATGGTGATGTATCGAGAAGCTCTTGCTTAGAAATCATCCATGTCTTGGGGGGGTTTCTTGGCCAAGGAATCGGTGAACTTGCTTGGTCGAAGGCTAGTTTGTATGGCGAGTAAGGCCACCTCGGTACTGAGATCCCGAATTTGAATGGCTTGCACGAAGAAGCGAGCCATATACTGCTTCAGGGTTTCCCTAGGGAGCTGGTGTCACAACCCGACTTTCTGGACCCGAATCTTGATGTAATCAAGATAAATAATTAATAAAAATACGAGTAAATTTTTCACGTTTGAAGTAACTTTGAAACACCTCAATGATTACACCAAGACTCAAAACATAGAAAACCGAAGAGTGAGATTTAATATTTTATAAATTGATCATAAAATAAATTGCCCATAATTGTATACAAAATAACAGAGTTTACAGCGAAAGAAGAATATGTATACAGGGCACACGCCTAGTCGTATATATGAAGATATGAGAAGAGGCTCGGCAAAGCATGCAAGCATACAACACAAGCCTATTAGGCCATAACCAATCTTACACATAAATCATAAACACATATTGCCCTAAATATATATACACTTGCATCATTATGGTCATACAACATACATCTCCATTATCGATATTCCATAATTGACCATATTCGATTCAAGCTTAAAATCATGTATCATCAATGCTTATACATCCCCAAAATGATTATATAACCAACATCATTATGTCCATCAAATAGGTATGAATTCCAATACCCCAAATACCAATACATCATACACTTATATTATCATTTACAACACATCATCAATTTCAATGGTTATCAAGGCTATAGTGTACATTTTATTCACAATACAATAAATTATAATTGCTGCCGGCCAAGGCATTCTATTACTACTATTTACCTTTCCAAAGCTCTACTTTAAAATATCCTCATCCCATGATATTCCTGCATCAATGCTAAAAATGGACAACATGGGAGAGTGAGTTATACATTCTAAAGATGAATATGAATACAATTGAGATTATGTGTATATGCATATTAACATCATGTATGCTTCGCTAAAATCATCAACAATCATCATAATCTACTCGTTTCAACAATATACATATATCATATTCATCAATTAATTCGTAGCAAAGCAACTACATATACACACCATTTCTTAATGCCACAGTGGGCCAATATTATTGTCAATAACCATAGACAAACAAGCCCCTCATCACACTGGGCCATCACATACAACATCATCATATTCAATATCTTTTAGTTGTGTTCATATTTTACATGTTGTCTTTTAGGTATTCATTTACCCATCTCATCATCATCATATCTCAATCTTAATCATCATCACCTTTTGGCATATCTCCATGCTATTTACAGATGCTCTTAGGCTAATGCATATTCACAATGGAATAAACATCAACAAATACAGATCCGACTGTGGGAATAAACATAAAATCTATGGGTCAAGCATGATCACATACCATGCCCCTACTGCAGTAGTATAATGTGCAACATATTTCATAATGCATGCATAATCATTAATTTTACTAGTACCAAACCGTATCGCCCATCTTGCAACACCGGCCGTTTACACCATGGCCGCGGTAAACAACGTAAACAACATAAAGGTGTTGCGGGCCAACCATGAATTATACCATAGCAGTTGTGATCCAAAGAACCACCAGGGACACCTGCTCCTCAAAAGCCACCCCCCACAAGGGTCAACCACATGCAGCTCCCCGTAGCTTAGCATGGGCAGCGTCGTGACTTACACACCGAGTCATAGGGGAACATCAAGAATGCTCATGCACAGAGCCACCCTCCCACTGGGCCAACCGGGGGAATTCCCTAACATTCCAACACCGACAGCTATGATATGCCATGGATGCAATGCAATGCAAATCAAATACATTCTCACACTATGCATCCTATCATGCCACTCATCAATCATCATCATCATCACCAATACCACCATACAATTCTTAGTGGATTTTATTATTGTTGGTTTTAGCCATTGTTTTCAAGTCTTAAGTGTGGCATTTCATTTCAACATATTTTATATCATACATGCAAACCAATACTTGCAACATTCACAATGGCATCACAAACGTCACATAATATTCATCAATATCACCACATAATCGCTAGTGGATTTTTATCTCATTATTCATCACCATTGTTTCATATATATCAGTGTTGTATTCACAATAATTATTAATATAATTCAAGCTACACATACAAGATCACACTCTTATCACACACCATGGCATTCAATAATTCATCAATAATAACAATCATTCTCTATACGAGGAAATGATCCACAATATCATCCATCATTATTCATTATTGATGTTATCTTTGATTCATCGATTTATAATACATACCACTTCATTTAATCATTCCTTCATTTGTTTCACAATCACATAATAGCATATCTTACAACTCCATTATTACGTTTTCATATGATTCATCACATCATATTATTGGTGGTAAACCCTTGGGTCTTTATAACATATCATAAGCATGTATATATTTTCCAAAGTCTCAATCCATATCACACACCACCAAGATAACACAAGGTGATTATCAAGACATAAAAAAAACATGTACGATCAGTCATACAAACATTCCATGAAGTAAGAAAGCGCAAACCATAACCCAAAAAGCCAGAAAAGTATGTAAAATCCAACATTGGAAAAATTCACTCGTAGTGGGAAAAACTCACTGATAGCGGGAAAAACCCACTGGTCGTGGAGTCCACTGCCAAATGCCCAGAATTTTGAATTTTCCAAAACAGAAAAAACCACTGGCCGTCGAATCCTCTACTGCAAGCACCATTCTACAGCTTTTTGACCCTTCTGATTTTGCCAACTTTGGGACCCCTTTTCACTAGGCTATTCAACTCCAATTTGCATGAAATTTTATATACAACTTACCTACCCTAATATCAATTATATGACAAAGTTTCAAGCCCAAATTCCACCACAATCAACATCTAAGCTATAGGGTAGTTTTATGCATACTTTGGGCAATTTACATGACATACTAAAATACAATTGGCTAAGTTTTTGTCCAAACTTTCCATGGACCTATATTCAAATATATAAATGTGACTTGCTCCAACAAGTCTCATTCAATAAATCATTTCCTAGATCAAGATATGTCCTAGTGGTAAGTCATACCCTTATTGGCTAAGCCAAACATGCCAAATTGTTAACTAAGCCTCTTTGGCCACATCCAACCATGCACACAAGTTTCATACATATATTATGACTTGTAGGTAATCTCTACGTGAGTACTTATCCATTAAATGAAAATATAACCTATCATCTTCCTTGTTTTGTATTCAATTCACAATATTAATAATACACAAGTCATACTTTCATTGCCAATGACTTCATTCAATGAATTATCATTCACCTTATCATTTTAAACATAATCATGGCAAGGCAAGCATGAGCATAATCATATACATCAATCACAAATCATTCAACTCAAGCAATTGAAATGTAAACTCCTCTCCTACCTCGAGAGAAGAATCACAACTCGAATGCTCCAATTGTCCTGCCTCATTGCCCGAAACATAATCTATATACACATATATACATTCAATCAACTTGCCATCATAAGGCATCATAAAAATTCTAATAAACTGTTAACATTATATATTGTTTGTATCAAGTCTTAGCCTTGCTAAAACACCAATTCACATACTTGTGTTAGGTTTCAGGAATTCCTTTCCCAAAACCAAGATTTTCTTAATTCTAAAGGGTCAACCATACCCAACCATAACAACATCACATCCCTTATCAATGTGGCATCTAAATCATCATATAAATCACCCAATTGCCATTATTGTCACACAAATTCATTTAAGCCATCTTCGCTTCATTCAAGCCACCATAAATCAACAATTACATATGGAAACATCATGGCCTAAGTCCTCATCAAATCCTCATCAAAATTCAACAACCTCAAATATCAACTCCTCTAATTCTCCTATATCCTCATATGCATATATCTCTCAAAGTTTGAGATTGGAACCTCATCAAAGTCCAATAACTCTAACAATCATGACCAATCATTCTATTCATCTTTCTTACATATCAAAATCATTCTTATGACAACAAAATTATCAATCTCTTCATCTAGGCCAAAAGCCCCAAAATTATAAACTCTTAAGGATTCCACACAATTTGACAATCATTAATTCCATCAATTCTTATACACCATCACAAGCATATTATCATTATCAAGGTGCCAACCAATGTAAACAGCACACAATATTCCCAATGGTCATCTACCCTATGGTTTGGGTTTCACATGTATAATTCATCGTTCAAATAACACCAACTTAGCTCAAAATTCATCAACATCAATAGTCAATCTCAATACTTCTAAAATTTCATTTTCCTCATATAAATTATTCTAAGGCATCCAAATCTTCAAAATCATCATTTAGGCCAAAAATCCCCAAATCACCTCACTTAAGGTTTTTTCTAAAATCACTAAATCAACCACTACAACCCATTTCATGAATCCTGATGACTCAATAGCCCTCATTCTCATTCATTCACAAAACCATAATCAAAATCACTTCCCAAGCCCTTCAAGCTTAGGGTTCATCATTTCCTTCAACACCCAAAGTTTCTAACATCACCATTTCAAGCCTAACAATATCAAAACCACAAATAGAGGAAAAAGGGTTCAAAGTCTTACCTCATTTCCAAGCCATGGCCAAAATGAAAATGGTGAAGAAGGAAGAGAGGAGACCATGAAATATTTGCCCCACAATGGCATACAAGCCTCATGAATCCATGCTTTGATTTTAATTTTTGCAAGAAAATGGGAGTGGTGTAGATGGTGGACGGTTTTGGAGATGAAGGGGTGGAAGAGAAGAAGAAAAATGAAGATAGATGGAAGAAGAAGAGAAGCCCACAGTTGGGAGAAGAGAGAGGGGAAAAAGATGACCAAAAATTGGTCATTACTCACATGATAAAGCCATGCCTTTTTGCCCTTTTTTCATTGTGTCGTAAAACCCTTTAACCATTGTGTAATAGAGTGTAAAGTGAAGGAGGAGAGAGGGGAAAATTGGATGGTTGAGTGAGGAGAGGAAAAGGGAGTTTTCATTTTCTTTTTAATTCTAATTGGCTCGTATTTTCTCCGTTTAATAATATACGCCGTGTCCAATTAATTATCTCCTTAACACCAAAAATTATTTTAATTATACCATCATAACCACAATAATTTTCTAAGTATTCTAGACCCATCAAATATCCCATTTAGTCAAGTGGGTCCCACATCCTCTGTTAAATCACTGAATTCTGGTAATTCTCAATTTACCAATAATTCACCTCTAATATCTAGTTAATTTTCCCATAATCATTGGACCATACATAATTAATTATTTTTATTCAATAAATTTATTTCCTTCAAAATTTGGGATGTTACAATCCACCCCGCCTAAAAAGAAATTTCGTCCTCGAAATTTGACATCGATATACAACACAAGGCCACACTTCAGGCCGCACACCATTAAGGTTCATCGTCGTCGATAAATAGTATCGGACTTCCTAGAGTCTAACAATATATGATCATCTTCATTCCTTTGTCCCAAGCATAGAATCTCATATATCCAAAGTGAGTCACAACTCATCAATTCTCAATTCATTTGACTTAACTCACACATTCAAATCCAGTACCACCAAATAGACTCAAACGTTCACCATAAGCAATTGTAGCCCTACACTTGCCCAGCTTAAGTGTTGTTGCATCCGACATATAGGAAGGCGTCCCAATCCCGTAGTGGTTACCACAAACACATAAGGTCGGCGCATAAGTGAATGTTGCCACTATGCCTATTGCATATAAAGTCATATTAGGATAAGTACCTTCAATTCTTATCACTCACATTAATCACACTTGCTCAAATATTACCAATCCTCACGAGACTTGATGATAATTCGCATAAGTCCATAATTCAACATGTCCATGTTACATCATCACTACATATAATCCGACGTCAATCACGCCGTATAAATCATCAAATATCAATTACCATAACCATATATAACCATATATGGGTATATTCCCAATTGACTTCTAATCATCACAGGGTAAATACCCTATCCTCGGGCTTCATCCATCCAGAAGCCATAATCAAATAGCCTAAGAACCATTTGTCTCATTCACATATTGCTAGCTTTAAGTCAATTTAAGCTAATTGAGTCACTAAACTCATATTAAGTACACAACCTCAAGGTTATAATAGGGTTCTCAATCGTATAATAAGCTTCCACACTGGTGAATCTTCTCATACATCACAACCCATACTATATCACATCACTACATAGTTTCTATCATCAATATATTCCTTTTGGAATAAAAGGAAGGGTAATAACAGGATCAAATTCCCTTTTACTAACCCATAATCACGCATGTCATCTCTACAACATATCATAGTCCATAGCTATTCTCATGATCACAATGTCAAGGGTATATAATTTAGCCCAAAGTCATACCATAAAATCATATATCATTGCCAATACCACTCATACCCTGAATTTAATATTATCATTCATCAACCGCTTAGGGGTTCACATTCATTATTCGAATCCTATCATATATCGGCTCTAGGATCAATAATTTACCTCATAACTTATTTTACTATGGCTCAATAATTCATAAGGTTTGACCAATCACTAGACTTAGAAAGTCTAAGGGTTACTTACTACTCATTATGGAATACTCCCACAATACACATCATTAGACATGGCTCATAAGACAGCATAAAGCCTAAACCACCATAGGGTCTAATTCCACAAGGTTCGATCTTTCAAGACCACTTCAAGTCATCTAGGGTTACCACATCTAGAGGGTTAAAATTACATTAATCATTCACTCGGTCTTCACATACAAAACCGAGTCTAACCCTAATCTAATACATACGCAATTTCAATTTCATTATTCCATTCACTTATTCGTGTCTCTAATCTAGGGAGACATAACAAATCACTTGTATCATATAATATAAGGTTTTTGTACCAAAGGATATAAAATCCATCTTCCAAAATTAGCTTAATTAATCATTTTGATTTATAAATATCCACATCAAGGAATTCTTTCATTATCATTTATCCAATCGATTTTAACACATGAAATTCTCATATTCGATAAACACACTTTGGCTATAAGCCACAAGCATAACTCATACAAGAGACCTAATCACATAATTCAATTCCAATCATATATATACCAAGGTCTCAACATTCTTGGCCTACTACCATATCAATTCATATTCAATATCTACTATCCATGATCAACACACGGCATAGGTCCATCATCAAATCAATTTTCATTCAATATATCATATCCATGATCACACATGGTATAAATTCATCATCAATTCACGTCATACTCAATATATCAATATCAAATGCATAATATCAATGTATTTGTCATTAGAAGGAAATAGTGTAAGGAACTTGGCCGGACTTACACAAATAACCATATTTATCACATGAGAAATTCACCCACGTATATTCAATCTCATGAATCATTTAGTTTGCTAATGAGTAACTATGCTCCACAAGTGCATCATACAACCTCAGTGATAAAAGGAATACATCCATAACAACAATTATAACATGAATAATCATTCACAAAGAATCCTCAATAAGCATCAATCACAACTCAACTTTAATGATTCACAATAATCCTCAATAAGCAATAATGCCCTTATAATCAATTCACAATTCTTAGACAATTAACCACTCTCCAATTCATATAGGGCAATCAATACCTCAACATATAATCATCCCCTAGATAATTACCACTCTTAAGTCTATATAGAGCATCCACATTTCGACAACGAGCATCAAGTTCCAAGGATCACCAAAAATATCTCACTATTGAGCAATTATGCTCCAATTATCCATAACATCAACTTTAATGTAAAGCAACTACGCTTTGACAATAATTAACAAATCTAATTCAGAGCAAAATACGCTCTGATACCAGCTTGTCACACCCAAACTTTTTGAATCCGAATCTCGATGTAATCAAGATAAATAATTAATAAAAATGTGAGTAAATTTTTGGCATTTGAAATAACTTTGAAACACCTCAACAATTACACCAAGACTCAAAACACAGAAAATCAAAGAGTGAGATTTAATATTTTATAACTGGATCATAAAATAAATCACCCATGATTGTATACAAAATAACAGAGTTTACAGCGGAAGAAGAATATGCATACAGGGCACACGCCTAGTCCCATATATGAAGCTATGAGAAGAGGCTCGGCAAAGCATGCAAGCATACAACACAAGCCTATTAGGCCATAACCAATCTTACACATAAATCATAAACATTCATTGCCCTAAATATATATACACATGCATCATTATGATCATACAAGATACATCTCCATTATCGATATTCCATAATTCACCACATTCGATTCAACCTTAAAATCATGTATCATCAACGCTTATACATCCCTAAAATTATTATATAACCAACATCATTATGTCCATCAAATAGGTATGAATTCCAATACATCATACACTTATATTATCATTTACAACATATCCATCGATTTTAATGGTTATCAAGGCTATAATGTACATTTTATTCACAATACAATAAATCACAATTACTACCGGCCAAGGCATTCCATTACTATTATTTACCTTCCTAAAGCTTTACTTTAAAATATCTTCATCCCATGATATTCCTGCATCAATGCTAAAAATGGACAACATGGGAGAGTGAGTTATATATTTCAAATGACGAATATGAATACAATTGAGATTATGTGTATATGCATATTAACATCATGTATGCTTTGCTAAAATCATCAACAATCATCATAATCTATTTATTTCAACAATATACATATATCATATTCATCAATTAATTTGTAGTAAAGCAACTACATATACACACTATTTCTCAATGCCACAATGGGTCAATATCATTGTCAACAACCATAGACAAACAAGCCCCTCATCACACTGGGCCATCACATACAACATCATCATATTCGATATCTTTTAGTTGTGTTCATATTTTACATGTTGTCTTTTAGGTATTCATTTACCCATATCATCATCATCATATCTCAATCTCAATCATCATCACCTTTTGGCATATCTCTATGCTATATGCAAATGCTCTTAGGCTAATGCATATGCACAATGGAATAAACATCAACAAATGCGGATCCGACTACGGGAATAAACGCCAAATTTATGGGTCAAGCATGATCATATACCATGCCCCTACTACAATAGTATAATGTGTACACATATTTCATAATGCATGCATAATCACCAATTTTACTGGTACCAAACCGCATCGCCCATCTTACAATACCAACTATTTTCACCATGGCCGCGGTAAATAACATAAACAACATAAAGGTGTTGCAGGCCAAACATGAATTATACCATGGAAGCTGTGATCCAAAGGACCACCGGGGACACCTGCTCCTCAAGAGCCACCCCCCACAAGGGTCAACCACATGCAGCTCCCCTAGCTTAGCATAGGTAGCTTCGTGACTTACACACCGAGTCACAGGGGAACATCAAGAATGCTCATGAACAAAGCCACCCTTTGTAACATCCCGAATTTTATAAAAATGAATAATCGATGAGAATAAATAATAAATAATTATAGGTGAGTTGATTTGTGTCCCAAAAATATGGGAATAATGAAATTGGGATTTATTATGGATATTTATAATTTATTGAGTTTATGTGAGATAAAATTTTACCCGATTAGGATATGGGTGTCGGACCAAGTATCTCCGATTGAGATGCCATTGGTCAGGGCTATTAAGAATATTATTGGGAATCCGAATCTATATTCCGAATAATTTTTGGAGTTAGTATTAAGCCCGAACCGAGATCCTGTATGTTGTAAAACGGAAAATTTTAATGAGGGGATTAAAAATTAAAACAAAAACCCTTCTTCTCCTTTCTCTTTTTCGTTGGCCTCTCTCCCCCTCTTTCATTCACTTTTCTTTTCTTCCTCTCCCTCCATTCTTCTTCTCCAAAAATCGTTCACTCTCTCTCTCTCCCTCCATAAATTATTTTTCATCCAAAGGCTTGGGAACTAATGGAATCATGAGGCAAGGAAGGCACTTGGAGCAAAGCTTGGTTCATTTCTTCTCCTTTTCATCTCATTTTCGTTTTGGGGTTTAAGCTTGGAGAATGAGGTAAGATCTTGAACACCCATGGCTCTTGTTTATGGTTTTGAGTCTATTTATGTATTGTGATGGAAGATTGGGTGTTGTTTTGGTGAAAAATGGCTTGAGGAACCAAACCCTAGGTGGGATAACCATTGGGAATTGTTATTGTTGTTGATAATGAATGGGATATATTGTTGTTAGCCTAAGAATGTTGGAAATCATGCATATGAATGGTTAGAATTGATGATTGTGGGTTATTGATGAAAACCCTAGGTTTAGGAATTTGGGGCTTTTGGCCAATTGATAGGTATTAATGATTTATGCTTTAGAATGGGTCTTGGAAAGATTGGGATTGATTATTTATGGTGATGGTTAAGTTTTGATGAAAACTCTTGTCCTAAGAATTTGGGGGAATATATGTATTGTGGTTAGGAAGGTTGACTTGAATGTGGGTAGAAAATACCCAATGTAGGTGTTAATATGAGTATAAAATGATGAATATGAACGCTAAAGCCATGGTGAATGTGAGGGGTTAGTGAAATGAGCACGTGTCTTGATGGGGTCTTAGACCATTGGTGTGCTATATGGGATTGTTGATGGATAATGGTTTGATAGGAGCCAAGTGGCTCATGATGAAATTGAATGGGAAATGGATAGTTTGAGTAATAAGGAACACATTATGAATGATGAGAGTGATATTGATGTCGTTGGACGTAGTTGGCCCTTTGAGATCTAGAGAACCTTGGTTTTGGGAAAAGAATTCCCGAAGCCTAACACAATAGTATGAATTGGTGTTTAGCAAGTTTAGGACTTGATGTTGAGCTTTATGATAAGCTAGCAAATGTTTAGAATTAAGAGGAATGCCTTGAGATGGCTTATTAATTGTATGAATGCATATGTATGTTGTGTAGATTGTATTCCGGACTATGTGGCGGAGCTTTCGGAGCATGCATTCGGATTTCGGCTCTTCCCTCGAGGTAGGAGAGGAGTTATATATTCAAATTGCATGAGTAGTTTGATGGTGATTGTTGTATGTGTTCTATACTCATGCTTGCCTTGCCATGTATATGTATTGAATTAATTGAAATGACAATTTGATAATTATTGAGAATTATTATGATATTCTTGTGATGGGTACAAGTAATTGACTTGCATGTGTGTAAGGCAATTTTGATTGCTATATATATATATGTAATTTGTAATAGTGTGTTGCCACATGTGTGGATTAATATTATGTTTATTGCTATGCCTCTGATATCCATGTGTAGATTACTATGAATGATGTTTGTGGCCATTGAGTGCCAATTATATGAATGATATGCCTTGAGGGGCCTTATGAATGATTATGTATAATTATTGAAATGCCAAATTAAAATATATCCCTAATTGAGAGGGTGAGAAATCCTTGCGAGGTTATTGATGGGCATATGCATTATAGCATTTGCATTCATAGCATGGCATAGCATTGATACTTTGTGGTTGCGATCACAGTGATGAAAGATCCTGCGGGATTCTATGAAGGGAGTACCCCTTGCGAGGCGGGAAACCAACTTGATGATGATATGAGATTGAGCCGGTGGTTGCGATCACCTGGTTGTGAAAAATGAAAGGCCCTGCGGGGACCATTGTATGATGATGAGCCAGTGGTTGCGATCACTTGGTATTTAATATGAAAAAGGGCTTGTGAGCACCTATGATGCCCATGGTTGCGATCATGAGGCGGGAGTACCCCTTGCGAGGCGGGAAACCTATGTGAATTATTGAAACGTGGTTGCGATCACGAGAAAGCTCCTTGCGAGGCTGCTATAGGGAGTACCCCTTGCGAGGCGGGAAACCAATGATTATGAATGATTGATTATGGTGGTTGCGATCACCCGTGATATGAAATTGGATCCGTTGCATATGCATTAAACAGTTGACATATGCATTAGCTTTAAGACCATGGCATTTGAAATAGGATGACCACGAGTGATGAGAAACCCCTTACGAGGAGGTATTTGAGTGAAACTTTAATGAATTAATGATGGTAATAATTATGAAGGCCCTTGTTGATAAGTGGCAAAGTGATGGTGTTTGTGATTGTGTATATGTTGTGCTTATTTATGATATAAATTGCGATTCATGAGGCTTGTATGCCTATTGTGATAATGAGATAATGAATGAATGATAATTTGATGTATATTAGAAAGATTGAAATTGAATGATGAATGTTGATGATTGTGATAGTTGGGGGAATATCCCCGAATGTATGTGAATATAGGTCTATATATATATACAATTATATCTTAGGCATTGCATGCTTATGTAATTATGTAAAATGATGATGGTTGTCTATTAGGCTTATGATAGGCCATGATGTGCCATTGCGTGCTTTGCCGAGCCTTTTCTCATATCGTCATATATGGGACTAGGCGTGTGCCCGGTATACATATTCTTCCGCTATAAACTCTATTATTTTCGTATACCGTTATGGTCAATTTATCTATCGATCCAGCTTAGGGTTATTTAATCTCACTCTTTAGTTTTCTGTGATTTGGGTCTTGGTGTGATCATGGTGGTGTCTTGGAAATGTTTTCAAACGTGAAAAATTTACTCGTATTTTTATTAATTATGACGATCACATCGGGATTCGAGTACAGAAAACTAAGGGTGTTACAACCTGGTATCAGAGCATAAATTTCTCTGAATTGGAATTATTGGTTACTGCCAGAGCATGGCTGCTCTGTGAGGATTTGATATTATGGATGATTGGAGCATGATTGCTCAATGGTGAGATACTTATGGTGATCTTTGGAGCGGGATGCTCATTATTGACATATGGTTGCTTTGTATAGATTAAAGGATGATGATTATCTAGAGCATGATGATATGTTTGAGTATTGATTGCCCTATATGGACTTATGAATGATTAGTTGTCTAAGGATTATGAATTGATTATGAGGGCATAATTGCTTATTGAGGAATTATTGTGAATCATTAGAGTTGAGTCGGGATTGATGCTTAATGAGGACTTTTATGAGATTGTGATTCATAAGACGTGGTTGCTGTTTATTGGGAGTATACCCTTTATCCCTGGGGTTGTATAATGCACTTATGGAGCGTAGTTGCGCATTGATAATCATGAATGAATCATGAGATTAAATATGAGTGAATGGATTTTCTCAATATATGATGGATGTATTTATTGTGTAAGACCGGCCAAGTTCCTTACCCTATTACCTTCAAATGACGAATATATTATTATTGTGCATTGATGTTGATATATATATCATGCAAATTGATTTAACAATAGATCCATGTTGGATGTTAATCATGGAAATGAAATATTGAGATATGAATATGAAATATGAGATATGAATCAATATGATGATGAATTTGTACCATGTGTGATCATGGATATGGTATGTTAGTTATGCATTGATTTAATGATGGACCTATGCCATGTGTTGATTACGGATAAGAGGTATTGAGAAAGAAATTGATATGGTAGTAGACCATACCTATTGAGACCTTGATGTGCATGCGCACCTTATATATAAATTGTAGGTTGGGTCTCTTATATGCATTATGCTTGTGGCGTTTAGCCAAGGAATGCTTGTTAAATGAAATGAAACTCACATGCTTGAGTTGAATGAATAAATAATATTGAGTAATTCCCTAGTATGAGTATGTTTGAATCTAAATGATTGGTTGTGCCATTTGTGAAGGATAGATTTTATATCCTTTGGCACAAGAGCCTTATATATAAAATGATACAAGTGATTTGTTGTATTTCCCTAGATTGGGAATTTGAATATGTCATAAATAATTAAATGTGAAATCGAATACATGTTAGATTGGGGTTGTGTCTCGGTTTTTGGTGTGTGAAAACTGAGTGAATAATTGAATTGATTTTGACCCACTAGGTGTGGTAACCCCAGATGACTTGATGCGATCTTGTATGATCGAACCTTTTGGAATTTGACCCTATAGCGGTCTAGGCTCTACGATGCTCCTATGAGCCATGTTAAATGATTTTATTTGTTGTGGAAGAATTCCACAATGGGTACTAGGTAACCCTTAGACTTCCTAAGTCTAGTGATTGATCGAACCTTATGAATGGTTAAGCCATAACGAAATTAATTGTGAAATACGTTGTTAAAGCTAGAGCTGATATGTAATGGAATACGAATGATAAACGTAACCCCTGATGATTGATGAATAATAATGTTGAATTTGGGGTATAATTGGAATTGATTATGGTATATGATTTTATGAAGTGACCTTGGGCTAAATTGTGTGCCTTAGAGATTATGATCATTGGAATAATTATGGATGACGATATGATTTAGAGATGACATGTGTGATTGTGAGTCGGTGAATAGAAATTTGATCATGTCATTAGCCCTCTATTTTATTTGAAGGGTACTGTATTGATGATGGAAAGCACATAGTGATGTTGTACTATATGAGGTGTAGGTCCAATTCATGGACTTTAGTTGTGACCTATGAGGAGGATCCCTAATGTGAAGGCTTATTATATGATTAAGTAGCCTACTTGATAAGAGTTTGGTGAATCTTTTAAGGCTCGAATTGATTTATAGCCAACAAATATGTAAGCGAGACAAGAATTTTAGGCTATTTGAGCATGGTTTTGGATGGATGAAACCCAAGGATGGGGTATTTACTTTGTGATGACTGAAAATTTATGATCGGTATGCCAAATTAAGATGAATTTGATTAAGATTGATGATCGGTATGGCATGATGGATGCCAAATTAATTGTAGAATGACAATGAAATATGAATATGTTAGTGGTGGACTGGTGAGGATTGTCACCAAGTCTTATATGGAATGGTATCGCTTGAATATGTGTGACCGATATGAGCAATGGGAATACGAAGTATTGGTCCCGATACGGCCTTACATGCTATAGGCATCGTGGCAACATGCACATATGCGCCGAATTTATGTGTTTGTGGTAACCACTACGGGATTGGGACGCCATCCTGTATGTCGGATGTAGCAACACATAGGCCGGCCAGGTGTAGGGATTGTAACTGCTTATGGTGAATGTATTGAGCCTATCTGGTCATACTGAGTATGAACATGTGAGCTCTGGTGAGTGAGTCGTGATCGATGACATATGACACGCTTGGATATAGACAATTTTATGCTAAGAATGTTGACATGATGGTAAACATGCTTTGATGGACTTTGAGAAGTCCGATGCTACTTCGTGATATTATTGAACTCTATTGGTGTGTGGCCGAAGTGTGGCCTTATGGTGTATGTCGATGTTAAACTTCGAGGACGAAGTTTCTTTTTAGGAGGGGTGGATTGTAACATCCCGAATTTTATAAAAATGAATAATCGATGAGAATAAATAATAAATAATTATAGGTGAGTTGATTTGTGTCCCAAAAATATGGGAATAATGAAATTAGGATTTATTATGGATATTTATAATTTATTGAGTTTATGTGAGATAAAATTTTACCCGATTAGGATATGGGTGTCGGACCAAGTATCTCCGATTGAGATGCCATTGGTCAGGGCTATTAAGAATATTATTGGGAATCCGAATCTATATTCCGAATAATTTTTGGAGTTAGTATTAAGCCCGAACCGAGATCCTGTATATTGTAAAACGGAAAATTTTAATGAGGGGATTAAAAATTAAAACAAAAACCCTTCTTCTCCTTTCTCTTTTTCGTTGGCCTCTCTCCCCCTCTTTCATTCACTTTTCTTTTCTTCCTCTCCCTCCATTCTTCTTCTCCAAAAACCGTTCACTCTCTCTCTCTCCCTCCATAAATTATTTTTCATCCAAAGGCTTGGGAACTAATGGAATCATGAGGCAAGGAAGGCACTTGGAGCAAAGCTTGGTTCATTTCTTCTCCTTTTCATCTCATTTTTGTTTTGGGGTTTAAGCTTGGAGAATGAGGTAAGATCTTGAACACCCATGGCTCTTGTTTATGGTTTTGAGTCTATTTATGTATTATGATGGAAGATTGGGTGTTGTTTTGGTGAAAAATGGCTTGAGGAACCAAACCCTAGGTGGGATAACCATTGGGAATTGTTATTGTTGTTGATAATGAATGGGATATATTGTTGTTAGCCTAAGAATGTTGGAAATCATGCATATGAATGGTTAGAATTGATGATTGTGGGTTATTGATGAAAACCCTAGGTTTAGGAATTTGGGGCTTTTGGCCAATTGATAGGTATTAATGATTTATGCTTTAGAATGGGTCTTGGAAAGATTGGGATTGATTATTTATGGTGATGGTTAAGTTTTGATGAAAACTCTTGTCCTAAGAATTTGGGGGAATATATGTATTGTGGTTAGGAAGGTTGACTTGAATGTGGGTAGAAAATACCCAATGTAGGTGTGAATATGAGTATGAAATGATGAATATGAACGCTAAAGCCATGGTGAATGTGAGGGGTTAGTGAAATGAGCACGTGTCTTGATGGGGTCTTAGACCATTGGTGTGCCATATGGGATTGTTGATGGATAATGGTTTGATAGGAGCCAAGTGGCTCATGATGAAATTGAATGGGAAATGGATAGTTTGAGTAATAAGGAACACATTATGAATGATGAGAGTGATATTGATGTTGTTGGACGTAGTTGGCCCTTTGAGATCTAGAGAACCTTGGTTTTGGGAAAAGAATTCCCGAAGCCTAACACAATAGTATGAATTGGTGTTTAGCAAGTTTAGGACTTGATGTTGAGCTTTATGATAAGCTAGCAAATGTTTAGAATTAAGAGGAATGCCTTGAGATGGCTTATTAATTGTATGAATGCATATGTATGTTGTGTAGATTGTATTCCGGACTATGTGGCGGAGCTTTCGGAGCATGCATTCGGATTTCGGCTCTTCCCTCGAGGTAGGAGAGGAGTTATATATTCAAATTGCATGAGTAGTTTGATGGTGATTGTTGTATGTGTTCTATACTCATGCTTGCCTTGCCATGTATATGTATTGAATTAATTGAAATGACAATTTGATAATTATTGAGAATTATTATGATATTCTTGTGATGGGTGCAAGTAATTGACTTGCATGTGTGTAAGGCAATTTTGATTGCTATATATATATATGTAATTTGTAATAGTGTGTTGCCACATGTGTGGATTAATATTATGTTTATTGCTATGCCTCTGATATCCATGTGTAGATTACTATGAATGATGTTTGTGGCCATTGAGTGCCAATTATATGAATGATATGCCTTGAGGGGCCTTATGAATGATTATGTATAATTATTGAAATGCCAAATTAAAATATATCCCTAATTGAGAGGGTGAGAAATCCTTGCGAGGTTGTTGATGGGCATATGCATTATAGCATTTGCATTCATAGCATGGTATAGCATTGATACTTTGTGGTTGCGATCACAGTGATGAAAGATCCTGCGGGATTCTATGAAGGGAGTACCCCTTGCGAGGCGGGAAACCAACTTGATGATGATATGAGATTGAGCCGGTGGTTGCGATCACCTGGTTGTGAAAAATGAAAGGCCCTGCGGGGACCATTGTATGATGATGAGCCAGTGGTTGCGATCACTTGGTATTTAATATGAAAAAGGGCTTGTGAGCACCTATGATGCCCATGGTTGCGATCATGAGGCGGGAGTACCCCTTGCGAGGCGGGAAACCTATGTGAATTATTGAAACGTGGTTGCGATCACGAGAAAGCTCCTTGCGAGGCTGCTATAGGGAGTACCCCTTGCGAGGCGGGAAACCAATGATTATGAATGATTGATTATGGTGGTTGCGATCACCCGTGATATGAAATCGGATCCGTTGCATATGCATTAAACAGTTGACATATGCATTAGCTTTAAGACCATGGCATTTGAAATAGGATGACCACGAGTGATGAGAAACCCCTTACGAGGAGGTATTTGAGTGAAACTTTAATGAATTAATGATGGTAATGATTATGAAGGCCCTTGTTGATAAGTGGCAAAGTGATGGTGTTTGTGATTGTGTATATGTTGTGCTTATTTATGATATGAATTGCGATTCATGAGGCTTGTATGCCTATTGTGATAATGAGATAATGAATGAATGATAATTTGATGTATATTAGAAAGATTGAAATTGAATGATGAATGTTGATGATTGTGATAGTTGGGGGAATATCCCCGAATGTATGTGAATATAGGTCTATATATATATACAATTATATCTTAGGCATTGCATGCTTATGTAATTATGTAAAATGATGATGGTTGTCTATTAGGCTTATGATAGGCCATGATGTGCCATTGCGTGCTTTGCCGAGCCTTTTCTCATATCGTCATATATGGGACTAGGCGTGTGCCCGGTATACATATTCTTCCGCTATAAACTCTATTATTTTTGTATACCGTTATGGGCAATTTATCTATCGATCCAGCTTAGGGTTATTTAATCTCACTCTTTAGTTTTCTGTGATTTGGGTCTTGGTGTGATCATGGTGGTGTCTTGGAAATGTTTTCAAACGTGAAAAATTTACTCGTATTTTTATTAATTATGACGATCACATCGGGATTCGAGTACAGAAAACTAAGGGTGTTATACCCTTCCACTGGGCCAACTGGGGGAATCCCCTAACATTTCAACACCAGCAGCTATGATATGCCATGGATGCAATACAATACAAATCAAATGCATTCTTACACTATACATCCTATCATGCCACTCATCAATCATCATTATCATCACCAACACCACCATACAATTCTTAGTGGATTTTATTATTGTTGGTTTTAGCCATTGTTTTCAAGTCTTAAGTGTGGCATTTCATTTCAACATATTTTATGTCATACATGCAAGCCAATACTTGCAACATTCATAATGGCATCACAAACGTCACATAATATTCATCAATATCACCACATAATCGCTAGTGGATTTTTATCTCATTATTCATCACCATTGTTTCATATATATCAGTGTTGTATTCACAATAATTATTAATATAATTCAAGCTACACATACAAGATCATACTTGTATCACACACCATGGCATTCAATAATTCATCAATAATAACAATTATCCTCTATACGAGGAAATGATCCACAATATCATCCATCATTATTCATTATCGATGTTATCTCTGATTCATCAATTTATAACACATACCACTTCATTTAATCATTCCTTCATTGGTTTCACAATCACACAAGGGTATATCTTACAACTCTATTATTACGCTTTCATATGATTCATCACATCATCTTATTGGTGGTGAACCCTTGAGTCTTCATAATATATCATAAGCATATACATATTTCCTAAAGTCTCAATCCATCTCACACACCACTAAGACAACACAAGGTGATTGTCAAGACATAATCAAAACATGTACGATCAATCATACAAACATTCCATGAAGTAAGAAAGCGCAAACCATAACCCAAAAAGGTATAATAGTATGTAAAATGCAACTTTGGAGAAATCCACTGGCAGTGGGAAAAACTCACCAGCAGTGGGAAAAACCCACTGGTCGTGGAATCCTCTGCTGTAAACACCATTCTACAGCTTTTTGACCTTTATGATTTTGCCAACTTTGGGACCCCTTTTCACTAGGCTATTCAACTCCAATTATCATGAAATTTTATACAACTTACCTACTCTAATATCAATTATGTGACAAAGTTTCAAGCCCAAATTCCACCACAATCAACATCTAAGCTATAGGGTAGTTTTATGCATATTTTGGGCAATTTACATGACATACCAAAATACAATTGGCTAAGTTTTTGTCCAAACTTTCCATGGACCTATATTCACATATATAAATGTGACTTGCTCCAACAAGTCTCATTCAATAAATCATTTCCTAGATCAAGATATGTCCTAGTGGTAATTCATGCCCTTATTGGCTAAACCAAACATGCCAAATTGCAAATTAAGCCTCTTTGGCCACATCCAACCATGCACACAAGTTTTATACATATATTATGACTTGTAGGTAACCTCTACTTGAGTACTTATCCATTAAATGAAAAGATGACCTATCCCCTTCCTTGTTTTGCATTCAATTCACAATATTAATAATACACAAGTCACATTTTCATTGCCAATGACTTCATTCAATGAATTATCATTCACCTTATCATTTTAAACATAATCATGGAAAGGTAAGCATGATCATAATCACATACATCAGTCACAAATCATTCAACTCAAGCAATTAAAATGTAAACTCCTCTCCTACCTCGAGAGAAGAATCACAACTCAAATGCTCTGATTGTCTTAGCCTTGCTAAAACACCAATTCACATACTTGTGTTAGGTTTCGGGAATTCCTTTCCCAAAACTAAGATTTTCTAAATCCTAAAGGGTTAACAATACCAAACCATAACAACCTCACATCCTTTATCAATGTGGCATCTAAATCATCATATAAATCACCCAATTGCCATTATTGTCACACAAATTCATTTAAGCCATCTTAGCTTCATTCAAGCCATCATAAATCAATAATTCCACATGGAAACATCATGGCCTAAGTCCTCATCAAATCCTCATCAAAATTCAACAACCTCAAATATCAACTCCTCTAATTCTCCTATATCCTCATATACATATATCTCTCAAACTTTGAGATTGGAACCTCATTAAAATCCAATAACTCTAACAATCATGACCAATCATTCCATTTATCTTTCTTACATATCAAAATCATTCTCATGACAACAAAATCATCAATCTCTTCATCTAGGCCAAAAGCCCCCAAATTATAAACTCTTAAGGATTCCACACAATTTGACAATCATCAATTCCATCAATTCTCATACACCATCACAAGCATATTATCATTATCAAGGTGCCAACCAATGTAAACAACACACAATTTTCCTAATGGTCATCTACCCTATGATTTGGGTTTCACATGTACAATTCATCATTTAAATAACACCAACTTAGCTCAAAATTCATCAACATTAATAGTCAATCCCAATACTTCTAAAATTTCATTTTCCTCATATAAATTATTCTAAGGCATCCAAATCTTCAAAATCATCATTTGGGCCAAAAATCCCCAAATCACCCCACTGAGGGTTTTTTTTTAAATCACTAAATTAACCACTACAACCTATTTCATGAATCTTTATGACTCAATAGCCCTCATTCTCATTCATTCACAAAACCATCATCAAAATCACTTCTCAAGCCCTTCAAGCTTAGGGTTCATCATTTCTTTCAACACCCAAAGTTTCTAACATCACCATTTCAAGCCTAACAACATCAAAACCATAAATAGAGGAAGAGGGGTTCAAAGTCTTACCTCATTTCCAAGCCATGGCCAAAATGAAAATGGTGAAGAAGGAAGAGAGGAGACCACCAAATATTTGCCCGACAATGTCATACAAGTCTCATGAATCCATGCTTTGATTTAAATTTTTGCAAGAAAATGGGAGTGGTGTACGTGGTGGACGGTTTTGGAGATGAAGGGGTGGAAGAGTAGAAGAAAAGCCCACGGTTGGGAGAAGAGAGAAGGGAAAAAGATGACTAAAAATTAGTCATTACCCATGGGATAAAGCCATGTCTTTTTGCCCTTTTGTCCATTATGTCATAAAACCCTTTAACCATGTGTAATAGAGTGAAAAGTGAGGGAGGAGAAAGGGGAAAATTAGACGGTTGAGTGAGGAGAGGAAAAAGGAGTTTTCATTTTCTTTTTAATTCCAATTGACTCGTATTTTCTCTGTTTAATAATATACGCTGTGTCCAATTAATTATCTGCTCAACACCAAAAATTATTTTAATTATACTACTAGAACCACAATAATTTTCTAAGTATTCTACACCCATCAAATATCCAATTTAGTCAAGTGACTCCCACTCCATTTGTTAAATCATTTAATTCCAGTAATTCTCAATTTACCGATAATTCACCTCTAATGTCTAGTTAATTTTCCCATAATTATTGGACCATAAATAATTAATTATTTTTATTCAATAAATTTATTTCCTTCAAAATTTGAGATGTTACAGTTGGCACAGGTTCACCAAGCTGTGTGAAGTTTACTACACGACTCTGCTGGTAGAAAATTGGTTAAGGAACTTCTTACTGAGATTGAAAAAATAGGAGACACTCTTCTAAGGAAGATGAGAGAACTAGTGGAGGGCCGACCTGGTCAAGGTTATGGGGAATGTTTGGCAAAAGAGGGAATCTGATGCTCTTGTAACCAACATGGTATTGGTGTACATGGTAAGATGCTCCTCTAAGTCTCCCCTACCGTCATATTTTTCCATAGAGTGTGGCTTATAATTTGGGGGGGTTGGAGCATTCATAATTTGGTTAGACCAAGGATGGGTAGCTAAGGGGAGCTCAGGTTCATATCGTGTGGTTTCTTGTGTCTGGTAGGAGGCACAGTCATTGGCCTTCCGCTGAGAGGATCGGCCCTTGTTGTTGCTAGAGGCTTCTCACTCACCGTCACTTTGCCCTGAAGTTCTGTGTTCTCCTGTTGTAAATTGGCCACTGTCCTCTAAAGGGTGTCTACCATGTTGGTTAATCATTGTATTTGGTCGTCATGATGGGATGAATCCGGGCGACATCCACCATCTTCCTCATGTCGAGTGTGTCGGGTATTAACCATGGCTGCGATTAGGATTAAGCTCTAGGGTTAGAGAGAGTGATGTAGGATCCGTTTTATCGGGTCCCATGGTGGGTGCCAAAATGTTCACACACAGAAAGAAGGCACAAAACCCTAGAGAATTTTCCTAGGGATTAGGTTTATTATCTCTCTATAATGTGTTACTTAAGTTACCTCAAACGGTTATACGTCATATATGTACTTAGGCTACAAACATGGGCCTGGCCCATTAAGCTACCACTGAGGCAGTCATCCTTTTACCAACGTGGTAGGGATTACAAGCGTCATGGGGCCTGCCCACAATCCCACAGAGGGAACAGTGATCATTTCAACTTGTTTCTTTCTCAAAAGCTTATAATTTTCATAAGTGTTGAAAAATCTTTGAACAAAATATCATAGTTTTCTTTGAGTTCAAGATAACTTACTTTCTCTAAGTCTGAATCACTTGAGCTGGCTTCAGAATCTGAGTTTGGATTAGCCATGAGACAGATTTAAGCAGACTCATTTTCCTCTTCAGACTCACTTGAACTTGAGGAGTTCTCATCATCCTATGTAATGAGTCATTTTTGCTTCTTGAAGAACTTCATTTTCTCTCTTTTGTCCTTCTTGTCTTTGTTAAAGAAGGGACATTCCGCCTTCATATGTCCAGGCTTTCTGCAATTGAAATATTCCAAAGTTGATTTAGATTATTTACCTTTTTGATCTTTCTTATGAAATTTCTCAGGTCTGCCTTTCTTCTTCTTTAGCATCCTATCAAATATCTTTGTTATGAGAGCAAAATTTTCATTTGTATCTTTATTGCACTCATCTGAATTTAAGTATGAGCTTGGAAACACTACAACTTTAAGAGCTTTAGACTTGCAGGAGTCTACTGACTTTAAAGCAATACTATTAGAGGTGGTAGGTTTGGTAACCTATTTCTACTTCAACTTTATTTCGTGAACTCTGAGCACACCAAGGAGTTCATCAATGTTGAAGGTGCTAAGATCTCTAGGCTCATCAAGGGCTGAGCATTTGGTATCAAACTTTTCAAGCAGCCTTCCAAGGAGTTTGAAATTTATGTCCTTAATGGATAAGGTTACCCCCAGAGCCTAAAGTTCGTTTAATAGAGTTTTGAATCCTCCAAACATCTTACCAATGGTCTCGTGCTCCTTCATCTTGAAGTTGTCACACTGCTTTGTCAATGGTATCTTCTTTGGTCTTTCCACGTTGGAGGTTCCCTTTTAGTTTCTTTGAAGCGCGTCACAGACTTCCTTTGTAGTTTTGTAACTGAACACCTTATTGTATTCAGACTTATTTAAAACACATATAATATGGAATCTAGCCTTTGCATTAGCCTTCATCTTTCTAATCTTAGTTGTTGTCTATAGATATTTGGTCTTAGGCTTTCCATCTTCATCAACAAGCACAAGACTATCTCTATTTGTGATGATTCCCCATAGATTGTACTGAGTATACTTGATGAACATTTCTATCCTGTCTTTCCAGTAGGGATAGTCTTCCCCAAGGAAGGCTGGAGGTCCATTTACAAAGGAACTTTCAGCTACAAGATAATCTTGTTGAGAATCTACCATGGATCTTGTATCCTTTACACTCGTGGGAGTGTTCAACCCAAAAGAAAGCTCTAATACCAATTGATGGTTCAGAGTCAGACTTAGAATGGGGGGTTGAATAAGTCTAAGACTCCTTTTATGGAATATAACTTTTTAAACAAAAATGGCAGCTGACTTTAAATAACAACAACTCAGACTAAAGAGATAAGGGATAAAGAGATCAGGCACAATAGATTCATACTGGTTTACTTCCAAACAATGAAGCTACATCTAGTACCTTCAAACTTGAAGGATTTTCACTATGTAAAAACATCTTTTTATAAACACAACATAACCTATGCCTCAAGTATTCTTGACTCTAGGTATTTCTGGCTTAAACCCAAGTATTTTTTCAACAAGCCACTCTTGGCTCAATACCCAAATATTCTTTCAAAAGCCTCTTCAGGCCAACAATGTTTCCCTCAAGAAACACTAGTATGAAAAGTGGATATAACAACTGGATATAATCAAGGGTTAAAGTGGATTAGTGATAAAAGAATACATGGTGGCATTTTTGACGTTATAAGGTAAACAATATAATCAAGGGTGGTGAATAACCATGGTTAAAATACCATATAACCATGTTTACATGGACAACCGTGGTTGTAGGTTTCAAGGGTAACTATATAATCATGGATAATATCAAAACCGTGATCGTATACATAAATATATAATCATAGTTGTATTTCCAATCCTGGATATATAGTTTAGGGTTTAGGGTATATCCGTTGGGGACTATATACCACGATTGACTCTACAACCGTGATTATATATTGATGGATACAATCACGGTTATGGTTTTAACCGTGGTTATAGAGTTAATATTTAACCACGGGTATTAGTGTAACCATGATTATATATGTAATATAATCACGGTTGCAAGGGGATCCATGATTATATATCTTTTCAAAAACTTCAAAAGCCATGCACGATAGCCTTTTTTCACTTTCTCATTCTTCTTTCGCGCTGGTTCTCATCTTCTCTAATCATTTTGAGCTACTGATAACATCTGTGCCTCCCATTTTTGCTCTTGTTTCCTTCTTCTTGCACGTTGCTTGTTGTCGCGACCGGGATCGCGGTGGCACGGCCGACCCTAAAACATATTTAAAACGTGTTCCGAAATCTTTTCTAAAAGAAAACAGGGAGTCGCCACCAATATTTTTTTTTAAGGATAAAATACCGGGAAAACCTTTCGTTAAAGCATTGGTCATAAAAATGAAATTCCAAATTCGGGAGTCTAATTACAGGTGAGGAAGGTATTAGCACCTCACAACTGTCCTTTATAAAAACGGTTACCTTAATATGATAGCGCGCATTATAATTAGCCCAGAAATTATTTTAACTCCTTCAAAAAAGAAATATACGATATGACAAAGTATACAAAAATAAACAAAAATAGGCACGGAATTTTTACATGAGATTAACAGGACGTCTCGTCCAAATTAACCTCGCTCCACCTTTTTAAAAAAAGATATTATAAAAAGTGAGATTAACAGGATGTCTCGTCCAAATTAATCTCGCTCCTCCCTTTTTAAGAAAATAATAATAATAATAATAATTACAATTTTTAGGCTAGTCCAAATAGAATGTGTGAAGTACTCATTCTTGTTAATATTTGTTATGAATCTTGGTAAGGGGTTAACTCAATCAATGGAAATTAATTAAAAATTGGAAAGGAAATGGATCCATCAAATAACAGTTAATTTGACAGAAAAAATAAATAAATGTAAGTATTGAAAATGAGGAACAAATCCTGATGGGAGACTAATCCAATCAATGGAAATTAATTACTAATTGAAAAGGAAACAGAGCCATCGAACATCAATTAATTTGATAGAAAAATAAATAAATACAAGCATTAAAAATGGGGACCAGAGTGGGACCGGTGTGGTGAGAGAGGGCTGGATGATGGTGTGGGTTTAAGAGGAGCTGGACAGTATGGATTTTAGAGGAGCTGGACGGTGTTGTGGGTTTTTTGAGGAGCTGGATGGTGTTGTGAAGGGAGAACAGGACGCTGGTGTGAAGGGAGAACAGGTGGGTAACGGTGTTGAGTGGGAACTGGGTGCTGGTGTGAAGGAAGAACGGGTGGGTGACGGTGTGACGAGGAGCTGGACGGTGTAAAGGAAATGAAGATAGAGTTTTTTACTCAAAGAAAAAGCTTCAAAATCCTCCCCCCATTTTCCTCTTTCATTGAGGTATTTATAGAGATCTGGACGTCAATAATCACGGGGAACGGTGGCTAGTGGGACTTCTTTATTATTTTCTTTTTTGTCTTGTTGCCAGCCGCCCCACGAGATTAACAAATCAACTTGGATGGTGCTTTGGGGTGTGATGGAGAAACAACCTGGACCTTGACAACCATAGGGAGCGGCGACTAGTGGGAATTCTTTATTATTTTTTCTTTTGTCTTATTGCCAGCCGCCCCCCTTAATTCAAGGATCCACTTGGATGGTGGGGTTCCAAGTTAGCATGGGCAAACGGTGGAAATATGGAACTGGCGTTCTTCTTGTGACTCGGATTAGTGTCTCAGCCAGTATCCATCTTCAGTGGGAATTAATCCGAGCGGAACAGATGCTCTTATATATAAAAGACCGAGTGAAAGCTTGAACTGGAGGTCCGATCTGACTTTTGATACTCGGTGTGTTGGCTTGAGTTCACAGATTATTAACTCAGAAATCCGTTTCCGAGAAGTATTCATCAGGGCCTCCATTCATTCAGAATTGCTTCAATCAGAGGTGCTTTGCTCGAAAATTGTTTCTGCTTGAAGCACTCAACTGGAATTGCTTCATTGCTTGAAACATTCATTCGGAATTGTTTCAAAAGAGACTCACTCGGAGATCATTTGCTCGGAGGTGCCTTTGCTTGAAGCACTCAACCGGAATTGCTTCACTGCTTGAAACATTCATTCGGAATTGTTTCAAAAGTGACACACTCGGAAAGTCTTCGTTTAAAATTGATTCAATCGGCACTTCAAAAATATTTCACTCGGCTATGTCTTTGGCCGATAAGTCAGAACTATTTTTTGCTTAAAATTGATTCAATCAGGAACTCTTCATTCAAATGCCTCAGCCCGAGGGGTATTCCTTCGAAATTAAGCTCTTTCTTCACCCGGAAGCACATCACTGGAATTGAACCACTCGGAGAAACCTTGCTCGGATATATTGCTTGGGAGTAATTCAGTCGAGAACAACCCTTTCTTTGCTCCTTGAAATGATCCACTCGGACACATTCATCTAAAGTCAAACTTGCCTTTCACTCGGAATTGCTTTAATCGTGCATCAACCCATTCGGACGTATTCACTCGGAAGTCTGACTTGTTTTTCACTCAGAATGGCCTCAATCGTCAATCAACCCATTCGAACGTATTTACTCGGGAGTCAGACTTGCTTTTTACTCAGAATGGCTTCAATCGTCCATCAACCCATTCAGACGTATTCACTCGGGAGTCAGACTTGCTTTTTACTCAGAATGGCTTCTATCGTCAATCAACCCATTCGGACGTATTCACTCGGGAGTCGGACTTATTTTTCGCTCAAAATGGCTTCAACCGTCAATCAACCAATTCGGACGTATTCGCTTGAGAGTCGGCCTCAGAATGGCACTTGGGAATCTGGGCCGAAAGAGGCTCATTACCGGTCGGACCTTTTCCTTGCTTGAAAGGACATTTTCTCTGAAACATACCACTCGAAAAAACCTGATCTTTGCTCGAGAATGCCATCTTTTCCAAATCACACCACTCGGAGACCTGTTCTTTGCTCGAGAATGCCATCTTCTCTGAATCACACCACTCGGAGACCTCCTTGTTCAACAAGTGTTTATTAAGGGGCTTCCTTTGCTCGGACATATATCTTTGGGAGGTATTTACTCAAAGTCGGTCCCTTTTTCACTCAGAGTGGCTTCAATCGAGAATCTTCCACTCGGATTTATCTCTAACTGGGAAGTATTCATTCAAGGTCAGCCATTTTTCATTTGGAGTGGTTTCCCTCGGGAATTTTCCACTCAAAAACACCCCACCTGGAGACAATCCACTCGGCAACGTCTCACTCGGAGACTCCCTACTCAGAAATGATCATTCTGAGTCATCCTACTCAGAAATGACCATCCAGAGCCTTTTCCTTGTTCGGAAATAACTCCCTCAGAGGCAGCCTACTCAGACACGTGTCAGTCAGAAACAGCTCACTCGGATATTTCACTCGGAAACAACTCACTCGGATTTTTCACTCAGAAACAGCTCACTCAGATTTTTCACTCGGAAATCTTACAGCCAAGAGGATTAGTCAGAATTGAAGCTCAGTTCTCTCTCGGAGATCCTTTCGCCTGGGAATATTACTCAGAGTTGAAGACAATCTTGAACCCGAGCATAAGCCCTCGGTAATTCTTAAGGCACATCCCTACTCTTGGTGAAACCTGACCGGACTGAGATAGGTGTTCACAGATGCCCCTCTTTACTTCTTTTTCATGAGAAAAGCATGAAGTTTCTTCTTGCTTTTGAAATGGAAAGGGAGTAAAGACGTGAACACGATTGTCGAAGTCAATGCCGACTTTAATAACCAGGAGTACCAGATAAGGGGGGAAAACCTAGGAATTGACACTTGAAGCTCCTTTTTTTTATTTCTTTTTTTTTATTTCTTTTTTTATTTTTTTTGAAATTCTTTTTTTATTGACATAAAGGATTACCCTAGTATCTTGAGTGGCCTAGAAATGGGCATCTGAAGCTTTGGAGAAAAATGAATGAATTGGGGTGCGCTCAGAAATTGTCTAGGCAGGATTTCTAAGTCCATGACTGGAAAGTAAACGGTGTAGGTATTGCCTCTCAGTAGACGGCAGAAGTAAAGGTGAGGGTGTCACCTCTCGGTGGACAGCAGAAGTAAAGGTGAGGATGTTGCCTCTCGGTGGACAGCAAAAGTAAAGGTGAGGGTATTGCCTCTCGGTTGACTAGAAAAGTAAAAGGTGAGGGTGTTGCCTCTCGGTGAACTGGAAAAGTAAAGGTGAGGGTGTTGCCTCTCGGTTTACAAAAAAAGGAAAGGTGAGGGTGTGGCCTCTCGGTTGACAGGGAAAGTAAAGGTGAGGGTGTTGCCTCTCGGTTGACAGGGAAAGTAAAAGGTGAGGGTGTTGCCTCTCGGTTGACTAGAAAAGTAAAAGGTGAGGGTGTTGCCTCTCGGTTGACTAGAAAAGTAAAAGGTGAGGGTGTTGCCTCTCGGTGAGCTGGAAAAGTAAAGGCGAGGATGTTACCTTTTGGTGAACAGATTGGGGTTGACCCTTGGTTGAGAGATCTGGGGGTTAACAGGACGTCCCGTCCAAATTAACCAGGATTTAGAGCTTTGGGGTGATGCCCCAATTTGAGATGATTGGAAGAATCTTAAGGTACTGCCCTTTGATTGAAGGAATGAGAGCTGGGGTGATGCCCCAGTTTCTGGAAATGCTGAAGAAGTTAGGGGTACTGCCCCTTGACAGAGAGAAACCTAGGGTGATGCCCCAATTGAAGGAATTTTGGGGGGGTTGCCCCTTTACTGGAAGAGTGATCTGGGGAGATGCCCCAGTTTGAGTTTTTTTTTATCTCCCTTTTTTTTTCAAAACTCGAGGTACTGTCCCTTGATTGAAGGAAGGAGAGCTGGGGTGATGCCCCAGCTTGAGCCTCTTTGGTGATTCGGGGTACTGCCCCTTGACTAGAAGAGAAATCTGGGGAGATGCCCCAGTTTGAGCTCTTTTTTTTTGGTGAGAAGAGTGTGATGGGTGCTAGTTTTGTAATGGTGCACTCACTGGGGAAGGATAAGTTTTCTTAAGCCTGATCAAAAAAATATCCTGGTTGGGGGAGCTGAGTCCATTTTATGGTTTTCCTCGGGAGGGACCCTCATTCTATGTTCCACTTAGGTACGAATGGTGGGTCTCGCTGGGGGAAAGCTTTGGCGAATACCTACTTTTGGATGATGGATTCTAGTTGTCCCTTTAACAAGAAAGTGAGTTAGTATAAAAAGACTTACAAGTAAATCTTCCTTGGCGACTGGCTTTTTAAGGTAACTCATGGATGAAATAGAAACATCCTCTGACTTTGGGCGAGCGTATTTAGCGGAGATGGTTATGCTTATACCAAGCGAAGTCTGGAGCTAGGATGCATCTTGTTCCCCATAACTTTACGTTCTGTCGTTTTTAATTTCAATTTCAAAAATTTCTTTTAGGCAAAAACTTGTTTATTCATAAAATTTAGCCATGAACACATGTAGGAAGAAGGGAGAATTTTATTTACAAACATCAGGTATGTACAATGGTGATGAAAATAATATTAAACATAGAGATGTGATAAGATATAAAGAATTGAAGGCAAGTAGAAAAGGGGAAGGCTCATATATCCTCTAGTGATCTTCTGAGAGCAATAAAAAACTTGACCCTTTATCACGACTTCGTGTTCATCCTTTGATTTTGCTTCTGAGGGCGTAATTTGACAACGACCCCAATCCCACATTTTGACTTCCTTTGCTTTCGGCTTGAAGGGTTTATGTTGCAGAGTCATGCTTGTGATTCAGTCTGAACCGCCTTCTGAGGTTTTCGGCTCATCTTGCTGCTCTATCTTTTGCCTAGGTCGCATTTTCAGGTTTTCGAACCTAGCAAGCTTTTTTCTTTTTTTCTTTTTTTTATGCAAAGTATTTCTTCACTGCATCGGCATTGACAGACATTGGCAGGTCGTCTCCATCCATGTTGGTGAGTGTGAGAGCTCCTCCAGAAAAAGCCTTCTTTATAACATATGGTCCTTCGTAATTAGGTGTCCATTTCCCTCGGACATCTTTCTGAATTGGCAAAATCTTCTTGAGGACCAAATCCCCTTCTTGGAACTGTTGGGGGCGTACTTTCTTTTTGTATGCCCGTTTCATGCGCTTTTGATACAATTGCCCACGGCAGAAGGCAGTTAACCTCTTCCCGTCGATCAGATTCAGTTGGTCATATTTAGCCTGGATCCATTCAACTTCTTCCAGTTTGGCATCCATGATCACCTTAAGGGATGGGATTTCCACTTCAAATGGTAGTACAGCTTCCATTCCGTAGACCAAAGAAAATGGGGTTGCCCCAATTGAGGTTCGCACTGAGGTTCGGTATCCGTGCAGTGTGAAAGGGAGCATTTCATGCCAGTCTTTGTAGGTCACTACCATCTTTTACACTATCTTCTTGATATTTTTATTAGCTGCCTCGACTGCTCTATTCATTTTCGGACGGTACGGAGAGGAGTTGTGATGGGAGATTTTAAAGCTTTCGCAAAGCTCCTTCATTATTTTGTTGTTTAAATTTGTACCATTGTCCGTGATGATTTGGTTTGGTAGGCCGTACCGGCATATCATCTCGTGCTTGATGAACTTGACCACAACATTTTTCGTCACATTGGTGTATGAAGCCGCCTCCACCCACTTGGTGAAATAATCGATAGCCACCAGAATGAAACGATGACCATTTGAGGCTTTTGGCTCAATGGGCCCAATTACATCCATACCCCACATCGAAAAAGGCCATGGTGCTAACAAGACATTTAGGGATGGGTGGTACATGAATGTGATCAGCATAAATCTGACATTTATGACACCTTCGTACGTAAGCAAAACAATTTGCTTCCATAGTCATCCAATAATATCCAACTCTCAGGATTTTTCTTGACATAGCATGCCCATTTGTGTGAGTTCCGAAAGATCCTTCGTGGATATCTTTCATGATTTGGTTTGCCACAATGGTATCAACACACCGGAAGAGAACGGAATCATAATTCCTCTTGTATAGCATGTTACCACTCAATAGGTATCCCATAGCTAGCCTTCTCAAAGTTCGTTTGTCATTATCCGTGATGCCTTCAGGGTATTCTTGGCACTGGAGGTATCTTTTAATGTCATGATACCAAGGCTTGCCATCCAGTTCTTCTTCTATGACCTGGCAATGGGCAGGTTCTTGCTGTTTCTTTACTTCAATGAGAGGCACTTCGTAATCATTGCTGACTTCGAACATAGCAGCTAGGGTGGCTAAAGCATCTGCCATTTGGTTGTCCTCCCGTGGAACATGATGGAAGGTAATTTCATCAAACTCTTTGATCATCTCTTTGATGTGAGCATGATAGGGAACTAGTTTACTATCTCTAGTTTCCCACTCATCTTTAAGTTGATGGATAACCAAAGCAGAATCTCCATAAACTTCCAGGATCTTTATTCCCATGTTTAGAGCCGCTTGCATACCTAGAGAACATGCTTCATATTCCGTAACATTGTTGGTGCAATCAAAACACAGCCGAGCGTAAATAGGGATGAATTCCTTATCAGGTGAGATCAGGATAACCCCAATTCCATATCCTAGCACGTTGGAAGCCCCGTCGAATCTCATGACCCATCTGGTTTCCAGACCATCTTCTTCTTTGAAAAGGGCCAAAATATCCTCATCCGGGAAATCATGCCGTATTGGTTGATAGGTCTTAATGGGTTGGTATGCCAAGTAATCTGCTAGTGCACTCCCTTTGATTTCCTTTTGGGTGACATATGTTATGTCATATTCTGTCAGTAACACTTGCCAACAGACAATTCTCCCAGTCAGAGCAGGTTTTTCAAAATATACTTAATGGGATCCATCTTAGACACCAGCCAGGTGGTATGATTGAGCATGTATTGCCGTAAGAGCCGGGCAGCCCAGGCCAATGCACAACATGCCTTTTCGAGAGAAGAGTATCTCATCTCACATTTAGTAAATCTCTTACTCAAGTAGTAGATGGCACATTCCTTCCTCCCAGTTTCATCATGTTGACCTAACACACATCCCATAGATTCATTCAGCACGGTCAGGTATAGGATTAGCGGTCTCCCATGGACGGGCGGTACCAAGACTGGCGGCTCCAACAAGTACTACTTTATCTTTTCAAATGCAATTTGGCAATCCTCATTCCACTGCCCAGGCTGGTTCTTACGAAGCAATTTGAAAATTGGCTCACAGGTTGCTGTCATTTGGGAAATGAATCGGGCGATGTAGTTCAATCTTCCCAGGAACCCTCGGATTTCTTTTTCAGTACGAGGAGGAGGCATTTCCAGAATTGCCTTGACCTTGTGAGGATCAACTTCTATCCCTCTCTCGTTCATGATGAACCCTAACAATTTGTTGGATCTTGCGCCAAAGGTGCACTTGGCGGGATTCAATCTAAGCTTGAATTTCCTTAACCTTTTGAAAAGTTTTCTCAGATCAGCAATGTGCTCTTCCTCAGATCTGGATTTGGCAATTATGTCATCCACATAGACTTCTATTTCCTTGTGCATCATGTCATGGAAGAAAGTCACCATTTCCCTTTGATAAATGGCTCCTGCATTCTTCAATCCGAAGGACATTACTTTGTAACAAAAGGTGCCCCAAAGAGTGATAAACGTGGTCTTTTCCATATCTTCCGGTGCTATCTTGATCTGATTATACCCCGAAAATCCATCCATAAATGAGAAGATGGAATGTTGAGCTGTGTTGTCAACCAGTACGTCGATCTGAGGTAAAGGAAAATCATCCTTAGGGCTAGCTGATAAGTGTTGATTAACCATTGATTTCATGACTTATTTGAACTAATTTTGTAAAGACTTGAGCTAAATTGATGAATTATTAAAGGAAGTGAGCATGAAACTTTTAAGTAGTGATGGATAGGTGTATAAAAGAAAAATAGTGTTAAAACTCTTGGAAAGTTGCAGGAAATTCAACAGGAAAGCAAGGCAAGCTTAAGCTTGAGTAGGCAAGCTTAAGCGTGAAAGATCAAGCTTAAGCTTGAGCAGGCAAGCTTAAGCGTGAAAGAGCAAGCTCAAGCGTGATCGGGAGCATTTGAAAATAGCAAGCTTAAGCTTGAAGCTTGAACAAGTTGTAGAGCATCAGGACCCCTCACGCTTGAGCGTGAACACTGGGCGCTTAAGCGTGGAATGATAAAAATGGAAGCCTAAGCGTGGATTAAGCGTGGGAAAGCGTGAAGTTGGACAAGGAAGGCCACGCTTGAGCGTGGCTGCAGTGGTTTAAGCGTGAAACATTTAATAAGTATCAGGACCCTTCACGCTTGAGCGTGACCATCAAGCTCAAGCGTGACTCATACAGCATGGGTCTCTTAATTCTTTATTCACCAATGATGCGATGCCAACTTACCCACTTTCTTGTGTTTCTATAAGTCTCTGAAAGATGCTGCATGGGTTCTACGCAAGTGGGCATGGGAAGCTAGAGCACAACCTCTATAAATCAAGCTGCAAACAACATCAGATTCATTCCCTGTACTTCCCTCACAATCCAACCTTTTTCATTATTTTCTGTATTCATATTTTGAAGGTGAAAATGCAAGGCATGAGTAACTAAACTCCCTTATGGGATTGGCTGTAATCCATTCAACACTGAAGTAATGTTGTTGTAAGTTTTTATTTAGTAATGAGATTTGATAAGTTTCTGTATTTCCTTCTGCGTTTAATGCCTGAAAGTACTTGATCACTATTTTCTTGTTTTAAGTTTTCTCAAGTATGCTGGGAAGTGACTTTTGAAAGCAGATCTGAAAGAAATACTTATTGTGAGTAGGTAGCCAGGGATGGCGTCTAACGTAATAAACGTCAAAATAATCGATCGATAATGCTGGGATGATTTCAAAGTGACTGAGGGATCAGTGGTTTGAAATCATTCTTATGAATTTTGTAGTCGAGGGATCGATACAAATGACTGTGATTGTGACGTAGAAATTATCTTTTCAATTTACTTATATAAAAACTTATGCAGCTTACAGAAGGTGAAGATGTGATGAAGCCAATCCCTGTTTTACAAAATTGATTTCTCTCAAAAAACATTCACTGTATCTTTTACAAATTTGATTCTCTGTTAGTTATTCACTTTTTCATTCAACATCATTCACAACAAAACAAACTAAAAACCTTCTGCCTAATCAATTCAAAACTAAGATCTTCATTCTAACACCTCCCTAGTGGAACGACAACTATACTATATTACAACTTCTGTGTTTAAACTTGGCACAAGCATTACATTGAGTTCATATTATACAAACTTGATTCTCTTTCATTGAACTCTTCATTCCAATATATGAAAAATACACCATCAAGTTTTGGCGCCGTTGCCGGGGAGGTGATTTAAGTTTGAATATTTAGCATTGAATTGACAAGACAGTGTAAATAAATTTGTTTTCAATTTGTTTTTATTTTTTGTGTAGTAACTTTGCTATTTTGAGTACTTGATTTATGATCTTGAGAGGACAGCGTACAAAAGAACAACTTGCATTTGATCCAGAGATAGATAGGTTCCTCAAGAAAATCAAGAAAGCCAAGCAGAACTTCCACGTAGGACAAACTTCCTCTGATACAATGGATGTCAACAGCAACAATCAAAACCCACTAAGCAGAACACTTGGAGACTATGCTTTACAACAAGGGCCAAGACATTTCTCAAGCATTGCAGTTCCAAACACTGTCAGAGCACTAGAAATGAAACCAGCATTTCTTAGTTTGATTAGTTCACACCAATTTACTGGAATGTCAAGTGAAGATCCGTATACTCACTTAGCCACATTCTATGAATTGGTTAGAACCATGGGATTTAACCAAGATGTTATTGATGCTGCATATTTAAGACTATTTCCTTTCTCTTTAGCAGGGAAAGCAAAGGAGTGGTTACAATCTCATCCAAATCAAAGTTTGAATAGCTAGAACATAGTTGAAGAAAAATTTCTACAAAGGTTCTTTCCTCCATCTAGATTCATCAAGGCCAAATCAGATATTACAACATTTAGACAAGGCCAAGATGAACCTTTTTGTGAGGCATGGGAACGCTTTAAATCACTCCTCAGAAAATGCCCAAACCATGGACTTGAAGATATTGCACAACTTAATATTTTTTACAGTGGTTTAAGGGCTGAGACTAAAATGATTTTAGATGCAGCAGCAGGAGGAACAATGATGACAGTGGATGCTGACCAAGCCACAAGGATAATAGAAGCATTGACCAAAATTCTGACCCAACAATTAGAAGCATTGACCAAAAAGATATCCAATCTTCCACAACAATTACATGTAGTGCAATCATCACAACCAGGGCAACAACAAATACCTGCAACATGTAACTTTTGTGGAGAAAATCATCTCAATGAAAACTGTGGCTCACAAGAAGCAACTGTATACTTCATGAACAACCAAGGAAGGTCTGGTAATTTCAATTCAAATTTTTCTAACCAACCATTTCAGGGATGGAGAAGTAACCAAAACCAAGGCCAAGGATGGAAGCAAGAGCCCAGCTCTTCAAATAAACCATATCAAAATAATGGTCCTTCTTTGGTGGAGAGAACTTCTAGATTAGAGGACACCTTGGAAAAATTTATGCAAACTTCTTTAGCAAGTCAAAAGAACAATGAGGCATCACTTAGGAATTTGGAAACACAATTGGGAAAACTAGCCCGATAACTTGCTGAGAAACAGAAGCCTCAGTATGGAGCAAACACTGAAACAAATCCAATAGAGCATTACAAGGCTGTGACCACACTGACTAAGGAAACAACTGAGGAAGAAGATGGACATGATGCTATCACCCCTAAAGCAGTACCTCATAACACCAGAGATCCAAGGAGTTTTTCTATTCCTATCACTATTGGAAATCCTTCAAAAAGTAAAGCTTTATTAGATTTTGGTACTAGTGTAAACTTGATGCCATTATCCACACTTAAAAGGATAGGGGATTTTTCAGTAAAGCCAATAAACATGACTTTAAAAATGGCAGATCAATCAATAAAAACCCCTTATGGTATTGCTGAAAATATTGAGGTCAAAGTTGATAAATTTGAATTTCATGAGAACTTTGTTATCATAGATATGGAGGAAGATTCTGAAGTCCCTCTAATACTGGGGAGACCTTTCTTGAAAGCAGCCAAAGTCATCATAGATGTGGATGACAGAAGAGTAAAAATTCGAGTGCGGAAAGAAGAAGCCAACTTTGTTATTGATGAAACAAATAAATACTCAAAAGGTGCACTTGAAAATCTGAATGGAAAAAAAGTCAAGGCCTGACTTAGGAAAGGAGGTGGAAAAACTCAATACTCTTATCCACCAGCTCCATGACCCATATTGAAAAATCTATCAGGCGTCAAGCTAAAGACGATAAACACGCGCTTATTGGGAGGCAACCCAATCTTTTACATTTTCTTTTCTTATTTTGTTGATGTCAATTTAATAATCTGTGTGTTATGTTTTCATACTTTTGATTTTCAGGATAACTCACCTCATCGTTCAAACTTCAAATGCTAAGTGTCAAAGAGAAAGGACAAAGGACAAACACCACGCTCAAGCGTGGATTTCCCCGCTTAAGCGGGAGACTTCCATTCCAAATGCTGCATTAAGTTCGCTTGAGCGAATAATGTCAAGACTTAAGCGAAAGAAGAAATAAGTATCAGGGGGTAAGCTCGCCCAAGCGGACATTAATACGCTCAAGCGTGGGACTTTTTCTCTGTATCAGTAGCATACACGCTCAAGCGAGTGATAGAGCGCTTAAGCGCCACTTCTAAATCTCAGTCATGCTTAAGCGTGAATCATCTAGGATCAAGCGCCTCATTTGGTGATGGTTCGTATGCAAGAAAGCCACCCCGACCGCGCTTAAGCGTAATTACCCACGCTTAAAGCGTGAAGTCTCTCTGCTCAAGTAGCACGCTCAAGCGCAGGGACAAGCATGGAAATCAGGTACCAATCTTGCATATACAACGCTCAAGCGAACTTGGAGCGACATTTTTCTAATCTCACGCTTAAGCGTGAAGTTCGAAGCCCATGTTGCTTGGCCTGGGGACAGGCCTCCTTTCTTAGGGGGGAGTGGCACCTCACAGGCTGGACCAGGACCTTCGTCACAGGTACCTCCAGTGAGAGAGGAAGACACAGAAGAAGCTGATGAGTGATGAATTTTTTTTCGCTTTGTCAATTTTTATCGCTTTGCAATTTTTCAAGTTTTAAATTTTTATTACTTGCTTTACTAACATGTTTTGGTTTTTGTTTGAATTCTCTGCAGTAGTTTGATTTATATCTTATGGTTTGAATTTTTTTATTTTTTTTTGCATATCATTAGGGTTATGTGTTATGATTGAATGAATATATGCTTGAAGCTGAAAACATTTTTGAAAACCCAACCAAGAACCATTTTTGGGACAAGACAAGATTCTGAGTAACAAATTTTAAGATAGTAAAATTATTTTGAAATGGCAAATAGCTGATTTAAGAACCATGAAAATAAAATAAGCTAGTGAATCTGTTTACATACTTGAACCTTTTTCTGTTAGAGTATTGGAGTAGGCCTATAAACCTGGTGAGAAATGAGCAATTAAAACACTGAGAGCCTCATTTGAATTTGTTAAAATTGGCATTGACTAATTTTCTAATTAACCTTTTTCTTAAGAAATAAGCAAGGAAATGATAAGGCAATTTTGAAAACACAGTTAGCCGAGAGCTAAAAAGCTTCCCTGATAAAAAATATCCTATTCTTTGGTAGCCTATTTTGAGCCATAAAAAAAAATTTCTTCTACCCTGAGCTAAGCATAAAAGCAAAAATCCTACCTTACTTGCATGTTCATCTTGAAAAAGAGCATAAAATATTTTTTCAAAAAGTGATGAAACAAATAGAGGCAGAAAAAGAAAATGCAGAAAGAAAAATAGTAAGCTCTCTAAAAATGTATAAAAGAGCTAGAGGATAAAAAACAAAAATACTGAAGTTTAAATTCAAAGAAGAAGCCTTCTAAATTGTTAAATAAATTAACTAAAAGTACTTATGCTCTTCTTTGTACATGCGATTTGAAATCCAAGAAAAACCAAAAATTCTTGTTAACCCAGCCTCATTACAACCTTAAAAGACCTTTTGATCCTTGCTGTTCATTTGAATTTTGGTTTTACTAGAAATGATGGGCAATGTTAACTGAGCAGTTCTAATGATGGATGAGTGAAACAGGCACCTAGAGAGAATTAATGAGAAGCTCCTTATTCTTACAGCAAGTGGTTACTTGCCTTGTGAAAGATTCATTGGTGCATTGCATTTCAAAGAAATGGGTATTAAGGATGTTATTTGCCTAAAAAGAGTTAAACTGTGATTACTGTCTTAAAAATTTTGTTTACAACTGAATCCTCATGAAAGATTAAATCCAAAGTTCTTTTGCTTGAGGACAAGCAAAAATCTAGGTTGGGGAGAGTTTGATAAGTGTTGATTAAGCAATGATTTCATGACTTATTTGAACTAATTTTGTAAAGACTTGAGCTAAATTGATGAATTATTAAAGGAAGTGAGCATGAAACTTTTAAGTAGTGATGAATAGGCGTATAAAAGAAAAATAGTGTTAAAACTCTTGGAAAGTTGCAGGAATACAGGAAAGCAAGGCAAGCTTAAGCTTGAGCAGGCAAGCTTAAGCGTGAAAGATCAAGCTTAAGCTTGAGCAGGCAAGCTTAAGCATGAAAGGGCAAGCTTAAGCGTGAAAGGGCAAGCTTAAGCGTGAAAGAGCAAGCTCAAGCGTGATCGGGAGCGTTTGAAAATAGCAAGCTTAAGCTTGAAGCTTGAACAAGTTGTAGAGCATCAGGACCCTTCACGCTTGAGCGTGAACACTAGGCGCGTAAGCATGGAATGATAAAAATGGAAGCCTAAGCATGGATTAAGCGTGGGCAAGCGTGAAGTTGGACAAGGAAGGCCACGCTTGAGCGTGGCTGCAGTGGTTTAAGCGTGAGACATTTAATGAGTATCAGGACCCTTCACGCTTGAGCGTGACCATCAAGCTCAAGCGTGACTTATACAGCATGGGTCTTTTAATTCTTTATTCACCAATGATGCGATGCCAACTCACCCACTTTCTTGTGTTTCTACAAGTCTCTGAAAGATGCTGCATGGGTTCTACACAAGTGGGCATAGGAAGCTAGAGCACAACCTCTATAAATCAAGCTGCAAACAACATCAGATTCATTCCCTGTACTTCCCTCACAATCCAACCTTTTTCATTATTTTCTGTATTCATATTTTGAAGGTGAAAATGCAAAGCATGAGTAACTAAACTCCCTTATGGGATTGGCTGTAATCCATTCAACACTGAAGTAATGTTATTGTAAGTTTTTATTTAGTAATGAGATTTGATAAGTTTCTGTATTTCCTTCTGCGTTTAATGCCTGAAAGTACTTGATCACTATTTTTTTGTTTTAAGTTTTCTCAAGTATGCTGGGAAGTGACTTTTGAAAGCAGATCTGAAAGAAATACTTATTGTGAGTAGGTAGCCAGGGATGGCGTCTAACGTAATAAACGTCAAAACAATCGATTGATAATGCTGGGATGATTTCAAAGTTGCTGAGGGATCAGCGGTTTGAAATCATTCTTATGAATTTTGTAGTCGAGGGATCGATACAAATGACTGTGATTGTGACGTAGAAATTATCTTTTCGATTTACTTATATAAAAACTTATGCAGCTTACAGAAGGTGAAGATGTGATGAAGAAAATCCCTGTTTTACAAAATTGATTTCTCTCAAAAAACATTCACTGTATCTTTTACAAATTTGATTCTCTGTTAGTCATTCACTTTTTCATTCAACATCATTCACAATAAAACAAACTAAAAACCTTCTGCCTAATCAATTCAAAACTAAGATCTTCATTCTAACACCTCCCTAGTGGAACGACAACTATACTATATTACAACTTCTGTGTTTAAACTTGGCACAAGCATTACATTGAGTTCATATTATACAAACTTGATTCTCTTTCATTGAACTCTTCATTCCAATATATGAAAAATACATCATCACTAGCCCGATTCAAGTCTCGGTAGTCCACACACATCCTCAGTTTCCCATCTTTCTTTGGAACGGGAACTATGTTTGCTACCCATTGCGGATATTTAGCTACGGCTAAGAAACCAGCATCGAATTGTTTCTTGACTTCTTCTTTGATCTTAAGAAGCATTTCTGGTTTCATTCGTCGCAGCTTTTGCTTGATGGGCGGACATTCTGGCTTTAAAGGCAACCTGTGTTCTACAATGTTATTATCCAGACCTGGCATATCTTGATATGACCATGCAAAAATGTCCCGAAATTCCCGGAGCAGTTTAATCAACTCATTCTGCCGCTGTTTGCCAAGGGTGCCTATTTTGACTTCTTTATTTTCCCCTTCATCTCCCAGGTTAACGGTTTCAATCTTTTCCTGATGAGGTTGAATTTCCTTATCTTCCTGTTCTATTAATCTTTTCAATTCGGGCGAAGGTTCAAAGTCTTCCTTACTTTCCTCATAGGCGCAATCATTTAGATGATCAGAGTCGTGAAATAAAACCGAGTTCTCGTTACTCTTAGAGGAATCGCTTTCGGATCTGCATTTGGGTTATATTATAATGAATGTAAAAAGAAAGACAAGAAAGTGAAAGGCTTAAGAGAAAGAGATTGATCAAAGATGAGGTATGAAATTGGACTATGTTCGTTTAATTTAACAAATAAACAAGTTTTTTGCCCTTATTACAAAATGGATCCCAAAGCCTTAGGCATAGCAGAGGGACCGACAAATTTTGAAAATAACAACAATTACTTTAACAGAAGATTGATAGTTGTGGGGAACTCCATGATTTCCCAATTGTCCAGTTCTTGGCTGGGTGAGCAAGCATACACCAATTCCGCATCATAGCTGGGCTCGTCTCTAACCATGGCCACCTGACCCGGATACATAACTCCGGCACTTCTAAAGCTTTGATAGAGGTCACAAATAGGGATTCTAGTAGTGTTGAATTCTTAACCAGTAAGGCGACTAATTCTTCTCTCCCTTATTTCTTCTCCTACCCTTTTCCTGTCCGCTGTTGTGGGCTTGTACCCCAGGCCGTATCTATCCTTATTTTCTGGGAGGCATACAGGTTGGATTCTTCCTTCCAATTCTCACCCTAGTCCTCTTCCCAGCTTGTATCCTTCTCTTAATATTGTTTTTGCAACCGCTAGAGGCACATTTGGGAAGGATGTTTTGGTAATGCTTGTCGCATTGGCTATCTTTAAAGCCTGAAATGAGGTTTCGAGGGCCTCGTCGGTTGCTTCAATGTATGGGGTGTTAGCAGGTTTGCTGATCAACAAATCCTCTTCCCCAAAGACAATCACCAACTTGTTGTCAATGATGAATTTCAACTTCTGATGTAGAGTGGAAGGGACTACCCCAGCCGAATGGATCCACGGCTGGCCCAGCAAACAACTGTATGCGGGCGTGATATCCATAACTTGAAAAAGGATTTGGAAAGTGTATGGTCCAACCTGTATAGGCAGTTCAATTTCCCCCATAACCTCCTGGCGAGTTCTGTCAAAAGCCTGAACCACCATAGAAATGGGTCTCATATGTGTCCCATCAAAAGGCAACTTTGCCAATGTAGATTTTGGTATCACATTTAGGGATGACCCATTGTCGACAAGCATCTTTGCCAGGATATGATCTTGGCATTTCACAGAGATATGAAGGGCTTTGTTGTGCCCCCTTCCTTCCATAGGTGTCTCGTCATCTGTAAAGGTCAGATAATTGTTAGCCACTATGTGTCCTACTATGCCCTCAAATTTATCTATGGGCCAATCATGCTTCACATGTGCCTCACTCAAGACCTTCATCAGCGTGTTCCGGTGCGGTTCGGAACTCATCAGGAAGGACAATAAAGAAATTTTCGCCGGGGTATGGTTCAGTTGGTCCAACACCTAGTAATCACTATGGCGGATGAATCTTAGAAATTCTTGGGCTTCCTCCTCAGTTACAGCCTTCTTTGCTTCACCAGTGGATTCCTCCTCTCCAGATCTGACTTCTCCAGCAGCTTTGTCAAGTTTTGATTCTGGGGGAGCATATATTCCCACTCCGAGTGACACCTACAATTCCAGCAATATTCGTGACAGGGGATGATGGCGTAGAACCAACCACCTCAGAACTGGTAACAACTACACCAGTGCCATACTTCCACGGCACAGCTCGTGAATCCTTGTAAGGAAATGGGGTTGGTGCATTCACCGTGATGAAAGTTTTAGCAGGAGTCGGAACCACCGGTGCATTCTTGTTATAGAATATGACCAGGGGCTTTGGGGCTCGTGTTTGGCTCTGTTCTTGTATCATGTTTATCCTGCCCTCACGACGCCCACAAACTTCTATAATATGACTGTCCATAAATCCTTGAAGGGTTTTTTGGAAGTCCTATCACTTCACAGACTGGGGGTCATTGCACTCTTCATCCCATGAGCCTTCTATCAATCCCATCTTAAGCATATGGAAGTGAATCATTTCCAACGGCATTTGGATGTCCTCAACCTTGGAAATACATTCTTCATCTCTCTCTACAGCATTGACACTTGGTCTCCCATGGTTGGGCAGAGGGTTGGTTGTCACGTTTGGGCTTCCCTCTTTAAAGCTTATCCAATGAGCCCTGATTAGATCTCTTGCTTTAAACTTCAGTGCTAGGCAATTCTCGGTGGAATGCCCCGGTTCACTGGCGTGGTAATCGCACCGTGCATTCGGGTCATACCCTCTGGGGTAAGGTGGCTGAAGTGGTTTCAGAGGGCAAGGTACTACCAGTGTATTTTCAATGAGATGGGGAAGAAGCTCAATGTAAGTCATGGGGATTGGGTCAAACTATACTTGAGTGCGGTTGTTATCCTGTCTCCTCGAGTTTGGATTCGACGGGTTCATTTATGGTGGTTGGTATGGTGTTTGTGGTGGTGCAGGTGGTCGCATAACAGGTAGTCAAAAATGTGGTGGGTTTGAGTTTGGGATCGCAACCACATATGGGTGTGGTGCATTATGATAAGTCGATGGAAAGGTGACGGGGGTAGATGGTTTGGGCTGGCTCCTTCTTTGGTTATGAGAGACTAGGTTGGTCTCTCCCTCTCTTCTCTTACCCTCTCCAAGTGAAGGTTTTCTTGCTGCCCCGACCCCAGATGGGCCTCGAGTAATCTTCCCAGTCTGCAGGCCATTCTCTATTCTTTCTCCGATAGTGACGATGTCAGAGAAATGTGACGAAACGCTTCCAATCATCCTATCGTAGAAAGGTGACTGGAGCGTATCAATGAATGTGGAAATTACCTCCTTCTCTGATAGAGGCGGGTCAACCTGTGTTGCTACCTCACGCCACCGCTTGGCGTACTCTTTAAACGTCTCGTTGTCCTTTTTGGTCATGTTTTGTAACTGTACCCTATCCGGTGCCATGTCCAGATTATACTTGTACTGCTGCATGAAAGCATCTGCTAGATCTTCCCAACAGTGTATACGAGATCTTTCAAGATGATTATACTAAGTCAGGGGTGCTTCATTCAGACTATCCTGGAAACAATGAATCAACAGAGGGTCATTGGAAGCATGTGAAGCCATCTTCTAGCAGTACATGGTAAAATGGTTCTTAGGATAGGTTAGCCCCCGATACTTATCAAATTCAGGCATTTTGAACTTGGGAGGGATAACAACATCAGGAATCAGACAGAGTTGTGCAGCACTGCCCATTCCAAACCTGTTCGTTCCTTCCATCTCTCTTAACCGCCTTTCCAGGAACTCTAACCTTCCCTCCTGGGTAGCAGCAGTAGCACTTAGACCTGCAGCGACATAATGACTAGTACTCCTGATTGGCTAGTCGACATATGCCCGGTTTGTATTCGGCACTGAGGTGTGGGGTCTGACTGTTGCTTGGGTAGCTTGTGGTTGCGTGGCTTGTGTATGAATGGCTTATGCATGGATCGGAATTATTTGAGGATCCCAGACGGGCGGGACATTTGGTTGAGCCGTATGAAGGATCATTTCTTGATAATTAGGCTCTTCTTGAAGTGGTGGGAAATAACCCTGTGGCAGTCCATATTGCGGAAAGGGTATATGACATTACCTTCTGCATCTATGAAGATAGGCTGCTGGGTGTCAGCAGGGTTTGATTTCCTAACGTGAACTGTTAGGGGAGGCGCAGCAGGGTTTGAGCTTGGCCCTCCAATAGGACCCTGAGTGTGTCGGGGAGTGGGCGGCCGTTGTCTAGCATCTTTAACACCTGCTGAAGAATCCCCTTCTGTGACTCTCCTCTCGAGAACCTTGGCTATCTCAGCCATTTGTTCCTTCAACTGACTGACTTCAGCTCTCAGGCTCTCATTTTCTTGTTCCGTTTCTGCCATGAGTTTTGTATTAAGCCTAGTTACGTAAGGATGTCTACCCGTTATGCCTGGGAGGTCAACAGGAAATTGTTAAAAAGGAAGCATTAAATAAAAGCAGTAAAAGAAAAACAAATGGTATGTGAAGCGATCACGGAACTCGGCCAGTATCCTCCGACGCTTTTTTAGAACTACATTCAAAAGTGATAGGTGGAAATTAACATGAGTTAGTTATGGAGACAAGAGAATCCCTTTTTCTGAATTCTAATAATACATTACTGCTGCTAGTCTATTTTTTATGCAGAAAAAGTAAATCAGTCATTCCTAGCTCGAGCAATCATGGCCCTCATTTTACAAATCCTTTCTCTACAGTAATCAAGAAAGGTTAGAATTTCTTTTGGGGTGTTAAGAGGATTAACCATCCCTTCAGCTTGCTTAAGTAGGAGCGGGAGATCTTCCAGAACCCCATTAGCCAAATGTGCCAAGTGGGCAAAGCGGATCATCCATGAATGAATAACTTTATCTTGTTGTGTTATTTCTGTTTTCAAAACACCAGCCTCACCACATTCTTGCTCAGTATCTATGGCGCGCTATCGCTCGCCATTTATCTCATGCTGGCAAGCTTCTACCACTTTATTAAGCTGATGCTCTAATCGGCTAACTTGCGATTGCAGAAGCTCTTTTTGCACCAGGGCATTTTGTCCGTGCTCTTTGGCTTTTGCCAACATGCTTTGCTTGTCAGTCAACACGGCATCTCTTTGCTTGTTCTTCATTCTCAGTTGAGTATTAGCTATTCGTAGGCACTGACTTTGCTTCCTCAAGTAATCCATTTCAATTTTTCATTTTTTTCCAATCTCCTTGATGGTTTACTTGTTTTCTAAGTTCTCCCTTTTCTGGAGGGCACATTCTTGTTAAGACATCAGCAAGTCTTTCTCTAGCTTCTTGTTTTTGGTAATTAGCTCTTTTATCTTGGCTTTCATTGCTTCCTCTTCAAGGGTAGGTGTGGTAACATGTGTGCTTGTTGGGAGATAGGAGGGACTTCTGAAAGGCAGCTTGACAATGGAAATCCTATTTAGGATCAATTGGTAGTATTTCTCCTTCATGGCATGGCTTCGAGTTCCTAGGTCTTTCCCTTGTCTGTGGACTTTCTTCCATGCATTTGCTATATCCCGAATGACAGAGGTGCAATCTCCTTCTGAGTAGTAAACTATAAAATGAGTAATGGATTCTTCATCGGGTGGCCCAAGTAATGGGTAGGCTAGCTGACGTTTGGCTATGACAGGGTTGTAATTAATGCATCCCTGAGTACCCATGAGAGGAACGTTCAGGTAGTTTCCACAATGGTGAATAATGGTGTCAACCTTCAACCACTGCAGATACCACCTTACTTTATCAGCCGTGAGCCCTACCAGGTGATTAGCCCATTCATGCCCATTCTTTATTACTAACTGGCATAACTTCAGATCAGAGATAGGACATTCAACTTTGCTGACTTGGTGGAAGACATGTGATGTAAGCCACACATACAGAGCAGGTAGATAGCAAATGATTCTCTTTCCATCTCGTGTATAACAGAAGTCCATGGTGCAGTATATATTTGCCAAGATAGCAGTGACAGGGTTTTCAGATTTGAACTTGCGGGTAAGGAAAATGCCAATAGCATCATAATCCACGTAATTGTCAATATTAGGGAACAAGATAACACCATAAATGGTGAGAGCCAAGGTATCCATGAAGGCTTCCCAATCTCCCTTTTCAGCCAGCAAGTGTATGTGCTTTTCAAAGTATTCCCGATCAAACCCCAGGATCTGATTTCTATTTAGTTGCACACTCCTTAACACTTCCAGGTGAACCCTTAGGACATAGCAATGGTAACAATACTTGCTTGACATCCAAGAAGGCGGTAAGGCATTTGTCCTTCTAGTGGCATCCCCAGAATCTGTTCAAATTCCCCAATAGACGGAGCCAATTGAAAGTCTCGGAAGGTGAAACAACAGAGAGATGGGTCATAGAACTGAATTAAAGCAGTAATTGCCTCGACTTGTACCTCCACTTCTAGCAACTTTAAAATCCTCCCATATTTCCTTGAGAAGGTCATTTTCTGATTCATGTCCAATTTCTTCCCTAATGCTTGCAAACTGGTTGTATCGACTTTCCTAGACTTAACATGCAGTAATTTTTTCAACTCGGGTATATTCTTACCACAACTATCTGTTTTCATGTTAATTTCCATATTTTCACTCAGAGGTACTGGCTAAGCTCTTTATAGCTTACTGCAAGACATAAAGAAAAGAGGAAAATCAGTCATTGGGAATTGACATGCTTTGTAAATCGACACTCCCCTAGTAACTTTCTTGAAAATATTTTTGTATTTAAGGAGGTTACGATTTGACAAAACTTGCAATAAATCAAGGATCATGTGAGCTACGGATTTTTTGATCATCGTCAATACAACAAGAATTGATTTTTTTCTTTTGATTTTTTGATATGTATTTTTTTTTATGATTTAAAAGATCTGTAACTCAAGGCCCAAAGACTTAAATAGATATGCATAAAAGAAAAGGACTACTTACCCGTTAAAGGATCATTAGTTAAAAGTATGTCATTTTTTTGAAAAAGTAATCCACTAAACGGGCAAGTGGTCCTCTTAATTTGGATCCAAAGGGAAAGTGAGAATGAGAAAAGGTAGAAGTAAAGTTTGCCCCTTTGCGCCCTAAGTTGGGTTTTTCTGAAGGTCTCCTAATGGTTCTAAGGTTTGTCTATCAGTGATATCTCGCATTAGGTGGCTTATTCTAAGACTTCTAAAGGTCACTACAACCAAGATCCTACTCATGATGTTGACCACAATAGTAGGAAGTCTACTAGGTGTGGGCACCATGAATAAGTCGAACTCTAGCTGAGATTCTCATGGTAACCAGATAGGAAGTACATCCCAAATGGCTCCGCTACCAACCTCCCCTAATCTTAAGTTTTATTTGGGCCCGGGTATAGGGTCCCACTCAAAAGTGTGTGCAAATTGTGAGTGTAGTGTGTGAAAGAGGCATTCAATACCTGTACCTTACTCATCCTGCACATAGAACAAACACAGAGCAACAAAATAAAGTCGTCTAACCTAGGGTTCAATGATCACACAGACATTAACAGAACATAAATGATAGAATACAAACAAAACAGAAACCATATACAAATATTGACAGAAAATAAAATAAAGGAAGAAGTTAAATAATTAATATGATAATTAAAACATTTGCTATCAAATTGACTGGCTTGACTCTCTAAGTCCCCAGTGGAGTCGCCATCTGTCGCGACCGGGATCGCGGCGGCACGGCCGACCCTCAAACATATTTAAAACGTGTTCCGAAATTCTTTCTAAAAGAAAACAGGGAGTCGCCACCAATATTTTTTTTAAGGATAAAATACCGGGAAAACCTTTCGTTAAAGCATTGGTCATAAAAATGAAATTCCAAATTCGGGAGTCTAATTACAGGTGAGGAAGGTATTAGCACCTCACAACTGTCCGTTATAAAAATGGTTACCTCAATATGATAGCGCGCATTATAATTAGCCCAGAAATTATTTTAACTCCTTCAAAAAAGAAATATACAAAATGACAAAGTATACAAAAATAAACAAAAATAGGCACGGAATTTTTACATGAGATTAACAGAACGTCTCGTCCAAATTAACCTCGCTCCACCTTTTTAAAAAAAAGATATTATAAAAAGTGAGATTAACAGGACGTCTCGTCCAAATTAATCTCACTCCTCCCTTTTTAAGAAAATAATAAAAATAATAATAATAATAATAATAATTACAATTTTAGGCTAGTCCAAATAGAATGTGTGAAGTACTCATTCTTGTTAATATTTGTTATGAATCTTGGTGAGGGGTTAACTCAATCAATGGAAATTAATTAAAAATTGGAAAGGAAATGGATCCATCAAATAACAGTTAATTTGACAGAAAAATAAATAAATGCAAGTATTGAAAATAAGGAACAGATCCTGATGGGAGACTAATCCAATCAATGGAAATTAATTACTAATTGAAAAGGAAACAGAGCCATCGAACATCAATTAATTTGATAGAAAAATAAATAAATACAAGCATTAAAAATAAGGAGCAGAGTGGGACCGGTGTGGTGAGAGAGGGCTGGATGATGGTGTGGGTTTAAGAGGAGCTGGACAGTGTGGATTTGAGAGGAGCTGGACGGTGTTGTGGGTTTTTTGAGGAGCTGGACGGTGTTGTGAAGGGAGAACAGGACGCTGGTGTGAAGGGAGAATAGGTGGGTAACGGTGTTGAGTGGGAACTGGGTGCTGGTGTGAAGGAAGAACAGGTGGGTGACGGTGTGACGAGGAGCTGGACAGTGTAAAGGAAATGAAGATAGAGTTTTTTACTCAAAGAAAAAGCTTCAGAATCCTCCCCCCATTTTCCTCTTTTATTGAGGTATTTATAGAGATCTGGACATCAATAATCACGGGGAACGGCGGCTAGTGGGACTTCTTTATTATTTTCTTTTTTCTCTTGTTGCCAGCCGCCCTACGAGATTAACAAATCAACTTGGATGGTGCTTTGGGGTGTGATGGAGAAACAGCCTGGACCTTGACAACCATAGGGAGTGGCGGCTAGTGGGAATTCTTTATTATTTTTTCTTTTGTCTTGTTGCCAGCCACCCCCCTTAATTCAAGGATCCACTTGGATGGTGGGGTTCCAAGTCAGCATGGGCAAATAGTGGAAATATGGAATCGACATTCTTCTTGTTACTCGGATTAGTGTCTCAGCCAGTATCCATCCTCAGTGGGAATTAATCCGAGCGGAACAGATGCTCTTATATATAAAAGACCGAGTGAAAGCTTGAATCGGAGGTCCGATCCGACTTTTGATACTCGCTGTGTAGGCTTGAGTTCACAGATTATTAACTCGGAAATCCCTTTCTGAGAAGTATTTATCAGGGCTTCCATTCATTCAGAATTGCTTCAATCGGAGGTGCTTTGCTCGGAAATTGTTTCTGCTTGAAGCACTCAACCGGAATTGCTTCACTGCTTGAAACATTCATTCAGAATTGTTTCAAAAGAGATTCACTCAGAGATCATTTGCTCGGAGGTGCCTTTGCTTGAAGCACTCAACCAGAATTGCTTCACTGCTTGAAACATTCATTCGGAATTGTTTTAAAAGTGACACACTCGGAAAGTCTTCGTTTAAAATTGATTCAATCGGCACTTCAAAAATATTTCACTCGGCTATGTCTTTGGCCTGCAAGTCAGAACCATTTTTGCTTAAAATTGATTCAATCGGGAACTCTTCATTCAAATGCCTCAGCCCGAGGGGTATTCCTTCGAAATTAAGCTCTTTCTTCACCCGGAAGCACATCACTGGAATTGAACCACTCGGAGAAACCTTGCTCGGATATATTGCTTGGGAGTAATTCAGTCGAGAACGACCCTTTCTTCACTCCTTGAAATGATCCACTCGGACACATTCATCTGAAGTCAAACTTGCCTTTCACTCAGAATTGCTTTAATCGTGCATCAACCCATTCGGATGTATTCACTCAGAAGTCGGACTTGCTTTTCACACAGAATGGCCTCAATCATCAATCAACCCATTCGAACGTATTTACTCGGGAGTCGGACTTGCTTTTTACTCAGAATGGCTGTAATCATCAATCAACCCATTCGGACGTATTCACTCGGGAGTCGGACTTGCGTTTTACTCAGAATGGCTTCAATCGTCAATCAACCCATTCGGACGTATTCACTCGGGAGTCGGACTTGTTTTTCACTTAGAATGGCTTCAACCGTCAATCAACCCATTCGGACGTATTCGCTCGGGAGTCGGCCTCAGAATGGCACTTGAGAATCTGGGCCGAAAGAGGCTCATTACCGGTTGGACCTTTTCCTTGCTTGAAAGGACATTTTCTCTGAAACATACCACTCGGAAAAACCTGATCTTTGCTCGAGAATGCCATCTTCTCCGAATCACACCACTCGGAGACCTGTTCTTTGCTCGAGAATGCCATCTTCTCCGAATCACACCACTCGGAGACCTCCTTATTCAACAAGTGTTCATTAAGGGACTTCCTTTGCTCGGACGTATATCTTTGGGAGGTATTTACTCAAAGTCGGTCCCTTTTTTACTCAGAGTAGCTCCAATCGAGAATCTTCCACTCAGATTTATCTTTAACTGGGAAGTAGTCATTCAAGGTCAGCCATTTTTCATTTGGAGTGGTTTCCCTCGGGAAATTTCCACACGGAAACACCCCACCTGGAGACAATCCACTCGGCAACGTCTCACTCGGAGACTCCCTACTCAGAAATGATCACTCCGAGTCATCCTACTTGGAAATGACCATCCAGAGCCTTTTCCTTGTTTGGAAATAACTCCCTCAGAGGCAGCCTACTCGGACACGTGTCAGTCAGAAACAGCTCACTCGGATATTTCACTCGAAAACAGCTCACTCGGATTTTTCACTCGGAAACAGCTCACTCAGATTTTTCACTCGAAAATCTTACAGGCAAGAGGATTAGTCAGAATTGAAGCTCAGTCCTCTCTCAGAGATCCTTTCGCCTGGGAATATTACTCAGAGTTGAAGACAATCTTGAACCCGAGGATAAGCCCTCAGTAATTCTTAAGGCACATCCCTACTCTTGGTGAAACCTGATCGGACTGAGATAGGTGTTCACATTTGTCCTCATCTTGGAAGCATTGTCTGGTAAGTCCTCTCCTGTCGAAGCATGCTCATCACTATTATCGTTCATCTCATATACATTGTGTTGTTTCTATTTTTTACTGTTTATGAGATATATATTGTTTTGGTTTCGTTTGTTGCTCTCATATATGCCCTCATGTGTTATTATGTTGTGCTCGAGTGTTATTGTCTGTTGCTCTCATGCGTGGCTATGATTATTTCCCGTATAGCTTGCACGACTATTAGTTACACTTCTACCTTGAGTTTCCATCTATGTATGTAAGAGCTGGATTCCTCTTGCAATGCATAGGCTGATTCCCATTCTTTGTGGCCATTTCAGCATGTTACATTTTTTAGACATGCTAGCTTCTGCTCTAATAGTTAACACTATGTGAATATTTACCTGCAAGATAATCCCTCAAAGACACGTTTAAGACATGTTCAAATACAATTTATGTGGACTTAGGTTTCTGTAACATCCCAAATTTTATAAAAATGATTAAATAGGAAGAATAAATATTAAATAAATATAAATAGGTTAATAAGTGTCCCAAAAAAAATATTGAAATAATAAAATTGAGATTTATGAGGATTATTTATAATTTATTGGGGCTTTAAGAGTTAAATTATACCCGGTGAAGATATGGGTGTCGGACCAAGTATCTCCGATTGAGATGCCATTGGTCAAGGCTATTAAGAATATTATTGGGAATCTGAATCTATATTCGGAATAATTTTTGGATTTAGTATTGAGCCAAACAGAGATCCTGTTTATTATAAAACAGTAAAATTTTAATGAAAGGGGTTTAAAATTAAAACATAAAACTCTTCTTTCTCCTCCTCGTTTTCACGTTGCCCTCTCTTCTCCCTTGCCAAAGACACTTTCTTTTTCTTCTCTCATATTTCTCTCCTCTTCATCTTCTTCTTCTTCTTAAAACCCAAAGGGTGGTGTGCTCTCCCTTCCCCTCTATTTCATTTTCTCCATTGGGCAAGAAGGAAACTTGGTTGTTTGAAGTTCACCTTCTCTTCTCCTCATTTCATTTTCGTGTTTACCTTGGTGCCCTTGAAAGAGGTATGATTTTGAACACCCATGGCTTTTATTGATAGCTTTTGAGTTTATTTAAGTATTGTGATGGAAGATTAGGTGTTGTTTTGATGGAAAATGGCTTGAGGAACCAAACCCTAGGTGGGATAACCATTGTGGATTGTTATTGATGTTGATAATAAATAGGATATATTATTGTTAGCCTAAGGATGTTGGAAATCATGCATATGAATGGATGGAATTGATGATTGTGGGTTATTGATGAAAACCCTAGGTTAGGAATTTGGGGTTTTTGGCCAATTGATAGGTATTAATGATTTATGCTTTAGAATGGGTCTTGGAAAGATTGGAATTGAATATTTGTGGTGATGGTTGGGTTCCAATGGAACCCTAACTTTAGTATATTGGGGGAAAATGTAAAATGTGAGTAGAATGTATGTTTAATGATGTTAAAGAATGATGTTAATGATGAGAGATAGCCATTGATGGTGAATTGACCAATCTTGATAATGGTTATTGAGTTTTGATGAAAACTCTTGTCCTAAGAATTTGAGGGAATATATGTATTGTGGTTAGGAAGGTTGAATTGAATGTGGGTAGAAAATACCCAATGTAGGTGTTAATATGAGTAAGAAATGATGAATATGAACACCAAAGCCATGGTGAATATGAGGGGTTAGTGAAATGAGTATGTGTCTTGATAGGGTCTTAGACCATTGGTGTGCCATATGGGATTGTTGATGGATAATGGTTTGATAGGAGCCAAGTGGATCATGATGAACTTGAATGGGAAATGGATAGTTTGAGTAATAAGGAACACATTACGAATGATGAGAGTGATATTGATATCGTTGGACGTAGTTGGCCCTTTGAGATCTAGAGAACCTTGGTTTTGGGAAAAGAATTCCCGAAGCCTAACACAATGGTATGAATTGGTGTTTTAGCAATTCTAAGACTTGATATTAAGCTTTATGATAAGCTAGCATTTGTTTAGAATTGTGAGGAATGCCTTGAGATGGCTTATAATTGTATGAATGCATATGTATGTTGTGTAGATAATATTCCAGGCAATGTGGCGGAGCATTTGGAGTGTGCATTGAGTGTGGTTCTTCTCTCGAGGTAGGAGAAGAGTTTTACATTCCAAATGCATGAGTTATATAATTGATGATTATTGTATGTAATGATACTCATGCTGCCTTGCCATAGTTATGTTGAATGATGAAATAATTGATGATGTGATGAATGTCATGCTTGACAATTTATTGATCTTGGGAGTTACACATGTATGAATAAGATGATGATGAATGTGTAGTGGTCCCTTGATGGGAATTGATGCATTGTAATGAATGATCCATAATGAAATGAAGTATAAATGGTTTGAGTCATATTAGAGCACACAAAGTGCATCTTTATGCATAATCATGAAAGTGGATAGGTCATATTTCCATTTAATGGATAAATGTTCATGTAGAGGTCACCTACAAGTCATAATATATGTATGAAACTTGTGTGCATGGTTGGATGTGGCCAAAAAGGCTTACTTTGAAATTTGGTATGCTTGATTTAGCTAAAAAGGGCTTGAATTACCACTAGATCATATCTTGATCTAGAAAATGAGTTATGGAATGAGATTTGTTGGAGCAAGTCATATTTACATATATGAATATAGGTTCATAGAGAGTTTGGACCAAAACTTAACCAATTATATATAGGTATGCCATGTAAAATGCCCAAATTATGCATAAAACTACCCTATAGCTTATATTTTGATTGGGATGGAATTTGGGCTTGAAACTTTTCCACATAATTGATATTAAGGTAGGTAAATTGTGTATAAAATTTTATACAAATCGGAGTTGAATAGCTTAGTGAAAAGGGGTCCTCAAGTTGGCAAAATTATAAGGGTCAAAAAGCTGCAGAATGGTACTTGCAGCAGAGGATTCCACAGCCAGTAGGTTTTTCACACTGCCAGTGGGTTTCTCTATTTTGGAAAATTCAAACTTCTGGGCATTGGACAGCATAATTCATGGCCAGTGGGTTTTTCCCATTGCCAGTGGATTTTTCCCACGGCCACTAGATTTCCCCACTGTCAGAAATTTCTAACTACTCTATTTTCCTTGTTGTTTTTGGCCTGTTTGGGCATCTTAATGATGTTTTTAGCCTCTTACTTCTGCATGAAAGTTGTAGATAATTGTGTTATGGAGGTGTGAGAATTTGTCTCACATTAATTGAAGTTTTCTAACTCTTAATAGGTAAAAAACACCGGACCTACTGCGTCATAAAATTTAAATTTAAAAGGGTTTTGAACCCAACTTTTTATGGTTATCAAATTGGGACTAATATGTGATATTTATGACATGTACCTCTATTTTTAAGACTAAAAATGAACTCTTATCATGTCCCAATGTTGAAAGTTATCATGGACTCATTGTTGCCCAAAACCTCTATTATTATGGAAAAACGAACGAATATACATGTGTGATGTGTCTTAGTGGTGATTGAGGAATGGCTTAAGACCTTGGCAAGGTATGTGTATGCCTATGCTATGTTATGAATACATGTATGCCTCACCACTATTGATATATTATGAATCATAATAAAAAGTAAATGATGTGGTTATATGACACACCTTGTGTGAAAATAAAACCAATGAGAGGATAATCGAATGGCAACGAGTGTATAAATCAATGGATTTGAAATGCTGGTAATGATGATTGTTAAACATATACTTTTGAAATACCTTGTTGTTTTCCATGCGTGGATAAATGCCATGATGCTTGATATGATTTTAATTACCATGCGTGGTTTGATATGAATATAAATGTTGAGCCTTGAGGGGCCTTGTGATTAATTGTATACCAATGATGATAAAATTAAATATATAATATACCCTTAAGTGAGAGGGTGAGATATCCTTGCGAGGTTAAGACTGGCACATGCATTATTGCATTGTTGCATTCATGGCATAATATGGCATTAATATAATTGTTATTGAAATGAATCACCTTGAGGGGTGCCACGAAGGGTGTATCCCTGAGTGATGATGATATCATGAGAATTGTTATTGAAATGAATCACCTTGCGGGGTGCCATGAAGGGTGTATCCCTGAGTGATGATGATATCATGAGAATTATTATTGAAGTGAATCACCTTGCAGGGTGCCACGAAGGGTGTATCCCTAAGGGATGATAATATCATGAGAATTGTTATCGAAATGAATCACCTTGCGGGGTGCCACGAAGGGTGTATCCCTGAGTGATGATGATATCATGAGAATTATTATTAAAATGAATCACCTTGCGGGGTGCCACGAAGGGTATATCCCAGAGTGCTGATGTTAATTTAAGTGATTGAGATCACTATTGGATTAAAAATCGGATCCGTGCATATGCATTCTAAACACTAGCATGTGCATTATCCATAAGAGCTTGGCATTTGAGATGGGATGACCACGAGAGATGAGAAACCCCTTGCGAGGAGGAATTGAGTAAAGATTTAGTGAATTGATGATGATAATTTATGAATACCCTTGTTGATAAGTGGCAATGTGATTGTGTATGTGTTTGTGCTTGCTTATGTTGTGAATTACGATTCATGAGGCTTGTATGCCTATTATAATAATGTGATGATGATTGAATGATAATCTAATGGTTTTATAGCAAAGCACACATGATGATTGTATGCATGTACATATAATCACAATATATTTATATTCGTCATTTTGAATGTATAACTCAGTCTCCCATGTGGTCTCCTTTTTAGCATTGTGATACAGGGTTATCATGGGCTGAGATGAGACTTTGAATTAAAGTTTTGGCGAAGGTAAATAGTGGTAATGGAAGTGCCTTGGTCGGCATCAATTGTGAATTTTAATGTATTGAATTAATTTATACCTAAGGATGATGATTTAGAGAGTTAAATATACATGTGTAACAAACTTATGTAATTATGAACGTAGATTATATGTTTAGCATATAAGTGATGATTAGATTGATGCCATCTGGTGATGGATGTCTCATGTATAGACTTCTTACATTTGATGATATATAATTATGATTTAGGTGCATAGTCGATTGTAGCCTAATAGGCTTATATTACAAAATTGTATGATTGCTTGGGCCTTTTCTCATATCGTCTATATAGGACTAGGCATATGCCCGGTATACAAATTCTTTTTCCGCTGTAAACTCTACTATTTTTGTATACCGTTATGGGAAATTTAGTTATCGATCTAATCATATCTTATTAATTCGTACTCTTCGGTTTTCTATGATTTGGGTCTTGGTGTAATCGTCGAGGTGTTTAGAAATATTTCAAACGTGAAAAATTTACCCACCTTTTTATTGATTATTGTCTTGATTACATCGGGACCTGAGTCCAAAAAACTGGGGTGTTACAGTTTCGATGGAACTTATGGTTTCTTAGAGCCCTCTTTCATACAGAGGAACGAGAACAGCAAGGAGGACACCTAGGTATACATCCAGAATTAGATGTATGAGTCTAGGAAGACGGTATCCCAATCCCGTATCATAGACGGTAAGATTCTATTCCATAATTATTGTCAATTAATTTTTGCATTTTAAAGTCTCACTTATCACTGGTAACTGCAGCGCTCATTGGACGCTCATAGTGATCTGTCCTCGGGCTTCAGTAGCTTTATACTTTGAGTGTGGCTATTATGTCATGCACACCATGCTGACCATTGTCCAAGAATATTTAGTAGATGGATGGACAGATGTAAGTCTCACTTGCCTAGTTTTCTACCAATTTGATTAAATTCATATAATAAATACAGTTTTTGTTCTAATTGTTTCGTGTATTGTTTGTAGTATTTTCAAGACCGGTCATACTTCTGTACGACACATGTAGTTAATGTTAGATAGCAATGGGCCGCATACTTCACTGAAGTGAGGCAAAGACTTAGATAGATATAGGATTTTTATTATCTTATCGTTGTACCTACTGTAGGGTTTAGGGTTTACATTTTATTAGTTTATATTCATGTCAATTGTATATAGTTTTATTTTCTACATTGTTATGATTTGATAGCAAATTAATGTTATATACATACCATTTGTTTTCATTTATTGGTGCTGCATATGCTGGGGATATACTGTGCTGGTTGTGTGATATTCCAGGTTTGGGAAATCAATAAAATTAGGCCATATTAAAAAAAACCTCATATTTAATCACGGTTGTTACCATAACTATGATTATAACTAGTAATGTAAATGCACGTTTTATTACCACTTTTAATCATAGTTGTGGTTGGCAACTGTGATTAAATAGGGTCTTATTTAACCATGGTTATTTACAATCAGGGTTAAATCATGCCCTATTTAATCATGGTTTCAAACAAACATGATTAAATATGATCTATAACCACGGTTGTGAACCGTGATTAAAAGCCCTCATCTATTACCATGGCTGTAACAACCACGATTCATGAACCGTGATTAAAAGCCCATTTTAACTGTGATGAAATCCCTTTTCTGCACTAGTGAAACTAAGATTGGCAACACACCATACTTTGACACAGGTTGTGATTTGAGAGTATGTTTGTGTTGTTAATGAAACTTTAAGTGCAAATACACTAAGTAGAAAAGCAAAGACTAAGTCTTCATGAAGCATAGATACAAAGAAAGTCTTTGTCTTTGAAATGAAAGCTTTGATTCATCACTTGTGTTTTTCAGTTTGTTGCTTTCACATCACTTGTTACTGAGCCTGAATATATCTTCGTATTTATAGGTCGTTGAAGATAATCATTACTATTCCATTAAGAAAAGATAGTTGTTTGAAGCATGTAGACTATGAGAGTTAAGAAGAAGACGAAGGTCTGAAATGAGGATCTTCAAAAGTTGCACTAAAAAGGAGTGCCTCAAGTGTTACAAAGCAAAATTCCTTTTGTTGGGTATCAACTATCATGAACTTTTTCCAAAATAGGCTTGGTTGACTTTCTGAAGCATTCTAACTCAAGTACTGATTTATGTCAGCTTTTAGATTAGCACAGAGTAGCTTCCTCAATTTCTTCTACACATAAGCCTTGGTTTACTGAAGAGTTTGTCTTCTTGTCCATTTTAGTGATAAGAGTATTTTAGCTTGAATGGAGCTAGGTCAAGGCATCTTCAAAGTATCTTTGGTTAGATCAATTCAAAGTCAGAGTAACGTTCTTATATACTAAGAGTCTAAAGTCTGATTGCTTGAAAATATGTGTATGCTAAGTGTAAAGAGTAAAAAATGATAAGGAGCATAACTCAGCAGTCCTAAGTCTAGAAAGTCATACTTTGATAGATTTTCTCTCACATTCTCTTGAAACAAACTTAAGCTAAGACGAATTTGGACAGAAATTAATTTAGTCCCACATAGAGTCGGTCTTAAAAATATTTTACATAGCTTAAGGCAGACTTTAATTGATGGATTCTCCCTTTCATTTATAACAAATGCATCATAGACTTTGTAACCTAAAATACTCAAATAGAGAGGTTAAATAACACAAAGACAGACTTTATTTAATCAAAGGCCTTGATGTGTGTTATTAACAAATCTTGGAGTCTTTAAATAATATCTAAAAACTCCAAAGTCCTTTATAAACACGGACTTGGTTCTAACAATTGCCTTGATTATCCAAGTATGGGCAATATATATATATAAGGTGAGATCCTATTGGATAAGCGACACCAAGGACAAAACAAAAATAAAGAAATAAAGAAATATTGCTACAAAAAATACAACTAATACTATATAGAATCTACTAATATGTACAACAACTTTAACAGAAATGAAGTTAAGAATATGCTAAAGGTTGAGAAATAAATTAGACCAAGAAAGCATTGAGCTTCTTTTGTTTCATAAGAATAATCCATTCCAATCTTGGGTTGGATTTACCCATGCTTTAGAACTGGAATATGGTCCTTCACCCTACAAATGTCCCTGTTCCACAACGTTAAGTTACAATTAGGTTTGGTTAATGACTATTATCTTAAATTTATAGCTTTAGCTAACAGAGTTGTAGGGATTACTATAAATGCCTTGCTAAATTGCTTTATCAATAGATTAAAGACTGATATTAGACATGTTGTAATTACTCAAAGTCCTAATTTCCTCCTTAAGGCTATCTCATTAGCTAAATTCTCATAAAAATGTACCAAGCCCATCAAACCACCTTATAACACCAATTACTATTGAGACCTAAATGCAAACCTATACATCGACCGAAGCACAAGCTAGAAAAATAACCCTTCCATTCTATTTACCCCCAACCTAAACTTTTTAACCATCCACCAAAACCATCCAATGTTAGAAAGATCTCCCCTTTGAAATACAACTTCATAGAGAGAAATGCCTTTGTTACACTTGTGATGAAAATTTTTCCCCTATGCATTGTTGTCCTAATAATTAATACTTGTTACATGTAGAAGAACTTGATGATCCACCTCAAGAGTTGGAACCCCTTGACCTAGTTTCACCACCTTCCAATGATGTTATTTCTGACCATCACCTATCTTATAGTGCTCTGAAAGGTTCCTCGGGGTTGGGTATAATGAGATTTCAAGGCTTTATAAATGAGGTTACTGTCCAAATTTTACTTGATAGTGGCAGTTTAGAGAATTCTTTTTAGCCTCCTTTGGTCAATTATTTAAAGTTGCCTATTGAGCCTATTTCCAATTTTTAGGTATTGGTTAGCAACACTAATACTCTCATGGTTGAAAGACTAGTAAAAGAACTTAAGGTTAAGATTCAAGGACTGACATTAGTATTTAATTCAACTATTTAGCATCCACTTTTAACCGACATTAATTAGCTGCATTTTTTGTAATGGTACTTGAATCAAATTTATCCTTTGACTCTCTTACTCTCATTTTTACCCTCTACAACAATATTTTCTTTTTTACTCCATATCTCACATTTCATATTCTTTTATCTATTATCTTATTTTCTTCTTGTGGTTTGGTTTAATAAATTTAATCTTTTTTCTAGTTCCAATATCCTAGATTTAATTTAGAATATCCTATTGAAACTTAGGGAAATTTTCAACCTTAAAACTTTATCTCATCTGACAAATCAGTGCCTATTTGTTATATTATTGGAATATACAAGAAATTCCAAAAGACCCGATAAATTAATTTGTTGGTTAAATGACAATTCATTCATTCTTGAATGGTGTGTAGACAATATAAGACCGTTAAATGGTAAGGTAAATCTTTGTTCGTTGAATGACAATTAAAATACATCAACATTATATTACGGACCTTGAAGAATCAGCATAGACCAAAACATTGGCATGCCTAGTGGGACTCGTTAAAGGTATTCCCATTCTTAATGTTGAAAGTTATGGAGTCACAAGCTCATCTGGGGGTTAGATTCTAGCGAACATAAAGTATATACTAAGGTTTCTCTACTTCCTTCTCAACCCATAATTCAGTATGTCGATCCTGATGAAACTCATGTGGCTACCACTAGCTAACCATCCTAACCACACGACATTCTTCGACCTTAGTCTGCACCTTAACCATAATATACAACTACGAGCACAACCACCCTTCTTAACCCACTTACAATATCGTACCATCTTATCTCTCAACCAATAACCTAAACCACCCATGCCCAGATACCGTCGTAGCAATACCCGCCTTATGTCCCATAATATATCACTTTACCTTATATCCCACACACATTGCATACATATTACGCCTAGTAATCCTAATTTCATCAGATACCTTAGCCTCACCACTAACCTCTATACACAGACTAGGCACCTTAACCAATGTTTGCTATGCCTCCTCTAAAGGGGCAGCAACTTGCACCTGTAGTAGCCTTACACCGTTTCTCATACTTTTTACTCACAAACTCTCTTTGGTTCAAGTGCCTAAAGTTTTTCACACTTTTATGCACCTATTAATAAATATGGTGGTACTACTAACCTAGAGAACACCTTGATGCCTTTGCAAATGAAATTATGTATGTGGGAGTTGTTGGCAATGTCTTGTGCAAGGTATTTCTTAGAACTTTATTAGAAGCGCTGAAGTAGTTCAAAGTTATTCCCCTGATATCGATTGATAACTAGAATGCCTTTGATTCCATTTTTCTAAGCATTTATTAATTTCCAAAGTGGCTCCACAAACCTCTTATACGTTGTCTTATGTTAAGTAAGGGGAGTCAGAGTCCCTTAATGACTTCCTTACTATATTTAACAAAGAAAATTGGCCTCATTCTAAGACTAACTCAAGAAATACATATGCCTACTACAATTAAGGCTATTAAGCCGACATCACCTTTTGTTATTTCCTTGGCTTAGAAGCAACCTCAAATGATGGATGATTTTTTAGGAAGGGCTCATAATTAGTTAGGAGATGTATATAGAGGTGACAAATCTCCCTATCACTTCCAGAGCGGAAGAGAAACTAAGACTTGCCAAAGAAATTTAAGAAAAAGAAAATATACTACATAGATTATACTTATTTGAAATTAAATCCCTTGTAAAATTTCAAGGAGTTGGGGCATGCAGGATTGCTTGGAGCCAGGGTTAAAAAACCATAGATGTTAAAGCTAATAAAGGATAAATGATTCTTTCATGAATACAACAAAGTGCATGGTCATTCAACTGGCTAATGTAGACAGTTGAAAAATGTCATCGAAACCTTGGTGTGTTAGGGGAAGCTTAGAAAGTATATTAATGAAGCTGGTTCAATTATAGAACCACCTAAAGGAAGTTATAAGAAAAAAAAGAGAGATCCCTGGATGCTTAAAATAGTAAAGAAAAGTAACATATAATTCAACAATAGACTACTACGATTGACAAAATAAATCCCGTGAATGACGACTTTGATGATGAATCAAAAGTTGAAATATAGGTTAATGTTGTTATGTAGATATGATAATAGAAGAGTTTTTTGGACATGGACCCTCAAAGACCTCAAGGTGGAAACACACTAGAAATCTTTAAGTATATCAACCAAGCTAGGATAATAGTTGTCCCAACTAATCCCAACCTGCCCATTACCTTTATGGATGATGACTTTGGTAATATATCCTAACCTTATGATGATGCAACGATGATTAAGGACATTATTTGCAACAAGACAATGAAACCTCTTTTAGTGGATGAAGGGAGTTTAGCCAACATACTCTTCTATGACGCTTTTCAGTGATGGGTCTCCATGACAGTGAATTAATGCCTTTTCAATAATAGATGATAGTCTTTACATGGCTATAACTAACATTAGAGGGTATATGGAAACGTTTTTTACTTTTGAAAGTGTGTCGAGATCTAAGACAGTTCTTGGTAGTTGATACAAGGTCACCTTTCAATACCATTATCGATAGACCTTTGTTATACAAGCTCAAGGCTATGGTTTCTAAAAACCATTTAGAAGTGAAGTTCCTTAATGAAGCCAAGGTAGTAGCTACTCTGAATGGAGATCAAGAAGTAGCTAGACATCTTTACAGTGTTGGCTTAGATGTTAAAAATTTAGAAGAGCCTATTAAATAGAGAAAGTTGAACAAACTAAGTTCTCAAGTAACATTATAATATGATAGATTTGGACCTAAGGGATGACTTTAGGGAAGACTAGGAATACCCTATTTAACCTTACCTAGACGGTGATCATGTAAAGTTTTAGATTAGGATACCTTAGAGAAATCAACCAATATTGGTATGGGTTTACAAGAAAATGTTATACATAGGTTGAAGGAATTGATGATCTAGTATAAGGATTTACTTGCTTGGATAACAGCTAGGATACCAGGGATTAACTTTAACTTCTTATGACATAAGCTAATAGTTTATCTAAAAGTTAATCCTTTTTCCCAAAGGAAAATGGGATTAGGCCCTGAGAAACATAAGGTGGCTTGTGATGCCAATAAAGAGCTTCTTAAAGCTGCATTTGTGAGAGGTTTATAACATCTCGTGACTCTAAAATGTCATAATGGTAAAGGAAGAAAATAGGAAATAGAAAATATACACATATTATACCAACCTCAATAAGGCATGCCTCAAGGATCCTTATCCTTTGCCTAATATTCATAAATTGGTGGATAATTCTTTTGTTTTAAACTTATTTCTTTCATGGATGTATATCATCGGTATAACCAGATACCCATGTATACTGAGGATGAAGAGGAGACATCGTTTATCAATGAGAAAGAAATCTTTTGTTACAAAATAATCCCTTTTGGATTCAAAAATATCAGGGTCACTTATCAAAGAATAATGAACAGAGTGTTTGATAACATCAATGGAAAATTTGTTGAGGTATACATCAATGACATTATTGCCAATACTTCAACTAGGTTGACTATGTCTTCGACCTCAAGTAGATTTATGATAGATTAAGAGAGAGGAACATGAGATTGAACCTTCTTAAATACGCATTTGCTATTACAATAGGTAGATTCTTAGGTTTTATGTTGACTAGTAAAGATATTGATGCAAAACCAAAAAATGTAAGATAACTCTGAAGTTAAAAAGCCCCTCAAATATAAGGGAAGTTTAAGCCCTAAATGGAAAAGTCACCGTTCTTTCAAGATTCATGTCAAGAATAGCACACCGATCCCTTTCCCTGTATCGGGTTATCAAGAAAGAAAACTCTTTTAGTTGGATTGATAAATGTGAGCAAGCTTTCCAACGGCTCAAGGATGTGCTAGCATCACCATCGACTTTAGTTAGACTTGACCCTGGGGAAACTTTGTTCTTGTATATATCGGTTTCAAATGAGGCTTTAGGCACAACATTAGTGAAAAAGACCCTTGAGGGACAATGACTCATATTTTTTAAGTAGGGCGTTAAGGGGAGCTGAACCTCGATATTAGAAACTAGAGAAGATAGCTTATGTAGTTGTTATTTCCTCACGTTGGCTAAGGTAGTACATTCATGCTCATCCAATCATCGTAAGAATTGATCTATCATTAAGAACAATGTTATTTAAACCAAACTTAATCAGAGGAATAATCAAATGGGCTATTGAGCTATTAGAGTTTGATATATCTTATGAGCCATAAATCGCCATTAAAGCACGAATTTTGGTTGACTTTGTTACAAAAATGATTAGGATCAAAGTTATAGAAAAAGGAAGCATTGGATCATTTATGTTGATGGTTCAACAAATACCAATGGTTCAGGTGCTGAGGTCATTTTAGAAAGTGAGGATGACCTTATCGTTGAAGTTTCCTTCATATTCAATTTCCAAACATCCAATAATCAAGCACGGTATAAAGCTTGCTTAGCTAAGTTGTGGTGCTCTTAATCCAGTAAATAATATTAAAGGTGGTATTAATTAGATATTAAAAGTGAGAATAAATTTTTCATGATTTTAAATCATTGTTGGAAGAGAGACACCACAAAATAAAACTTTAACAATTAACCCTGGACCACTTTAAAGACCTATCTCATATATGAAGATATAAGAAGGTATGTAAGTTATACAACATCAACTTAAAGGAATCGATTACACAATCACCATACAAACGTTTAGCGGAAACACGTAAGTTAATTTGAGAGTACAAGTGGGTATGAGGAGAGATTCAAGGATACCCGAAATGATTGCTAGAATGTATTAAAAATGTGTGTATTCGATTGCATGAACATGCCATAACGTAAAAGGAACAAGAAAGCATCCAAATTTATGTAAAATGGATATTTAGCAAGCCATGAATCGATTCGAGCCTGTCATGAATTGATTCATGCGAGTTGGGAATCCAGAACAGTGGAAACAGAAGCTCATGAATTGATTCAGGACACGTGTGAATCCATTTATATGAATTGGAAGTCCAAAACAACAAAAGAGAAGCTCATGAATTGATTTAGGACTCGTGTGAATCGATTCATACGAATCCAGTAGCTCATGAATCGATTCATAGGGCTTATGAATCGATTCATGCAATTCTAATGGCTCATGAATCGATTCAGGGGAATCATGAATCAATTCATGATAGTAAAACTGCTGCAGAATGTAGAAAATACTGTAATTTCTAACTTCCAACCATCCTAACTTTTTCATATGAAATCAAATGACTACCAAATTTTGACACCACCAATTATACACCATTTATGACGTGTAGCAACTGGCCGCACTAAAAAAATTCCCAAAAATAAGAGACTTATGCGTAGAAACACATTTAGCCCATTTTAAAGTATTTTTGTACAACTCAAGGGTCAATTCTTAATGGAATTGGCCCATTCCAGTTTCTACAAGTCATAAACCATGCATGGATGCTATTGTAACTATCTCATGCTATCCAAATCTCAGAAACTCTATTTGACCCTATCATTTCCTTAATTATGCATAAAAGTCATATAAAATCCATCATTTTCATGCATCTATATTTAATCAACATCCTAACATATAATTTAACTCAATCATCATGCATATTCTAATTCAACTACATACATAAGCATCAATGCCATCAAAATAGCTAACGAGTTCAATTGTCAAGCATCATAAAAAATTGTATTAGAGATACAAAATGATCATAAACTCATTTCCAATGATCCTAATGTATCAATCACCAATCTAGGGTACCAAGTCATCCATATCCATTCATCATCATACATAAAAGGCATTAACTATAGTTTAACTATACAAAACAATGCCATATACAAACACTCCTAAAAGGATGTACAAAGCTAACAATTCAAAAAATCATACCGGCCAAGGCATCTTTACCAATTCCTCCTTCACACTATATCTCATCTCTTGAAAGGCCTTACTCTATGATCATGCCCTACAACACAAGAGCTAAAAAGTAGAGAACATGGAGAGTGAGCATACTTTCTCAATGATGAAAATCAAACAAATTGTGATAATATAAATATGAATGCAATTCAACATCTTCTCCAATCAAGGAGTTCAATTAACCAATAAAGCCACATAGTTCATAACTTCCATTGAACACACATGTTCATATATGGCAAGTCCACTAATAAGGACATCACTAAGTAAAACCAAATCATCAATTCATAATATCAACACACCCATTGTCATAGTCCATAAGACACATAAAAAGGTCACACCAACAATAATACATAATTAGTTAGTGACCAAAAGTGGGTTTTAGATCTCAAATAACATTCTCAATAGGGTATCACCTTTCTTAACCTTTTCCACTCAAATGCCATGTCCCTATGGCTAATGCATATGTCATATCATAAAATGCATATGCAACAGATCCGATTTGAAACATTTACTCATAGCTCATGCGCGTATGATTCATCAATATTGCAACCATGTATAGTTGCTTGAGCATTTGTCCCCTGCAAGGGTGTCTTTCACAAGATCCCGCAAGACCTTTATCATCTCATTACATCAAGTAATCACAACCACTTATAATTATTCTCATATTGGTTTTCCCATGCAAGGGTACTCCCTTTCATAATCCTACAAGACCTTCATTGCTTCAAATTATCGTGTGATCACAACCATATATAATCAATCAAACATATGTCCCCCATGCAAGGGTCTATTTTGTCATAAGATCCCACAAGACCTTTAGCTTTTCAATATGCCACGTGATCGCAACTACTTATAATCATTCTTATATTGGTTTCCCCCAAGCAAGGGTACTCTATTTCATAGTCCTGCAAGCCTTTCATCATTATGATCGCAACCACATGTAATATGTTATGCCATGCATGCTATGAATGCAATAATGCACATGCTAGCCTTGGCGTCACCAGGATTCCTTACCCACTCACTTAGGGGTATAATTTGTACTTAACATTATAGTTAGTGGCACACAATCATATATAACATTCTCCAAGGCATACAACTCATAGGGTTCAAGATCATACAAGCCAAGGATTCATTTTAATGTCAATCCACACATGGGAATCAAAGAGCATTTTCAACAAATATACTCCAAATTTATATCCTCATCTAGTATGCCAAACCAACATCCAATCATCAATAGGAGTCAATTTCAATTCATGTCACATACAAGAGGTAGTATATCCACTCAAGGAAAAACATGCTAATATACATCAATATATATATTATCAACATACAATTGATCATACATTTAGAAAATATACTCCTCTCCTACCTCAAGCGAAGTATTCCTCCGGATTACGTGATACCGTTTCACAAGAATTATTGAATCCTACATAAATATATATAGGACTACATCAATCACTTATTCAACATCATTTTCAATTTCTCTTGCACATCACTAATGTATATATATGAGTTCCATCATATTGTAACTTGTAATAGGTTTTCATTTTCTGATTTTCTTAGGTTTCGGGAATTCTTTCCCTTAAACTAAAACTCATTATAATTAAAGAGCAACAACACAACTATTTAAGTCAACCACACATGACAACTTCACACTTAACTCTTTTAGTGGGTTTTCTCATTAATGGCTTCCAACCACCATCATTAACCATCACCAATGGCTATCTCTCTTTATTAATAATATCCCCCAATATCACTAAATGCATATCCCACTCACATTCTATATTTCCCTAAAATTAAGGGTGAGGGTTTCACCAAAAACCTAAGAACCATCATCAATGCATAGAATTTTCCACCATTTACCATAGTAATTTCATGTACCCTCTTAAAGGCTCATAATAGCTCACATTCATCTCACCCCACCTTAGGGTTTTCATATTTAATGACTCATACAACACCCCACATGCATTTAAACACTCCCCTAACAACAACAACCCATAACCTAAGGCATGAACTTAACATAAATGGTGAGAAACTTACCTCTAGCCAAGAAAAGAGAATGGGTACCAAGAGAGGGAGGGAGAGCACGAAAATGGAAGAAGAAAGGGAGAAAAGCTTTGAGCCACCATGGTCTCCTTCAAGCTCAAAGGAGAAGTTCAAAAATCAATGGGAGATGCACAAACCTTTGTCTAGGTTTTAGGGAGTGGAAGAAGATGAAGGTGAATGGGAAATAAGGAGAAAAAGAGCAAAGTGTATTTTTGCCCAAAGAAGAGGGAATGTGCCATGAGATAAAGAGTGAAATGGTGAGATTTTCATTTAAGTTTTTAACTCATCACTTAAACTTCTCTGTTTTGTAACAAACAGATCTCTTTTCAGGCTCAATACTTCATCTCATCTAAAAATTATTTCGAATATATATATTCAGATTCGCAATAATATTCTTAATAGCTCTGCCCAATGGCATCTCAATCGAAGATACTTAGTTCGACACCCATATTTTAACCGGGTACAAATTTTAGCTCTTTAAGCTTAGTAAATTATGAAAAATCATAATAATTTCCAATTAAATCATTTCCAAACTTTGGAACATTATTCTTTTCATATATAATTATTTGTCATTTATTTCTCTCAATTAGATATTTATATAAAATTTAGGATGTTACATAAGTTATGAACAAGAGACCTCAGCCCAAAAGAATTAACCATACTTGGTGATTCTTAGGGGGAATGGTGAGTATTATGCAAGGGAACCAATCTTGCAACAATACCTTGCCAAAGTAAAAGAGCCTCATTTTCAATTTAAATAAATCATATTTAAACATGTTTTTAGAGGAAAAGGTTAGGGCAAATGTGTTACCCCGCCTAGCCAACACTAAAAGATCGATACTAATATCATCATACAAAGTACTTTTTATCTCAGCCTAGTATTAAAGAAGTTACAATGGTAGCACCAATGTTTGCTTCTGAAACTTGACAAGCCTTATATATTAGACATTTAACATCAGGATAACTTCCAGAAGGCGTTAAATTATAGCAAAAAATTTGATGCGAAGTTACATGTTTGTCATTTTTAAACTAAAGTAATTTAGAATAGGGTTCTCAATGCCTATGTTAAAATGGTGACCCCTAATAAAACAACATATGTAATGATGAAAGTCCATGAAGGTAGTTGTGGACATCATCTAGGAGGAAGAAACCTTTGAAAAAAGTTGTTAAAGGCAGACTATTAGTGACCTAATTTAATACAAAATGCTATGACATTTGTCAAGATGTATGATGCATGTCAAAAGTTTATTAATTTTCACACAACACCTATTGATAAGTTATTACCTGAGTTGTACCTTGACCATTCTAAAAATAGGGAATTGACATCCTTGGCCATTTTCCATCAACACCTAGGAGTGTCAAATACTTAATAATAAGGGTGGATTACTTCACCAAATGGATAAAAGTTAAATGTTTAGTTACCACCATGATAGCTAAATCCAAAATGCTTGTTTACCATAATATCATTACTAGATTCAGGGTTCTACAATGGATAGTTAATGATAACAAAACCTAGTTCATTGACAAAGGGTTCAAAAATTTACTAGTTGGTCTCAGAATCTAACAAGTCTTTACATCAGTTGAACACCCTTAAACCAATGGCTAAGTTAAGGTTTCTAATAAAGAAATCTTGAAAGGGTTAAAGAAAAGACTACGAAAAACCAAAGAAAGATAGGCTAAGGAGTTAGAACAGGTGTTGCAGGCCTATAGAACAACCTACCACTCTTAAATAAATGAAAACCTTTTAATCTGACAAATGGGGTCGACCCCATGATTCAGATTAAGATTGAAGCATTTTCTTGGCAAATTAGAAATGCCACAGGGCAAAAGGAAAATGATGAATCACTAAGACAAAAGATATACCTTATCTTCGAGGTAAGAAGAGTAGCTGTCTTAGGCTATAAGTTTGTTAAGTCAAGAAAATCTTATAGATATAACAAACATGTTATGGGGATAAAATTTGTAGTAGGTGACTCAGTCTTACATAGAGCTGACATTGGACAACAAAATGCTCAATAAGGGTAGTTAGCCCCGAATTGGAAAAGACCTTACCTGGTCAAGTACATAACCCTAAGAAGGAGCTTACAAGTTGAAAACCCTATCTGGTTAAGAGTTACCTTAGAAATGGAACATTATTGATCTTTACATTTACTACAGTTAAACATTGCACCCAATGATGTACGTCAAAAGACATACCATATTAATATACAAGAATTATAAAAACTCTAAAATTGTTATTTAATTTCGTAGTGCCTCGGTTTTAGTTAAGCTCAACCTCTAGTGGTATGATTAACTCTTTAAAATTATTTCTAAGTTAAGTTTGGCCCTCTGTAGTTCAATTAACTTACCTCAGTCTCTGCTAAGCTCGACCATTAGTGGTACGATTAACTCCGTAAAAAACTTTCTAAGTTACTTCAATTAAGCTCGACCCTTAGTGGTATAATTAACTCCTAAAAAAATTTTCTAACCTAAGCTTGGCCTTCTACAGTTCAATTAACTTACCCTGGTCTTAGCTAACCTCAGACCCTAGTGGTATAATTAGCTCCTTTTTTTTTCCTAAGTTAAGATTGGCGTTCATAGTTCAATTTACTTACCTTAGTTTGAATAACCTACACCAAAACTACAATAAGACATTTTCCTCTAAGAGTTCACTAAGTTAAGAATAAGGTTCATATTTTATATGACTATTACGACTAATCTACACATGCTTTCAAAAGGTGATCATACATAAATAAAAAGCAAGTATAATAACTAAACATCAAACTTAAAGCCCTACGTGTAACCCAAATATAGGGGAAATAAGTAAAAGCCCTAACCATGGGAAAAATAGATTTTGAAAAAAGAAGTCATAAATTAGATAGGCAAAGACAAACAGGGTCATTGTTTAAAGGTGGTAGATGAGCATCAGACTGATTGTCATCTTCATCTTCAAACAAGGGCTGCAGCACATAAACACCATTAGGATTCACCATCATTAAGTTTTCACCAACTAGCTTGTATAGCTCGCCTCAAGAAATTTTTAGGAAAGATCTTATCCCCCTAAAACTTAGTGGAGGTAACATAGGTTCACACTAGAAGATGGTTGAATAATGTGATTAAAACTTGGCAAATTATTCATGCAAAGATAACTATTCAGATACTTGTTTGAGTTTTCTATAAGACTTAGTTAAAAAATAAAACAGTTTAGAAAATAGTTTAGACTTTTGCCTAAGATTTCATAAACTTTGAAGTGAATAAAAAAAGTAACAGAATTAATAAAACAATAAAGAGGGATAACACACAAGTAGATATTATATTGATTCACCTCTTAACTAAGGTTACGTCCAATCCTTGTTCGAGCCAATAAAAGTTTGTATTGACTGATCATGAAGCTAAGTGTAATCCACACTTACTTACAAGGATCCCAAGTATTCTTTCACAACTTATTCTCTCTAGGCTAATAACTCAAGCATTCTTTCTTGATGTTGCCTCTTTAGGATAATTACATAAGTATTCTTTTTTAACTAAGCCTCTTTTAGCGCTTACAACTTCACAGATTAGTAAAGAGTTCCTGAGTCTTTAGTAAAGATCTTAGGGATGTTCGAGCTTACAAAACTGAACTATTGTTCAGGATATAAAATAAGTAAAGCTCTTAAACTGTTTTTACAAGAAAAAAATTAGAGTATTTTACACAACTTGTAGAATGCATAGAGATAGAAGGGTAGTAAATAGTTAGGGAACTTTTCATTCTTGAATGATCTTCCATATATAACATTCCTTTGAGATAGGCATTGTGAAACCAAGGAACTTATATCCAATGAAGAGTTGACATCTGTAAAGATCTATTGAGATGATTTGAAAAGCAAAGTCTTTGTCAACATGTAAACATCTTGGTTGTCTGACTTTCTATTTTGGTATATAGAATAGATATTTTTTTCTTAGGCAATCTTTTTTGAAGCTATTTGATTGGATGGATAGTCTACTTCAAGTCAGAACAGTTATAAGATATTGTGGAAGCATAAGCTTTGGCTTGTAGCATGTATTTACTATCTTCATATAGGACATCTAAGTTGAGTCTAGGCATCTGAATTTTGTGATCCTTTAGAAAGCTATTTATGACTTCTTATTCATTGGCTTGTGGCTTGAATTTATTTGTAAATATTCCTTTGACAACCTTAAAACATTAGTATATTAAATAGTGTAATGTTTTTGTCATAATCAAAACTTTTGAGTGGTGCTAAATACCTCGTAGGTTCTTTCAGGGCTCAATATTCTCCTTTTTTTAATTGATAACAAACATTATACTATTTTTATTTCATAACTCAGTCATAGATCAAAAATATGTAGTAAAGAAAATACTCCCCCTAAGTTTATGCATCTAAGGTTGTTTGAGAGACTCCCCCTAAGCTAGATACCTGTTTCTTTTAAAAGTGGATAAGTATATGATTATGATAACATAAGATATATCAGACTATAGTAGAGTTCAGATGACTTAAACATGTTGTAAAAACTTTAGAAGTATATATTGCCACAATAAAGCATATATATTTAAGAAAATTAAGATTATAAAACACAACAATTAGAGTATAGAAATATAATCAATTAAATAAAGCAATAATCACAAATAAAATAAATTAGATATTTAATCAAAAGATGTGACTAGGAATGTCAAAAGGTACATTAAAAATATTAAGTTTGAAAATTTTAAAACAAAATATTAGGAATGCTCTCCCTTTTTTATCATTAGACAAAAAGGTATTCCTAGAACTAACTTGTGACACATTTATTGGTGGTTGAGGGGATTGGCAAAGGATGTAAATAGATTATCTCATAGAGTAGCCATGCTTTATTAGATGGTGGTTTAAATCCCTTGTCTGAGACAAGTGACTTTTTCACAAAGCTCAGCCTACTGTGCTAAGGTCATAACCTGAGTTCTTTGAAGTTCCACCACTTCAAGAGCCAAAAAAGGTCCAGTCACTACAGACTCAGGATGGTCAGATTGAGGTTGGTAGAGGATAAGGCTTAGATAAGGGAGAGTAAGTAGACATTAGTTCAGATGGAATGGAAGAAGGAAATAAAGGGTTGGGTAAAATAGGGAAATAAGAGGCATTAAATATTTGTGGCTCATAGAGGAAAGAATGATAGATCTAGTATGGTAGAAAAATAAATACCATACGTCAAGTACAAATATAGAAAAAATAAATATTAGATAAGATTAGAGAGACAAGATGAAGATGTCTTATAACCATTGGAGCATCAGACCATTACTTGATCAAACTTAATGGATAAAGGTTCAAGAGGGGGATAAAGGCATGTAATCAAAAGGTAAAAGGGGTGAAGAGAAATGTGTTTTTGTTGTTTGAGGAAGCATAATAATTATGTCTAGGTTTTCTAGTGGAGGAATGGTAGGTGTTTGGGCTGACGTTTGGGTTTGTGATTTTAGGGATGAAAGTGTAATGGGTTGTGTCCAGTGAGGTGTCTGACGTGGTTATTGTTGTGATGAATGAAGAGGTTATGCAAGCAATGTTTTTAAGGGAACACCATCTTCACCTGAGATGCCTATCAAGATCTTTCTCTACTTCTTGGCAGATTTCTCAACAATATCAGACTGGGGTTTGATCTTCCTCTTGGGAACAGAGGTCTTGACAATAATGTTCTTGATCCTAATCCTTTTAAAATAGATCACTACTTCCCTGAGGGAAGAAGAGGAAGCTTTCCTTTTAGCATCAACTTGAAGCTATCTAAGAGACATACTATCTTCATCAGTAGCAGTAGCTATAACAACAATTGGCTTAGAGGTCATATCAATAACAAAGGGCTTAGAGGCCTCACCAAAATAGACAACTAGGATGCCTGAGGACACTTCAATAGTCCTTTCAAAGGACTTAGATTTTGAGGTGACAAGTTCTTCAAACAAAGAGTCATCTTTAACAGCTTTAGATGCTTGTATAAATTTTCCATGGTCAATCACCATCTGGTTCATTTATTCCTTATCCATTTGATGTTTTGGGAAACTTAGTCCCATGCTTGCCATATCCTTAGGTTGAAAGACCAAGTAGTGTACAAGCTTCAAATTTCTTACCTAGCCAGAAAAGGGAATCACAAAGGTCTTTTTAATAATTATGGAAATCAAAACAACATAAGGGAAGTAATCTCCCTTATTAGAAAGTACCTTCTTCACGTGATTCACAATCAAAATAGGCAAGTTGATTTTGTTCTTCTACAATAAGTGGAAAATGTAGAACCTATCCAACAAAAACACGTGATCCCTTGAATCTTTCCTATGAATCACCACAAATTTTAATATTAAGGCATGCAAAACCCTAACATTGGGAGTCATCTTAGAGCTTAACCTGATGATAAGGTTAGGCTACACTTACAATCTGTGATTAACTTCCCTTAAGCATATTGCTTCCAATTCTTGCACAAAGACCAATCCTTCTTGTATGCAACTAGGGGCATTTGCAATTGAAGACTCATCAAATGCAATGTTTAGTCCTTTGACAGGTCATCACCTTGCTATTCAAGACTTTGGCATTCTTTTAGAATTCTCTGGGTAAGTTTTTAAAGTAAGGAGTTATGATGTCGAAGAACAATTCGCATCTAGTAGTAGTGGTGTACTCAACTATAGGGATGTCATGTTCTAACATATTATCCATAAAAATAACTTTGGATTTCAATAGATAGTCATCTTGCTTGGTAGCCTTTTTTTATATTCTTCTGGGCTACCATTAAGAATTCATAAAGAAAAATAAAGAAAGGTTTAGGCTTTCAGGTAACTTGTGAGAGAAGAAGATGAAGAGTTTGAAAGTAGAAAAAAGGTTTTAAGGTTTAAGAATAGAGAAAGCTCGAAGGGGTTTAAGGGGCAGTTTTGCTGACCTTTTATACTTTTGCCTCATTTATGACAATTTGAGGGTTGGTGTTTAAACAATAGTGACAATTTGAGTTTTTCTTAAGCATGAGTCTTTAGTGCCAGAAAACTTGAAACGTTAGGATATTGTCATGTGTCAAGTTAGTTTCCTTTTTGCTAGGAAGTTAAGAGATTTTCTCTTTTTACTACATCATCACAAGACCAAATGTAGACACTTAATCAAGTTTAGATAGTTTGAGCACTTCATACAAAATCATACTCAGACACGTTAGAAAACATCAAACATTAGTGGATTTTCCACAACATACAAGCAACTCACACATGCATAATTTTTCCCTTAACAAGTTAAAACAATCTTCAGCCAAAGGTTTTGTTAAAATATCTACCCATTGATGATTTGTATCAATGAACTTGATATCATCAATATCTTTTTGTACATAGTCTCTTATAAAATGATGTTTGATTTTAATATGTTTGGCACAAGATTGTCGAATTGGGTTTTTAGAAAGATTAGTTAGAGATGTATTATCACACAATACATGGATGCAATTTTCAAAGATGTTGTGATCGTTTAATTGATACTTAACCCGCAACAACTATTAATAACATCTTGTAGCCGATATGTATTCTGCTTCTGCTATTGAAAGAGTTGTGGTGCTTTGCCTTTTGCTAGACCAAGACACCAAATTTGCTACAAGGAAGTGGCATCATCCATTAGTGTATTTTTCTTTCAATTCTGTCTCCATTATAGTTAATATCACATTAACCAATTAACCTGAAATCTTGTTGATTCTTGTAAAAGAAACCAAGATATGAAGATTCAATAAGATATTTGAAAATTCTCTTGGATCAATTTGAAAATATGCATGTAAACAAAAATTAAACAAAATATCAGGTTTACTAGTAGTTAGGTAAAGAAGAGAACCAATCATACCTCTAAAAAGGGTTTGATCTACCATTTTACCTTTTTGATTCGTACCCATGATAGATGATGGATGTATTAGTGTAGACATAGGTTTGATATCTACCATATTGAACTTTTGAAGTAGTTCTTTAGTGTGCTTTTTCTTATGGATATAGATACCTTCTTTTGCTAAACTTGATGTCCTAAGAAGAACTTAAGTTCTCCAATCATGCTCAGTTCAAATTCACTTTGCATCTACTTAGAAAAGTCTTTACAAAGATAGTCATTTGTTGCTCCAAAGATGATATCATCTATATAGATTTGTACAATGATAAATTTATTTTTATTCCTTGTCTAAAAAGGGTTGTATTAATTTTTCCTCTAGAAAAATTATTTTTCATAAAAAGTATACCTTTATCAACTTTGAAATTGAAGTGTGGACAACATTGTATCGCACTATGATTATTAAAACCAGGCACTCCATGCTCCACTGAAACACGCCTTGCCGCACTTCATCGAAATTGCAAAGCCATGCTCCACTTGCAAGCCTCGAAGGAATTAATAAATGGAAAAAACCATGCTATTGGAGCCTATAAATAGCAAGGGAAGTGAAGGCACAAACCGTACCAAAGCATTGAAGCACTTCCATTGCTTTCTTCCTCCTCCTTGCTCTCTGTTCATTTTATTTGGTCTCTCTTTATTCATTAATTGGCATATTTTTTTAACAAATTATTTGGGTGCTATAATTTGCATACCCTCTCTTTGAGAGTTATCATTTTATGAAAGCTTTAACTTGTATATCCACTCTTTTGGAGAGTTATCCTTGTACACTTAAACACCAAAAATCTTAGAGTTTTGGGTTGGGGTTTTCAACCTTGTAATTTAAGAGATTGAGAGATTGGGTGGGGTGCCTTTGTACTTGTGAGAATTGGGTTCTTGAGTGTGGGACACTAGGAAACCGCGATTGCTTAAAGTTGTATCTCTCATCTCCAATAGTGGAAATCCTCTAAGTGGGTTGCTTAGAGGCGAGACGTACACCGGTGTGGTGGAACTCGTATATATCGATTTTTAAATCTCTTCTCCCTACACTCTTTTAATTTATGTACTTAAAATTGCTTGCTAAATATTTGTGTTTATAATTTTATTAATTAAGCAACTTTATAAATTTACTTGTTAATATTAAAGTGCATATTCTATTAGCTTGATAAAATTTGTAAATCACTTAGATTATAATTGTAAAAGGTATTTAAGTAATATTCTTGGATTAAGTGCTTATTATTTGTGTCTTGTGTATAAATTGTTATTACTTGCAATTAAATTTATTATCTTTGTTAAGCATAAATATTAAAGAATCAATTTCAAAAGCATTCTAAGTAAAACTTTTAATACTCAATTCACCCCCCTCTTGAGTAATTGAAGCCACTTGGTTTGAGTTTGACTTATGAGCTTTTCCAAGTTTTCATTTTTCTTAAGTTCTCTGATTTCATTATCCCTATTCTTTAAGGTGAGGGTTAACGACTCATTGTTTCTTTAAATTAATGTGTTGAGAGACAAGAAGCTTAAAATAATTTAATAAGATATCAAACATAATTTCTATTTTAGACAATTCAAGGATTTACCTATTTCTTCATCTTTAGACATGATGTATTAGTTTTCCATTAGACATTATAAGTTTACTTAGTGGTTTCTTCATCACTTTTAGAGCCATCATTCGAGACTTCCCAGGTGGCTACCATTCCCTTCTTCTTCTTGAAATTCATTTTGGGGCCACTATGTAACATCAGACTCGACATTGTTTTCTTGTTTATCACTTGATGGTTGATTCCTTTAATTCCATTGAGCTTCATATAACTTGGCAAAGGTGGAGGCATATTAGTAGCTCGATATAGAAAAGAGGGAATAAGTTAAGAATCATTTAACTAAAAGTATTTGATGATTAAGTTAGGAATATGCTTACTCAAATATTGACCCAAGATGACGAGGTATCCTAAATTCCTTCACACTAATAACTTTCTTTCAGAAGTAACTACATCTTTCAAAGTGTCACAAGAAAGCATCAATTCCTCACACAAAAAGGATTTAGGAACTACATAGGTAGAGGGCTCCAAGAGCAAATGATAGTAAGTCCATGAATCATAAACATTCAGATATCCTTCATAGTCTAACCACAAACACCCTTTATCTTCTCTCGCATCCAAATAAATAAAATAAGGTACAGAATATGTTTGAATATGTGTTTCAGGTTATATGATTTTGATAATGACAAAGCAATTGAGCAATCATGACAAAGAGTACAAGATTCATGAAGTGTTTGTACAAGGATGAAAATAGAGAAGAATCAACTAAGATAAGCATCAGACTCGAATCCTAATCGATTAGCATAAGGCTACTAATCAATTATACAACCTCTATTTGGCATACAATCGATTGTAACAAGGAATCAAATTGATTACATAGACTCTGGAACAAAGGCTAATCGATTGCACCAAGCCATCTAATCGATTACCAAGCCTCTGTTTGTTACATAATCGACTACAACAAAAAGGCCAATCGATTACCAACTGAGAAAAAGGATAAAATGCATCAGGTACAATGCCTAATCGACTACAGGGTAGCTGTAGACACCATTCCCTATCCTCTTCTTTTATTATTCATGCTTTTTAGAAAGATAAAATAAAAATTAAGAGCCCATCCCCCATTCTCTTTGGTCTGCCACGCCAGGCTGAACTCCACTCCCTAACAGCCAGTCCTGGTTCCAACAAGCATGGGATGGTCTGAAGAGGAACAGGGAAGGGTTCCAAAAATACCATTCATAAAAAATAATAACACCCATCAATAGCCCAGGATAAAGCAGGATCAGAGTTTCATTCTTAGGGTCCTCTTCACGAATTCAAAAAAAAGAACCCATCACCAATACTGATTATCTTCACCATCTATCTTCCTTAAACCATCAATAACAATCATCTCCAATAGCTCCTCTCAAGGATTCTTCATCATTCAACACTCCTCATCATTTCATCAATAACTCACATCCATCATCCCTGGAACCTCCTTCACCAACAGCAAAAAAAGATCAATTCTTTTCATTTTCTCCTAACCCAACAGCAACATCTCCACCAATAATTTTCTCCAACAATATTCATCATCCAACTTCATCATCACCATCTACAAATAGCAACCACACAAAAATCATATCACCTTCATCCTCATTACCATACACCTAAAAATCCTTAGTCAAAACCTATTAACCATTAACAACGAAGGAAACCAGAAAACAATAGCAAAAAGAAGAAAAAGAGAAGTAGAACACCCTCTGACAGCAAGCTCGTCGGCTCAAGCAAGTCCCCTTTGTGTGAACCACCCTACGTTGGTCGTCCTCTTCTTCCTTGACCCTGCACTGACCGGATCAGACCAGCTCCCCCTGACGGAGACAGACCCTGGTGCAAGCCCCTCCTCCGCGCGAACGACCAGCTTCGGTCTGCACCGTTGCCACTCACCCCCGACGCACTAGCCTCCGCAACAGGCCCCCCTCGCGAGCGACGCCGAGCCCCTCTCTCCGATCAGTCCTCTTCTTCCCCTCTCGGTCTCACCTCACTCACTCACCCTCCCTCTGTTTGTTTCTCCTGTTTCCGCCCCATATCTCTTACTCCATCTCTTTTCTTTTGATTTGTTAGATTTTAGGTCTTATTTAGTGTGGGCCTCAGATAGTGAGGCCCATTTCTTTAACCTCTTTTCTTCCCTTTTTTATCTCATTTTCCTTTTGTCGGGGCAATGGGCTTCAGTGGCCCAAACCTGTTTTTTTTGGGCAAATGATTTCTCTTCAGAAAACAGAAGCCCAGATTTTAATTTTCTATTGTTTCTTTCATAAAATAGGTATATTATTATTGTTATTATTACTTATTGTTATTAATTAGGATTGTATTTTAGGAGGAACTAAACATTACTTATTTCTAAAAAAAAATCTAGGTAAGAATAAAAGTTGTTAAACTAAATAAATATTTTTAAAAGTATAAAACAATAAAAATTTAAATACTTTTTGTTATATAAAATGGACAGATTTTAGTTATGTCAACTCTAAAGAAATAAAGATCTTAAGAACAAAACATTTTTTCTAAAATAAAATAATAACTATTTTTTAAAAAAATAAAATTACCTTAAAACCTAAATAATGATTAAATGTTTTTCTATTTGTGTTAAATTAATAAAAAGATTATATATGTGTTTTTCAGGATAAATTGTTTCAAAAATCTTATAAGCAATGTCGTGCAAGATTACTTTTGCCTACATCGATGTTATAAGGTCTCAATGGTTTGTGCACGTCCGAAGTACTTCGCCTTGTATTTCTCCATCCCCATGAATTTATTTCATTATTAAAAATCAAATTAATTAGAATAATTTTAAATATTTTAGTATCATTCTAAAAATTAATTTCCCCCAAAGAACTATGTAACCCTGATTTCTCAACACACTTGAGAATACGTAAGAGCGGGAATCAACTCCTGTCGGGCCCACTTTCTTTTGTTTAATTTCTACGTCTCTGTTATTATCTCAATCAATCTTATCTATCTAGTATTTTATTTAAAATAGTAATTTGTTTAAAATGAGGTTAATTTAGACACGACGTCTTGTTAATCTCATGTTTTTAATATTTTATTTAAAATGGTAATTTGTTTAAAATGAGGTTAATTTAGATGTGACGTCTTGTTAATCTCATGTTTTTAGTACTTTATCTAAAATAGTAATTTGTTTAAAATGAGGTTAATTTAGACGCGACGTCTTGTTAATCTCATGTTTTTAGTATTTTATTTAAAGTAGTAATTTGTCTAAAATAAGGTTAATTTAGACGCGACATCTTGTTAATCTCACGTTTTTAGTATTTTATTTAAAGTAGTAATTTGTTTAAAAAGAGGTTAATTTAGACGCAACGTCTTGTTAATCTCACATTTTTAATATCTTATTTAAAATAGTAATTTGTTTTAAAATGAGGTTAATTTAGACACGACGTCTTGTTAATCTCATGTTTTTAGTAAGTAGTAATTTTTTTTAAAATAAGGTCAATTCATGTTTTCAGTATTTTCATTTAAAATAATATTTCTTACAGAACGAGGTCAATTTAGACAAGACGTCCTGTTAATCTCTTGTTTTAATTAATTAACTTATTTTATCTCATCTTATTTAATTTTATGTTAATATCTAATTTGTGTTACAATTTAAGGTTAATTTAGACGGGACGTCCTGTTAATCCTTACTGTCAGTGTTTAGTCGAGTTGTTCGATTTAAGATTAATTTGGACGAGACATCCTGTTAGTCTTGTTTCAAAACTTCCTTGTCTGTTTTGCCTCTTCCTTTTCTAAAGAAGTTTTAAAAAATAATTTCTAGGCTATTTTGAAGTGCGCAGTATCAATTTGGGGTAACCGTTTTATAACGGATAGTTGTGAGGTGCAAATACCTTCCTCACCTGTAATTCGACTCCCGAACTTAGAATTTCACTTTTATAACCAGTGATTTAATGAAAGGTTATCTCGGTATTTTATCCTTAAAAATATTGGTGGTGACTCCCTGTTTTCTTTTTGAAAGGATTTCGAAACTCGTTTTATTTTTTGAGGGTTGGTCGTCCCGCCGTGATCCCGGTCGCAACAGATGGCGACTCCACTGGAGACTTAGAGAGTTAAGCCAATCAAATTGATAGCGCATGTTTTTTAAATAGCCTGTTAATTATTTAACTTCTTCCTTTATTTTATTTTCTGTCAATGTTTATATGCGGTTTATGTTTATTTATATTTTGTCATTTATGTTCTGTTAACGTCTGTATGTTGTTGAACCCTAGGGTAGACGACTTTGTTTTATTGTTCTGTGTTTATTCTTTGTGAAGGATTGGTAAGATAAAGGTATTGGACGCCCCTTTCACACATTACACTCACAATTTACACACACTTTCGAGTAGGACCCTGGACCCGGGCCCAAATAAAACTTAAGATTAGGGGAGGTTGGTAACGGTGTCATTTGGGATGTACTTCCTATCTGGCTATAGTGAGAACCTCAGCTAGAGTTCGACTTATTCATGCTGCCCACACCTAGTAGACTTCCTACTGTTGTGGTCAACATCATGAATAGGATCTTGGCTCTAGTGACCTTTAGACAGTAATGCAAGCTACCTCATGTGAGATATCACTGTTAAACAGACCTTAGAACTGATAAGAGGCCTTCATAAAAACCTGACTTAGGGCACAAAGGGGCAGACTTTTTCTCTACCTTTCCTTATTCTTATTTTCCCTTTTAATCCAAATTGGTGGACCACTTACCCGTTTGGCGGATTACTTTTTCCCAAAATATCATTTCTTTTAACTAGTAATCCTTTAACGGGAAAACAGTCCTCTTTTTTGTTGCATTTACTTAAGTCTTTGAATCATGTGTATGGATCTTCTGAATCACAAAAATAAAAATAAAAAACAAAAGGATACAAAAAACAAGAGAAAAAACAAAATTCAAAAAATGTTGATGATAGTGGGAAGGTCCGTAACCCATATGACTCTCGATTTGTCACGAGTCTTGTCAATTGCTACTTCCCCAAGTATAAAAATGTTTTCTGAGAAAGTTACTAGGGAAGTAATGATTTACGTGGCACGTCAGACTCCAACGACTAATTTTCCTTCTGCTCTTGCCGGAAGTTATCCGGGACTTGGCAAGTGCCTCATAGGAGAATGTGGAAATTAACATGGGATCGAATTTGTAGGACGAGGGCCATGGTTACCCGAGCTAGGAATTGCTAAACGTAAGGCTCTTGTCGTATCTTAGAATGAAGGATTCTTCTGTCTTCATAACTATCCCATATTAATTTCCATGTTTACTCTACTTAGTACTTTTGAATGAGACGTTCTAAGGAACAATCAAAGGATGCTCATCAAGACCTGTGATTGCTTCACACGTTAATTTATTTTAATGTATTTCACAGTCCTACTATTTTATTTCCTTTTATTTCCACCTAACACTTGTGTTTTTCAAAAGACATCATGGGGAAACACCCCTATGGAACCCGACTTTAGAAGAGACTCATGGCTGAAATAGAACAAGAAAATGAAAACCTCAGGAATGAGGTCAACCAGCAAAAGGAGCAAATTACGGAGATGACCAAACTTTTGGAGAAGAGAATCACAGGAGGGGACTCTTCTGCAGGTATTGATGATGCCCAACAATAACTACTAACCCCGCTACATCCCCCGGGCCTTGGTCTAACACAGGTTAAAGTTACTCACCCTATGACCACCCCCCTCACTGTCAACACTAGGAAAGCAAAGCAAGCAGTTGACCCCCAACTACCTAGTGGCATGCCCTATGGTTATACATCACAGCACACATTCGTTGGTCTAGATGGTAATCCTGTATCTTTCCCACCTTATGGAATACCCCTAGGATACTCTCCCTCATTCCATAATTAACAACATGGATATAATTTTCAAATGATGGATCCCCATGTTTCAAACCCTACCCAATCCCTTTTGCTAACCCTCAGCTAAACCCACAAATCTCTAAGTCACAATCCACCCAAGCTTAAGCTATCCAAATGGCCCAACCAAGACCAATAGCCCTTACTGCCTTTCAGCCTGCCAATCTTCATTCACCTTATTCGTATATGGCTGCAACCGCCCATAACCAAAACTCTTATCCTACCTTACTACAATCTCATTTCCATCCATCAATCACTCGAACACCTATCCACTTCCATCTGCTCGTTATCAGACCCCCTCATCCACAGTCCATGTCGTACTATCCCCCACAAAAATGGACTCAACCTCCTAACTCTAACAAAAACACAAGAAAACGCGTCAATAATCAAACACCAGTCCAATTCGACCCCATTCCCATAACCTACACAGAGCTTTTACCTTACCTTATCCGCAACTGCCTTACGGTACCCTATCCATTGAAACCAGTAGTTCCCCCTTACCCTAAAGGGTATAATCCTAATGTCCGATGTGATTACCATGCTGGAGCCCCGTGGCATTCTACTGAGGACTGTCAGGCCCTAAAATGTAAAGTGAGGGATTTGATCAAAGCCAAGTGGCTAAATTTCTAAGAAGGAAGTCCCAATGTGACCATAAACCCCTTGCCTAACCATGGGGGTTCTGGGGTTAATGCGATAAAAGAGGGTTAAGAGTATGGAAGGGATGTCGTCACCACTAAAGATGGCCCCACGATGATGTAAAACTTTGCGATTACCCACCTGGCAGAGAGCTTTGTGACTAGGAGACTATCAGACTCCCTACGACTTTAAATATTCAATCGGAGAGATGTTTTAATGACTTTCCAACCCAATTGCTATGCCTAAGGCTTTGGGATGTTTATGTAATAAGGGCAAAAACATGTTTTATCATTCCAAGTTTCTCTCAATAAATGTGTGTCAAATTTCAAAATACATTTTCTTGCTTTCCTTATCCCTGCATTGAATCCTTTTCCCTCTGTTTGCTTCTTTTTTCATTCACCATGACAAACCAAATAAATGCAGGTCTGAAAATGATTCTCCTGAGAACAGTGAGGTCACGATCCAGTTTCACGACCTCAACTACCCGGTCGATTGCACCGATCAAGAGGGTAGGGAAGCCTGTGAGCCGCTGACCGAGTTAACAAGGTTGTTAGAACAGGAGGTTAAAAAGGTTTATCCCTTTCAAGAGGTAATCAAGATCATTAAATGAAGAGGATAAACAGGTCAAGATGGGTATCCCTCTGAGTCAAGAACAACCGAAGGAATCGATTAAGTTATTAATGTCCTTTAGTTTGAAAAACATGAGGGCAATCTATCAGAGGGCGTTAGTAACCTTGTTTTAGGACGTAATAGGAGTCTATGTGAATGACAACACGGCCAAGTCCTGAAATGGACAGGGGCATGTCGGTCGTTCAAGGAAGCTTCGGCAGTCACCAACATGGATAGGGATAAATTGTTGATGACCATAAATACAGACACAATCAAGAAAGGCTTTGCCGACAAAAAAAACAAAAAATGAAAAAATGAAAAAAAAGAATCAAGCTTGGAGTCCTATGCATGTGCCAATAGGGCAAGTTGATTATGTCCAGATCATCGAGCAAGTTGTCATCTTCTGTATGAAGGGTATGAATGTCATCGAGCCAAGAACTTAACGAAAATAATATTTCATTCTTGTCATCATCAACACCTCAACCTTAAAGAGGGCGCCACTTCTCATGCCCATGTAACCAAGAAAATAATCTATCAGATCGAGTCATTACATCATCAAGGGGGTAAAAAAAATAAAAAAAGCGAACAAAAGGAAAAAAACAAAAAAAAAGAAAAAGAAAAGAATCCAGAAAATGAAAAATGAGAAAATAGAGGCCAAAATGATGACTCAGAGTAATCCCCTCCCATTGATGCCAAAAAACTCACCCTTATTTTCTTGGGTATATGGCATAGGAGTAGAGTTTCTTATTTGAAGTGACATCAGTTCCCCAAAGGATCAAACTAAATTTGGAAAGGCTGAGCAGGCTCAACTGAAGTGTAATCAGCTTCAACCTTTTACTATAAAGGATGCAGCCAAATATAAACTAAGAAAGAAAAAAAACATTATAAGGAAAGAGAAAAGCTCGCTAGGCTGAAAACCTGAAAAGGTGGCCTAGGCAAAAGTTAGAGCAACCCGGTGAGTCGAAAACTTGAAAAGGTGGCTCAGGCAAAATTAGAGACAAGATTGCCATAGAGAAACTAAAGTCTCCCAACACAAAATATGCGAGTCTAAACTGGGGCACGTGGATCATGGTTGAACTACCTTCTTAGAGGCAAAGACAAAAAGAACATGTCGTGAGTGAGAAGAGCTCGCTGGGCCGAAAACCTAAAAGGGCGACCTAGGAAAAAGTTAGAGCAACTTGGTGAGTCAACCTAAAAAAGGTGGCTCATGTAAGAAATTAGGGTCTAAATTCTGACAATATGACTGAAACCCCCAACACAAAACGTACAACTCCAAATTGGGACACGTGGACCATGGTCGAACTACCCTCTTAGAGGCAGAGTCGAACGGTGTAGTCGAGGTCGTGACGTGGGATTAAGATATGCACTATTCTCAGAAAATTCACTAGAAGATCTATAAAACCCTCATTGTTCCGCCCAATTATCAATCTTTCCTATTTAACCATGCTTGTTTCTTTTGCTTTCCATGCTTATCCAACTCAAATAAAATTTCACCTTTTTCGATACGTATTTATGTTATGAGTTTGGTTGATTTGATAAAATGTGTGTTCTCTCTTAATACATAAAATGAGAAAGTAATGACTATTTAAAGTCGTGAGGACAAGACGCTCCTGTTACACCTCAAGCAATCATTATAAAGACTGGGCCAGACACTTTCCCTGAAGCTGAGTTACCTCATCTATTCTATTTCAGTCATGAGTCAGATCAAGTCTGTAGGGATCATGGTTCTGTGGGAAGTCTCCTCAGGTTCCTATTTGTTTTACTTTGTACTACTAACCCTTTTCTACAGGTTATTACAACAAACAGTCATGTCAAGTATCGATACCTCAATCAAGTCCTTTTCCCCAATGGAACCACAACTGCCAAAACTGGAACCTTTCAAATTTCTTCCTCAATCGCCAAAGCTGGTTTCTCTCAAGTCTCCTCCTCAATCGCCAAAGATGGCACTTCTTAAAATCTCTTCTCCAACCGCCAACGTTGGCACTTCTCAAAGTCTCTTCCTCGATTGCCAAAGCTGGCACTTCTCAAAATCCCTTCCTCAAATCACTAAAACTGGCACCATTCAAGCTTCTTCTCAATTGCCAAAGCTAGCACTTCTCAAAGTCTTTCCCTCAATCGCCAAAGTTGGCACTTTTCAAAGTCTCTTCTTCAATCGCCAAAGCTGGCACTTCTCAAAATATCTTTCTCAATCACCAAAGCTGGCACTTCTCAAAGTTTCTTCCTCAATCGCCAGAGATGGTTTCTCTCAAGTTTCTTTTCATAAATCGCCAAAGTCGATGTCTTTCAGGTTTCTAAAACAAGCATCTTTTTAAGCGCCAAAGGTGGCCTTTTCAACCTTCATCCTTCATTGCCAAGGATTTGCAATCTTTTAATTTCCAGTCGTCGAACGAGGCACCCTTTACTTTCCTATCACCGAACAAGGCACCCTTACTGTCCTGTCATCGAACGAGGCACCCTTTATTTTCCAGTCACCGAACGAGGCACCCTTTACTTTCCTGTCACCCAACGAGGCACCCTTTCCTTTCTAGTCACTGAACGAGGCACCCTTTCCTTTTCTATCGTCGAAAAAGGCATTCTTTACTTTCTTATCACCAAACAAGGAACCTTTTACTTTCCAGTTGCCGAACATGGCATCTCTTAAATTTTTGTACTGCCAAAGTTGATACCCTTTTAAGGTTTCATCTCTAAGGATTGGCCTTTTTCAAGCCCTTTGTCCCCCTAAATCCTTCACTCTTAGACAAAAAGCCTCAGGAACCCGCCCTAGGCTATTCTATTTCTTAATTTATTCCAGGGGCATCCCTCCAAGTCATTTATTTTCTAACAAATAGCTTCAGGTACACCGCCCTAGGCTATTCCATTTCTCAGTTTATTTCAGGGGAATCCCCCAAGTCATCTATTTTTTTAACAAATAGCTTCACGTACAACACCCTAGGCTATTCCATTTCTCAATTTATTCCAGGGGCATCCCCTTAAGTCATTTATTCTCTATCAAATAGCTTCAGGTACACCGCCCTAGGCAATTCCATTTCTCAGTTTATTCCTAGGCATCCCCCCAAGTCATTTATTCTCTGTCAAATAGCTTCAAGTACACCGCCCTAGGCTATTCCATTTCTCAATTTATTCCAGGGGCATCCCACCAAGTCATTTATTCTCTGTCAAATAGCTTCAGATACACCGCCCTAGGCTATTCCATTTCTCAGTTTATTCCAGGGGTATCCCCCTAAGTCATCAATCTCTGACAAATAGCTTTAGGTACACCGCCCTAGGCTATTCCATTTCTCAGTGTATTCCAGGGGCATCCCCCTAAGTCATCAATCTCTCACAAACAGCTTTAGGTACACCACCCTAGGCTATTCCATTTCTCAGTTTATTCTAGAGCCATCCCCCCAAGTCATTTATTTTCTATTGAATAGCTTCAAGTACACCGCCCTAGGCTATTCCATTTCTCAGTTTATTCCAGGGGCATCCCCCCAAGTCATTTATTCTCTGTCAAATAGCTTCAAGTACACTACCCTAGGCTATTCCATTTCTCAGTTTATTCTAGGGGCATCCCCCAAGTCATTTATTCTCTATCAAATAGCTTTAGGTACAACCCCCTAGGCTATTCCATTTCTCAGTTTATTCCAGGGGTATCCCCCCAAGTCATTTATTCTTTGTCAAATAGCTTCAGGTACACCGCCCTAGGCTATTCCATTTCTTAGTTTATTCCAGGGGTATCCCCTATGTCATCAATCTCTGACAAATAGCTTTAGGTATACCACCCTAGGCTATTCCATTTCTCAGGTTATTCCAGGGGCATCCCCCTAAGTCATAATTCTCTGACAAATAGCTTTAGGTACACCACCCTAGGCTATTCCATTTCTCAGTTTATTCCAGGGGCACCCCGCAAGTCATTTATTTTCTGTCAAATAGCTTCAGGTACACTGCCATAGGCTATTCTATTTCTTAATTTATTCCAGGGGCATCCCCGCATGTCATTTATTTTCTAACAAATAGCTTCAGGTACACCGCCTAGGCTATTCCATTTCTCAGTTTATTCCAGGGGCATCCCCCCAAGTCATTTATTTTCTAACAAATAGCTTCAGGTACACAGCCCTAGGCTATTCCATTTCTCAGTTTCTTCTAGGGGCATCCCCCAAGTCATTTATTCTCTGTCAAATAGCTTCAGGTACACCGCCCTAGGCTATTCTATTTCTCAGTTTATTCCAGGGGCATCCCCCCAAGTCATTTATTTTCTGTTAAATAGCTTCAGGTACACTACCCTAGGCTATTCCATTTCTCAATTCATTCCAGGGGCATCCCCCCAAGTCATTTATTCTTTGTCAAATAGCTTCAGGTCTACCGTGTGACACCCTAAAAATAGGGGTCAATTTTTTGTAAATTAATTAGAAAATAGCCTGGATCTAAAATAAGTACACTCCCATATATGAAGATATGAGAGCTTGGTCCAATGACCAAGAATAGAAAGGAAAAGAAGGCAATGGAAGGCAAAAGAAGTAAAAGCCAACCCAAAACCATTCAGCGGAAGACAGTCAGTGCTCATGCAAAACCACAGAACAGCGCTCACCCACTCAAGCGAGACCCGACTCCGCTTGAGCAAAATAGCCAAACTCGCTCGGGCGAGCACACCCTCGCTTGGGCGAAGCCACACAAAAGCCTTCCCAGCAACATACCCGCTGGAACGAGAACTCACTCGCTGAAGCGAGAAGCCACACTCGGCTAATCCACCACTCGGTATCTAGAGGCAACCACTCACTCGGTAATCCCATCACTCGGGATCCGAGACAACTACATCACTCGGAGTCTAGGGTTTCAATTGTTCAATAATGACTCCCCATACGTACACCCCACAACTTAGTTTCATATTTTATCCACTGAGACCATACACAATAAACCACTCGGAAAATGAGGGGTATCTCACTCGGATTCCATAAAACCACTTCACTCGGGTTGTTGTCCCACCAAATACTACTCAGTAGGATCCACCACAGTTCAGTCGGGAATGTACTTCACACTCATCCCTCGGCACAACATTTATAAACTATCTCATCTTCTGAGTGGTATTCCACTCGGTATCTGATATCATTACCGACCAATACTCATTCGGCCCCACACTCGGCATTCAAGCCTATTTTCACTCGGAAAATATATGGATTTTCCTTCACTTATAAGGGATCTCCACAACCATACTCCACTCGGAATATTCCTCATTTCTCACACGGAGAACACCTTAACATCCATCACTAGGAAATAACTTCCTAAACAATTCCACTCGAAATTATCCAAACTCCTCCATACTTAGAGGATTTCACCAGGTTAAGTCACTTGGACATATAAAATACTTAACCACTCGGGAAACCATTAAATCGGGTTCCACTCAGACTCATTCCGCTCTTAACACTCAGCATACATATATTTCATACTTAGAATATATCTCCGAACTAAGTTAGTACAACCAGTCTTCCCTTAAGAGATTCACTTGGATTCCACTCGGGAAACACAAACCATTCCCCATTCATGCATTCGATTGCCCACTCGGAAATCTGCGTTCAACATTAAATTCATTCGGCAACTCAACAACAGTCAGATGACTCAGCTTATACCACATTCACTCGGCAATCCTATGCCATCCACTCGGATTATCATCTATCACTCGGATTTATCCCCTATTCACTCGGATTTATCCTTTCCAGTAAGCATTTCATGCTTTTATTTATAAGCCTACTCGACATTCATCATAACAGTCCCCATTCATGCATTCAGCATACATATATACATCAATAACATGCATCTCATACATACAATCACACCATTACTCACGTAGGGACCAGTAACAAATTACACAATGCACTCAACATTATCATGACATACATCCCAAGCATCTTAACATGGTCATCACCATAAACAACAACACCTATATGGACGGAATTCAACAACATCAAGCAATATATAATCATCATACATGTCCGGGCTACTGCTCACTCGGAAATCAATCAAACAACACATATTGAATACCACACACATCACGATACAAGAGTTTCACCCGGAAAACCCGTCCATAAACTATGCACTTAAGATGCAATAGCTCCCCTTACCTGGATGAAGCTTCTAAGAGTCACATGGACACTCGGCCCAGCCACAGTAGCACTCTGCTCGGCTTTCTAAACGTGGGAAGAGCCAATATAATTTCCACATAAGCCTTAAAGCCACCAAGTCAGTGGAGAAGCTCCTAAGCTCAACACAAACTGTACCATACTCTCGATCAGCACTGTCCTCACCACCATGGAGGACAACCAACTTTCATGCATGCCCTCTTCTTCACAACAGCACCATACACCTTCAACAATAGTGAAGGACCACCATGCCTCCATGCAACATGCATGTCTTCATCTTCACAGCATAGTGGACCATCTTGCATGCACAACTGAAGCACCCAGAGACTGCTACAGCTTCCAACCAAGGCACAACCAGCCCATCACATAGAGAAAGATGAAGAGGAAGCACCAGGGAACAGGGAAGGATAAAAGGGACCTAAACCCAGCCTCCACACATAGCCATATCTGTTCCTCAACACCACACAGTTCCACTAGAATTCTATACCATACATGAGTGGAAGTAGAAGATAAAAGGGAGGAAGAAGATGAAGCAGAAGCTCCAACAAGTTCTAGGGAGAAGAAGGAGCACTTCTCTCATCAGAACATGCACTCCCAAGGAATGAAGGGAGAGAGTGAGAAGAAAAACATGCAACCAAGGCCTTATCATCTCAGCCTCATCAGCATCCCACTCATCACAATATCCCATCCTCATTTAATGCAAGTCCATCAACATTTAATGTTATTCCCTCAGCAATCATCACTCCCATCCAACGTGGACAAGGGAGAGGAAAAGAACCAAACACCAAGGCACCACATATCACCAACGTGCATCAGGAGAGAGAAAACCGGGCCCCAGCATCAGACCCCACTTCACTCGCTCAAGCGTCCCAAGCTCTCTTGAGCGACCAACACTCAGAATCCCTCTCCTCTCTCGCTCGTTCAAGCGCAACAACATCCGCTTGAGCGAGATTCGTCCAGAATCTCTCCTGCTCGCTTCTCACTCGATTTGCTTAAGCGGGTAATCCATTCGCCTGGGCGAATTCAGGCCAGAAGCCCTGAAACCAACACAAAAGGATTCTCGCTTGAGCGAGCATCCACCTCGCCTGAGCGAGAATACCAATTCTAGTGCAGAAACATGAAGATTTAATAATCTAACACTCCAAGACTCATACCAATCCAATCGGTTCAACTTCAACACATCTTATGCATAACATGAGGCATATGAAACTTACTCAAACCATTCATACTCCTAAGTTCTTATTTTCAACTCATCAATTACTCCCCATTAAATCCATATTTATCACCTCATATGAACATAACCATACAATCCTCTCATTACCACATCACTCATCTTCATAAAAATTTGGGATGTTACAATCCACCCCACCTTCAAAGAATTTTGTCCTCGAAATTCCAATAAGGACTCATCTTAATAACAGCTCTAACAATGCCACCATTGACTCGGAAGTCACCATTCCACTTCACTCAGCATAACTCTCACCTTGCTCGGAGCAATCCGATAGACTCAAGCCATTCCCATAAGCAGCTACAGTCTCATTTGCCAGACCTATGGGCTGCTGCATCCAACATGTAGGATGACGTCTCATTCCTATAGGGTCACAACAAGTGCATAGAGTCATTGCAAAATGCAGCCTGCCACAATACCTATGGCATGCAGAGTCATATCGAAACAGCATCCTTATAATTATTTCACTCATACCAACCAATTTTCCTGAAAATCAATGGCAATTCTTACCATTTTATAAGCAATACATCCGAATCAACATCATTATTAGGCACCAACAGTGATGCATCTCATGCCCTCAGTCAGCAAACATCAGTTATCATCACTGTAAAATGCATTTTATTAATAAATTTTCAACCCATTCAAGGTATATTTCCAGTCCTTATACTTATTCTAGTACAATCCTCATGATAATAATCATCAAATGCCAACCATACTTACCTTAAAAGGGCACAATGGCAATCGGTTTTCAGTACAAACTGAGTAAATACCTCTTATTTAATCTTATTTATCACAAAATCATAGTCAATCAGCCAATCAATCCCTCAATTCATCATTCATCACTAGCCATCAATTAATTTAAGCCTAAGGAATTCATCAAATTCTCTTAGATATACCACTCGGTTTTCAATATGATTTTCAATCATAACAATAGGGTCCTACATTGGTAACTTTCCTCGCTGAGCATAAACACCGTCTACCAGTCAGATACACAATCATTATAGTATTATTTCCATTTTCACCATATCCAGTACCAAGGTGTACTCGGATTTCAACCTTAAGATGCTTCAAACCTCCACAATTTGTTATACCATTACTTGACTCAACAATCCACATGATCAATCAGATTCTCTGACTCGAAATTTCAAGGGTTACTAAACACCCCCACAACATCCAATTACTACCGAGTCATATCAACATAGAGTCCAATTCTACAAGGTCTAACAGTATAAGATCATACAGAATCCAATCGGATTACTACACCTTATGGGTCATAATTCGATCAACCACTTACTCGGTTTTCAATGACAAAACCGAGACAGTACCCAAACTAACAGGTATCCAACCGTATTAATTCTCAATCATCCAATCACACATAATTATGCCTAATCAATTGGGTTACCATACTTCAAATCGAAACAAAAATCCCAACCAAGCATGCATCAGGTTTTACATTCAATCACCTATCTTATATTAAAATCCTCACATCATGAGATTTCCCAACATTACTCACCCAGCCAACTTAGCATGTGAATTTGAATCCATTCACAATCATGACTCGGCCATGAATCATTAGCATGGCATACACCAGAATTTAAATCAATTAACACAGTCTTAATACTTATAAGAACTTCACTATCATCAATTAATCCATCACTCGGTTTTAACACATTAAAACCAAGACGCAATTCCAACATAACATATACCTGATTTCACATTTATATATTCATGATCATATTTAAATTCTTAAATTAGGAATCTGCCATAAATCAACTTAATCATATATATATATTAATCAAGTAGAGTTCTCATGCCAAGGGTATAAATCATCATTTAAGAAATGGCACAATCAAACATCCATAATCCGAATTCAACACACTAGGAAATTCCTTCATTAACATTTTCACATATTTCATTATTAAAGTATCACAATATATCATGCTTCAAGATGGATGCACATGTTAATGTCATTATGATGCATATGCACGGATCCAATTTCATTTCCTCGGGTGATCGCAACCACCATGATCATATACTCATTTTCAATGGTTTCCCGCCTCGCAAGGGGTACTCCCTCTGGCAACCTCGCAAGGTGCTTCTCGTGATCGCAACCACGTTCAATATTTCATATAGGTTTCCCTCCTCGCAAGGGGTACTCCCGCCTCATGATCGCAACCATGGGCATTCAATCTCATTGGTCCTGCAGGGCCTTTCATTTCAATACCAGGTGATCGTAACCACCAGTCTAATAATCATAGGAACTTGCAAGCCGTTTTTCATTTCCATCATCAAGTGATCGTAATCACTTATCAACATCATCATGATATGTATGTCATGCCATGTATACAAAAATGCTCATGCATGTCTCAAGCTCATTTAGATTATCTTACCCTCTCATTTAGGGGTATATTATATATTTTAGTTTTATCATCAATGGCGTATAAATATTCACAAGGCCCCTCAAGGCACATCATTCAAATAATTGGCATTCAATGGCCACAAACACCACTCATAACAATCCACACATAAAATCATTCGAGGCATATTCACCATTCACATACTTGGCAATCATCATTGCCTTACACACATACAAATCAACTACTTGTATCCACCGCTAGAATGTCATAATATTTCATTTTATCTATCAATGTCCGTATATATATTCATTGGGGATTTCCAACCCAACACAAGAGTATCATAATAATTTTCCATCAATCCATATACATGAATCCTAGTCAGTTAATCCGACTTCCACAAATATAAGGACACAACATTATATCACTTTATTTCTCAAATCAACCTTCACAACAGTAGTATCTTTCACTACTGTCCCAGCAAAACACATAGGCATACAGCCACACAAACCATGCATAAGCATGCATCAACCAATAAAATACTACCAGCAGTAATGACAACTGGTCATCATACATTCAACCGCTTACACTCGGTAAGCATATCTTGGCCATGGGCCTCTCAGTCTGCTCTGATACCACCTTGTGACACCCTAAAAATAGGGGTCAATTTTTCACAAATTAATTAGAAAATAGCCTGGATCTAAAATAAGTACACTCCCATATATGAAGATATGAGAGCTCGGTCCAATGACCAAGAATAGAAAGGAAAAGAAGGCAATGGAAGGCAAAAGAAGTAAAAGCCAACCCAAAACCATTCAGCGGAAGACAGTCAGCGCTCAAGCAAAACCACAGAACAACGCTCATCCGCTCAAGCGAGACCCGACTCCGCTTGAGTGAAATAGCCAAACTCGCTCGGGCGAGCACACCCTCGCTTGGACGAAGCCACACAAAAGCCTTCCCAACAACATACCCGCTGGAACGAGAACTCACTCACTGAAGCGAGAAGCCACACTCGGCTAATCCACCACTCGGTATCTAGAGGCAACCACTCACTCGGTAATCCCATCACTCAGGATCCGAGACAACTACATCACTCGGAGTCTGGGGTTTCAATTGTTCAATAATGACTCCCCATACGTACACCCCACAACTTAGTTTCATATTTTATCCACTGAGACCATACACAATAAACCACTCGGAAAATAAGGGGTATCTCACTCGGATTCCATAAAACCACTTCATTCGGGTTGTTGTCCCACCAAATACTACTCAGTAGGATCCACCACAGTTGAGTCAGGAATGTACTTCACACTCATCCCTCGGCACATCATTTATAAACCATCTCATCTTCTGAGTGGTATTCCACTCGGTATCTGATATCATTACCGACCAATACTCATTCGGCCCCACACTCGGCATTCAAGCCTATTTTCACTCAGAGAATATATAGATTTTCCTTCTCTTATAAGGGATCTCCACAACCATACTCCACTCGAAATATTCCTTATTTCTCACACGGAGAACACCTTAACATCCATCACTAGGAAATAACTTCCTAAACAATTCCACTCGGAATTATCCGAACTCCTCCATACTTAGAGGATTTCACCAGGTTAAGTCACTTGGACATATAAAATACTTAACCACTCGGGAAACCATTAAATCGGGTTCCACTCGGACTCATTCCGCTCTTAACACTCAGCATGCATATATTTCATACTTAGAATATATCTCCGAACTAAGTTAGTACAACCAGTCTTCCCTTAAGAGATTCACTTGGATTCCACTCGGGAAACACAAACCATTCCCCACTTGGGTTTACCCATATTTTCCACTCAGGGAAGGGCCACATACATAGCCTAACTCAGAAAGAAATCAAGCCTACACATTCGGGAAGTTCATATACTTAAGCCTTAATATTCAGACCAACTCTTACAATAATATTCCACTCGGAATTTATTAACTTAACATCATTCATACCATATCATTCCCTAGTCAGTGAGAGGCATCAAATCAACATAAATACTTATATACATACATATCCATTTATTCACTCGAAACTCAAATCATATGGTTCTACCAGAACAGACTTCCACCTTTTTATTCCATATCCAAATAATGTTTCTCACTCAAAATTCACTGAGGCTACCACCATTCAGAAAAAGGCTTACACATAAGTCACACTCGGAAAAGCACTAAACCTCTTATATTTCACTCCTTCAACACCATTATATTTTAGTCGGTAAGAAGTATCAAATCAACATAAACCTCATACATAAATGTACCCTCTGCTTCCCAAAGCCGACTACCTACTCAGCAATGCTCAACACTAAAATATATTTATATTATCCTTAAAACATATGTATACATACAAACACTCGGATTATCCATCATCTTAACATGATTTATCATGAGCAATCCTAAGCCAACTCCAATATATAATGCCCAAATAAAATATATATATATATATACCAATAGGAATTTACACTCGGGTAATGCCAACTTAACTTTATTCATTCACTAGCATCCATTATCCGATACATTTACATGATTTATGTAAATCCTACATAAACACACACTCGGGTCTAATACATATGTTCACATTCATTATACAACAGGTTATATGAGCCAACCAAGGCTTTAATATATTAATTGCACTTGGTACATTACATCATTCATACAGCCTCATCATAAATACTCATCACTCGGGTTTAAGGCCATCATAACATTCCAAACCGACCTGCAAACACTGAAAAATGGTGTAGGGGTGAGCATTACATATTAAATGACAGATATTGGCTCGGATTAATCATAGAATCCATAACATACAAATATATATCATCAATCAATCAAATATACACACTGCTATTTAAATATGAACAAACACAAACATCTCCAATCGGGTTCTTACCGATTTCACTCGGCTATAAAGCCTAACCTCTTAACAAACAGCTACTCATCCAATCGGATTTCACCTCATATTTATCCCAGCTCTATATCAAACAATATCCACACTCCGAGCCACACTCACAGAGTCTGCCTGAGCCCAGCTCCAGGACTTAATCATATTCATCATATGTTTCATCTTTTGGTTGCCGATCGGTAATAGAAGTCCAACGCATTCCAGTGGCGAATTGGATGCATACGGTTTCATTCACTCGGCGTTCAACGCCGATGCACTCAGCATTTCATCAAGCGTCTCATTTCACGCTTAGTGCCCCAGGCACTGCCCGAGTCCAACCCGGGTCTTTCATCATATTCAACATTAGGACCACGTCCTCTTCACTCGGGATTACACCCTTGTGGCACCCCGCAAGGTGTTCATATTCAATAACACAATAACATGTATGCATATAAAATTCAACTCATATTCATTCGATTGCCCACTCAGAAATCTGCGTTCAACATTAAATTCATTCGGCAACTCAACAACAGTCAGATGACTCAGCTTATACCACATTCACTCGGCAATCCTATGCCATCCACTCGGATTATCATCTATCACTCGGATTTATCCCCTATTCACTCGGATTTATCCTTTCCAGTAAGCATTTTATGCTTTTATTTATAAGCCTACTCGGCATTCATCATAACAGTCCCCATTCATGCATTCAGCATACACATATACATCAATAACATGCATCTCATACATACAATCACACCATTACTCACGTAGGGACCAGTAACAAATCACACAATACACTTAGCATTATCATGACATACATCCCAAGCATCTTAACATAGTCATCACCATAAACAACAACACCTATATGGACGGAATTCAACAACATCAAGCAATATATAATCATCATACATGTCTGGGCTACTGCTCACTCGGAAATCAATCAAACAACACATATTGAATACCACACACATCACGATACAAGAGTTTCACCCGAAAAACCCGTCCATAAACTATGCACTTAAGATGCAATAGCTCCCCTTACCTGGATGAAGCTTCTAAGAGTCACATGGACACTCGGCCCAGCCACAGCAGCACTCTGCTCGGCTTTCTAAACGTGGGAAGAGCCAATATAATTTCCACACAAGCCTCAAAGCCACCAAGTCAGTGGAGAAGCTCCCAAGCTCAACACAAACTGTACCATACTCTCGATCAGCACTGTCCTCACCACCATGGAGGACAACCAACTTTCATGCATGCCCTCTTCTTCACAACAGCACCATACACCTTCAACAATAGTGAAGGACCACCATGCCTCCATGCAACATGCATGTCTTCATCTTCACAACACAGTGGACCATCTTGCATCCATAACTGAGGCACCCAGAGACTGCTACAGCTTCCAACCAAGGCACAACAACCTATCACATAGAGAAAGATGAAGAGGAAGCACCAGGGAACAGGGAAGGATAAAAGGGACCTAAACCCAGCCTCCACACACAGCCATATCTGTTCCTCAACACCATACAGTTCCACTAGAATTCTATACCATACATGAGTGGAAGTACAAGATAAAAGGGAGGAAGAAGATGAAGCAGAAGCTCCAACAAGTTTTAGGGAGAAGAAGGAGCACTTCTCTCATCAAAACATGCACTCCCAAGGAATGAAGGGAGAGAGTAAGAAGAAAAACATGCAACCAAGGCCTTATCATCTCAGCCTCATCAGCATCCCACTCATCACAACATCCCATCCTCATTTAATGCAAGTCCATCAACATTTAATGCTATTCCATCAGCAATCATCACTCCCATCCAACGTGGATAAGGGAGAGGAAAAGAACCAAACACCAAGGCACCACATATCACCAACGTGCATCAGGAGAGAGAAAATCGGGCCCCAGCATCAGACCCCATTTCACTCGCTCAAGCATCCCAAGCTCTCTTGAGCGACCAACACTCAGAATCCCTCTCCTCTCTCACTTGTTCAACCGCAACAACATCCGCTTGAGCGAGATTCATCCAGAATCTCTCCTGCTCGCTTCTCACTCGATTCGCTTAAGCGGGTAATCCATTCGCCTGGGCGAACTCGGGCCAGAAGCCTTGAAACCAACACAAAAGGATTCTCGCTTGAGCGAGTATCCACCTCACCTGAGCGGGAATACCAATTCTAATGCAGAAACATGAAGATTTAATAATCTAACACTCCAAGACTCATACCAATCCAATCGGTCCAACTTCAACACATCTTACGTATAACATGAGGCATATGAAACTTACTCAAACCATTCATACTCCTAAGTTCTTATTTTCAACTCATCAATTACTCCCCATTAAATCCATATTTATCACCTCATATGAACATAACCATACAATCCTCTCATTACCACATCACTCATCTTCATAAAAATTCAGGATGTTACATACCGCCCTAAGCTATTCTATTTCTCAGTTCACTCAAGGGGCATCCCCCCAAGTCATTTATTTTCTGTCAAATAGCTTCAGGTACACCACCATTGGCTATTCTATTTCTTAACTTATTCCAGGGGCATCCCCCCAAGTCATATATTTTCTAGAAAAAAGCTTCAGGAACTCACTCCTAGGCTATCCCATTTCTTAATTAGAACCAGAGGCATCCCCCCAAGTCATTTAGTTTCTGTCAAGAAGCCTCAGGTACACCATCCTAGGCTATCCCATTTCTCAATTAGAACCAGGGCATCCCCCCAAGTCAAGTTATTTTCTATAAAAAAGCCTCAGGGGCCTCCCCCTTAGGCTACTCTACTTCTCGGTGTGAGCCAGGGGCGTCCCCCTGACAGGGCCCGCATGCGCATGGGTTATGCTGCGTGATATAAAAGATTATCGTCTCCATAGGGACTGTGTTCAAAGTACCAGCATATTGAAATTTAATTATCCACATAATTTATTTTTAATGTTTTGTAAAATAAAACACAAATTAAAAATAAATTCATAAACAAAATTTACTTGACACATAAAAATCAGAGTTGAGAGTATCTTGGGATTTCGGGGGATCAAGACTCTATTTTATGTTAATGAATTTTAACTTTTCATAAATAAGAATCAAATTAAGTTTTCCAAGGCGGATTTTCCTTAAGCTAATTAATATGTTCCTCTCGGAATCCTATTAATGTACCTAGCTTATGGAGAACAACGTTCAATCCCTAAGAAAAGCCCATTATCGTTTTGTGAAAATCCCTTATTTATTCCCGAAAAGATTTTGGTTACTTTCATGGTTTTACCGAGGTCACAAAAAGTATTTCAAATCCTTAGGCTTAGTTCAAAAACTTTCCAGTAACAATAAATCTCTCAATTCTATTAATTACTTAAACTTACTAATATACCCGCAAGTATACAGTTTTATCACTTAGGTTCTTGTTAGGAATCACTAAGAGCTTTGAGTATTAATTGAACTAAATGGAAAATAGAAATTTATTTAAATCAAAGTCAAAATAACATTATCATAAAATATTGTCATACCCCCTTATCCCAAGATAATTAATTTAGTTACTCATGAAATAATTCAAATTCATACACATGATGGAAAAATAAAACATACAAGACATAGTAAAAATAAAGACTTACGGGTTCCTCCAAAAGCTCAAAATAATTTCACCATTGTATTTCCTTGTTGCAATATTCCTCCACCAATTACAAATTGGAACACTCAATTTCATAATCCTCACAACTCTTACAAAAAATAAAAGAAAGAAAGAAAAGGAAAATAAAAAGAGAAAGAAAATAGAATAGAGAAAGAAAAATGGAGGAAAAGAAAAGAGAGGAAGGAAGAATGAATTCTGGGATTGGATGCCCTCTGCTTGCAACTTCTTCTCCTTTTATAGGCGATGGAAAGGAGGCACCGAAAGAAAACGCGTGCGTGATTTATGGAGCAAGTGGAAACTTTTAGTGCATGATGATTTCCAGCTGTTTCCAAGTTGTGTTTTGTTGTTTCCGATGATTTGGCACATGATTTGATTGATGAATCGATTCCTCCAGTTCATTTGTGCATAAACAACAGCGTATGAATCGATTCATAGGGAGGAGGAATTGATTCATAGCTCCATGAATCGATTCATTGAGTTGGGAATCGATTCATGGCAAGAAAATCAGCGAGGAATAGATTCATGGCATGAAAATCAGCTTGGAATCGATTCATTTAGGTGCGGAATTGATTCATGGCTTTGGGAATCGATTCATGGGCTTGGGAATCGATTCCTGGAGAAATTTTTATGTGTGAATCGATTCATACCCTATTAGTGCAGTTCCTATTACAACCGCACTAACAGATAACGCACTAATAGCCAATTTTCATGCTTTTGTTGCTCGTTTTTCACCGGGGCTTGTTCTTCTTGTTTCTTTATCATTTGATGGTCGTTTTTCTCTCGTTATTGACCCTTGGATTATCTTTGTACTTGTTCCTTAATTTTATTAATTTCTGCAAAATAAAATACCCAAGTAGAATATAGTGGAAAGAAAGCGAAAATCACAAAAATTAAGGAAATACAGTGCATAATGATTAAAATCCTAAGCAAACTAAATCTAATTTATTGTGTTATAAAACACTTATCAAAATACCCCAAACCAAAACATTGCTTGTCCTCAAGCAATTACCATATTCACATGATAAGATACAGAAAACACTTAACTCAGTAAACTAGAGAGCCCAAAGCAGAGAAACAGATTTATTCAAATGCGAAATTAAATTTTCTTATATGAGTCAATTTTTAATGTTAAGACTTGAGATACTCTTCTCACAATTTCACTCTAGTGTTTCATAGTTTGTGTATTACTCAAATCATCATGGTCAAAAAATATTACCATAAGCTTGTTAATAAACCAGAAACTCCATAGTTTAAATAGAAAATATGTCAAAGTCTAAAGGTCTTTCAAAGGTTGTAACATGGCCTTGGGTTGTATTGTCAAGGTAGGAATTTCAAGAAAAATGGAATACAAAAGGGCTTTAACAGTCATGAATGATTCAAATTACCATCATAAATTTAACCGAGTAAATTTTTGAACTTTTATGGACTTTTTGGAATTCATTCAATATCATCCTTTTGATTTTCTTTTCTTTTTCTTGCTTTTCTTTGCATTCAATACCATATTTTTCTTAAGTCCTTTTTTATTTCTTTGCTCCACTAAATTTCTAACTTTTTCACCATTAAGAGAATATCAGTCAATGAAAGGCTTCAAAGAAACATTTTCACTTTTAGGCTCAAAAGGGGCAACTAGGGGTCAAATTGTGCAAAAATTCTGAGGCTTAAGAATAAGGCCTAATTGTGCCTTTATCATCCTAAGATATACAATCAAAAACCATTTTGAATTGGTTAAAAAACAAGTTCTAGAACATTAATGACTATGAGATTCACTCAAGAAAATATGGGTTTTGAAAATTTGTTTGATAAATTACCCATTTTGGCTCAAGTCTCACAATGAAAAGTCTTTTCAAAGAAAATTTTAATCACATAAAGTTCATTTAGACATTGATTTGGCATTTAAACAATCAAATTTTGAAAATTTTACTCAAAATTTTGGGGTCCTTAGATACTTTAGCCTTGTGTTCAAAGTATATTTATCATGCAATCATGGTAAGTTACAAGATTACAAACAAAACAAGGAAAACACACATGCATGAAAAATATAACAATCACATAACGTAAACAAAATAGTTAAGTTTTCTTATCTACCACCCCAAACCAGAATTTGACATTGTCCTCAATGTTAAAATGGATGATAAAAGGATATGAAAACTTACCTGTAGTGACCCCAAACTAGGATTTGACATAGTTGTTATTTTTTTATTTTTTATTTTTTATTTTTTTAATTTATTAAAGACATGGGGTTACCTCCCCACAAGTGCTAAGTTTTAAGTCTTCAGCCAGACTTTTGTGAACCTGCTTCAGCTATACAATTCATACCTGAACACAGGTTTTAGTGGTCTGAGTTCTACCTTGGGGATCAGTTCTCTTTCAGTGAAAGAATCACAGAAGTGTGTTTTTGAAATGCCTGAAAAATCATAAGATAAAACAAATTCAAGTGGATCAAGAAGGAGGTTTTGGATTGCCTCTTTCTCTACCACTTGGTTAATAAAATGTATTTCAAGCATAGCAAAGTTAACAGGTATGTAAAATTGTCCTACCTTGATAGGAATAACCTCTAGAATACCTGGATCCTGAAGCTTGGCCAGTACCTTCTTTTGGATCAGTGTACTGCTCTCCTCAATTATCGGATGAGATAGAGACTCATCAAATTTCTTCTCTTCCTTAGCTTCTTCTTTAGTTATGTCAACCGGATCATTATAATGAGTACCACTCCTAAGAGTAGTATCCATGGTGTGGTTAGATGGTCCCACCTTAGGTTTTACAGGAAATGTTTCTGGTGTTCTCATAGAAAAAGAGGTCTGTTGGGCAATTTGATTCTCCAAAATTTTGTTATGGGTGGCCAGAGAGTCCACCTTTGAAGCTAAGGTCTTTATGGCATTTGAGAACTCTTCATTTTGTTTTTCTTGGGTGCTCACAAAATTTTCCATCAGTATTTCAAGTTTGGATTTTTGTGGGGGATAGTTTTGGAGTACTGGTAAGCTTCTAAAATCAATGCTATGGTTATAGTTCCCAATAACATCCAACTGATGAAATTCTTGTTCATGGTGGTTTAAGGATATTGCAAAATAACAATTTGTAGCAGTATGTCCTAAATCACCACAAATCCAACAATAAAAGTCAGTAGCACCTGTTAAGAATTCCATAACAAACAAAGATCAAGTGTGATCTTTGAAAATAAAAATAAAAATAAATAAATAATTATAAATAAAACAAACAGAAAAAATATTAACAAGTATGATCTAATCAAATTTCAATATTGTCGATATTTTAGGGATAACAGTCCCCGACAATGGCGCCAAAAACTTGACAGGGCCCGCAAGCGCACGGGTTATGTTGCGTGATATAAAAGATTATCGTCTCCATAGGGACTGTGTTCAAAGTACCAGCATATTGAAATTTAATTATCCATACAATTGATTTTTAATGTTTTTATAAAATAAAACACAAATTAAAAATAAATTCAGAAACAAAATTTACTTGACACTTAAAAATTAGAGTTGAGAGTATCTTGGGATTTCGGGGGATCAAGACTCTATTTTATGTTAATGAATTTTAACTTTTCATAAATAAGAATCAAATTAAGTTTTCCAAGGCAGATTTTCCTTAAGCTAATTAATATGTTCCTCTCGGAATCCTATTAATGTACCTAGCTTATGGAGAACAACGTTCAATCCCTAAGAAAGGCCGAATATCGTTTTGTGAAAATCCCTTATTTATTCCCTAAAAGATTTTGGTTACTTTCACGGTTTTACCGAGGTCACAAAAGTATTTCAAAACCTTAGGCTTAGTTCAAAAACTTTCCAGTAACAATAAATCTCTCAATTCTATTAATTACTTAAACTTACTAATATACCCGCAAGTATACAGTTTTATCACTTAGGTTCTTGTTAGGAATCACTAAGAGCTTTGAGCATTAATTGAACTAAATGGAAAACAGAAATTTATTTAAATCAAAGTCAAAATAACATTATCACAAAATATTGTCATACCCCCTTCATCCCAAGATAATTAATTTAGTTACTCATGAAATAATTCAAATTCATACACATGATGGAAAAATAAAACATACAAGACATAGTAAAAATAAAGACTTACGGGTTCCTCCAAAAGCTCAAAATAATTTCACCATTCTATTTCCTTGTTGCAATATTCCTCCACCAATTACAAATTGGAACACTCAATTTCACAATCCTCACAACTCTTACACAAAATAAAAGAAAGAAAGAAAAGGAAAATAAAAAGAGAAAGAAAATAGAACAGAGAAAGAAAAATGAAGGAAAAGAAAAGAGAGGAAGGAAGAATGAATTCTGGGATTGGATGCCCTCTACTTGCAACTTCTTCTCCTTTTATAGGCGATAGAAAGGAGGCACCAAAAGAAAACGCGTGCGTGATTTAAGGAGCAAGTGGAAACTTTCGGTGCATGATGATTTCCAGCTGTTTCCAAGTTGCATTTTGTTGTTTCCAATGATTCGACGCATGATTTGATTGATGAATCGATTCCTCCAATTCATTTTTGCATAAACAACAGCGTATGAATCGATTCATAGGGAGGAGGAATTGATTCATAGCTCCATGAATCGATTCATTGAGTTGGGAATCGATTCATGGCATAAAAATCAGCTAGGAATCGATTCATTTAGGTGGGGAATCGATTCATGGCTTTGGGAATCGATTCATGGGCTTGGGAATCGATTCCTGGAGAAATGTTTATGTGTGAATCGATTCACACCCTATTAGTACGGTTCCTATTACAACCGCACTAATAGATAGCGCACTAATAGCCAATTTTCATGCTTTTGTTGCTCTTTTTTCACCGAGGCTTGTTCTTCTTGTTTCTTTATCATTTGATGGTCGTTTTTCTCTTGTTATTGACCCTTGGATTATCTTTGTACTTGTTCCTTAATTTTATTAATTTCTGTAAAATAAAATACCCAAGTAGAATATAGTGGAAAGAAAGTGAAAATCACAAAAATTAAGGAAATACAGTGCATAATGATTAAAATCCTAAGCAAACTAAATCTAATTTATTGTGTTATAAAATACTTATCACCCCCAAGTCAAGTTACTTTCTGTCAAAAAGTCTCAGGAACCTACCCTTAGGCTATTTGATTTCTCAATTAGAGCCAAGGGCATCCCCTTGGTTATTTGTTTTCTATCAAAAAGCTTCAAATACCCATTTGTAGACTGTGTCTTTCGATCAAAACATGTTAGGGCAATTCCCTATGTCACTTAATTTTCTTTGACACTTTAGGTCTCCCCCTCTAGGCTACCCTATTTTCAATATCAAGGAAATATCCTCTTGTTTGTTCATTTTCGGGCAAAGCTTTGTCTTGAGTCGCCAAAGTTGGCACCTCATTTACTTCCCCCATTTCCCAAAGTTGGCACCCCTTTTAGCTTTCATTACGTTTTTAAGTCTCACATTACCAAAGTTGGCACATCTTTAAACTTTCAATGTGTTTTTAAATTTCTCATTGCCGAAGTCGGCACTTTTAAATTTTCCTATTACTGAAGATGTCATCATTTGAGTCTCCTCTTTGTAAAAGTCGGCACCTCTTTAAGTTTGTCATTATTAAGATCCTGACTAAGGAAATAGTGTCCATGTCTTTACTTCTTTTTTGCGATATGAATGAATTATTCATATTCTCACAAAAAAAAAGTAAAGAGGGGCAGCTGTAGACACCATTCCCTGTCCTTTTCTTTTATTATTCATGCTTTTTAGAACGATAAAATAAAAATTAAGAGCCCATCCCCCATCCTCTTTGGTCAGCCATGCCAGACTGAACTCCACTCCCTAACAGCCAGTCCTGGTTCCAACAAGCATAAGATGGTCTAAAGAGGAACAAGGAAGGGTTCAAAAAATACAATTCATAAAAAATAATAACACCCATCAACAGCCCAGGATAAAGCAGGATCAGATTTTCATTCTTAGGGTCCTCTTCACGAATTCAAAAAAGAGGAACCCATCACCAACACGGATCATCTTCACCATCCATCTTCCTCAAACCATCAATAACAACCATCTCCAACAGCTCCTCTCAAGGATACTTCATCATTGAACACTCCTTATCATTTCATCAATAACTCACATCCATCATCCCCGGAACCTCCTTCACCAACAGCAAAAAAGAAGATCAATTCCTCTCATTTTCTCCTAACCCAACAGCAACATTTCCACCAATAATTTTCTCCAACAACATTCATCATCCAACTTCATCATCACCATCTACAAATAGCAACCCAACAAAAATCATATCACCTTCATCCTCATCACCATACACCTAAAAATCCTTAGTCAAAACCTATTAACCATTAACAACGAAGGAAACCAGAAAACAATAGCAAAAAGAAGAAAAAGAGAAGTAGAACACCCTCTGACAGCAAGCTCGTCGGCTCGAGCAAGTCCCCTTCACGTGAACCACCCTACGTCAGTCGTCCTCTTCTTCCTCGACCTTACACCAACCGGATTAGTCCAGCTCCCCCTGACGCGGACAGGACCTGGTACAAGCCCCTCCTCCGCGTGAACGACCAGCTTCGGTCTCCACTGTCGCCGCTCACCCCCGATGCACCAGCCTCCGCAACGGGCCCCCCTTGCGAGCGACGTCGAGCCCCTCTCACCAATCAGCCCTCTTCTTCCCCTGTCAGTCTCACCTCTCTCACTCACCCTCCCTCTGTTTGTTTCTCCTGTTTCTGCCCCATATCTCTTACTCCCTCTCTTTTCTTTTGCTTTGTTAGATTTTAGGTCTTATTTAGTATGGGCCTCAGATAGTGAGGCCCATCTCTTTAACCTCTTTTCTTCCCTTTTTTTATCTCATTTTCCTTTTGTTGGGGCAATGGGCTTCAGTGGCACAAACCTGTTTTTTTTTTGGGCAAATGATTTCTCTTCAGAAAACAGAAGCCCGGATTCTAATTTTCTATTGTTTCTTTCATAAAATAGGTATATTATTATTGTTATTATTACTTATTGTTATTAATTAGGATTGTATTTTAGAAAGAACTAAACATTACTTATATCTAAAAAAAACTCTAGGTAAGAATAAAAGTTGTCAAACTAAATAAATATTTTTAAAAGTATAAAACAATAAAAATTTAAATACCTTTTGTTATATAAAATGGACAGATTTTAGTTATGTCAACTCTAAAGAAATAAAGATCTTAAGAATAAAACATCTTTTCTAAAATAAAATAATAACTATTTTTTTAAAAAAATAAAATTACCTTAAAACCTAAATAATGATTAAATGTTTTTCTATTTGTGTTAAATGAATAAAAATATTATATATGTGTTTTTCAGGATAAATTGTTTCAAAAATCTTATAAGCAATGTCATGCAAGATTACTTTTGGCTACATCGCTGTTATAAGGTCTCGATGGTTTGTGCACGTCCGAAGTACTTCGCCTTGTATTTCTCCATCCCCATGAATTTCTTTCATTATTAAAAATCAAATCAATTAGAATAATTTTAAATATTTTAGTATCGTTCTAAAAATTAATTTCCCCCAAAGAACTACGTAACCCTGATTTCTCAACACACTTGAGAATACGTAGGAGTGGGAATCAATTCCTGTCAGGCCCACTTTCTTTTGTTTAATTTCTACGTCTCTGTTATTATCTCAATCAACTTTATCTATCTAGTATTTTATTTGGAATAGTAATTTGTTTAAAATAAGGTTAATTTAGACGCGACATCTTGTTAATCTCATGTTTTTAATATTTTATTTAAAATAGTAATTTGTTTAAAATGAGGTTAATTTAGACGCGACGTCTTGTTAATCTCATGTTTTTAGTACTTTATCTAAAATAGTAATTTGTTTAAAATAAGGTTAATTTAGAAACGACGTCTTGTTAATCTCATGTTTTTAGTATTTTATTTAAAGTAGTAATTTGTGTAAAATGAGGTTAATTTAGATGCGGCATCTTGTTAATCTCACGTTTTTAGTATTTTATTTAAAGTAGTAATTTGTTTAAAAAGAGGTTAATTTAGATGCGACGTCTTGTTAATCTCACGTTTTTAATATCTTATTTAAAATAGTAATTTGTTTTAAAATGAGGTTAATTTAGATGTGACGACTTGTTAATCTCATGTTTTTAGTAAGTAGTAATTTTTTTTTAAATGAGGTTAATTCGTGTTTTCAGTATTTTCATTTAAAATAATATTTCTTACAGAACGAGGTCAATTTGGACGAGACGTCCTGTTAATCTCTTGTTTTAATTAATTAACTTATTTTATCTCATCTTATTTAATTTTATGTAAATATCTAATTTGTGTTACAATTTAAGGTTAATTTGGACGGGACGTCCTGTTAATCCTTACTGTCACTGTTTGGTCGAGTTGTTCGATTTAAGATTAATTTGGACGAGACGTCCTGTTAGTCTTGTTTCAAAACTTCCTTGTCTGTTTTGCCTCTTCCTTTTCTAAAGAAATTTTAAAAAATAATTTCTAGGCTATTTTGAAGTATGTACTATCAATTTGGGGTAACTGTTTTATAACGGACAGTTGTGAGGTGCTAATATCTTCCTCACCTGTAATTTGACTCCCGAACTTAGAATTTCACTTTTATAACTAGTGCTTTAACGAAAGGTTTTCCTGGTATTTTATTCTTAAAAATATTGGTGGCGACTCCCTGTTTTCTTTTCGAAAGGATTTCAAAACTCGTTCTATTTTTTGAGGGTCGGTCGTCCCGCCGTGATTCTGGTCGCAACAGTAGCCACAATTGATTACCTAAGTTCTGTAGTGTTACTAATCGATTGCAATCAAGCCACAATCGATTACCAAGTCTCTGTTTGCTTAAAAATCGATTGCAAACTAAGTCACAATCGATTACCATGCTGCGTAACAGAATTAAATGCATCAGGTATCACTTACAATCGATTACAAGGAATATACAATCGATTAGACAAGCTTTGTCTTCAAGCTAATTGATTATATGGAAAAGCCTAATCGATTACGAGACCAATTACACTAAAGAATTCGAAGAGTGATCGATTACAGCTCGAGGCCTAATCGATTACACTAGTGCCTGACAGTGGGAAAAGTGCTTTTTAGTGCAAAAACAGCTCAGCTATCCATTACAATTCGAACACCCATGCTGTACAACGGCTCTGAAGACTTTAGGGCTCCTCTCCAAGGTTTATAAATGCAACACTCATTCAAGCTATCAATCATCTCAAAGGGGAATCATTCATGGCTTACATTTGTGCCTTATGAGTCCATTTCTTTGTTTAGTTTCAATTTCTAAAACTTTGAGCTTACATTTGTATATCCTCTCTTTTTGTTGAGAGTTAGAACTTAAGAGCTTATACTTTTATATCTGCTCTATTGAGAGAGTTAATTGATTGTAAACCAAACACCAAAAACCAAGGTTTTCACTCTAGGTTGAGTGGTCACAAAGGTTGGGGTTCAACCTTTGGGTATTGAGAGTTTCAGAGATTGGGTGGGTTGCCCTTGTGTTAGTGAGGATTGAGTTCTTGAGTGTGGGACACTAGGAAGCTGCAATTACTCATAGCTTGTATCTCTAAACTTCAATAGTGGAAATCCTTCAAGTAGGTTACTTGAAGGCGAGATGTACACCGGCTTGGTGGAACTCGTTAAATCGGTTTGCAAGCTTCTCTTCCTTACTCTCTTGTATTTACTTATTGCATTTAGTTGGTATATTGTTTTGGTTATGATTATATTGCTTGAACTTGATTAATTTGGCTAAGTTAAGTTTCCACACACCAAGGGTTTGATAAATTGTTAAGGCCATCTCTACACATATTTCACCTTAGCACTTGCATGTTACTTGTTGTCTCTTGCATATTATTATCTTGTGTAAAAAGGGAATCAAGTTTAAAGGCATTCCAAGCAAAATTTTTAAACACTCAATTCACCCCCCCCCTCTTGAGTATTGAGGCCACTTGAATAACAAGTGGTATCAGAGCTTGACTCTTGGTAGATCAAGCTTAACAACTTTAAGAGAAAAATGGCCTCAAATTCTCTAAACCTTTTTCTTGAGGGTGGTGCCACAAATAGACCTCCTGCTTTCAATGGGGAAGGCTATCCATTTTGGAAAGAAAGGATGAAAAATTTTGTACAATTAATTGACCTAAAAGTTTGGAATGCAATTGAAAATAGTCCCTTCATACCAATGTATATTGTAGATGGTAAACAAGTTGAGAAACTCATGGATGATTGGAGCAGTGAAGAGGAAAAGAAAGTCCAATACAATTACAAAGCTAAAAATCTCATCACCCTTGCTTTAGGTCCGAATGAGTTCTTTAGAGTTGTAACTTGTAAAATCGCTAAGGAAATGTGGGACACTCTCTAAGTCACTCATGAGGGAACTAGTGATGTAAAGGATTCTAAGATTAGTACACTTACTAGTCAATATGAAAGTTTTAGATTAAACTTCGGGGAAACAATCATTGATATGCAAAAGAGGTTCACCCTAATTATAAATCACCTTATTACTCTTGGTAAGACTTACACTAACAAAGAGCTCATTCATAAAGTATTAAAAAGTCTTACTAGGGAATGGCAACCTCTAGTCACTGCTATCAAACAATCTCCTAGTATCAACGAGATGTCACTTGCAACCTTGTTTGGTAAGCTACAAGAATAAGAGCAAGAGCTCAAAGACTTGAAGGATACAGAGGAAGAAGAAAGAACTATCCCTTAAGGCCATTTCTATCAATGAAGATGAATTCGATAATGAGTTTGATGAAGAAAAAGAGTTTGGACTACTTATGAAACATTTCAAAAAATTCATGAGAAATAAACGCTTCCAAAGAAGCTTCAAGCCTCAAGGTAAGAAACCTATTTCTAAAGAAAATTCCTCCTCACCCAATTGTTTTGAATGTGGCGAGGAAGGGCACTTCAAAGTAGATTGTCCAAAACTCAAAAAGAAGAGCAAAGAGAAAGGAGGAAGAAGAAGAGAATACATCGCTTGGGACGAAAATGATGTAAGTAGCTCCGATGATTTGGATAATGAAGAAGCAAATCTTTGCTTAATGGCTAACCACCGTGAAGAGGGAGATGAGGTAAGTCATCATGATCTTGACAAAGATGAATTGTATGATGCTTTTGAAGAATTGTATTAATAAATATATGAAACTAGCTAGCAAATACAAGTTGTCAAGAAAAACCATTAAAACTCTAGAGACGCATCTAATTGAGCAAGTAAAGGAAAATGAAATTTTGAAAAAGGAAGTTGTTGAACAACAAACTTGCTCAAAATCATGTGAATATTTCAAGAAGTGTGATCACCTAGAAAAGAAAGTCCTAGACTTAAATATAACTCTTGAAAAATTCACACATGAAAGAGATAATTTAAATGTTCTACTTGGAAAATAAAGATGCATGTTTAACAAAACCGGATTAGGATATAATCCCACTAAAAAGGAAAAGCATTATAAGAATTTCTTTGTGCCACCTAGAAAAGCTTCATCACCATTTACAAAATGCAATCATTATAGTGCTAAGGGTCATAATGCTTCAAATTGCCATATTAGAAAATTTGGACTAAAAGTGGTAAAAAAGGTGTGGGTTCCCAAAGGAACATTACCATAAGCTAACCAAAAAGGACCCAACATAAAATGGGTACCAAGTTCTCTAAACTAATTTTGTTTTGTAGGTATGTTTCAAGGCAAGCAACACCCATTGGTACCTAGATAGTGGATGTTCAAAGCACATGATGGATGATATAAGCAAGTTCACATCATTCACACCCAAAAGAAAAGGAAGTGTCACCTAAAGGGATAACACCAAAGGAAGAATTCTTGGCATTGGAAAAATTGGTAAAAATTCTTCCTCTTTAATTAATAATGTATTATATGTAGAAGGACTCAAACACAATTTGCTTAGTATAAGTCAATTATGTGACAAGGGATATAGAGTAATATTTGAATAAAATGGTTGCATAATTGAAAATAAACAAAATAAAGAGGTAAAGTTTGTTGGTCAAAGAGTTGATAATATTTACATGATTGATGTTGATTGCTTGTCCTCAAATAATGTAAAATGCTTTATGACTAAAGAAGATAAATCATGGCTATGGCATAGAAGAATAACTCATATACATATAGACCATCTAAATAAACTTGTTTCTAAAGAATTAGTGATTGGTTTGCCAAAGCTAAAATTTGAAAATAAATTTTGTGATGCATGTCAAAAGGGAAAACAAGTAAAGGCATCATTTCAAGCTAAAAATGTTGTTTCAACTCAAAGGCCTTTACAACTTTTGCACATGGATTTGTTTGGACCCTCTAAGATCAAGAGCTTTGGTGGCAATTATTATGGTCTAGTGATTGTGGATGACTATTCTAGATATACATGGACATTGTTTCTTACTCACAAAAATGAAGCATATCATGCATTCAAGAAACTAGCCAAGATTATCCAAAATGAATAAAACTCAAAGATTGCATCCATTAGAACCGATCAGGGGGGAAAATTTGAAAATCAATCATTTGAAAATCAATCATTTGAAAAATTTTGTGAAAAACATGGTATTGAACATAATTTTTTAGCTCCTAGAATTCCACAACAAAATGGAGTGGTTGAAAGGAAAAATAGATCTTTAGCGGAGCTTGCTAGAACCATGTTGAATGAAAACAATCTTGCTAAGCATTTTTGGGCGGATGCGGTAAACACCGCTTGTCACGTCATGAATCGATGCTTAATAAGGCCAATTTTGAAGAAAACCCCTATGAGCTTTACAAAGGTAGAAAACCAAATATTTCCTATTTTCATGTATTTGGATGCAAGTGCTTTGTGATTAATAATGGAAAGGATAATCTAAGAAAGTTTGATACAAAATCTGATGAGGCAATCTTTCTTGGATGTTCATCATCTAGTAAATCTTATCGTGTATTTAACAAACAAACTAATGCCATTGAAGAGTCCATTCATGTGAAATTTGATGAAAATGACCATAACTCCCCGAGAAAGGAAGATGTTGATGATCGTGTAGGTACCCTCCAAGAATTGAACTTAAATGATAAAGAAGAAGGTAACCAAGAAGGAGATATAACCAAAAGTGGGGAACTCCAACAAAAGGAATGGATCACATCAAAACACCATCCCATGGACAACATAATAGGTGATATCACTAAAGGTGTAAGTACTCGACTCTTATTTAACACTTGCAATCACTTAGCATTTGTTTCTCAAATTAAACCTAAAACCATTGATGAGGCTATTATTGATGGACATTGGATGTTGGCATGCAAGAAGAACTAAATCAATTTGAAAGAAATGAAGTTTGGGAATTAGTGCCAAGACCCAATGACCATCAAGTAATAGGAACTAAATGGGTGTATAGAAACAAGCTTGATGAAAATGGAATAATAACTAGAAACAAAGCTAGGCTAGTAGCTAAGAGATACAATTAAGAAGAAGGAATTGACTATGAAGAAATGTATGCTCTCGTAGCTAGGTTAGAAGCCTTTAGGTTATTATTGGACTTTGCATGTTGTAAGGATTTCAAATTGTATCAAATGGATGTCAAAAATGCCTTCTTGAATAGATACATTCAAGAAGAGGTATATGTTGATCAACCTCCTGGTTTTGAAAACTATCAATTTCCAAATCATGTTTTCAAACTAAGAAAAGCTTTGTATGGTTTAAAACAAGCTCCAAGAGCTTGGTATGAAAGATTGAGCAAATTTCTTTTGGAAAACAATTTTGAAAGAGGAAAGGTTGATACAACATTATTCATAAAGCACAAAAAGAAAGACATACTGTTGGTACAAGTATATGTGGATGATATCATATTTGGTGCCACTAATGAATCACTTCGCAAAGAGTTTGCTAAGATAATACAGGATGAATTTGAGATGTCCATAATGGGTGAACTCACATTCTTCCTTGGACTTCAAATCAAGCAAACAAAAGAAGGAACATTCATTAGCCAATCCAAATATTGCAAAGAGTTGCTCAAGAAGTTCAACCTGGACAAGGCAAACGCAATTGCTACACCTATGAGCACATCTTGCTACTTGGACAAAGATAAGAAAGGTAAAGATGTGGAAATTACCAAATATCAAGGTATGATTGGATCTTTACTCTATCTAACTGCAAGTAGACCAGATATAATGTTTGTGGTTTGTATGTGTGCTAGATATCAATCATGTCCAAAAGAATCTCACCTAAGTATTGTAAAACGGATAATGAAATATCTTGTTAGAACTCTAAATGTAGGTCTTTGGTATCCTAAAGGTGTTGAATGTACTCTCATAGGATATTTTGATGCTGATTTTGTTGGGTGTAAACTTGATAGGAAAAGCACTAGTGGTACATGTCATTTTCTTGGTAGCTCTCTTGTTTCTTGGCATAGCAAGAAACAAGTAAGTGTTGCATTATCAACAGCTGAGGCAAAATATGTTGTAGCTGGAAGTTATTGTGCTCAAATCCTTTGGATTAGGTAACAACTTCTTGACTTTGGTGTTATATTAGACCATGTGCCTTTTAAATGTGATAATACTAGTGCCATTAATATTTCAAAGAATCCTATCATGCACTCAAGGACCAAACATATAGAGATAAGACACCATTTCATTAGAGATCATGTGTTAAAAGGTGATTGTGTGCTTGAACATGTTGATACCTCTAAGCAATTAGCTGATATATTCACAAAACCTCTTGCAAAGGAATAATTCATTAATATAAGAAGAGAATTAGGCATATTAGACATTTCCAATTGTGCTTAATATTGATTGATATTGATGAACTCCTTTGACTTACAATGTGTTTGATGAGTGAATATTGGTTGATTGATGAAATAAGCATGTTCTATTCCATGAAAATTGAGCCTTTAATGCTTCTTGATTGAAAAACATGTGTTTTTAAGCAATTATGGGCTGTCATAATCGATTACATGGCCTCATCTAATCAATTAGCATTGTTCTAACCATAATCAATTAGATAGCCGCACATAGTCGATTAGTGAGTCTCTATGTTACAACTAATCGTTAGTGGCTTTGCCAAATCGATCAGTGACGTTTTGTTTTCCAAATAATCGATTAGCCACTCTTTCTAATCGATTGCCAAGTTTCTGGTTTTAATGCAATTGATTATACAATCGATTATTCAGTTCAAAAACATTTCATATTCCCCAGAAAACACACTCTAATCGATTAACCCCTAAGCATAATCGATTAGCAAGTGCACCAGGATTACACCAATAAATGCTTAATCTGAGGGCAACCATTCCCAATCAATCTTAACCCTTCATTAACTCCGATTCTCACCCCCTAAACCCCTCCTTCACCACTTCTATCTCACACCTTCAATACTCCTCCTTCCTCAATCTCTCAAAACTCTCCAACTCTTCTACTCCTCTTCTTCTTCTAATCTTCTCACCATGTCTTCCTCTAGAATAGTGAAGAGAGCTAGGTCCTCTACTGCTCAAGTCGATAACCCTCTTGATTTTTCAAGATTTTTCTCCAGTCCGAGAGGCCTCCAAAATTTCAACAAGAAATTTTCTAAAAAAGATATCATCTCCCCTTATTATATCAATGTCGAAGTCCTTGAGAACCCAAGTTTCACCTTCACCCAACTCTTTCACCATTACAACCTCCTTCTCTTCCTTACTCTCAAGGAAGAATATTACTACCTGGAACTCATGCGAGTTTTCTTCTACAATCTCAAACTTGTGGATGAAGCCCTTGAAGCAAGAGTCAAAAATATGACTCTTAAGATAACGAATGAGTAACTTGCGGAAATCACTCAACTCCTCTCTCAACTGCTAAATTTGATGGTGGGTATCCGGAAGATGAATGGGACTTCAATGCCATCTCCGCTCGCCAATCCCTTTGGAAGGCCAACCGTCCCCTCAGTAATCATATACTGGTAGGCCATCTAACTCTCAACAATCGTCTCCTTCATTTCTTCTTAGTCAAGCTCCTTGTTCCTCGTGGTGGAAATTATGCATTGGTTGAAGAAGATGATGTGCTCTTGATGTGGGCAATGCAAAATAAAAAGGTGATTAACTAGATTCAGCTACTAAAATTACATATGCTCAAGGCCAAGGAGCAACACAAGCTTCCTTATGCCATCCTTCTCACAAAAATTTTCAAAGCATATGGGGTGGACATTGCCGGTGAACTTCTTAAGAAAGTGCCTTCCCAAGCCTGCATTGGCACTCACCATCTCACCAAGATAGGCATAGCAAATGTTGGAGGACGATGGATCTTCAAGAGCGATCAAATTCATGGAAGCAGCCCATTTGAAGAAGACCATGCTACTTCTCCCATTGTTGATCCTACTCCTGCACCCCAAGGCGAACCATCTGCTCTTGCTGACCCCTTCACCTCCCTCTATGCTTATCTCGATCGACGCTTTGAAAGAATTAATAACACTCTTCAACAGTTCCAAATGACCGAGCAACAGCATTTTGAGCTCATGGAGCAACGCTATGAGGAGCTCTCAAACAAAATTTTTGAAATGCATTTCTTTCATCCTGATAATTAGATTTTCTTATCTTGTTATGTTTGTATTCTACATTTTCAATTTTTAGCACTTTCCCTTTTGTACTTCTCTTTTAATGAATGAATAAAATTTCCCCTTTACTTATCTGCTTTATATTACTTTATTTGTTTTCATGATTCCAAACGGGGAGAAGAATAAAGGTTCATCTAGAGAATAATAAGGGTTAATACAAAATGGCCTAAAATCAAATACTAATCAAAACAACTAGTGTTAATCAAAACATCAAGTGGTAAAACAATATGATTAAAACAACAAGTGGTTAAAAGATAAATGATTAACAAATGATTACCTTCATAATTCTTAAAGCTAGGCATAAACTCCTTGAGAAAGGGGGAGAAAATCTTATTTGCACTAACACCCTCATGAGATGAATATTATTTATCATCATCAAAAAGGGGGAAAATGTGTTTGAATATGTATTTCAGGTTATATGATTTTGATAATGACAAAGCAATTGAACAATCATGACAAAGAGTACAAGATTCATGAAGTGTTTTTACAAGGATGAAAATAGAGAAAAATCAACTAATATAAGCATCAGACTCGAATCCTAATCGATTAGCATAAGGCTACTAATCGATTACACAACCTCTGTTTGGCATATAATCGATTACAACAAGGAATCAAATCGATTACATAGACTATAGAACAAAGGCTAATCGATTACACCAAGCCATCTAATCGATTACCAAGCCTCTATTTGTTACATAATCGACTACAACAAGAAGGCTAATCGATTACCAACTGAGAAAAAGGATAAAATGCGTCAGGTACAATGCCTAATCAACTATAGGGTAGCCACAATCGATTACCTAAGTTTTGTAGTGTTACTAATCGATTGCAACCAAGCCACAATCGATTACCAAGTCTCTGTTTGCTCAAAAATCAATTGTAAAACCAAGTCATAATCGATTACCATGCTGCATAACAGAATTAAATGCATCAGGTATTACTTATAATCGATTACAAGGAATATACAATCGATTAGACAAGCTCTGTCTTCAAGCTAATCGATTACATGGAAAAGCCTAATCGATTACGAGACCAATTACACTGAAGAATTCGAAGAGTAATCGATTACAGTTTGAGGCCTAATCGATTACACTAGTGCCTGACAGTGGGAAAAGTGGTTTTTAGTGCAAAAACAGCTCAGCTATCCATTACAATTTGAACACCCATGCTGTACAATGGATCTGAAGACTTTAGGGCTCCTCTCCAAGGCTTATAAATGCAACACTCATTCAAGCTATCAATCATATCAAAGGGGAATCATTCATAGCTTACATTTGTGCCTTGTGAGTCCATTTCTTTGTTTAGTCTCAATTTCTGAAACTTTGAGCTTACATTTGTATATCCTCTCTTTTTGTTGAGAGTTAGAACTTGTGAGCTTATACTTGTATATCTGCTCTATTGAGAGAGTTAATTGATTGTAAACCAAACACCAAAACACCAAGATTTTTACTCTAGGTTGAGTGGTCACAAAGGTTGGGGTTCAACCATTGGGTATTGAGAGTTTGAGAGATTAGATGGGTTGCCCTTGTGTTAGTAAAGATTGAGTTTTTGAGTGTGGGATACTAGGAAGCTGCAATTATTGATAGCTTGTATCTCTAAACTTCCATAGTGGAAATCCTTCAAGTTGGTTACTTGAAGGCGAGATATACACCGGGTTGGTGGAACTCGTTAAATCGGTTTGCAAGCTTCTCTTCCTTATTCTCTTGCATTTACTTATTGCATTTCATTGGTATATTGTTTTGGTTGTGATTATATTGCTTGAACTTGATTAATTTGGCTAAGTTAAGTTTTCACACACCAAGTGTTTGATACATTGTTAAGGCCACCTCTACACATATTTCACCTTAGCACTTGCATTTTACTTGTTGTTTCTTGCATATTATTATCTTGTGTAAAAAGGGAAACAAGTTTAAAGGTATTCCAAGCGAAATTTTTTAACACTCAATTCACCCCCCCCCTTAAGAGTATTGAGGCCACTTGAATAACACAGAACACCCTGGTGTTTAGCTGACTCTGTATAAGCCTTAGAGATCGACCAATTTTTTGTAGCCTAAATCACTACCATGCCAAACCCATCATCAGGCTCAGGGTTCCTAAGGACATTGAACATGTGAAAGAAAAGGGCTATTATGGCCTAAAAATCAAAATGCCTTGCCACTATTTTAAAAACCTTAACATATCCCCATGAGCTATGAATGAAATGTTTAGGGGCCACGCGTTAAGACTACAGCCTCAAAGTCATTGAAGGGAAATACGACTTCAAGAAGGTAAAAAGTAAGTGTACATATACAATCCTCTTACCTATCCTGTCATCCACACCAAGTAGAAACAGTAAGAACAATTGTCATTTTGATTTTTGGTCAAGCAGAGCCACTAAGAACTCTTGATCTTGTTCTCTCTGTGCATTAAAGTTGGAATGTGTGGTACGATAATCTTCCTGCATGCAGAAATACAAATCTTCTAGGAAAAATGATCTCATGGTATGCCATGATGAAAAACTTGACCTTGTTAAGGCTTTAGGTTCTCTTTGAAACTCTTTAACCTCTTCAATATTCTCATGAGAAAAATTGTTTCCAATAGTGTTAGGAGTATCAAGTTAGGTATCCAATCCATCCATACATAACTTATCCAACCCATCCATTTATAAAATAAAAAATTGATGGATTTAATAAGGTGGATCCTATTTTTTATTGGATGGATCCATCATAATTTTTAACTCATTAGATTTTTTAAGTTAAAAAAAACAAAAAGGAAATCTCTGACTTTGTACCTAATGGCTTTTTCTTTTGGTGTCAATAAATCATCGAATTGAAAATAATCAGAAGCTACAGTTTCCAATCATATGTTTAATATAGAAACATTGAGGGTAAAAATTGAAAGAAGTTGATGCAATTAAATTAGTTTTATGTTTATTAAATTAATATTGAAGTTTGGAATTGATAGTAATAATCTAAATTGTTCTGTGCAGGCCTTATACATATCCAATATCCATGGATATAATTCTGTATGCAATTAAGGATTAATGGATCTTTATATCTTTAGGCTATATCATGGGTTAAACTATTTGATCAAACTGTGTGAATAGAATGAAATATAAAATGTAAAAAGGTAGAAGGAAAAATTTATAATATAAAAAATAGAGAGAAATTAGAATGTAAAAATATAAAGCAAGAAAATAAAGAAAAGAATTAAAAGAAAATATTCAGAGAGAAAAAAATGAAAATGCAAAACGTGGAGAGAAATTAAAAGAAAAAATTAGAGAGAAAAATTAAAAAAGGGAAATTAAATATTGAAATGTAGGATGAGAAAGTAAAGAGAAAAAGACAAAAATAGGGAGAAAAAAAGAAAAAATAGAGACAAAAAATAGCACTATGTTTTTTAAATGGATGGTTAGATATCTATCCATAAAAAATAAGTTAATGGATGGTTTGGAAGGATTTAGCTAATTAAGGTTATGGATTGGATGAATATTTTAAAAGTTTTAATGAATTATAAATGGATTAATGGATGGATTTTTTTTCACCCATTAAAGTTTAACTCAAATGTTATCCAAACCATCCATTTGACACCACTAAATTACGTCGATGTTTCCTTCATTCTTTAAAAGTCGGCGTTGTATCTTGAGATAAAGTCGTAGAGGAAGAAGAATAAGACCCAAAAGAACATGTCTCAGGAGAAGATTCAGGTGAACATGTCAAAATTAGGTTGGAGTTTTTTGAGGAAGATGAAAAAATTATACATGAGCCCTTTACTTTCTTTTCAAGGCTAGTTACCTGCATAGGGCAGGGGACAAATGAATTTAGGCTTAAAAGACTGACTTCCCTTAACAACCGGTTAGTTTTATCTACCAACTCCCTAACAGATTGATGTCCGGTAGGGATGGTGGATCCCAAGGAACCATGGCCAAAGGGCAAGAAACCTTAGACAAAGACAATGATGGTTGCCTCCTATTTATTTCCAAAGAACTCTTACTGTTGTCATTGTCCAACTCTATGAAAATAACCATCTTTAAGAAAAAATTAAAGGAGAGATAAGATAGTACCTTAAAGCACATGAGAGGGTTGGAAGAAAATTCTAGAAGCTTTATCAGAGTATCCATAAACGTCAGAGCTCTTTCACTTTTACCACGAGTAAAAGCAAATGGTTGGAACAAGTTAACCTAGGTGACTACTTATAAGCAGTAAAATCAAGAGCATTTTCAAGATTTCATGGTCTAATTATTAAACTGTTGCACACATTCATAAAAGCACCTCGAGTAAAGCATTAAATGACGCTAACTTTCAAATTTTAAAAGTCACCTAACAGGAGGCAAGCACGTGTCTTATGGCAATCATAGTAAGTAATTGAAACATTGTTTTACGTTAGTATATTCTCACACGTATAAATTTTTTTCTTTTTTTTTCACTTATGCAGGACTTTACATTAGAGGTTTGTCAGTAGTGAACAAACATCAAAACTATAAACCTCAATAGAACACCTTAGCCTGAAGTTAAGCTAAGAAGAATATGATTTAGGCAATGTTAACTGGTATGTATAGTCAGCAGAACCAATGCCAGCAAAGCATAACCAATGTACCCCACAAAGTTGGGTGAAAGTACTGATGTACAACAGACGTACATCATATACTGACGTTGTAAACCATAGGGGAAAAACTAGAACCTTCAAGACACCTGGCACCTCATCAGTGTGGGCAAGAGTGCAATCATTACTTTTCATACAAGTGTCGCTTATAAATAATATGTTATTAATTGCAAGGTGTGTTTTCTTAATCCTCGTGTTTGTACATCAAATTTAGCTTTGTCCTTGCTGACTTGAACATTAAAGAAACTTTAAGGGTGTAACCCCAATTTGATCCCTAAAAGCTCTTATGCAGATTTCACAACAGATTAAGAGAATACATCAATATTGTATTCCATACATTGAAAAATCAACATAATGGATTAAGAGAATACATCAATATTGTATTCCATACATTGAAAAATCAACATAGATCGGAACACTACTAATATGTCACATTTCATAGTTATGTTTTTGACCATTTTACAAACATAAGTGGATTACTAATTCTCTATACTAAATTATTAATAATTAGCTATGTTAAAATTTAATGGGGAGAACTTCAATATTTACAGTATTTCTCTTACTCGAGCTCAAATAAAATATATAAAATAATAATAATTTCATAAAAAATTTGGTCGAATTAGACATTAAGATGAAACTCTAATAAAACCATGATTAACATTAGAATTAATATATCTCAGAATCATCTAATTATCTTACCTAATAGCAATGCCTAGGGAATCAAATTAACACAAGCTTTTATTCCTGACTTGGCGAAGAATAAAATGAATAGAGCTTATAATAAATTTTGAATGACTATACATGATAAAAATATTAGATATCAATTGATATGACGTGTAACATCCCAAATTTTAAATTAGAGGATTAATTAAGAAAAGAAACATTGACAAATTGAATGTAAGTTATTTGATGCCCCAAATATTGAAAACAATTAAATTAAGAATTTTTGGGACTGTTGGTGATTTATGGAGACCGGTTAAGCTGAAAATGAGTCCGGTTGAGATATGGGTGTCGGACCAAGTATCTCTGATTGAGATGATACTGGTCAGGGCTGTTGAGAATAATATTAGGAGTCTGAATGTATATTCGGAATAATTTTCAGATGGAGTATTAAGCCCTAATAAATAGCCTGTTAGTGGTAAAACGATAAACTTTAATGAGAAGGATAAAAAGAAAAATTAAAAACCCATTCTTTCTCTTATTCTTTCATTGGCATGCTGAAGGGAATAAAAAAACACTTCACTTCTTCTTCTTTTCACCTTTCCTTCATTTCTTCTTCTTCTTCCTTCTAAAACCCTAACCTTGAGTGGTGACTTCTCCCCTCTCTACATTTTCATTGAAGAGGACTTGGAAACTTGGAGTTCTTCCCCCTATTCTTTCCCTCATTTTTGTGTGGCCTTCCTCTCCCTTGTAAACCCATTTTGTTTTGGGTGTGAGGTAAGATATACTCACTCTTTTGTTGAGTTTTCGCCATGGGTATATGTATTTATTCTTTGGGGAGTAATGTATGTGGATGGGTGGTTGTAGAGAAGCATTTAATGCTTATGCCCTAAGGTGGTTGGCAATAAATGTGAGGTTTTAATGAGGGCTTAATAATGGTGATGCATTTATGATGGGAAGGAGATGAGAGATAGATGTATTTATGAATGTGGTTGGGTTTTTGGTGAAAACCCTAATTTTAAGATTTGGGGAAAATGGTTAATGTTGATTTAAGGACATGTTTTATGAAGAAATGCATGACATTAATGAACCTGGATATGGATAAGTGGAGTTACATAAAGGTTTGGGCCATGGTTATTTTATGGCCCTTGAATTTAATGAATGTGGCTTAATGGGAAGGAATTCCCGAAGCCTAACAAATAATAAAAAGGATGTCTATAGCATGCCTTGTACATGTTAAGAAATTATAAATATGATTATGATTGAATAGAATTGAAATAATGTCTTGAGTAGTTGATTGATTGGAATTTTATATGCATGATAATGTAGGATCCATTCCGAACGACGAGGCGGGTGCGTCTTATCAATCGGAATTCTTCTCTTAAGGTAGGAGAGGAGTCTTATGTTCTAAATGCATGAATTTGAATGTTATTTGATTGCCATATGTATTGGTGTGCATGTTAGCCTTGCTTGAAATGATATGAGAAATTGTAATGTGTATGGTGTAGATAATGTGTTTGGCAACATGCTTTGATGCATTTAGAATATTCATGGTGTGATATATGGTGGTGTAGAATGATTAATGATATAAAGTTATGCTTGTATCCACCATGAATGTAATGTGATTGTTGATGATGTTGATTGAGAACTAATGTAATGCCACATAAATGTTTAAATTAATAAGAATAATCCAACAATAATAAATCCACTAAAAGCCTTGTGGAAATGTTGGTAATGGTGTTGATGATGATGTATGATGAGTGGCATGTATATGATGCATAGAGTAAGAAATGCATATGATTTGCATTTGCATCCATGGCATACTGCATAGCTGCTGGTGTTGGAATTTTAGGGGATTCCCCCAGTTGGCCCAGTGGGAGGGCGGCTCTGTGCACGAGCGATTTGTAAATCCCCTGTGACTTGGTGTGTACGTCACGAAGCTGCCCATGTTGTGCTACGGGGACCCTTATGTGGTTGACCCTTATGAGGGGGTGGCTCTTGATGAGCAGGTGGCCCCGGTGGTCCTTGGGATCATAGCTGCCATGGTATGTCTCATGGTTGGCCCACAACACCATATGTTGAATATGTTGTATGCCGCGGTCATGGTGAAAATGACCAGCTGTTGCAAGACAGGCGATGCGATTTGGTACCAGTAAAATAATTGGTGAGATGCATGCAAATTTAAGAATAAGTGTACATATTTTACTACTACGGTAGGGGTATGGTTAGATGATCATACTTGAAACCCACAATCAGTGTTTATATTCCCATAGTTAGATCTGCAATTGTTGAAATATTCCATTGTGCATATGCATTCGCCTAAGAGCATTTGTATATAGCAAGGAAGTATGCCGAAGGTGATGAGATATAATGATGGATGTGATGAGGATGTAATGATATACTAAGACAACATAAAAGATATGAGTACCAAACAATAGTTTGTGTAATAGCCAAATTGTGGTGGGACTTGATTATGTATATGCTGTGTACTTTGCCTAAACTATAAGGTTACTTGTGATGTATGTATGATGGTGTTGTCATGATAAAGAGTGTGATGAATGATATGTATGAGCAAAGTATATATGTTTTAATGCATATGTATATAATCACATGGTATTCATATTCATTGTGACACCGTTATTTTAATAAATGATAAACCCAAAAAAAAAAAAACAGGGAAAAAATTTTCACGAATAACCACAGGTCAAACGGCATAGAAAAGGAGGAAGAAGGCAAGGGAATAAAACCATTCACACGGAAGCACCATCGGCGCCTGAGCGAACCACCAAACAACGTACACTCGCCCAAGCGAGACCCACATCCGCTTGAGCGAGACGCCCCAACTCGCTCGGGCGAACTTCCCATTCGCTTAAGCGAAACCGAATACGAAAGCCTTCCAAAACAACATACTCGCTGAGCGAGGAATCACTCGCTGAAGCGAGAAGCCACACTCGGCATTGAATCACTCGGAAAACCGAGACATTCATTCACTCAGGGAAGTAGGTAGTTAAGTTCCACTCAGACTTATTCGAAAACCCAACCACTCGGAATACCAATCCTCACTCACTCGGAATCACTCGGTGTATTCGCTCAGAATCTGTGGGGGCTCCTCACTCGGAATAACTCCCACGTCCATTTCGCTACTCGGGGTATCCTACTTACTTCTCACTCGGTAACCATATTATTTTCTGTTCTAGTTTTCCTACTAAGCCAGGACTTACTCGGGTCCTTTAGCCACTTGCTAATCTATCACATTGGGTCCACTTAGAATCTTAGGTGTCTCTCTCTGGTCGGTGAACTACTCACTCGGAAACCGCTGATTATCCTTTACTCGGGGCGTTTCACGATTTTTACTCACGGGATTCCAGTCAACTCCTATTCCAGGCTATGCGACCTCAATCGCTCGGATTATTCAACCCCTCATCACTCGGAATGACTCATTGACTCGATTTTCTCCCACAATAACTTAGCTCCACTCCTGCTCATAGTCATACTGATCTCCTATACTCGGAGAGTATACTTACACACTCATATTTACCACTTAGGCATCACCTACAGCATAGAACAACACAACATATATATATATACATAAAGGTATTCAAATATTACAACGCATTAACACGTCTTTACTACCCGAAAGCATTTAAGTTCTGATATAGGGATTAAAATCAGAATACGAGCCGGCCAAGGCTTGACAAGACCTTACACATAATATTTACATATACACATATATTTCATAGCGCTCGGTTCCTCCACTTTACGCCCGGTCTCTTCTTCATCCTTCATTCCGAGGGATATTCACTGAAAAATGTAGCCACTGCAGGGGTGAGCTTTCACATGTAAAATGACAATCAAAGACTCGGTAACAGTGTCAGCACGCACACTTACTTTCACTCAGCTATGTTCAGGATAAACTAAGATCATGCAATTTGAATAATGTCAATATCATACATACTACACAAATATATCTTCATTCACACATACACATGCATCCATACATTAAGAAATCATTCATAACACTCGACACATACTATGCGCATTACTCCAATCGACCTCCTATCTACATGCATGTCTACGGATCCGACTCGAGGGATGACTTTCAGTTGCAGTTCCCCCTTCACTGGCCCCTCGCCCTTTGGCTCTTCCCATGTGGTACCGGCCTCCCATTGGCGTCTCGAGACTCCTCTCTAGCTCCTACGGCTACCACGAGCCCCTTCAGGATCTAGCCAAGGTCTGCAGCTGGAAGTCATTCTCTCGGGGCTCTTGACCTTCCACGGGTCACCCCATTCTTACGCATGCAGCTAATGCATTCACCAGCACGCATCATTATTCAACTGGTGCCTCCTTCAAAACCATCGTAGTAGGAATAAATTCAACACAGTCCTCATATTTACTTTGCCAACCATAACAACATGCACAGCAATCGGACAATCAAGGTAACGTCATCTAATGAATCAACCAACAATCACACATTCATGCTCTTACAGTGTTAACAGGGGTAGGACCATGCAATTCATTCGTCTATAACAAGATTAACAGGCTACATTATCATCGTCTGGGTCACATGCAATCATTGTACAACTACCATCTTACACACAGGATTCAGAATCAACAACCATGCACATTATTCAATCGCCACACACATGCACACGCACTTAAAGCAATACATTCACCTGGTACCGTTTGTGGATCATGCATTTGACATGCAAGCGCCCCCTACCTACTGAAAGGAACCCAAGAAGTTCTCCTGCTCTCAACGTTTGGTCCGACACTACTCGTTCAGCTCTCCTTCACACCGTCGCACTCTGAAATGTGGCTCGGGGATGAGAAGTTGTTCTTCCTCTGCCTCAGTGGTCGTCTTCCACCAGTTGGAGGGGACTCTGATCTTCCTTCAACACTGTCATCGCGATCTCCAGAACGAAGAGCAAAATAGGGGAAGAGAAGGAGAACGAGAACGAAGAAGAAGAAAAGAGAGTATGTAGTAGTGGAAGGGATGGGTATCCACGGTGGTACAGGGTATGCATATATGTGCATGCGAAGAAAAGAAAGTGGGATGGGAAGTTGTGAGTCGCAGTCCCCTCACACACTTTGCTAATCGCAAGCAGCCACCCTTCACCAACTAAGCCTAATTAACTTGTCATTATTTCTTAAGCTATGTTGATTACAATTAACAATTAATTCCCTACTTGTATTCACTTCTTAACGTTTTATTCTCATTCGATATGTAACTTAGAAATTGGGATGTTACAGTTCTCCCCCTCTCAAAAGAATTTCGTCCTCGAAATTCAGTTGGCCACTCACCTTGGTTAAACAACTCGGGGTATTGCTGCCTCATGGCGTCCTCGCGTTCCCAGGTATGAGAGGTAGTCTTGCCTTGTTGCCACTCCACTTCAACCAGTTGTACGTCTTTGTTCCTCAAACGCTTTACCGATCGGTCCATGATTCTGATCGGTGTAGTCACTGTAGTCAGGTCTTCCTTGATTTCTACTTCATCATCAGGCATTGTGTGGCTGGGGTTATGTATATACTTCCTTAGTTGGGACACATGAAACACGCTGTGCAATCTGGATAAGTGAGTCGGTAATGCTATACGGTATGCCATGGAACCGACTCGTTCCAATACCTCATAAGGTCCAATGTATCGGGGACTTAGCTTTCCACCTTTCAAGACTCGCCCGACTCTTTTATTCGGAGAAGTCTTCAAAAACACTCTATCTCCGACTGAAAACTCTAATGGTTTGGTTCGTTTGTCATGGTAGCTTTTCTACCGGTCCTGAGATGCCTTCATCCTTTCCCTTATCACTCGGATTTGTTCTGATGTTTGTTTTACAATTTCCGGCCCCAGCAATAAACTTTCACCCGTTTCTGACCAGCAGAGTGGGGTTCGGCATCTTCGCCCATATAGTGCTTCATAGGGTGCCATACCGATGCTGTTGTGATGGCTGTTATTGTATGTAAACTCAATCAAGGGGAGGTACTGCTCCCAGTTTCCACCGTGTTCCAACACACACGCCCTTAGCAAGTCCTCAAGGCTCTGAATCGTTCGCTCGGACTGTCCATCCGATTGGGGGTGGTAAGCGGAGCTTAGCCAAAGCTTCGTGCCCATTTCCTGGTGCAGGCTGGTCCAAAACCGGGACGTGAACCTAGGATCCCTATCCGATACGATAGAAGTTGGCACTCCATGCAGTCGGACAATTTCTTGGACGTAAATCCATGCTAACTTATACAAAGGATACTTCATGTTCACAGGTAGGAAGTGTGCACTCTTCGTCAGTCGGTCAACAATGACCCAAATTGCATCATGGCCTGCTCGGTTTTTGGGCAATCCCATGACAAAGTCCATGGCAATAGAGTCCCATTTCCACACGGGAATCTCCAGGGGTTGCAATGCACCATACGGCTTCTGGTGCTCCACCTTCGACTTCTGACAGGTAATACACCGAGCCACATATTCTGCTACGTTCCTTTTTAATCCTGGCCACCATAACTGGGTCCTCAAGTCATGGTACATCTTCGTGGTACCCGGGTGGATACTTAGCAGGCTTTTGTGAGCTTCATCAAGCACCATTCTTCTTAATTCTCCTCCATTCGGCATGTATATTCTGTTTCTTACTCGGAAGATTCCATCCGATCCCTCAGTCAAGGACAAGTCCTTACCTTTACCCTGAGTCTCCCTCATTTCAGCCAAGTAGGGATCCGACTGCTGTTGCTCGCACACGGATTTTAGAAATTCATTGGCAATCCTCAGCGTGCCGATCGTCATTCTCCGAGAGGAGGGGAGGTCAACATGTAAGTTCATGTCTCGGAACTATTCCAACAGCTCTACCTCCTTCACCATCATCACTGCCACATGGAGGGACTTCCGACTTAACGCGTCGGCAACAACGTTTGCCTTACCCGGATGGTACTTTAGCTCGAAATCGTAATCCTTTAAAAATTCCATCCATCTTCTCTGCCGCATGTTCAGTTCCTTTTGGTCGAATAAGTATTTGAGGCTCTTGTGATCACTGTACACTTCAAATCTGGACCCGAACAAGTAATGCCTCCAGATTTTTAACGCGAACACCACAGCTGCCAACTCCAAGTCGTGGGTCGGATAATGCTGCTCGTGAGGTATCAATTGCCGAGAGGCGTACGCTATCACCCGGTCTTGCTGCATTAGCACGTATCCTAGTCTGAGTCCTGATGCATCACAATAAACCATAAAGCTCTTTTGCAAGTCAGGTAATGCTAACACTGGGGCAGTCGTCAACTTGTCTTTCAGTTCTCGGAAACTGCTCTCACACTCGGAACTCCACACGAAGGGAATGTTTTTCCGAGTCAACTTGGTTAGTGGCAAGGCCAACTTGGAAAAACCCTCAATGAATCTTCTATAATAACCTGCCAGGCCCATAAAGCTCCTTACCTCCGGGACCGACTTGGGTCTCTCCCATTCCATTATGGCTGTCACCTTCAAAGGGTCCACCAAGACACCTTGCTCGGAAATCACATGTCCGAGGAAGTGGATCTTATCCATCCAGAATTCGCACTTTGAAAGCTTCGCAAACAACTACTTTTCCTTTAACACTTGAAGTACCGCTCTGAGGTGTTCTTCATGCTCCTCAGGGGTCTTGGAGTAGACTAGGATGTCATCTATAAAGACTACTACAAATTGGTCTAAATACGGGTGGAATATGTTGTTCATGTAATTCATGAAAACAGCAGGGGCGTTGGTTACACCGAACGGCATCACTACATACTCGTAGTGACCATACCGAGTCCTGAAGGCAGTCTTTGGGATATCCGAGTCCTTCACTCGGATTTGGTGGTATCCCGATCGTAAGTCGACTTTTGAGAAGATCGAGGCTCCACGCAGTTGGTCGATCAAGTCATCAATTCGGGGCAATGGGTATCGGTTCTTAATTGTGAGTTTGTTTAGCTGCCGGTAATCTATGCAGAGTCTCATGCTGCCATCCTTCTTCTTAAAAAGCAGCACAGGTGCGCCCCATGGTGATACACTTGGTCTAATGAATTATTTTCTGAGTAACTCATCTACTTGTTTCTTCAGCTCGGCCAATTCAGTTGGGGACATTCTATAAGGTGTATTGGAGACTGGCTCGGCTCCGGGAATCAAGTCTATAGAGAATTCAACTTCTCTATTAGGAGGGACACTCGGTACATCCTCGGGAAACACTTCTGGGAATTCGCAGACGGTTAGAATTTCGTTCATTCGGGTTTCACTCTCACCCTCGGTTAAACAAAGCATCATAAACAGTTGAGCTATACCTTGTATTGTGTCGTCCTCATTGTGCTGCCTCGGAAAGATTATCCTCCGGCTTCTACAATCCACTAACACCTTGTTGGCTGAAAGCCAATCTATGCCGAGCACGATATCAAGGCCCTTCAAGGGCACGCACACAAGATCGAAGGTAAAACTTCAATCGTCCAACACAAACGTTACGCCTTTACATATTGTTGATGTCAACACCTTAGGGCCAGTCGGGTTGGTCACCTCCAAAATCTGATCCATATCCATAGTCGGTAATCGCAGTCGCCTCACACACTCATTAGCTACGAAGGAGTGGGTGGCTCCAGAATCAAAAATTACATTAAGTGTATATTTACTGAGTAGGCATTTACTCTATACCAAGTCATCCGCCTGTGCAGCATCTTCCGCGTTGATTGCGTAGACTCTTCCAGCAGTTGGTTGATCGGCGTCTCTCTTCCGGTTATTTAGGGCAAACATCATATTCCCTTTGGCTATGTTGCTTCTGCCGCTCGGTCCTTGGTTATCGTTCCCTTGGTTCCTCTCTTGGAAGCCTCCATGACGTGCATTGGGGTTGGCTTGACGAAGTTGGGGGCAGTCGGGGTGAATGTGCCCCTTCTCCTGGCAATGAAAGCACTTGACTTCTGTACTATTGCAATCCTGAGCAAAGTGGTCACCACTACATTTAAAACACTTGCCATATCTTGGTCGTCCGCTCATCTGTCTCCCTTGGTTACTGCGACCTTGATACCTGGTAAAGGGTCCATTTCTTCCCACGTTCCCTGGCCTCTTAAACCGTGATTGTTGAGGCTTCAAGTACTGGTTGGTTCTGCTGCTCTGGCCCGAGTGGGCCTTGTCATCTTCTTCAAATATTCTACATTTGTTCACCAGTGCAGGGAAACTCCTGATCTCTTGATATCTGCAGGCCCTCTTAATATCTGATCTCAACCCATTTTCAAATTTAAGGCACTTGGAGCTCTCCGTCCCTGGTTGTTGGAAGGGTGGGTAGAATAGACACAATTCTTCGAATCTAGTTGCATACTCTTCCACAGTCATGGAGCCTTGCTTCAACTCCATAAACTCCAACTCCTTCTGACTTCTTACCGTGTCGGGGAAATACTTCTCCAAGAAGCACGTCTTGAAATCATTCCAAGTCAGCTGAGCATCATCCTCCGGAAATCGGTTTCTGGCTATCTTCCACCAGTTCTCCGCTTCATCTCGTAGCATATACACTACATATTCCACCTTTTGGGCCTCAGAACAACGGAGACCCCCAAAGATCCTCTCCAGCTCCTGAGTCCATTTAAAAGCTACCTCCGGGTTACGTCCTCCCTGAAACTCACTCGGCTTCCTCTTCAGGAAGCGGTCCAGCACGTGGCCACCCTCAGTTCGAGTCTGGCCCTGCCTTTCAAACACGTCTGCAAAGCGTTGGAATGCTGTGGCTATAGCCTCCATGCTTTGGTGATGCGTCATCCCTTATCCTGAAATTAACACCCTTCAAGGATAAGCATACCGAGCCACTTATTACCGATCGCATCTCAGTCTAATATTTAGTAACTTAGCGCATCATGCCATTCCTACATATTACACAATCAATCGGACCAGGGGGAATAACCTCCTATCCGCAACTCAATATCATAACATCATTCAGGTTCAGCAATATTACAATAATCCTGACCATTCACTCAGAAGTACACAACCGCTCATACTCGGTAAGCATACCTTGGCCTTGGACCTTTTAGTCTGCTCTGATACCAAAATGTGACACCCTAATTTTAATAAATGATAAACCCAAAAAAAAAACAGGGAAAAATTTTTCACGAATAACCACAGGTCAAACGGCATAGAAAAGGAGGAAGAAGGCAAGGGAATAAAACCATTCACACGGAAGCACCATCGGCGCCTGAGCGAACCACCAAACAACGTACACTCGCCCAAGCGAGACCCACATCCACCTGAGCGAGACGCCCTAACTCGCTCGGGCGAACTTCCCATTCGCTTAAGCGAAACCGAATACGAAAGCCTTCCAAAACAACATACTCACTGAGCGAGGAATCACTCGCTGAAGCGAGAAGCCACACTCGGCATTGAATCACTCGGAAAACTGAGACATTCATTCCTCGGGGAAGTAGGTAGTTAAGTTCCACTCGGACTTATTCGAAAACCCAACCACTCGGAATACCAATCCTCACTCACTCAAAATCACTCGGTGTATTCGCTCGGAATCTGTGGGGGCTCCTCACTCGGAATAACTCCCACGTCCATTTCGCTACTCGGGTTATCCTACTTACTTCTCACTCGGTAACCATATTATTTTCTGTTCTAGTTTTCCTACTAAGCCAGGACTTACTCGGGTCCTTTAGCCACTTGCTAATCTATCACATTGGGTCCACTTAGAATCTTAGGTGTCTCTCTCTGGTCGGTGAACTACTCACTCAGAAACCGCTGATTATCCTTTACTCGGGGCATTTCACGATTTTTACTCACGGGATTCCAGTCAACTCCTATTCCAGGCTATGCGACCTCAATCGCTCGGATTATTCAACCCCTCATCACTCAGAATGACTCATTGACTCGCTTTTCTCCCACAATAACTTAGCTCCACTCCTGCTCATAGTCATACTGATCTCCTATACTCGGAGAGTATACTTACACACTCATATTTACCACTTAGGCATCACCTACAGCATAGAACAACACAACATATATATATATACATAAAGGTATTCAAATATTACAACGTATTAACACGTCTTTACTACCCGAAAGCATTCAAGTTCTAATATAGGGATTAAAATCAGAATACGAGCCGACCAAGGCTTGACAAGACCTTACCCATAATATTTACATATACACATATATTTCATAGCGCTCGGTTCCTCAACTTTACGCCCGGTCTCTTCTTCATCCTTCATTCCGAGGGATATTCACTGAAAAATGTAGCCACTGCAGGGGTGAGCTTTCACATGTAAAATGACTATCAAAGACTCGGTAACAGTGTCAGCACGTACACTTACTTTCACTCAGCTATGTTCAGGATAAACTAAGATCATGCAATCGGAATAATGTCAATATCATACATACTACACAAATATATCTTCATTCACACGTACACATGCATCCATACACTAAGAAATCATTCATAACACTCGACACATACTATGCGCACTACTCCAATCGACCTCCTATCTACATGCATGTCTGCGGATCCGACTCGAGGGATGACTTTCAGTTGCAGTTCCCCCTTCACTGGCCCCTCGCCCTTCGGCTCTTCCCATGTGGTACCGGCCTCCCATTGGCGTCTCGAGACTCCTCTCTAGCTCCTACGGCTACCACGAGCCCCTTCAGGATCTAGCCAAGGTCTGCAGCTGGAAGTCATTCTCTCGGGGCTCTTGACCTTCCACGGGTCACCCCATTCTTACGCATGCAGCTAATGCATTCACCAGCACGCATCATTATTCAACTGGTGCCTCCTTCAAAACCATCGTAGTAGGAATAAATTCAACACAGTCCTCATATTTACTTTGCCAACCATAACAACATGCACAGCAATCGGACAATCAAGGTAACGTCATCTAACGAATCAACCAATAATCACACATTCATGCTCTTACAGTGTTAACAGGGGTAGGACCATGCAATTCATTCGTCTTTAACAAGATTAACAGGCTACATTATCATCGTCTGGGTCACATGCAATCATTGTACAACTACCATCTTACACACAGGATTCAGAATCAACAACCATGCACATTATTCAATCGCCACACACATGCACACGCACTTAAAGCAATACATTCACCCGGTACCATTTGTGGATCATGCATTTGACATGCAAGCACCCCCTACCTACTGAAAGGAACCCAAGAAGTTCTCCTGCTCTCAACGTTTGGTCCGACACTACTCGTTCAGCTCTCCTTCGCACCGTCGCACTCTGAAATGTGGCTCGGGGATGAGAAGTTGTTCTTCCTCTGCCTCAGTGGTCGTCTTCCACCAGTTGGAGGGGACTCTGATCTTCCTTCAACACTGTCATCGTGATCTCCAGAACGAAGAGCAAAACAGGGGAAGAGAAGAAGAACGAGAACGAAGAAGAAGAAAAGAGAGTATGCAGTAGTGGAAGGGATGGGTATCCACGGTGGTACAGGGTATGCATATATGCACATGCGAAGAAAAGAAAGTGGGATGGGAAGTTGTGAGTCGCAGTCCACTCACACACTTCGCTAATCGCAAGCAGCCACCCTTCACCAACTAAGCCTAATTAACTTGTCATTATTTCTTAAGCTATGTTGATTACAATTAATAATTAATTCCCTACTTGTATTCACTTCTTAACGTTTTATTCTCATTCGATATGTAACTTCGAAATTGGGATGTTACATTCATTCCTTTGGAATGTATGACTCACTCTCCCATGTTGTCCATTTTAGATTTGTGATGTAGGGCAATTATGGGAAGAGTGTATATTTCGAAGTACATTTTGGCTGAGGAGGTAAATAGTGGTATAGGAAATGCCTTGGCCAGTGAAATCTAGATTTTGTATAGCATGTGATGTATGCGAATGCTTATTTTGTTATCTAGATTAGTGATGATGATTTTGGGGATCATGGAGGAAAATTGGACCTTAGTATGTATGGCCAATTTTCATTTATGACCCAAATGATGTAAGATGATGAATCATGTTGTTTGATGATGTTATCTCTTATGAATGAATAATGTGCATTATGATTTGAGGTATTTTATGGAGTGTATGAGGAAATGATTTCAATTTATATGCATTGAATGAATAGTTTGAACGCTATGTGATGGATGATAGGAAGTTAGATCTAATATGTGTGAAAGGGTGGATATGATCACAAATGCATAATAGAATATAAGGAATGCATTAGGATGGGCTAAAGTGGTAGTGAATGTTGTTTGGAATGTTGAGTTACGTAAAATTCCCATGTTTGGTCATTTTCTGCATAACTCGCTCAAGCGAGTGGTGATCTCACCCAAGCGAGATCATCCTGCATCAGTGTTATTGTCACTGGCCTAAATTTGCTCAGGCGAATGGCTTTCTCGCTTAAGTGAAAATGAACTGGAAGTAGTGGTCGGTCTCTGGACCATTTTTGCTCAAGCGAAATGGCCCTGGCTTGGTGATCGGTCAAGCAAAAGGAAAGGCATTTGGACACTGGACGATTTTTGCTCAGGCGTGCCTAGTCTCGCCCAAGCAAAAATCGGGCAGAGAGCTTCAAATGGTACTGGAGCAATCTCGCTCAAGCGAGGTGGAACTCGCCTAAGCGAGATTGGCTCCTGATGCAAAACTCTTCTCTCGCTCAAGCGCCTTGCTGGCTCGCTCAGGGTGCATTCTCGATTCTCGCTCAAGTGATGTTGAACTCGCTCAAGTGAGAGAAGCCCCTGATGCTTAAATTTTCCTTCGCTCGGTTCTTCTCGTTTCCGCCAAAGCGTGCCTACGCTGGCTCGCTCAAGCGAATATGGGACTCGCTTGAGCGAGTGGCACCCTGATGCACGTATTTTGTCCTATTTTAAATGATTTCATTTCCTTTGTAATAAAACCCCTTCTTACATTATTTAAATGTTATTTTGGAATATTAAGGGATCTTGAACTCTATGAGATCCCCCCTTCAAAATCAATTATACAATAATTAAATTCATTAATTATTTCACTGTTTTTAATTGAAAATTTTATTATAAACTTATCCTTTAATTCACCCTCTCATCTTCATATATGGGAGTGGTTGTTCTAGATCTAGGTGTCGAACTTGAAAGCTTCACCACTTGATTTCTTTTCATTGAATAATGATTTCAAAATCGTGAAAAAATTTCCCCGTATTTTCGGGGCGTCTCATCGCGACCTGGATAGCGGCGGGAGGCCGACCGTAAAAAGAAAATAGGTTTCCTGAGTTCTCTCCAGAAACCATGGAGTCACCACCAATGTTTTTAAGGTAAAACATTGGAAAAACCCTAACGTGAAGGTACCAGTCTTAATTCGAGATTCTGAAGTTTGAGAGTCTAATTACTGGTGGGGAAGGTATTAGCACCCCACACTGTCCATTTTAAACGGTTACCCTAACTTGTTTAAGTTTTATGAACAATCCTAATAATTTATAATTTTTAGCCTCTTAAAATGCCTTATGAGTTTATTGTCGATTTAATAATTTAAAATTATAAATTTTACGATTAACAAGACGTCTCATCCAAATTAATCGAGTTGTCGTTAAAAGCTTTATGATTTTTTTATAAGTTAAAGGGATATATTTATTTTTAAATTTGGGCCCGATAGGAATAATTGTTCCCGCTCCTACGTATTCCCTAAGCGTTAGGGGAAATCAATATTACATAGTTCTTTGTGTTATTTTAAAAAACGTGAAGTAAGTTAAAAACGTCGAGATTTAAAACGTTAACCAACAGGACTTCTCGTCCAAATTGATTTCAAATGTTGTATAAAAAAGGAACCTTGGGTTTTTATTGATTTTATTATATTTTTAGAGAGAAAACTTAATAGTCTAGATTGATTTAAGAATGAAAAGTTTATCTAAAAACTTAGATTAACAGGACATCTCGTCCAAAGAATCTATAAAGATATTTTGATTTTTGTTATATTATCAATATTATTAAAGTGTTTTATGGTCTAAATTATTTTATAAAATTTAACATAGATTGACAGGACGTCTCGTCCAAAAAAATCTATAAAGACCCTAAATTTGTTATCAAAATATTTTATAAGGTCTACGTTAATTTTGAGACTACTAAAATTTATTTTATTCGAAAAGTTAGACCAACAGGATGTCTAATCCACATTGATCCTAATGTGAATATATTAACTTTTGTTACCTATTGGCATCACTACAATATTTTATGGTCAAGAAATTAAACATAGGTTAATGGGACGTCTTGCCTAAATTAACCCTAGCATAGAGATTTTAATTTTAGAAACATATCAATATTAGCTTTATTCCCTATTTTACAAATGTAATACTTTAAACTTAGTTAGTAGCAAACAAGTGTTCGGTGATACTAATTATTAGAATGTTCCTAAAGGGAAAAAGATTTCATAATTTAATTCTTTAAGAGACTAAGATTTCATACAATCGTAACAAGAAAATTAAAGAGAAAAGAAAGAGATACTTGGAGTTGTCAATTTTGTGTTAATGACAAAGTTTTCTTCTTCAATTAGCGTAATAGTGTGGAAGTTTTTTTTTAACTCCAAAGTCTTGGACCCTAGTGCTTCTTGTGTGAATAGTATATCAATTTGGCTTCCTAATTTGTGCTCCTCTGTTTCTTCTAGAATTTTTTTTCTCCCTTTACAACTTGGAAGTCCTTATATATACATATGTGTGTATTGAACTCCTTTCTAACTTTACATGCCTCTCAATTGTAAAATTGAATTTCTTTCTGTTTCTTCCCCCACCTTATAATAATATATATCACATATATCTTTTGCTTCAAAAATTGATTTTATCCCTTTGTGCCTCGTGTGAATTTCTTATAATAATATAATAATCCTTTTTTTTAATTGCATCATTCCCTATGCATTGCGTTATCTGCTCCTTATATTATAATATATAAAACATCATCCTCTTTTTTTCACGTAGACCATATTATATATAGATATATTTCTTCATTTTTTATAATATATATTAAAAATACTGATTTCATATATATATATAAATATAACTCTATCTTATCCCTAAAAATCTTTATCTTATTATTTTTAAAATCCTCTATCATTTTTCTCCAATCTCTTAAAAGTCGGATCCCTAAAATTCAAATTTTGAACATCCTTTCTAAGATTAGAAGTTCAAAAATTCTGGTTCTAATAAGGATTTAAAAATTTTAGAAATCAAAGCCCGGATCAATAATTTGAAATTCAAACAAGCCCACAGGTTCACTTTTCTTAAAAATAATTCCTAAAAAATTATATTTATTATTTTTTGGTATTTTTATTATTTATTATTTTTTTTGAAAATTTTAAATGGGCCCGGACAAAATTGGGTAGCAACAACTTGCCCCTCTTTACTTTTCCCTTACTGTGTTGCAGTAAGGGATAAGTAAAGACTAAGCGAACCAATTTTGTCCAGGGCGCTAGCCTTAAAAAATGTCGTGTTTGGCGAAAAGGAAATCAAAATGATGCCCTTTCGGTGAAAGAAAAGTAAAATGGTGCCCCCCTCGGCGACTGAAAATTTAAATGATGCCATGCTCGACGACTGGAAATTAAAAGGATGCCATGTTCGGTGACAGGTAAGTAAAATAGTGCCTCGCTCGGCGACTAGAAAATAAAGTGATACCATGTTTGACGAGAAGAAAGTAAAATAGTGTCCTGCTTGGAGACTGAAAATTTAAAGGATGCCATATTCGGCGATAGAAAATTTAAATGATGCCATGTTCGGCGACAGGAAATTAAAAGTGTGCCCCGCTCAACGACTGGAAATTTAAAAGATGCCATGTTTGGCTCTAGGAAAGTAAAATGGTGCCCCCTGGGCAATTGAAAAGTAAAATGGTGCCCCACTTGGCTACTAGAAAGTAAAATAGTGCCTCGTTCGGCGATTGAAAAGTAAATAATGCCCCGCTCGGCTGCTGGAAAGTAAAATGGTGCCCCACTTGGCTACTGGAAAGTAAAATGGTGCCCCGCTTAGCTACTGGAAAGTAAAATGGTGCCTCGTTCGGTGACTAAAAAGTAAAAGGTGCCCCGCTCGGCTGCTGGAAAGTAAAATGGTGTCTCGCTCGGCTACCAGAAAGTAAATAGAGTCTGTTTGGCTGCTGGAAAGTAAAATGTTGCCGCTCGGCTATTGGAAAGTAAAATAGTGCTCCGCTCGGCTACTAGAAAGTAAAATTGTGTCCTACTCGGTTGCTAGAAAGTAAAATGGTGCCCGCTTCGCTACTAGAAAGTAAATGGAGCCCTGCTCGGCTGCTGAAAAGTAAAATGGTGCCCCGCTTGGCTATTGGAAAGTAAAATGGTGCCTTGCTCGGCTACTAGAAAGTAAAATGGTGCCTTTCTCGGCTACTGGAAAGTAAAATAGTGCCCCGCTTGGCTACTAGAAAGTAAAATGGTGCCCCGCTCAGTGACTAAAAATTTAAATGATGCCATGTTTGGCGACGGGAAAGTAAAAGGGTGCCCCGCTTAGCCACTGGAAAGTTTAAACGATGCCATGTTCGGCGACAGGAAAGTAAAAGGGTGCCCTACTGGGCGACTGGAAATTTAAAAGATGCCATGTTTGGCTCTAGGAAAGTAAAATGGTGCCCCGCTTGGCGACTAGAAATTTAAAGGATGCCATGTTCGGTGACAGTAAATTAAAATGGTGCGCTGCTCGGCGGCTGAAAATTTAAAGGATGCCACGTTCGGCGACATGAAATTAAAATCAAGTTTGAAATCTGAGGAAAAACCTTTAGAACTGCAATCTTTACGGATTTTAGGTTTATACTTATGGTGAAGTGGATGAACGAAGTGATTTTCTCTTCTGAGTATGTATTCAGCATGGTCCTTGTGATGCTTGTCTGAGGTGCTAACAAATAACAGAAGCCTCTCACTCCCATGACTTTGCTTTTCTTTTTGTGAAAATAATTGTCATTGCATTGTTTTATTTTATTAAAACACATGTTTTGTCACATTAATGAAACTCATGTATAAATATTGAACTGGTCTGAACCGGGGTCTAGGATACGGTGTGGGACCAGCCACAAATGTATATATATTATAGTGTTTATACACCGGTACAGTGGGTAACCGGTATTGTAATCCGGCCTCTCAGTGGGAGAAACCGGTCTCGTTGTCCTGGAGATCCTTCACACCAAAGTTTCGCGTTGGAGTGGGCGAAAGGTGGTGTCACCTGCGAAGATTCTCCGACGCTCAAGTTAGAAGAGTGTATATGAACTCTGTGAATACCTAATCAATACAATACCTAAGCAATACTGACGTGGAAAATGAATCGTTGGATGCAGGTGGGCCCATATGTTCTAATACCGTGTGTAAAGTGTCAATCACAGTGGCTCAGTATTCAGAGAGTGACAGTGGGTAGGTCAATTATCAGTGTACAATTCTGACACAGGGATGGAGGATAATCACCTTTTTTGTACGTCACGCCTGCGATCGTACCTACTCCCTTCTGCAAGTGATATTGACTTATTTCGCTCTGCAGGGTATCCACACTTGATAAGTTATAACCCCCCTTATCTCATTGTAACACTAAAGCAAACGGTTTTATATGATAGGAGAGTGAGGACGGATGAAGTATCCGGATAAGTGAGAGCGGAAAAGTATGAGGGCGGATATCCGGTGTGAAAATACTGCCCTACGATACCGGTTGTCCTTCTGAACATACATGCTAATGTCACAACCTATGGGGCCGGTATCCAGACCGGATTATTTGTCCCCTAGCTTGTATGAGGGACTGTTAAGTTTCTCATACAAGCTACACTGTCTTCAAAAAGTCTGGATGCTGGTAAAATACCCTGAGAATGCTTACTCAGGACTCTTGTAAACTGTGAACCGGTGTTCTGTTAACGTATTCGTTCTCTTGATGCCTTTACAACGGATTCGGACAAAGGTTTGTAGCGAGGGTGATCCCAAGGGTTTTTCAGAAGTCGTGACTCTTGGTATTCGAATAGTTGTTGGGGGCATTTAATGCGTCTAAAATGATTGGACAATTAATGCCCTTCTAAAACACGAGCCATCATTGCCTTAGTAGTAACCATCGGTTGGGCTTATTGGGCCTGGACTTTGGCTTCCGCGGGCCTGTTTCTTTCGAAACTTTTCATGAAGCATTACCATTTCACACCTTGGACCATGAAACGACGGAGTCGTTCAAATCCAAAAGGTTGTATTTTGGGGCACACGACATGACTCTTGGCTGATCATTGTGTCCCCTGGTTACCTATAAAAGGGGAACTTAGCAAGTTTCAGAACTTACTTCCGCCCTCAAGCTTAGTGAACCTCTGCTGAAATTTTAAAGATACTGTTGCTGCTCTTTCTTTTTGCGAAGTTCTTCCTTCCATTATCCCTTCTTTAGGTAACCTCCTGAACTCTTACCTTCATATTATTTTTGGTTTCTTCAACTTCAACCATGCACCCTAGGCCAAGCAGCGCTGGTACCTCAAACAGGGGGAATTTGAGTTCACGTGCCCCCTCTAGCCATCGTGGTGGGAGGATTCTTGTGAATCTTCCTGTGGCTGGGCCTCGTCGCTCGGAGAGGGTTGGAACTTCTTCCTCGCGAGCGCCAGTGGTTAGGCGCCGCATTGAGGGTTCCTTTGACTCGAGGGCTACCAGCCGCTCTGACAGCGGGTCAAATGTTGAAGGCTACCTCTCTGACGACGTTGGCTTTTATCACAGCACAGAGGCGTTTCAACACGCATCAAGCGTGATGGAGATTCCCGGGTCCGGCAAAACATTAATCTTGAGGACTGTAGAAGGGTGTGTCAACGTAGTGGCACACCGGCTGAACTGGGAAAGGTTAAATAAGGAGAAACCGTATTGCTGGGTCAAAGAGGAATTCTTGGACATTCCTTCGCATCATGCAAGAGAGGACAGAAATCCTGTTAAGCTTCGATGTAGAGTCTACTCCCAAGAGAAATACAAGGGCCGTTTCCTCATCCTTGCACCCCAGCCTATGGAGTGAGTCTGCCACCGAGTCCCGGATGAGAGGTCGGTTTACATGTACGACTTCGTCTTCTAGAACTTGGGGGTTCGTTTTCCTATGATGAAATTTCAAATGGCCGTCCTCCGCTTCCTCGACTGTGCCCCTACACAACTGCACCCTAATGGCTGGGGCCTGGTGCGTGCTCTCGAAATCCTTGGGGAGCATTTTAACTTCACAGCCACTATGGTGAAACTTTTTTACTATTGGCAAATGGTCTGCTGTGACAACAAGAAGGGCGGCCTTGGGTTCATAACGCTCCGTTGTGACTTAAGGATAGTAAACTTCAAATCCTACACCGAATCCGTGAAGATCGACGGGCGCTCTTTCAAGCATTACTATACGCAGATTCGAGTGCAAGCAAACAAGCCGGTCTTCTGGCTCAACAAGGAGGGATTCACGAAATTCCCCACCAGCTGGACGCATGAGCATTTCCTGTTATTGAGCCGTGCTTATTATACTGAAGAGGGTGAACTTTCCTCTCACTCTGTGGAGGTGTTGAATGCCATGCAGTCAGCCTTAAAGGCTCTCAAAGGGTTCTCTAGTAGGCTTCTCCTGGGGAGTACCGAAGTCCGAGATACCTACCTCCGTAATAATCATTCTTTAACTGTGCTGTGTTGCGTATTCATTCTGTATTTACTATTTTTCCCTTAATATTTTAACTCAATTCCCTTTGTCTTGTAGAACAAATCAAGAAGGTTTCCCCCAAAATGTTGTCTTTAAAGTCCATGCCGGCGGATGACGATTCCTCTTCTGAGGAAAATGAGATCCAGGCCAAGAGGAACTCCTTCAAGGCTGCAGCTCCCACTATCCCCCTTACATCCACTGTGGGGGACGACGTGCCTCTCCTTGAAGAGAAGGAGCATGAGGAGCAACCTCAGGCTGAAGAGGAAGATCAAGAAGAGCCTACGCCTGAAAAGAAGAAGAAGAAAAAAAGAATCCTAATCAAAGCCGCAGATAAGGAGAAGTCTTCTGCTGATGACTCTCCAAGGAAACGCTAGAAAACTCTAGAAGAGTCTGGCATGAAGAAAGACAAAGGAAAGAAACCCGCTCTCTTTTCCTTTGCCCCTCCTTCACATACCGGCTCAGAGGCGGAGTCGGAGAGTTTACCTCCCCCTGCTAGCTCTCCTCCGAAGGAATCTTTCCTCTCTCCCTACCTTTGGTTCCAGGGGTCCATGCCTCCCATACTTCCTAAGGCAAGGTACTGCCTCCATTCTTCTCTCGAGGCTGTAGAAGTTCGAGGAGCATGCAAGGCCGGCCGTTGACAACTGGACAAACTTTCCAGTTTGCTAGACTCCCTCAACGACAAGGCGGATTATATGGAGCAAGTTGAAAAACTTGAGGCCGACATCACCGTGAAGGAGGCCTGGGCGGCCAAGCAAGCTGAAAAATGCTAACGAGATGCTGGAGAAGAAGACCGGAGAAATAAGCTAGCTCCACTTAACCAACAAATCATTGGAGCAGCAGGTGTCTAAACTTCAGCAACAAAACAAGTCCATTACCCTCCTGGAGGAAGAACTCCAACTCGAGAAGAAGAAGACTGCTAAACTGAGTGAAGATCTCTCAACAACGGAGGCTGGTCACAACAAGAGCTTGGGAGAGTGGGAGGCCCTCAAGAAAGAGTTGCAGGCTCAGATTGAAGAGCTGAAGAAGGGAAGTATGGCCATTGGGCTGTTGGAGGAAGAAGTAACCAAACTTCAGAAGAAGTTAGTTGCCTCCAAGGCTAAGGCTGCCAAAGCTTTGGAAATATGCAAGAAGGTGGCCTTCAAGTCCTTCGGCCTAGCTCTCCGTCAAGTCTATTATCACAATCCTGATGTGAAACTCAACTTGTACGGGCTGGATCCGTTCTACGAGTTCCACGGAGGAAAACTTGTTATGGTGAAGAGTGACGGCTCGCACGTGGATCCTTCGGATACGCTTTATGAACTAGCCCCTCTTCCGGAGGGCCAAAGTATGGAACCACCAACGGTTACTCCTGGCTCTGAAAATGTATTCGAGAGGACATCCAATCTGTCCAGGAGACCGGAGTTAAAGGAGCCAAAGAGGGAGGAACAGATGTGCCCATAGCGGAGAATCAAACACCCGCTCCTTAGTTTTTGCACCTTTATTTTACAGCTGTGTACTGGGATCAGCTCCAGTTTCCATAAGCTCACACGTATACAATTTTTCTTCAAGTAAATAAAATCTTCCTTCACCTTGCTATTATCATTTGTAACAAGTGTATAGTTATCAAATAACTTAAACATACATGCCATGCTTTTACCTTTGAAGTACTTGTCGACAGTTGAATATTGTCCCCGAGTGTTATTGAGTGAGAGGTTCTGAGTGAGTGACTCCGAGTAGGCATTTGACTCCGAGTGAATGATTCCGAGTGAGGTAGGCTCTGGCCTTATCACCTGGGGAATTCCATTACTTGGGGCCTCCTCGTGCCATTTGGTAAAGGTATGTGTGCGTTATCCGAGTCTTCTATTTCTTTGGTGCCGAAGGCTTGTGCCCGGGTTTAGCCTAAAAAATACCGAATGATCCTTCCGGGTGGAAGATTCACGAATGAAATTTTACGCTGTCTTCAACTCTTTAGGGATGAAGGATTTAGTCCGCTTTGATAATGGACGTGTTTGTCAGATTGCTCGCAAAGTCATGTGGTCAATAGTAATGGCCAATACTAATCAGAATAAACGGTTGCCCTATAATCCGAGCCCTTATTCGTGTAGGAATTTTTCCGAGTGGAATGTCTCCGAGTGTGATACTTTCCGAGTGGAATGACACAGAGTGAGACATTTCCGATCCCCGCGTGGTGCGGCACCGAGCGAAACATTTTCGATCCCCGCATGGTATGGCATCGAGCGAAGCGTTTCCGATCGGGTCATTTCCAAAGGAAGTACACCTGACAGAAAAGCTTTGACCTCGAATGACTAGGTTTTGGGTAGAGATATTCCCGAGTAAATAATTCCTGATAGTGACTTCGAAGTGAGATATTTCTGAGTAAAGAATTCTCGGGGAAAGTACTTCTGAGCGATTTCAATAATAAGGATGACGATTGATTCTTTCACACGTTTGGCTAAGCTTACTAACCGTACTCGGAGTTCGGTTTAGTCCTACAATCCGAGCCTTTAAATGGTGTTCAGTATAATCCTACAACCCATGTCTTCAATGGCATTCGGTTTAATCCTACTAACCGTACTCGGAATTCGGTTTAGTCCTACAATCTGAGCCTTCGAATGGGGTTCGGTTGGATCCTACAACCCATGTCTTCAATGGCGTTCGGTTTAATCCTACTAACCGTACTCGGAGTTCGGTTTAGTCCTATAATCCGAGCCTTCAAATGGGGTTCGGTTTGATCCTACAACCATTTCACCCCTCAATGAGTCACATCGTCAATTCACAGAATATGTGATTGAGATCATCCGTCCTGGGGGTCCTTATGCGTAACGGCCTATGGCTACGAATCACAACATAGAAAGGAAAAGGTGAGAGTGATAGGAATTGTATTCTCATTAAATTGAATGTATATTATAAAAGGAGCGTAGTTGGGGTCATGCCTCATTAAAACCTTCTTGAGAAAACCCAATGGGAAAAAACTCAAGTAAGGAAAAAGAGTACATGCCGTCTTACCAACTAGCTGTAATAAATACGTAAATTCTGGGTGTTCCACTTATTGCGGACTGGTGTTCCATCAAGCTCCTCAAGCCGGTACGACCCCTTTCCAGTTACCTCAGAGACTCTGTAAGGGCCTTCCCATGTTGGCGCCAATTTTCCTTGATGAGTGAATTTATTTCCCACACTCGCCTTGCGCAAAACAAGATCTCCCGTATTAAAAGCTCTGTATTGCACACGCTTATTGTATCGGAGGGCTGCCCTCGCCTTTATCGCCTAGTCTCTAACAAAAGTTTCTTCCCTCAACTCATGGAAGACGTCTAGCTCTGATGCTAAATTGGCGTTATTGTCCCTAGCTGAAAAGTATTCCACTCAAGCCGATCTGGTCTCAAGCTCCACCGGAATCATCGCTTCAACCCCGTAAGTCAACCGATATGGGGATTCATTAGTGGAAGAGTGTGGCGTAGTCTGGTACGCCTATAGGACATGGCATAACTGATCAGTCCATCCTCCTTTGACTTCACCAAGGCGTTTCTTCAACCCCTTCAACACCTCTCTATTGGCTACCTCTGCTTAGCCATTAGTTTGAGGGTGTTCAACAGATGAAAAGATCTGGACTATTCCCAGTCCTTCAAGTTAATCTGTGAACCTCCTATCTGTGAACTGGGTGCCATTATTAGTTACAATCTGCCCTGGAATGCCAAATTGGGCTATGATATTTTCATATACAAAACGTCGCGTCCGTGCTGATGTGATATGCACTACCGGTTCCGCCTTAATCCACTTGGTGAAGTAATCAACTCCCATGATCAGATACTTAATGCCTCCTGGAGCAGTGGGGAATGGACCCAAAATATCGAGGCCCCATTGATAGAAAGGTCACGGCACAGCGGAAGAAGAGAGTTCTTGGGCCGGTGTGTGGTGAAGATTAGAAAATCTCTGGCAAGCGTCACACTTCTTCATAAAATCAATTGAGTCCTGCTTCATTGTGGGCCACCAGTACCCTGCCCTGAGGATTTTTCTTATTAAGCCTCTTCCCCCGGCATGGTGCCCACATTGCCCCTCGTGTACTTCCTCCATTACACCTTGTATTTCGCTCTCTTTCAAACAGATGAGATAAGGCACAGAGAATCCTCTTATGTACAAAACACCATCAACCATAGTGAAATATGGCAATTCTTTTTTCACTATTCTTCTCTCCTTCTCATCGGTGGCGAGTTGTCCGTCAGCCAGATAACGGATATAAGGGATAACCCAGGAATCCTCGTAGGGGTAATTAACCATTATAGCGTTAAGAGAAGGGAACAAAGGAATACTAGGTGATGTCAGCGTGATCTGAACCACCGTTGTTGAGCTACCAGGCTTTTTTGTGCTTGCAAGTCTCGATAAGATGTCCGCTCTGGTATTCTCTTCTCTTGGCATATGATGATGATTGTACGGCGGTATAGGTGACTGATAATGTGACGGTTGAGGGGAAGGCTGAGAGTAACTGTCAGTAGTAGCGACTACTTGAGGATATGCCGTTAACTTATAGGGGTTAGCCTGGGGGAAAAATGCAGGGTTGTACAACTTTTGATGAGAATTCCTTAAATCATAGGTGATAGCATTAGCCCCTCCTTCCTTTCTTTTTTTGGTTTGAACATTTTTTTCATGGAAGGTTCCCTAGATGCAGTATGGGCAATTTTCCCTGTCCTTACCCCGCTTTCCACTCTTCCCCCAATGGTAACGATATCAAAAAATTTGATCCAATAATTCTATGATAAAAAGGAGCTTGAAGTGTGTCAATGAACATTGCTACAATCTCCTTCTCTAGCAGCGGAGGGTCCACTTGCACAGCCCCTTCTCGCCAACTTGGGCATATTCCTTGAAAGACTCATCATTTTTCTTAGTCATATTTTGTAATTACATCCTATCAGGTGCCATGTCCAAGTTGTATTTGTACTGTTTCAAGAAAGCATCAACTAAGTCTCTCCAACAGTGTATACGAGCACGTTCTAGAAGCATGTACCAAGTCAGGACGGCTATTGCTAGGCTATCTTAGAAGCAGTGAATAAGCAGCTTATCATCAAAGGCATGGGAAGCCATCTTCTGATAATACATGGTTAGATGATTCCGAGGATAGGATGTGCCCCGGTATTTGCAAAATTCAAGCATTTTAAATTTAGGAGGTATCACCATGTCTGGAACTAGACAAAGTTCAGATGCGTCCATTGGGCCAAAACCTCCTACACCTTCCATGACATGAAGACGCTCCTCGAGAATCTCCATCTTTCCCTTTGGCCCAGGAGTTGCAATTGCAGGATTGGTGGTATGTATGACAACAGGTTGAGGCATCACATACCCATAAGGATAATTATAATGTGACTGGAGGTTAGGAAATTATGGTGTTTGACATGCCGGATTTGACTGCGTCTCCTCTTGTGGGTTTGGAATAAGTGTGGTTGCTTGAATTATAGGCGATTGGGTGTTTCAAGGCTCAGAGGCCTGTGGGCTCGGGATCTGATTCTAAACCTGTGGATTTATTGCGGGTATTGTATTCCCATCTTATGGACCCGAGATTACAGGAGGAAAATAACGAAGAGGTAAACCATTCAATGAAAAGGGTATGAGGTTACCATCCTGATCGGTGAAGGTTTGAGGAGGCACGTATCCATATGGCATGCCATAAGATGGAGGTTGCAAGGTGTGAGGATCAGCAGTTTTGCCCGGGTTTCTGATATTGTTAGTAGGCGGAGCATCCTGGGCCTGGGCAGGAGTAAAACTAGGAGGGTACAACAGAGAAGTTGGTTGTTGCTCGTTGTTTGTGGATGGGCCCCCTCTTTGACTTTTTTTCTAGAAGCCTGGTCAGCTTCGTTATCTGTTCCTTTAAATGGTTGACCTCGCCTTAAGTTCTCAGTCTCATTATCTATTTGAGCCATGAGTCTTACCAAAAGTCGAGTTCTGTAAGGTTGTCTCCCTGTGATTTCTTTCTTTCTTACTAAACAAGATGTATTAGTGAAAAGGAAAAGGAAAAGAAGGAAAAAAAAAGTCAACTTGTGGGCTTGTCACCATTATTTCTTAAAAATATTTTCCATATCAAAGAATAAGTTATAGACCTCTTGGATCGTCTAATTTTTATGAAAACTTTGCATAAAAATTTATGATTCAAGGAGCCTATAACTTAAAGAATGAAATTGAATGGGGTTGAGAACCATTTGCCCCATGTCGAATTATTGGGATTTTCTTTAAAAATATTTGTTGGAAAAAGAATCTTTTAATTTTAAGGAAAAGGAAGGTAAAAAGATCGTTGCCCCTTGTGTTCCCTAAACAAGGTTTTTCTGAAGGCCTCCTATTGGTTCTAAGGCTCCTCTAATAGTGTCCTCTCATATTGGGTGGCTATTTTAAATCACTAAAGGCCACTAGAGCTCAAACTCTACCCATGATGTTGACTACAATGGTAGGAAGTCTACCAGGTGCGGGCACCATGAGAAAGTCACACTCTAGCTGAGGCTCTCACGATGTCAAACGGAGACGAATGCCCTAAATGACACCACTACATAACCTACCCTAAACTTAATGGTTTATTCAGACCCCTGGGTGTAGGGTCCTACTCAAAATGTGTGTGAAAAAGTGTAAGTGTAGTGTGTGAGAGGCATACATACATGTAATTTACTCTTCCTTCACAAGAAACAAACACCAAACAATACAAAAAGATCATCTACCCTAGGGTTCAATAACACAATAATATGATGTCCTCTATCCTAAGGTTAATAATAACATATATCAACAAAACACATGGCATAAAACATAGTCAAGAAGTTATATAGGATTATTCTAATATACTCAAACAAATTAAACATGCTTGACACTCTAAAGTCCCCAGAGGAGTCGCCATCTATCGTGACCTAGATCACGGTGGAAGGCCAATCGTAAAAAGAAAATAGGTTTCCTGAGTTCCTTCCGGAAACCGTGGAGTCGCCATAATGTTTTTAAGGTAAAACATCAGAAAAACCCTAACGTGAAGGTACCGATCTTAATTTGAGATTTTAAAGTTTGGGAGTCTAATTACAGGTGGGGAAGGTATTAGCATCCCACACTGTCTGTTTTAAATGGTTACCCTAACTTGTTTAAGTTTTATGAACAATCCTAATAATTTGTAATTTTTAGCCTCTTAAAATGCCTTATGGGTTTATTATTGATTTAATAATTTAAAATTATAAATTTTGTAATTAACAGGACATCTCGTCCAAATTAATCGAGTTGTTGTTAAAAGCTTTGTGATTTTATTTTATAAGTTAAAGGGATATATTTATTTTTAAATTTGGGCCCAACAGGAATAATTGTTCCCGCTCCTACGTATTCCCCAAGCGTTAGGGGAAATCAAGGTTACGTAGTTCTTTGTGTTATTTAAAAAAAATGAAGTAAGTTAAAAGCGTCAAGATTTAAAACGTTAACCAACAGGACGTCTTGTCCAAATTGATTTCAAATTTTGTATAAAAAAGGAACCTTGGGTTTTTATTGATTTTACTATATTTTTAGAGAGAAAACTTAATAGTCTAGATTGATTTAAGAATGAAAAGTTTATCTAAAAACTTAGATTAACAGGACGTCTCGTCCAAAGAATCTATTAAGATATTTTGATTTTTGTTATATTATCGATATTATTAAAGTGTTTTATGGTCTAAATTATTTTAGAAAATTTAACATAGATTGACAGGACGTCTCATCCAAAAAAATCTATAAAGACCCTAAATTTGTTATCAAAATATTTTTTAAGGTCTACGTTAATTTTGAGACTATTAAAATTTATTTTATTCGAAAACTTAGACTAACAGAACGTCTCATCCAAATTGATCCCTAATGTGAATATATTAATTTTTGTTACCTATTGGCATCACTACAATATTTTAAGGTCAAGAAATTAAACATAGGTTAATGGGACGTCTTGCCTAAATTAACCGTAGCATAGAGATTTTAATTTTAGGTACATACCAATATTAGTTTTATTCCCTATTTTACAAATGTAATACTTTAAACTTAGTTAGTAGCAAACAGGTGTTCGGTGATACTAATTATTAGAATATTCCTAAAGGAAAAGAGAATTCTTAATTTAATTCTTTAAGAGACTAAGATTTCATACAATCGCAATAAGAAAATTAAAGAGAAAAGAAAGAGATACCTGGAGTTGTCAATTTTTTGCGTTAATGGCAAAGTTTTCTTCTTTAATTAGCGTAACAGTGTGGAAGTATTTTTTTTAACTCCTAAGTCTTGGACCCTAGTGCTTCTTGCATGAATAGTATATTAATTTGGCTTCCTAATTTGTGCTCCTCTGTTTCTTCTAGAATTTTTTTTCTCCCTTTGCAACTTGGAAGTTGTTCCCTCCCTGGTAAGAGGGGGTCCCATGCTACCCCCTCATCCCTTTAATTTAGCAGATAAAGATTCTTCATTATCCCACCAAAAGTGGTTATCTCCCTTATTGGGACTGGGCCTAGATTCCCCTTTTTCCTTTATTTTACAAGTGTATAAATACAGTCTAGAGGCTCACATTGTAACTCAAGTGACACATCATAGAGAGATAATAAACTTAATCCCTAGGGGAATTCTCTAGGGTTTTTATGCCTACTTTCTATGTGTGAATATTTTGGCGCCTACCGTGGGACCCGGTAAAACAGATCCTACACCTCAACCTTTAAAACCCTAATCATAAAAAAGATCTGGGGCTAGTCGGATCTACAGGGGCAATGGGATCTCCACCCATAGTATTCTTATCATCATCCATTACATCATCAACCTCATCAGTGAAATTGGCATTGGGAACGCTTAGAGAATCATGACTCAAATTCTATGTCTCAAACCCTCCCCAGATAAGTATCTATGTGTTTTTAATTATCACTAATTCTTCAAACCTTCTTGAACCAAAGACTGCCCCGGGATAATCTGATTCGTAACCGTGCGGCAATTGATGATAATTGTTTTCAGTGGTGGCTAACCCATGCGATCGATCTTTGCAATTTTTGCTTTTCAGAAAAACTATTTTTTCAAAATATTCTTGACAGGTTATGCGGAATTCAACTTCCAAGTTGTATGCTAATCAATTAGCCGTTCGTTTTGCTATCTGATTAGTGCTGAGCATAAAAAAAAGGTGGGATGGAAAATTCAAAATGATCAAAATGATGGATCGGCTTTACTCCTGGATCAAGCTAATGGATCGGCTTTACTCCTGTTTGTCCTTCATAATTAATTTCCAAGTCATCACTACGGTGCCGAGTGATTAAAACTCTAATTTATTTTAGTTGCTCAACGCACTTAAATTCAATATTATTCTAATCGACCATCATGCAGCGTAGCGTAGCCTGGACATATTTGGGCCAACTGGAATTCAGACCTCCATAGCAACCATATCTTGGCACTCGACACATATGGGCATGCAACACGAGGGAGCTCATTATATATTATTCACTCGCGGCTACAAATGAAGGGGATAAAGAGAGAAAATAGGATTGCTTCACGCAAGGCACAAGGAAGATAGAAATTGAACGTATACACGGGGCACACCTTGGAAAGCAAAAGTTCAAATTACATTTCTTTACCAGATAAGTTTAAATTACATTTCTTTACGCTGCAGTTTTACTTCCTCAATCCAAAAGACTTAACTATTTATTTCAAGCACTGCCAACAAACCTCAATTACTTTTTATGCCTTTTTCTTTCTACGTCAACAAACCCTCTATCTGTGGCTTTTTCTTTTTGTGGCTTTTTGTAAAAACCCCAAAATGACAACCCCGCCATTTGGTATCTGTTATTCTCGATCATCATTCCAGACTCAAAGTTTCTAGAAGCCTTCAATGCACCACCACTACCCTGACGGGATGAAAGAAAAAAAGAAGTGAAAAGCTTAGCAACAGTGACAAATAAGAAAACCAGCTGATAAGCCTCTTGCAATCGTGGCTGTTGGATCCATTAAAACAACGTTCCCAGAAAACTGCGACAACAATCCATTGTGTAACCTTTCCAAATTTCTGTATTCTTCAAACCCATAATTGCCTTAACAATTTCATCTTCCTCTGCTTGAGTAGGAACACCGATTTAACAATTTGAGGTATGCAACATGATATGGGACGGGGAGTTAAATGCCTAATGTATACTCCGGTACTAGTCCTCAAAAGTAAAGTGCTACACAATCAAACTTGTCAGGGGATCTCACAGCTGAAACCAAGACTCGAATCTTACAACTGAAAATAAGACTCTGGGTACTCTGGATTCAATTGCCTCCTCCTCAAGGCCATCAGACTTATAGAGAGCATCAACTATATTAGAAACTACACCAAACTACAAAGCAGTTGAATTAACAGAGCAATCGGTCTCCCCGTGGGAGAATTCAGAAAATATAAGCATAACTCCTTCATTTATCATTGTCTTACTTATAAATGTTTTATTCATCAATGTTTTATTTCTTAATCAATGGTGGTATACATTAACTTGAGAGTGAAGGTTTCGCTACAGTCATATTGTTATCGGTTACGAAGCAGTTTGCTACAGTTGTATATAGAGTGAAGGTTTTGTCGCTGATATATTCACTTCAAAACTTATCGATGATGTTTCAAACCAAAACATTGGCAGGCAATTTAGGAGCAAGGAACACAAACTCACCACATGGAATCGACAATTCATAAAGGATCCCTTATTGTTGAATTCTTATTGCTCCACTTTTAATGGGGCCCATACTCATGAAGATAAGTTTTAAACTTCTCACTATCCGTGCTTACTTTAATTGAAACGAATCATTTGTTTTTTTCTTAAGTCTGCTTAGAGTCTTCACTGGAAATGCCCAGAAACTTATGCTCTGTAACAAACGGGAAGATGCTTTATACCTCCCTGATACATTTGGATATTTCATATGCAAGCAAAAGATAGAGTAAGGACAAAGACAAACACTGGGATATAACACTCTTTTTGAAAGCTAATAAATTCATCACGTTTCTGAAGCAACTCATCATGAGCATGCTTATCTAACATTTTATCACACTCCTAAAAAGGGATGATTTTTTGCTAAGTTCCGTATCAAGCTATTCCAATTCTTATGTCGGCTCTAGTCATAGAATTTGTCGATGAAAAAAGTATGACCAAGAGCCATGAATCGCCCTGACCAAGAAGTTTCTTGAATTACAGTCAGCTTTTAGGAGCCGATGACTCCATCGTAGACATTGAAAATACTAAAGAACCAACACAACACACTCCTCGATGTCCCTCTTCTAATAGGCTCCTATACTCATCATCAATATTAAAAGTTTGAAGAATACTTGAAGAATGCTTGAAGAATTATCACTGAAAATCTTGCCCAGTATAACAACTTTCTAATCATGAATCGAGATAGAGCTACAAACCACTTAATAGACACACTGTTTTCACCTAAGACATATGCTCTGCACTTCCAAGATTGCGCAGAAAACACTATTTAATCAAGAAACAGAGTACACTTAAAGTTCGAGGCGTGAGAATCAATCCCCTCGGCAGTATATACAAAAAGCCAGAGCAACCCCTCGATAACATACCAAAAGCCCGAGCAACCCTCAACAACATACAAAAAGCCCGAGCAACCCTCGACAATATGCAAAAATCCCGAGCGCAGATCTAATCCCTCAGCACATATTTTGAAGGCTTGAATCCGTTCAAGTTAAGCCCAAGCGCGGATCTAATCCCTCAGCACTCGTTGAAGGCTTGAATCCGTTCAAGTTAAATCCGAGCGCAGAACTAATCCTTTGGCACTCATTGAAGGCTTGAATCTGTTCAAGTTAAACCTGAGCGTGGATCTAATCCCTCGGTACTCATTGAAGGCTTGAATCCGTTCAAGTTAAACCCGAGCGCGGATCTAATCCCTCTGCAGTCGTTGAAGGCTTGAATCCGTTCAAGTTAAGCCCGAGCGCAGATCTAATCCCTCGGTACATATTTTGAAGGCTTGAATCCGTTCAAGTTAAGCCCGAGCGCGGTTCTAATCCCTCGGCACTCGTTGAAGGCTTGAATCTGTTCAAGTTAAGTCCAAGCTCGGATCTAATCCCTCAGAACTTGTTGAAGGCTTAAATCCGTTCAAGTTAAGCCCGAGCGTGGATCTAATCCCTCGGCATATATTTTGAAGGCTTGAATTCGTTCAAGTTAAGCCCGAGCACGGATCTAATCCCTCGGCACTCATTGAAGGCTTGAATCCGTTCAAGTAAAGCCCGAGTGTAGATCTAATCCCTTGGCAGACACGTTTCGAAGACTTAAATCCATTCAAGTTAAACCCAAACGTGAGTTCAACCCCTTGGCGATCAAAATCTTGAATTCAAGTTAACTATTCAAATATCGAAGACTTAAATCCATTCAAGTTAATCCTTAGGGGAATTCTCTAGGGTTTTTGTGCCTACTTTCTGTGTGTAAACAGAAGTCCTTATATATATATATATGTATTGAACTCCTTTCTCACTTTACGCGCCTCTTAATTGGAAAATTGAATTTCTTTCTATTTCTTCCCCCACCTTATAATAATATATATATCATATATATCTTTTGCTTCAAAAACTGATTTTATCCCTTTGTGCCTCGCTTGAATTTCATATAATAATAAAATAATCCCTTTTTTTCAATTGCATCATCCCCTGTGCATTGCGTTATCTGCTCCTTATATTATAATATATAAAACCCCATCCTCTTTTTTTCACGTGGACCACATTATATATAGATATATTTCTTCATTTTTTATAATATATATATATTAAAAAAACTGATTTCATATATATATATATATATATTTAAACTCTATCTCATCCCTAAAAATCTCTATCTTATTATTTTTAAAATCCTCTATCATTTTTCTCTAATCTCGTAAAACTCTGATCCCTAAAATTCAAATTTTAAACATCCTTTCTAAGATTAGAAGTTCAAAAATTATGGTTCTGATAAGGATTTAAAATTTTAGAAATCAAAGCCCGGATCAATAATTTGAAATTCAAAAAAGCCTACAGATTCACTTTTCTTAAAAATAATTCCTAAAAAAATTATATTTTTTATTTTTTGGTATTTTTATTTTTATTTTTATTGAAAATTTTAAATGGGCCCGGACAAAATTGGGTAGCAACAGATATGATAGATAAATGCAATTTTTTAAAATACGATATTGATACACAATAAATTATGCGTATATATATATATAGATTTATTTTCTTCGTTTCTTTAATTTTCATAATTCAATTGCTATTTATATTAGTTCGCTATCATCACCATCATAGTTCAGTTATGGTAATGATCCTTCAATCCTCTTAAACAATTTACTTCAACTTGTTTAAAGATAAACTAATAATATAAGCATGGGAATGGAGGTAGTTGTATAATACATGTATAATGTACTAGTATCTAGTATGAGTATGATATGGGTACATACCCAATTTTAAAGTATCATTACATCATAGCTAAATGGTATTAATTACACATATTTATCAAGCCAAATTAATAAATCAAGGAGTAACTCTTCCTTTCAAGTTTGTAAGAGAAAGCTGTCTTGTTATGCTTTCTTTTTCTTCTATTCCTGTTTTCTTTAATTTGATCCTTATGTGTCGGAGAAGGTGGAAATGATTAAGGTAATAAAATTGTTACAGTGAGAAATTAGCATTACCATATAATTATATATGAATGATCAAGATTAACAATTAGTTAGAAACCACTTAAATACATATATTTATGTTTTAATCTTGACCATTCAAATATAAGTGAATGATTAATATTTATTTTTCATTTTTCATGATAACATTTTTTCTTACTAGAATTATTTCCAAGCAAAGTATTATTCTATTATGATGTGGTTTGATGATCAATGACAGATTGAAATGCCCCAGCTAATGCCCTTACCTTGTTCTTTCTTGCCAAAAGCTTGTTCGCAGTCTCCTCAATCACATCATTGGATACTTGAGATTTCTTCTTTTTCCCTTGCCCACTTGTTGCTAGTTGTTGTTGTGAAGGTATTGGTTCCAATTCCACCTTTGCTTTTTTAATTGCTTCCTTCTCTTCCATTATTATTGTCTTTTCCTCATCATTGTTATGACCTTCTGTTATGTTTACCCCACCTTCTTCACCTTCCTTTTTATTAACAACAACTTCACTTTTAATTATATAATGCTCTTGTTGGCTACCACTCTCACTATTATTGTTTCCATCATCATGGTTAGTGTTCTCTTCCTCTTGTTCATATTCTTCCTTTTTTTCTTTGTCTTCTAGAGGCCCATGTTCTATTTCCTCTACCTCTGGCACTGTAGAAATGATCCTCTCATCATCAACTTCATCATAAGTTGCCTCTGAGTTCACATGTTTAATCTTATGTTCAGAGTCAACATCTGATGAAATATATGTAGTTACATGTTCAACCTCATATTTGTCTTCTTCTTTCTTTACCCTTATTACTTCAACTTGTTGACTTGTGACTTCTTTAACTTGCTCAACTTCAATATTTAATGTTGTTTTTATTGGGTTAACACGAGTATAAATGTTATTGTTTGCTACCTTTTTAGTGCATCTAGGAGTTGAAAGGCCAATGGTGGTTTTATTTGTGCTCTTTGAAACTAGTGGCTTGGTTTTTCCATCATTTTGTGTCTTTAAGGTGCTATCTGAAATGGGTTTGGAAAGGTTAGTGTTTTTAGTGGATGAATCAAGGGAGCATCTACGTGGAATAAGTCTTTTTTGTGATAGGTCAGAAGACACAAGGGTTATGTGTAGTCTTGAATGAGAGGGTTGTGTTTGTTTTGTTAAGTTTGAGGATGGAAGTGGCTTTTCTAGTGATCTTCTTTTGTCAAGAGAAGGCTTGTTTGGAAGGTCACTTTTAGGTTGTGAACTTTTCATAGGTTTGAGATGGGTGTAAGTGGTTTTCTCTAATATGGGCAAGTTGACCTTATTAGTTGAATGAGTTATTGTTATGGATGGTTTGATGGTCCTTTTGGTTTTGATAGTTGTGGTGTGAGAATTTGAAGATGGAGCCTTCTTCTCCTTCTCAATAGCATTACTCTCTTTTGCTTTTGTTGCCATATATTATTTAGGTGTCTCTCAGCTATAAGAGATTCTTGAAAGAACCTACACACTATCCAAAAAAATAAAACAAAGTACATGTAAGTTGGTTTGTTGGGTAAGTTATTTTATTTTAGTTTGTGATTTTAATTATTGTTCATTATGAATATAAAAATTTAATTGAAATACATGATAAGTATACAACTTTTTTCCAGTCATCTAATTTAAATTTTCATGTAAATAGATCTTTTTATTATTTAATTCTTTTAAAAATTATATCTAGAATAATTTATAGAGGAAATGACCTAACATGACTTCTAATTGATTGATAATATAAATTATATATATTAATAATGTATATCAATTAACCTTAAATGTAACCCTAACTTTATAAAATGTTGCATAACCAAAATTGATAATTATAAAATAGACTTTAAGCATGTGTTTAGTCCTTATAACAATTTTAAGATTTACATGTAGTCTTTATAAAAGAAATTGTTAGGATTTAGTCCCTAATTTTATTTTATTATTAAGATTTAGTCTCTATTATCATTTTTACTTTATCAATTGTTCTTATAATTGTCATTAGTAATACTTTGTTAACCGTTAAACTAACTTAACCATATAATGTAGTTAACGATATAGTTAAATTGACAATATAACGGTAGAAATTAAATATGGACAATTAAATAAAGTTATAGATCAAGTCCTAACAATTATTATAGGGAGTAAATACAAATATTAAGAATTTTATAGGGGCTAAACACATAGTTAAGCCTATATAATATAATAAAAATGTTGATTATTAATTTTAAAATAATTTCTTTTTAAGTATTTTAGGACTCAAATGGATACGTACCATGTTAATTTTTGAAATAATCACAAAGTGAGGATTTTAAAAAGTCGAAAATCAAAATGACTTGCAATTACAAGAATCAAAATGACTTAGGGTTTAAAGTGTGACTCTCGTTTTAGAGGATACCAATACAATTGCAATATTTTAATGTATGTTCAATTATTATTGTGCATCGGAAATCTTAATTGCATTATATTTGCTGCATTCTACTTTATTTGGGTATGCAAGATCCACATGTCTCGTTTGTTCTTGTATAGGAATTGTTATGAATGTGCCCAAAAATGAAAAAGAACTTGCAATGAAATTTATCTTTCAAAGAGAAGTCTATACTAACTCTAAATATATAAATATTTTAAACAAAAAGTTCCCTAAAAATAAAAGAGATACGCATCTAATTCCAATAATGTTAGTCCTATAGTGCCCTATTTGATTCTCAAACCCACCTTACTAATTATTCTTGATAAATACGAAAACGCATCGCCAATTTTTATTAGAATGAGTTGTAAGGAAATATTAATACTTATATTTATACATCAATCCCATCAAATATCATTTAATATTAATTTTTACTTTTTATTATTCTATTCTTTTTCGTTCTTTTGTCTCTTATATTTTTCATTCATCTTCTTTTCTTTTTATTTTCTTTCCATCTCCCTCCTAATCACCACTAAAAATGATGTCCACTTAAAATTTTCTCAAGAAAATAAAGTTAAATACAAAACCTAAACCATACATAAAAAGAATAAACAGAAAAGTCTCCTATAGTACTACCCGAATATTTACGATGATCACCTATATAATATATACTTTAAAAACCTAAAAAATTGTGTTCCTTTGTCATGAAAAAAAGAATACAAAATAAAAAGTAAAAAAGAGACATGTGAGAAAATGATAATATATGTACTTCCATTTCTTTTGAAGGTCCCAGAGCAAGCGATTTCAAAACTTGATACAAATTAAAACATGATTAAAAAAATGAAACCTCACAAGTTGCATATAAAGCAAGCATAAATTTAGAAAAACAAGAGCAAATAAGGATAGCGTACCTTGATGAAAGACAGTTCATGGAATGGTGAATTTGTGGGCACAAAGCAAATGATTTTGCTTTGGAAGGAGAAAATATATGAGGAACCAGAAGAGGAAAAGAAAAAAAAAAAATTGATTGATCAGAAGAGAAAAATAAAAAAAAGGGGTTTGAGAAAGCTTAATAATAAGATGACAAAAAAGAAGCGCAAATTGCGCACAACTCAAAGGAGCTGTATTGCAGGCCATGAATTATCAAACAAATGACGGAGAAATCGGCAATGCAGAGTTGACCTTTTCCATTTTGTGTTCTACACTCTCTCCCTTTATTTATATATATATATATATATATATATATATATATATATATATATATATATATATAATACATTTGGAAAGCATTTGAAAAATTATTTTTGCTAAGTTTTCCACATGTCGATTTCTCATGTCAAATTATTTTTGCATTACTTTTTTTTTATTGACTGCCCTAATGTAGCACCTTTATAATCTCTCATCTTTCTTATATTTGTTCCATCTTCCTCTATAAATCTCTCTCTCACCGTCTTCATTTCATCTATTTTTTTTGTCATTATTCTTATGTGTTGTTATAAATAAAGTGATGTTTTTTTCCCATTATTGTTTACTAAGATATTATTTCTATATCATGAATGTATCCTTTCACTACACTTCCCCCTTTCTTCTCTTTCTTTAATAATACAACGATTTATATTTTAAATTTGATATTATTTATTTCTCTTTTTCTATTTCATTTAGTTCTTCATATTTATTTTTTATTTTTTGTGTGTTGTTCTCACATTTATCAAGATTAATTAAGAAGTATTATAATTCCAAAAAAGACTGATGATATGTGATGAAATTTGTTAAAATAGAGTTTATTTTTTATTTTATATTTAGGTCAATTGAGTTTTGTATTTAAACATTTTATTATGCACTCTTTTTACCCCGATTGAGCTTTTGTTTAAACATTCCCATATTTTCTTCGTTTGTAGAATTATGTTTTAACTTTTAAATGAGTTTTCTCGGTTAAAAAAAATTGTACGAAGATAAACATTAATTAAAGAAAAATTTTGGGACCACGTATTTCTTTTTTGTTTATAAGGGACAGTGTCTTTTTATTCATTTGTTATTGTTTTTTATTTGTATTGATTTATTTGTTTACTTTGTCTTATATTCAAAGTCTTTCACAAAGTTAATTGAGTTGAAATTGGTTGAAACCAAATTAGCTATGGAGAGTTTAAATTTAATAGTTTATTTGGTCAAATTATTAAACATGTTTGTTATGCAGATGAAAATATAATTTGTCTCTTACTTTCTTTAACTCACCCTATAAATTTGTAATTCATATTTATTGTTAATATATATTTATTAATCCATTAGTATATTTAGTAGCTAAATTCAAATTCATTATTTTTATTTTTATTTCAATTCTTAATTAATCCATGGAGTCTCTATCACACTCTATCCATTTTTACACTTTTTTTAAAACACATGCAAATAATTTATTAGACATTGAATAAATTAATTTTTTAATATTTCTACTAATCCATAAAATCTAATTAAAATAATTTTGTAAAAAACAATTTGCTATAAATAATGCACTGGATTTAAAATTTTTATATATTCTTTAAAATTACTATCAATGTAGAAGAATTAAATTTACCATAGGTATTATAATTGAAATATTTACAATGAGCAATTGAAATATTTGCATTAATTTTCCATAGGCATTATGCTTAACATCCTAAATTTGAATTATTGGTTAAATTGTTAATAATCAAATAATTAATGAGGATTAATTAATTATAAATTGGTGGGTTAAGTTAAATAGGAATTTAAGTCAGTTCAATTAAACAAATTAAGTTTCATAAGTTGACTGAACATGTAAAATGATTGTTTTACCCCTAACCAATTAAAACTAATCCTTCTTCCTTCTCTCTCATTTAGAACAAAAAGAAAGAAAGAAATATCCTCTCATTTCCCTTCCTCCTCCATGTCGTGACCATGCACACCCCCTACCATTTTCATCTTTTCAATTCTTCCTTCTTACAAGGCAAAGGAAAGCTTCTTCCACCTCCCTTTTCTTTCCTCACGTGCATAGTGCTTAATGAAGTGAAATTTTTCCTTCAATTTCCATTAATTTGAAGTAAAGGTTCAAGAACCTACTTGGGAATCCATTTCCAATTTCTTGAATTCAGCTAAATTCCTTTAAATTCTTGGTCGTAGATAACGTCCTAAACCTACAGGCGCTTTTGGAGCTTTGATTCGCTTCTAAAGCCATCGTTGGTGAGTGATTAGTAAGTCAAAAACCTCCAAACCTAAACATTTCCATTAATTTAGGTTAATTATTAGTTAATGGTACTTTGGGTAGTTTAGGTTAAGCTAAATTGGAGAGTCCCAAAGTTAATTATGATTATTGAGTGATTCAGAATGTATTTCAATGTATAGGTTCATAGGCGGAATCTGGCGTAAGTGTCGTTTCCTTGTGTAGCCAGTTAAGGTATAAAAGATAGGTATAATTTGAGTATATGGGTATTGAATATAGTACCTATATGTTATTATCGATAATGTGAATTGAGAATTAGTGTGTAATCAATGACAACTATATATATTTTTTATGATTAAACAATGTGATAGTTGAGAATGATGATGTTATGATACAATGATAATTGATTAATGGCTGAAATTGTATTCCCTCGTGGTGCAACAAACAATGATGATGATCATGTTATGATTTATGATGATGATTGTGATTGTAATGGAATGATAATGATTGGTATTGTAGACTAATAATAGCGGTAATATGAATTGTATTCATGATGTGTGATGATGATGATATCAATAATAATTATGACTTATTTATGAGAATTGAATGTCAAGGAGGGTAGGTGATCATAGTGAGTTGCATGAGTGTTGACATCATGCATCACATGCATTTGGACACACAAGGGGATGCAAGGGACCCTTGTTGCCGAACCTAGTGGGGGTGGCTCCATGAGGGGAATGGAAAGCCCTATAGGGCCTGAACACTCTAGGCCAGTGTATCCTAGAGCCGACCCGTAACACCATTATTTATTATTGAATCGTGTCACTGAGGGTGATAGGTGTTGCATGATGGGTGGCGGTATAGATATCCGGTAAATAAAACTATAAGATGTGGAAAGTCTTTTATACTACAGTACAACCCATTTTAGTCAGATCCGCATAAAATATTTGTTAGTCTAGTGGGCCTCTAGGAAACTCAAGGGGGGGTGAATTGAGTAGTTAGGAACTTTTTTACTAATAATTTTCTCCTCTAAAAACTCAATATGCAATGATATGTGATTTGAATAATAATGCTTAAAACATAAAGAGTTTAAGGGTTAGAGAAGTGCAAACAGAGATTTATACTGGTTTGGCCAACCACTGCCTATGTCCAGTCTTCTCAAGACACCCTTGAGGAAATTCACTATAATCAAATCCCTTGATTACACTACAATGGGGACTCACACCCCGATCACAAATGCATTGGATGCTACACCACACCCAAGCACATCACCCTTGGATGCTTCACCACATCCAAGAACATCACCCTTGGATGCTACACCACATCCAAGAAGAACACCCTCAGAGATACACCACTCTGAGTATCAATCTCACTTTAGAGATAAAGAACTCTATAGAAAAACTCTCTTCAAGAGTATGATGAACAAATTGAGGAACAAGAAGAGTAATAACTCTATTAAGAGAATATGGCCATTATTGCTCTTAAGAAAAGATTGGAAGTATTTGGTGTTGGTCTTGGTGTGCTTTTGCAAATGAAATACCCTCCTATTTATAGGAGAAGAAATGCCTTCAAGAGGTGTGAAATTATTGATTAAAATAATTGGAAAGGTACCTCTTGGATAAAATAATATTTTGTGAAAAGTTATAATGTTTCAACATGATTTTTTGCTTTCTGATCACGTTGTAATCGATTACATAAAATAGGTAATCGATTACAGCCTTTTAAAATCAGTTTTAAAACATAACGTTCATATTGTAATCGATTACTTAAACATGGTAATCGATTACATTGCTGAGGTAATTGATTACACTAATGAGGTAATCAATTACATTCCATCAGAATGTATTCTTATTTTAAAACCTTTTTATATTAATGGCCGTACTTTCTTTTTATAGAGTCTTACTTTAATTATGCCTTGGTCTTGGATCTTTATTCTTGATCTCTGGCATTGGCCTTGTCATTATCAAAATCCTTTATGGTCTTCACTCTCCCCCTTTTTGATGATGATAATATTTCATTGATTTCATGACTCTTTTTGTGCTTGACATGGTATACTGAATCTTCAAGTCTTGCGTCCATGTTGTTAATCATGTCTTGCATATATGTTGTTGATATCAAAACCTTAGTTCTTCATTCTCCCCCTTCTTGATATTGACAACATTTCCTGAGAAGAAAAATAAACAGCATGCAAGATACAAGATTTTCTTCCCCTTAATTTTGGTTTAGTTGACAAGGTTTGATTGGTTTTTCTCTTATTTTGATTCTCATATATTACTCCCCCTTTGTCAATGGCAAAAAGAATATAAGAGCATAAAGTTTTAGCAGAGAGTGATGCACCTTGTTGTTTGATGTCACTCGTTATTTTGATATTGCTCTTTGTTACTTGTTGATTGATAGATGCTTCAAGAAATGTGTTGACTTTTCTTGTGGGTAAGTGTTAATCCTTAAGTGCCTCCCATCAATGATAACTCTTGCACCATTATAAACATTTGATCTTGGTACCCAAATTTTCTTGGGTCCTTGTGGGTTAGACGTGGATAATATATTCTTAGGAACCCAAATCATTTTTGTCTCAGTATAACTTTTGTTCCTTATATGACATGTTGATGCACTATGACCTTTTCTCACATAATGAGAGAATTTAACAAATGGGCTAGTTGAGGTCTTTTGTGAAATAAAGAAATTTTTCTGCAACTTTTACTTTTTGGAAAGATCAGATCTTAGTTCTGCTTTAAAATGACATTTTTTTTTCCAAGGAGTATATCTAGGTTATCTCTTCCTATAGTAAATTTAGCTAATTTATTTTTTAAGTCATTTATCTCTAGAATATGCTTTTGACATGTTGAGCATGTATGACTATTAGTAGTTTCAGTCTTATACTTAGTTTTTAAGTTTTCCTTTTCTATTTTAACCTGTCCTAGTTCTTGATTGAGTTTTGATAAGTTTTCTTTTAAGCTCAGGTTAGTGCTTTTGATGTTCAAAAATTTTTTAGCTAACTTTTGATACTCATTATGAATATCTTCAAATGCATCTTACAATTCATCAAAAGTAGGGTTTGAATCTATTACCTCTTCAGTATTTGCCATCAGGCAGAGATTCGTTTCTTCATGGTCTGATTCCTCGGACGAGCTTAGATCATTTTCATTCCAGGCAATATATGCTCTTCTTTTATTTTTGGGATACTTTTTCTCTTGCTTGTCAGACTTCTTATTTAGTGACGGACACTATATTTTTATATGTCCATATTTTCCGCATTTAAAGCATTTTGGACCTTGGTTAGATTCATCATTTTTGAAGGAATTCCTGAAGTTTGGCTTCCTTTGCCCTTTCTTTTTCTTTAGAAACCTGTTAAATTGTTTAACAAATAATTTAAGGTCATTGTAATCATTTATACCTTCTTCATCATCTTCTTCATCACTTTCTTTAATGGTTGATGATGATGCTTTTAGAGCAATACTTTTCTTCTTTTTGATGCTTTCCTCATGTTGATTCAATCTTTCAAGCTCGAGTTCATGCTCTTGTAATTTTCCAAAGAGTGTTGCAAGGGACATGCTTAACAAATCTTTTGATTCTGATATAGCAGTTACTTTTGGTTGTCATTCCCTGTTCAAACATCTTAATACTTTATTAATCAAATCTTCATTTGAAAAAGTTTTTCCCAAGCATGCAAGATGATTGATTATATGAGTGAATCTCTTTTGCATGTCTTGTATGCTTTCATTGTTGTTCATTCTAAACAACTCATACTCCCTAGTCAGGGTGTTTATTCTAGACCTTTTCACTTCACTCGTTCCTTCATGAGTTACTTCTAGAGTATCCCACATTTCTTTTGCTGTTTTGCATATGGATATTCTAAAGTACTCGTCCATTCCTAAGGAAGAAGTTATTATATTTTTGGCCTTTAGGTTATATTGGACTTTTGTTTTATCCGCATTAGTCCATTCACTTCTTGGTTTAATCATGGTTACTTCTCCAACTTCTTTGGTTGGTATGAATGGACCATTTTCAATGGAGTCCCATATGTCTATATCAGTAGCTTCTATAAATATTTGCATACGGGTTTTCCAATATTGATATCCTACACCATTAAATACAGGAGGTCTATGTATGGAGTTTCCCTTAAGAAAGATGGGATTGAAAGAGGCCATGGATCTTCTTGAGGTTGTTAAACCTTTTCCAAGATACTAGCTCTGATACCACTTGTTAGTCTAGTGGGCCTCTAGGAAACTTAAGGGGGGGGTGAATTGAGTAGTTAGGAACTTTTTTACTAATAATTTTCTCCTCTAAAAGCTTAATATGCAATGATATGTGATTTGAATAATAATGCTTAAAACATAAAGAGTTTAAGGGTTAGAGAAGTGCAAACAGAGATTTATACTGGTTCGGCCAACCACTGCCTACGTCCAGTCTTCTCAAGACACCCTTGAGGAAATTCACTATAATCAAATCCCTTGATTACACTACAATGGGGACTCACACCCCGATCACAAATGCATTGGATGCTACACCACACCCAAGCACATCACCCTTGGATGCTTCACCATATCCAAGAACATCACCCTTGGATGCTACACCACATCCAAGAAGAACACCCTCAGAGATACACCACTTTGAGTATCAATCTCACTTTAGAGATAAAGAACTCTACAGAAAAACTCTCTTCAAGAGTATGATGAACAAATTGAGGAACAAGAAGAGTAATAACTCTATTAAGAGAATATGGCCATTATTGCTCTTAAGAAAAGATTGGAAGTATTTGGTGTTGGTCTTGGTGTGCTTTTGCAAATGAAATACCCTCCTATTTATAGGAGAAGAAATGCCTTCAAGAGGTGTGAAATTATTGATTAAAATAATTGGAAAGGTACCTCTTGGATAAAATAATATTTTGTGAAAAGTTATAATGTTTCAACATGATTTTTTGCTTTCTGATCACGTTGTAATCGATTACATAAAATAGGTAATCTATTACAGCCTTTTAAAATCAATTTTAAAACATAACGTTCATATTGTAATCGATTACTTAAACATGGTAATCGATTACATTGCTGAGGTAATTGATTACACTAATGAGGTAATCAATTACACGATGTAATTGATTACACTAATGAGGTAATCAATTACATTCCATCAGAATGTATTCTTATTTTAAAACCTTTTTATATTAATGGCCGTACTTTCTTTTTATAGAGTCTTACTTTAATTATGCCTTGGTCTTGGATCTTCATTCTTGATCTCTGGCATTGGCCTTGTCATTATCAAAATCCTTCATGGTCTTCAATATTTTATGCATTAGTAAAATGCGATGATAAGCATCGCATGGCATGTGCATTGTATGTGTGATGATGAATGAGTATTGAGGATGATATTAATCATATTAAGTTTGGTTGATGTTAGTGTATATGATGTTGATGTGTGTACAGGTTGTGTGATTGTATGATCTATGATTGGTGTAGCCAGTACTTTATTACACTATCTGCTACTTTAAATTATCTTCAACCTTCCACCTATTTTTAGTGAGTTTGCAGGATAATGATACATGGTAAACTCCAAAGAAACGTATTAACAATATCAAGTTTTAGAACCTCCTAGAATGGTTCAATTGTAAATAGCCTATTTTGATAGCATATGTATATGTATAGAGATGCTTTGTGTGTGGATGTTATATTTATATTAAAGTTGAATAGGTAATGGTGAATAGGCTATGTTGGTGTTAACATGTGGATGATTATGCCATAGTATGAAATCATGTGCAAATTATATATATGACTAAATAAGGTGTTGATTAGAATCCACATGAATATCATGGCCAGGAATTGTTCAATTTGATAAGTCTAATGTCAAGATATGTAATTGTATATAAAACCAACAAATGAGTTGATATATTGGGTGAAATCATGAATAGATTAGGTGATCATGCAAACTGATGTATATGCTAATGAGATTAATTGATAGGATGATAGATAAGTCCTAAGTAGTTGTGGTGAAGTATGTATGGTGAGGTCTTAGTGCCAAAACCCTAATTACAATTTCACCTATCTTGTAAAATGTTCGTTTCGAGCAAAAGTTTCCAATGTGTGTGAAATCTAATTGGGGAGCGTTTTGGCATAGGACCTGAGCCATTAACTTAGAAATGGTGTTTAAGTATAGTATGTCAAACTTGGTGAGGTTTGGGAAAGGGTAAGAAGAGAAATGGATGGTGAGGAAATGGGGTTGCACCTCAACGTGCCCATACTAGGGGTGTAGGCATGCCCATGCTGGGTTCTAAAACCTTAATTGGGCTTTCTGCTAATAAGCATTGTAACATCCTGATTTTTACCGATTGAGATTAAGCCACTAATTAAGGGTTAATTACAGAATTAAGATTAATGGTTGATTTAGATTGACTTCTGGTTGGTTAAAGGTAGCTGAATGATAATAATAGTAATGCCAGGTGAAAGGACGCATGTGCCCCTAGTGGTATAAAAGAGCTTCAGCTTTCTATCTCCCTCATTAGTCACGCTACTGGAGAAAAGACTAGGAGAGCTGCGCATTTCCCCTGCACATGCAACCTGCATCCTTCTCCTTTACTGATCTTAGTCTTCGTCTCCTTCTTCTTCTTCCACTCGAAGGCTAGTGGTATCTCGAGAGGAAGTATGCAGCGTTGAGTACCCAGAGTCGTTGAAGTATTTTATTGATGGTGAGACGAAGCTGCTCAAGAAGTGAGCAGGTAGCTGAGTGTTTCGGAGGTTTAGGAACCCCCACTGTCCTTGCATGCAGAGAGTGTCTCGGTGCCTGAACTGCTCGAGAGTGTGAGACAGCTTCCGATTCCTTCAAGCTGTGCAGAATACGATGACGGGAGAGTTCGGTAAAGGAGGGTGACTGAAGGATCGATCGGAGAGTAGCCGATCTGAGCTGTGAGCCAAAGGAGCTTCCGGAATCTTCATTCCAGGTAGGGGGAGCTAACTTACATCTCAAATGCATGGTTTATGGACGGATACCGGGTGAAATCACTTCACTGTGTTGCGTTGTACTAGTAATTTGTTGATTATGGTACTGTGATTGAGTGGTAGCCTGGATGTGTGGTGCATGTTGGTTTCCGTTCATGAGATGTGCGTAGATGATCATGAGAATGGAAAGTGAATGTATGTGTATGCTATTATGGTGATTGCCGAGCGCATTTTATTGTGAGGCAGTGGAAAAATATCTGTTTGATGTTTATACTAAAATGCATGTTGACTCTTTTGAATTGCCGAGTGTATGAATTTGTTATACTGATTCCAGTGCGTGGTTTATGTTTAACCGTATAAGATGCATGTTACTGATGATTCGAATACTGAGTGTATATGTGTAAATTGTTGGTCGACCCCTGTTTGGGGATTCTCATATTAAAAAGACATGTCATGCATGAAACGAAAGAATGGATTTTCGAGTACATGAGATGTATGAATGCTGTTCAGAGTCTGTGTGATTTATAATGATTGCATGAGTCGTATGTGATATGTGGTGCTTTAACGTGTGAAATGGCACTGATGTACTTGATGAATATGACCATATGCATATGATTCGCCATTGGTAATGCCGAGGGCATATAGCGTGGGACGCTTGATGTAGAATCGGCAATCAGATGAATATGTGTGAATATAAAATCAAAGTCCTTTGATCGGGGCTCAGGCAACCTCTTGAGCGGGGCTCGGGGTTTAGCCCGTGACACTACCGTTGACGCTGAGAGTGTTTGTGTCACAAGAGAGGGCAAATGGTTTGGTACCCGTAAAACGGCCGGATCAGCTGGGAGCTGAATAAAGGCTGGGAGCCTGTGTTGCAACAATTAAAATTAATAATGAATGGATCAGATCCGATTGAATTGAATGAACGTGTTCACACTTATAATGGTTACTGAGCTCAATGTGATTTGTATATATATGTGGATGTGTTATTGAGAATAACAGCATTGATATAGTTAGAATTGATATGAGTAAATTCGAGTGGATGAATGCATGTGTACTAATGCTATGCCGAGTGCACACTTATAACTGTTGATGAGTTCAATGTGATTGTATATCGATGTGTAAATGCTGTTGGGAATAGTATGATTAATATAGCCATGAATAATTGGATTGAATTCTGACTGGGTGGATATATGTACATTGGTACTGTTACCGAGTGCAAGGTGTTGTTATGGTTGTAAATATACGTGGTTGTGAATGATGTGAAATTCCTAGCCTGATTGAATTGCATGAATCCCGAGTGGGTGACGTTGTTATAGTATTTATATAGAATGGTAGGGTGTATTATTGCTGATTGAGTGATGTTATTATATAGTTGAGAATTGGGGTTAAATTCGAGCCAATAACTAACATTTTATATGTAAAATCTCACCCCTACTGTGGCTATATTTTTCAGTGTATGTAGGTTAGATTGGTGAATGACGAGAAGGCCTTAAACCCGAGTGATGGGTATATGTGTTGTTGTAGTGTACAAAGTACATTGTACCGACTCTATATAGATATATTAAAGCCTTGGCCAGCTCTCATGTAATATATTGTCTAAACGTATTTATTTATGAGGATTGATTATCAGAGTTGTGAACAAGAATGCATAAATATATATATATATATATATATTATGTTGGTATGACGTTGTTTGGATTGACTAGGATGAGGTGTTGAATGAATAATGTAAAGTCAATGAATTCCGAGTGGAATATTGTGGTGAGAGCTTGTCTGAAAGAAGGAGGCTTAGAATAGTTCCGAGTGAACTTTAGTGAGTGGGCCTTTCCGAGTGATGAAGGCTTAAAAGATTCTGAGTAAAATGTACTCGAGTGGACTACTTAGAGAGGAAGGCTGGTCCATATGGTACCAAGTGAAAATAGTCGTGTAAATATTCCCAAGTGGGGAAATTCCGATTGAACCAACTCCGAAGTAAGGAGTGTTGTGATGGTTCTGATTAAGGTGTTTTAGTAGACATACTCCAAGTGAATAAAGTTCTATATTCCGAGTGGATAAGACTTAAATAAGTCCGAGTGAGACTTAACTTAGTAAATTTCTCCGAGTGATGGGAGGTTAGAGTAAATCTGAAGGAATTTGATTGTGGAGACTCCTTCTGAGGGAAGGAAGGTCTAAGTGTTCTCCGAGTGAGAAAAGTGAAAATATGCCGAGTGATGAACGTGTAATATATTTCCGATTGTGTTGAGGTTGAAATATATCGAGTGGTGTTTGACTGGGAAAATATTCTGGGTGAGGGGAAAATTTATAGATTCCGAGTGGAATAACCATCATTGTCCGAGTAGATCTTGTGTGTGACCTTCCTGAATGAAAATAAGAAACTGTATATAAACTTTCGAGGGAAGTGTGACATGTTGGGATCGTTCCCGAGTGAATGGAACCCCTGGTTCCGTGTGACGGAATACCGAGTGTAATTACTCGCTTTAGCGAATAAGGGTTCGCTCCAGTGAGTGTGGAAGGGAAGGAAGGTTCTGGGTTGGTTCTCGCCTAAGCGAGTGGGTGTCTCGCTCAAGCATATTTGGGCCTCGCTTGAGCGAGTGAACACTAATTGGGTTCGCTCAAGCGCTGTATTCTGCTGGGCTGCCTTGTGATTGGTTTTCTACTTTCCTCGCCCGTAGATTGTTTTATTCTGTCCCGGTTGCTTTGTAAATTTGGGAAAAATTTCCCCTGTCTCGGTTTTACCTTTATTTAACCCGGGTTGTTTCATTTTGGTATCAGAGCGGACTTAAAAGGTCCAAGGCCAAGGTATACCTACTCACAGTGGGCGGTTGTGTGCAATATGACCGGTTGTCATCATTGCTTGTGGTATTTTATTGGATTTGATATATGTTTAATCATGAATTGTGTGGTTATATGCCTATGTGTTTCGTAGAGGACAGTAGTGTAAGGTACTACTGTTGAAATGTTAATTGGGGGTAGAGATTTGTTGCTACCCTGGTTCGGTTATTCATGAAATGCTTAGAGGTTATTCTAAGTCTGGGTGGATTAGAAAGAGATAAAGTGAGGGATATATATATATATATATATATATATATATATATATATTGAGACCATTATATAGGTGGAGGTCGGATTAATTGGCCAGGACTCTTGTGTAGGCCATGCTAGTGGTTCATGGCCGAGGCATGCTTGTTGAATGGATTAGAACATATTTGAGTTGATTAAGTGAATGATAATGAAGGGATTCCCTAGTGTGGTGTTTCCGAATTCAAGTGATCGGTTGTGCCATTTGTAAGGGATTATCCTTTGGTACGAGAACTCTATATGATATATGATGTATGTGATTTATGGTATAAGTGATGTGTTGCAGTTTCATAAGTTGGAAATCTGGGTATGTGATAGGTGATTAAATGTAAAATTTGATGCTTGTTCGATTGGGGTAGTGTCTCGGTTTCTAGTGTGTGGAAACCGAGTGAACGATTGGTCAAATGTTAGACCCCTAGGTGTGGTAACCCAATTGATTGGTCATGATCATATATGATTGTACGTTGGGGGAATTTGGTGTAATTGGATACTTGAGGATTCGGCTTAGACTCGGTCTTGTAGCTGAAATACGAACGAATAATTGATTTAGTGGTGACCCATAAGGTGTGGAAATCCCGATCGGATTTAGTATAACCGTATGCTATCAGATTTTATAGAGTTGGGCCCTATGGTGGTCCAGACTCGGTGATATTTGAATATTATGGGAATGTCCCACGATGGGTTCTAGGTAACCCTTGGGCTTATTAAGTCTAGTGTTTGACCAGATCGTGTGAATGGTCTAGACTCGGTGATAATTGAATGTTGTGGGAGTGTTCTATGATGGGTACTAGGTGACCCAGAGACTTTCGAGTCGGATAAATTGATTGACCTCATGGATTGTTGAGGCATGAATTGTCATAAAATGAAATGCACGTAATGAACGCAATACTGGATGGATAGTAAATGGTGAGGTTGAAATCCGAGTACGCTTGGGTATCGAGAATGGTGATGGTAGAAACATTATGATGATGATTGTGCGTTCACTGGTGTATAGTGTTTATGATTAATGGAAAGGTTTACTGATGTAGAAACTTGTTATGTGAATGAAAGTCACATTGTAATCCGAGTGGTATACCTAAGTGAACTCAGTGAATCATTTAGGCTTAAATTGAGCTGTGATCGGTAAGGTGTGATGAAATGAAGGATTAATAGACTGACGGATTATAGTTTTATGATGATGAAATCCAATAAAGAGGTATTTACTCGGTAAGGGCTGGAAGCCGATTGTTGATATGCCGAGTGAGTATAGGTGAATACCGTGCTGAATCCATGTGAATTTGTGGGGTCGAAAACCTATTTCCATTATACTATTTTACAGTAGTGGTAAATTATATTTCATGATTGTTGCTGCGTGATGTGCCCTAGGTGGTGCATAATGATGAGGTTGATGTAAATGTGTGCTTATATATGTATGTGAATTGCCATTAATTCTTGTGAGTTAGTATTAGTTGAGTTAGTTGGTCGGTGTGTGTGAGAATAGTGTAATGTATGCTGTTCCGAGATGACTCTTCATACCATAGGTATTGTGGCAGCGTACACTCTTGTAGTGACTCTACGTAATTATTGTAACCCTATAGGAATGAGACGTTATCCTATATGTTGGATGCAGCAATTCATAGGTCGGGCAGGTGAGACTGTAGCTGCTTATGGTGATGGTGTGTCTATCGGACTATCCTGAGTGAAAATGAGAACTGTATTGAGTGGAAAATAATTGTTAGTGTATCAAAATGAGGATAGAAGGTTGTTTTAACCTTGATGTGCTTACCCCTGAGAGAATCAGAGGTTGTTACGGGTATAAATAGGCCATTAGCCAATAAAGAAATGATTGATTATTGAAAAAGAAGGGTGATCAAGTCTGTCACTAAAAATTGAAAGTTTTATAAGGCTCACCGAGTGATACTGTAAGTTTAGTGAGGAAACCTGGACCTTGAGCCAAGGTAATCTGTAAGGTGAGGATTTGCTCGGGAAAGATTAGTATATTCCGAGTGTGAGAAAGTGAAGATAGATCCGAGTGAAATCTTTCTGTGAGAAAGAACTGCCGAGAGAAGTTATGATGTTCCGAGTGAAACATCATTTGGGAGTCATTACTAAGTTAAGGAACTATATCCAAATGACACTTTTGGTGTTAGGCGAAATCCGCGTGAAATACTTCCGAGTCATGTGACTTTTGGGTGAAGTGCCTCGGAGTGTGATACTTCCGAGTGGTTTGCTACCGTGTGGAACGGTTCCAAGTAGAAAGGTATTGAGGGTGAAATTCCTAACACCCATATGATATTCCACTGAGTAATCTTTTTCAGGAGAAAAGAACTTCTGGACGAGAAATAGAACCTGAAATAGGAAAGTTTCCGAGTAAATGGCTCCCGAGGGGAGTAGATACCCGAGAGGTAAATTCCTTCATATTTGTGTTCAGGTTGATGTTTAGAGCGGCTGAGTTTGAACTCAGATTTGTATTTGATGTAGGCTTGAATACCTAGTGAAAATTTTGTAAGTGGAAAAATTTCTGGGTGAGAATTGCCTTCAAACCCCAAATAACCCTTTTGATTGAGAGATCCGAGTGACATTCTCAGGGTGTAGGCATGGAATTGGCCGAGGGAATGGATAGAAATCTGAGATTTTAGAACCGAGTGTGATGCCTGTAAAGGACAAGTCCAGGAAAACTATGCTAATTGAAGTACACTGGAGCTCTTTTGAGTGTTCGGCTCGGTATTCCCAAGGTATAACGCGGGTTAAAGAAGAGATTTAGTGGTCGGATGTTGAATATCCGAGGGTTTAATCCGAGATAAATCGGACAGTAGTGGGTATGAATGGGAATCGGTAATGTTGTTTACCGACTAGATTCTTCCCAACTGGTTGATTAACATCCAGAATGTGTCTCATGTGACACAATTTTGGGTCTATACTCTGTATGAGTCTATGGTTGAGCTGAGTGACTCCTTTGAATTGGAGGATCCGATGGCGGAAGTGCACCGATTGGCGTTGAGCATATAAGGCCGAACGGCCAAAGGAACTAGTAAGTGCCAAATGGTTATGATGAACTGGCAGAATTGAATGGGGTAGCTGCACGTGGGAAATTGAATCCTAAATGTGTTGAATCTTGTGAAGGATTGCTTTATTTATGCCGATTGGAAGTTGCGAAGCGGTCGAAAACATTGAGAAACAAAAGGGGTGCAATCGGTTAAGTGTATGACAACGATATTCCGAACTGTTTGTTGAGGTAAGTCTGTGTTTGAATTTCGAGGATGAAATTCTTTGAGGGGGGAGAATTGTAACATCCAGATTTTTACCGATTGAGATTAAGCCACTAATTAAGGGTTAATTACAGAATTAAGATTAATGGTTGATTTAGATTGACTTCTGGTTGGTTAAAGGTAGCTGAATGATAATAATAGTAATGCCAAGTGAAAGGACGCATGTGCCCCTAGTGGTATAAAAGAGCTTCAGCTTTCTATCTCCCTCATTAGTCACGCTACTGGAGAAAAGACTAGGAGAGCTGCGCATTTCCCCTGCACATGCAACCTGCATCCTTCTCCTTTACTGATCTTAGTCTTCGTCTCCTTCTTCTTCTTCCACTCGAAGGCTAGTGGCATCTCGAGAGGAAGTATGCAGCGTTGAGTACCAGAGTCGTTGAAGTATTTTATTGATGGTGAGACGAAGCTGCTCAAGAAGTGAGCAGGTAGCTGAGTGTTTCAGAGGTTTAGGAACCCCCACTGTCCTTGCATGCAGGGAGTGTCTCGGTGGCTGAATTTCTCGAGAGTGTGAGACAGCTTCCGATTCCTTCAAGTTGTGTAGAATGCGACGACGGGACCGTTCGGTGAAGGAGGGTGACTGAAGGATCGATTGGAGAGCAGCCGATCGGAGTTGTAAGCCAAAAGAGCTTCCAGAATCTTCATTCCAGGTAGGGGGAGCTAACTTACATCTCAAATGCATGGTTTATGGACGGATACCGGGTGAAATCACTTCACTGTGTTGCGTTGTACTAGTAATTTGTTGATTATGGTACTGTGATTGAGTGGTAGCCCGGATGTGTGGTGCATGTTGGTTTCTGTTCATGATATATGCATAGATGATCATGAGAATGCAAAGTGAATGTAAGTGTATGCTATTATGGTGATTGCCGAGCGAATTTTATTGTGAGGCAGTGGAAAAATATCTGTTTGATGTTTATACTGAAATGCATGTTGACTCTTTTGAATTGCCGAGTGTATGAATTTGTTATACTGATTCCAGTGCGTGGTTTATGTTTAACCGTATGAGATGCATGTTACTGATGATTCGAATACTGAGTGTATATGTGAAAATTGTTGGTCGACCCCTGTTTGGGATTCTCATATTAAAAAGACATGTCATGCATGAAACGAAAGAATGGATTGTCGAGTACATGAGATGTATGAATGCTGTTCAGAGTCTGTGTGATTTATAATGATTGCATGAGTCGCATGTGATATGTGGTGCTTTAACGTGTGAAATGGCACTGATGTACTTGATGAATATGACCATATGCATCTGATTTGCCATTGGTAATGCCGAGGGCATATAGCGTGGGACGCTTGATGTAGAATCGGCAATCAGATGAATATGTGTGAATATAAAATCAAAGACCTTTGAGCGGGGCTAAGGCAACCTCTTAACCGGGGCTCAGGGTTTAGCCCGTGACACTGCCATTGACGCTGAGAGTGTTTGTGTCACAAGAAAGGGCAAACGGTTTGGTACCTGTAAAAAGGCCGGATCAGCTGGGAGCTGAATAAAAGGCTGGGAGCCTGTGTTACAACAATAAAAATTAATAATGAATGGATCGGATCCGATTGAATTGAATGAAAGTGTGCATACTTATAATGGTTACTAAGCTCAATGTGATTTGTATGTATATCTAGATGTGTTATTGAGAATAACAACATTGATATAGTTGGAATTGATATGAGTAAATCCGAGTGGATGAATGCATGTGTACTGATGCTATGTCGAGTGCACACTTATAACTGTTGATGAGTTCAATGTGATTGTATATCGATGTGTAAATGCTGTTGGGAATAGTATGATTAATATAGCCATGAATAATTGGATTGAATTCCGACTGGGTGGATATATGTACATTGGTACTGTTACCGAGTGCAAGGTGTTGTTATGGTTGTAAATATACGTGGTTGTGAATGATGTGAAATTCCTAGCCTGATTGAATTGCATGAATCCCGAGTGGGTGACGTTGTTATAGTATTTATATAGAATGGTAGGGTGTATTATTGCTGATTGAGTGATGTTATTATATAGTTGAGAATTGGGGTTAAATCTGAGCCAATAACTAACATTTTATATGTAAAAGCTCACCCCTACTGTGGCTATATTTTTCAGTGTATGCAGGTTAGATTGGTGAATGACGAGAAGGCCTTAAACCCGAGTGATGGGTATCTGTGCTGTTGTAGTGTAAAAAGTACATTGTACCGACTGTATATAGATATATTAAAGCCTTGGCCGGCTCTCATGTAATATATTGTCTAAACGTATTTATTTATGAGGATTGATTATCAGAGTTGTGAACAAGAATGCATAAATATATATATATATATATATATATATATATATTTTATGTTGGTATGACGTTGTTTGGATTGACTAGGTTGAGGTGTTGAATGAATAATGTAAAGTCAATGAATTCCGAGTGGAATATTGTGGTGAGAGCTTGTCTGAAAGATGAAGGCTTAAGATAGTTCCGAGTGAACTTTAGCGAGTGGGCCTTTCCGAGTGTTGAAGGCTTAAAAGATTCCGAGTAAAATGTACTCGAGTGGACTACTTAGAGAGGAAGGCTGGTCCATATGGTACCAAGTGAAAATAGTCACGTAAATATTCCCGAGTGGGGAAATTCCGATTGAACCAACTCCAAAGTAAGGAGTGTTGTGATGGTTCTGATTAAGGTGTTTTAGTAGACATACTCCAAGTGAATAAAGTTCTATATTCCGAGTGGATAAGACTTAAATAAGTCTGAGTGAGACTTAACTTAGTAAATTTCTCCGAGTGATGGGAGGTTAGAGTAAATCCGAAGGGAATTTGATTGTGGAGACTTCTTTTGAGGGAAGGAAGGTCTAAGTGTTCTCCGAGTGAGAAAAGTGAAAATATGCCGAGTGATGAACGTGTAATATATTTCCGATTGTGTTGAGGTTAAAATATACCGAGTGGTGTTTGACTGGGAAAATATTTCGGGTGAGGGGAAAATTTATAGATTCCGAGTGGAATAACCATCATTATCCGAGTGGATCTTGTGTGTGACCTTCCTGAATAAAAATAAGAAACTGTGTATAAACTTTCGAGGGAAGTGTGACATGTTGGGATCGTTCCTGAGTGAATGGAACCCCTGGTTCCGTGTGACGGAATATCGAGTGTAATTACTCGCTTTAGCGAATAAGGGTTCGCTCCAGCGAGTGTGGAAGGGAAGGAAGGTTCTGGGTTGGTTCTCGCCTAAGCGAGTGGGTTTCTCGCTCAAGCGTATTTGGGCCTCGCTTGAGCGAGTGAACACTAATTGGGTTCGCTCAAGCGCTATATTCCGCTGGGCTACCTTGTGATTGGTTTTCTACTTTCCTTGCCTGCAGATTGTTTTATTCTGTCCCAGTTGCTTTGTAAATTTGGGAAAAATTTCCCCTGTCTCGGTTTTGCCTTTATTTAACCCGGGTTGTTTCAAGCGTTACCATGTTGGGGAGGTAGGCGTAACCACACATGGAGGGAACCTCGGCTAGGTGCATGTTCTTAAGCACACTAGGTCTTTAAGGGAGTCTAATGCTGGGCGTGGTACCCTCCTACATCAGGGTATAAGAACACATAATGGCAACTGTGCCTATGTTAGCTTATAGGCGTAACCACACCCAATGGCTGGGTGAGGCACATGTTGGGCGTGGTCCCTTGGTATGTTAGGATGTAACCACGTCCAACCTTGGACTAATTTACACCTTTAATTTTTGTTTTTGTTATCCATGATCTAATTTGGCACTAATTTTAGGTAAACCCCCCTTTTCTCAATTGTTAATTATCATTGTTACAACGGTTAAACATGAATGGGTCGAAAGTCAAAAGAAATTGGGTACCTGAGCATTCACTACAATATTTTATAGTTTAGGCTACAACTAAAAAATATGGTCTAAAGTGAAAACAATCGTAGCCTTTAGTTTAGGCCACACTTTGTGTCATGGTCTAGGTGGTCATGGTCTAGGTCTAAAGCAAAAGGCCATGGTTTTCTACTTTCAACCACATTGTTTGTAAAATCGTGACCTTAGGCATTGGACAAGGTTGCTACTTTTTACATTACTTTAAAGCCACAATTTTTTGCATTAATTTTAGGCTGTAATTTCTCAAATGTGGCCACATATTAAAGGCCACAATTTATTGAACTAGTCCTTAGGTCATGTTGTTTTGTTATAGTTAAGATCATGATTTTACAAATGTGACCACACATTAAAGGCCACGGTTTATTGAACTTTTCCTTAAGCCATATTTTTTGTTGTAGTTAAGACCATGGTTTAAATGCATTACATGCCTACTATGTAACATCTCAAATTTTAGAGAAATAAATTTATTGGATGATGATAATTAATTATTTGTGGTCCAATGTATGTAGGAAGATTAATTAGACATTAATTGTGATTTAACGGTAAATTAAAATTTACTAAAATTAGACAATTTAACAAATGGTGTGAGACCCATTAAATAATTTTGGATATGTAAAGGGTCTAGAATATTGAGGAAATTATTATGGTCGTGGTGGTATGGTTAAAATAATTTTTGGTGTTGAGAAGATATTTATATAAACACGGTGTATAATTTAAAGCGGTGAAATTACGAGCCAACTGGAATTTAAGAAAAATGTAAAATCTCTCTTTTCTTCTCTACATGTGTCATCCAGTTTCCCTCTCTCTCCTTACTCACTTTACACTATATTACACAATGGTTAGAGGGTTTATGATTTATTGGACAATGGCAAGAAGTTACATGGCAATACCCATTGGTTAATGACCAAAGTCTTCATCTTTTCTTTCTCTCTCTCCCTCCAAAGCGTGCAAGCTTCTTTTTTTCCACTCTATCTTCACTTTTTGTTTCTCTTCATCCTCTTTTCTTTACCAAAACCATTCACCCTCCTCCATGCACATAAACCTTCATTTTCTTTGCAAAACACTTGATTTGTGAGCATTAAAAAAGACATTGAGGCAAATATCTTATGGGTTCTTCATCCACCATTTCCATTTTTGTTTTTGGATTAGCTTGGGGCTTTAAGGTAAGGTTTTGAACTCATCTTGCTCCATTTATGATTTTAGAGATGCTTAAGCTTGAAATGGTGGCATTAAGCATTATGGGTGTTGATGAACATGGTGAACCCTACGCTTCAACACTTGAAATATGATTCTTGATTTTAGCTTAGTGTTATACAAATTATACAAAAATAAGGGTTATTGTACTTGTAATGGTTCAAGAAATTTTTTAAGATTGTTGTAGGGTGATTTTTGATAAAACCCTAAGTATTAGTGTTTTAGAATTTTTGGCCAAGTTGATAGTGTTAATGATTTGTGCCCTTAAAATAATTTTATATGAAGAAAATAAATTTTTGGAGGATTGGAATTAATTATTGATGTTGATAAAGTTTTGAACTAAGTTAAATGTAATTGATGAACCTTAATCCTAAGATTTAGAGAAATGACAATAGTAGTGGTAGGTGACCATTGATAATGGAACTCATGGATGAGTGTTGCCATAAGACTTATAGAAATGAATGTGAAAACCAAAACAATGGTGGTTGTGATGGGTTAATGAAATAAAATTATGGTTTGATGAGGTCTTAGACCATAATAAGTGCTATTTGCACTTGTATATTGATGTTGGTTCAAAAGAGGCTAAGATGGTTTATGTTGAACCTTAGGTGGCAATGATGATATTTAGATGATTTATATAAGGTTGGACACATTATAGATGATGGGTGTGATATTGTTGTTGTTGGGTATGGCTAACCCTTAAGACTTAGAAAATCTTGGTTTTAGGAAGGAAATTCCCGAAACCTAACACAATTGTGTGAATTGATATTTTGACAGGTCTAGGACTTGTTCTTAAGCTTTATGATATGTTAACAATTGTTTAAAATTATGATGATGCCTTGAATGGCAAATTGATCGAGATTCATATATATGTTAATGTAGGACCTATCCCGAACTATGAGGCGGGGTCGTCGAATCGCTTGAATTTCTTCTCTTGAGGTAGGAAATGAGTTTATATTCTAAATACATGATTTGAATAATTGATGATTAATGTATATGATGTTGCTCATGTTTACCTTGCTATGGTTATGTTGAAATGATGTGATGGTTGGTATTATGATGATGATGTTCTTGGCAAATATGTAATTGCATTTAGAATATATGTATGTGGTGTGTCCTTGGTAGTGTGATAAAGGTTAATCAAGCATTACATTCATGTGTTTATTTGAATTATTTTTGTAAGAAATTGAAGTGAATGGATTGATAAATAAAGAAATTTATCATGAAAATTGAAAATGAATGAAATTATTGAGAATTGGAAAATTTTTCTTAAAAACTCTTAAGAAGTGCAGGAATATCAAAAGTCAGAGAAAGGTCAACAAAGGCAACATCACACATCACGCTTAAGTGAAGCATTCCCTTGCTTAAGTGTGATCAGGCTGGAACAAGACCCTCAGAAGCCATCACGCTTAAGCGTAAGTAAAGAAGCTTGAGCGCGAATGAAGGGACGCTTGAGCGCGAATGAAGGGAGCTTGAGCACATTAGGATGGAAGCATTCACGCTTAAGCGTGAATAAGAAGAAGCTTGAGCGAGGAAGTTATGCTCAAGCAAAAACAAGTCAGTGAGCAAAATGTCTCTCATGCTTGGGCGTAACCAGGGGCGCTTGGGTGCAACATAAAGGAGGCTTGAGCTTGAACCTTACGCTTAAGCGTATGAAATCCAAGAAGTATCAGGGGTCCTCCACGCTTGAGCATGGCTATTTGAAGCTTAAAGCGCAGCCACGCTAAAACGAGAATACTCCACGCTTGAGCGTGATCGAAGGAGAATGGGCCACTGAATTAATTATTGACCAATGGTGTGATCCCAGCTCACCTACTTCTGCATGTTTCTGACCACTCCTGCATGGGCTCTCAGCTAGTGGGGTTTCGCTTAAGCATGAAAAGAAGAAGCTTAAGCGAGACTCCTCTCTAAATAGAGAATAGGAAGAAAACAAAAGGCATCTGGATGACATTATCTTGATCACTTGAATCATTCATCCACCATTCTTTCAGTTATTCTTTCTTGTACCATTTTCTTTCCCATATTTTTTCAGAGATTGATTATTGAAAATGTAAGCCATGAGTAGCTAACTTATTCATTGGGATTAGTTGTAATCCATTCAAACCCCACATAATGTTGTTGTAAGTTTTATGTATGGTAACAAGATTTGATAGTTTTTGTATTTCATTCTGTACTTAATGCTTGAAAGTATTTGATCACTATTTTCTTATCTATAGTTTTCTCAAGTGTATTGGAAAATAACTTTTGAAAGTAGATCATAATCAAATACTTGTTGTGAGTAGCTACCAGGGATGGTATCTATTGCAATAAACGTCTAAACAACCAGGCATTAATGCTAGAATGGTTTCAAGGTGACTGAGGGATCAGCAATTTGAAACCATTCTTATGAATTTTGTAGTCGAGGAATCGATGCAAATGACTTTGATTGTGACGTAAAAATTATCATTTCAAGTTACATACATGCAAAGTTTACATAGCTTATGAAAGGTGAGATAAGATGAAACCAATCCCAGTTTCCCATAATTGATTTTTATTAAACTTAATATTATTTCTTCTTTAGATTTATTACTCTTGTTTGATCATTTCCATTATCATCCTTTACAACAAATTAAAATGAATCTTTTATCGAATCAATTCATAGATTAAGGTTTTCCATACTAATACCTCCTTAGTGGAACGACATCCCTTTTTACTACAACTCTAGTGTTTAAACTTGGCACTAATCTTTCATTGAATCCATATTATACAAACTTGATTCTTTTCTTGAAACTTTATTCAAGTTTCCCTTTACTAAGTTTTGGTAACATCAAATAGTAAGCAAGTTTTGAAATCAAGTTTTGTATGAGAAAACACTTACCAAGTTTTGGTGCCGCAGCCAGGGAGGTGACTTAAGTTTGAAAATCTAGCATTGAATTGAAAAGACTTTGTGAATAGTTTTTTGTTTAACTATTTTTTTTATTTTTGTGGTAACCTTGCTTGAGTAAGTGCTTGATTTATGCTTTTAAGAGGACAGGGATCAAAAGAACAACTTGTATTTGACCCAGAAATAGATAGGTTCCTGAAGAAGATCAAGAGAAAAGCAAAGAAAAAGCAGAACTTCCACATAGGTGAAACTTCTTCCTCAACACCAGCTGAGAAAATGGTAGAGAACAACAGCCACAACCAAAGTCTACCAAGGAGGACACTTAGAGATTATGCCTTACAACAAGGACCTAGACATTTTTCCAGCACTGCTATTCCAAACACTATAAGAGCACTAAAAATGAAACCTACTTTTCTAAGTTTAATTATTTCCCACCAATTCCATGGAATGTCAAGTGAAGATCTATATACTCACTTGGCCACATTCTATGAATTGGTTGGAACAATGCGATTTAATCAAGATGTAATTGAAGCTACATATCTAAGATTATTTCCTTTCTCTTTAGCAGGTAAAGCAAAGGAATAGTTGCAATCTCATCCAAATCAAAGGTTGAATAGCTAGAATGTAGTTGAAGAAAAAATCCTGCAAAGATTCTTTCCAACATCCAGATTCATCAAGGCCAAATCAGATATCACAACACTTAAACAAGGCCAAGATGAACCCTTTTGTGAAGCATGGGAACGTTTTGAATCTCTCTTTAGAAAATGCCCAAACCATGGTTTTGAAGATATGGCACAACTTAATATCTTCTATCGTGGACTAAGGGCTGACACCAAAATGATATTGGATGCAGTAGCAGGAGGCACAATAATGATGGTGGATGCAGAGCAAGCCACCAGAATTATTGAAGCATTATCCTTCATGGACTACCAAGCTCAACATGACAGATCCCAAGTCTAAAAGAAGGGAGTACTAGAGCTAAATACTACAGATGCCATTCTACCTCAAAACAAGATACTAACTCAACAGATTGAAGCTCTCACATAACAAATGGCAAAATTACCTTAGCAGCTACATGCAGTACGAACTTCTCATTTTGCAAGAAATCAGAAGTCACAATTAAAATGTGATTTTTATGGAGGAGATCATCAAAATGGACACTGCCAAGGAGAATAGCCTGACGAATTCATCCTGTACATGAACAACCAAGGAAAGCAAGGTAATTTCAACAATAATGTTTATTCTAACAATTTTTCACAGGGTTGGAGGAATAATCAAAATAGTGGATGGAAACAAGAAGCGAACACATCCAACAGGCAACGACCATATCAACAGGGTCATCCTCCTTTGCATGAGAGAACATCAAAATTAAAGGACACCCTGGATAAGTTCATGCAAGTTTCCATTACCAATCAGAAAAATACAGAAGCTTCAATAAGGAATCTGGAGACACAAGTGGGATAACTAGCTCGTCAAATTGCAGAGCAACATAATTCGTAATTTAGAGCTAATACTACCCAAACCCAAAAGAACATTGCAAAGCAATCACCATAAGGAGTGGAAGGGTTGCTGAACAAGAATCAGAAAAGGAAGAAAAGAGTCCTGAAAAAGAATCAATAAAAGGAGTTGCATAGAAGAGTAAGGAAGAAGAAGTAAATAAAGGAAATGATGTTGTACATATGGAGAAGGAGGACATCATTGAAAAAATAAAAAGAGAGAAATAAAAGAAAGGAAAAAAAAGGTAGACGATCCAACACCACAGCTGAAAAGTTTGCCTTATCCAAAGAATCCCTCAAAGAAAGACAAAGAGAGGTAATTTGCGAGGTTGATGGACATTTTCAAAAGGTTACAAATAAATATACCTTTTGTAGAAGCCATGGAGCAAATTCCTACCTACATAAAATTCATGAAGGAACTATTGACAAAGAAGAAAAGATTCTCAGAGGAAACAGTGGAGCTCGAAGCGGGATGCAGTGCTATTATTCAAAAAGCATTGCCTTAGAAAACCAAAGATCCAAGCAGCTTCACAATCCTAGTCACTATTGGTACACTACCAGTAGAGAAGGCACTTTTAGATCTTAGAGCCAGCATCAACCTGATGCCTTTGTTAATAGTAAAAATGATTAGAGATTTGGATGTGAAACCAATACAGATGACTCTTCAATTGGCGGATCGATCTATGAAATTTCCATACGGGATAGCAGAAGACGTGCTGGTGCGAGTCGATAAATTCATGTTCACTGTAGACTTTGTCATCATGGATATTGAGGAAGATCTAAAGGTGCCTCTTATTTTAGGCAGACCTTTCATGAAAACTACAAAGGTGATTATTGATGTAGATGATGGAAAGCTTAATGTGAGAGTGTAAGATGAAGAGGTGAATTTCAATGTATTTGACGTAATGAAGCACCCTACGGAGAAGGAACAATGCTTCAAAATTGATGTTAAAGATATGGCCATTGAAGAAGAAGCAAACAAATGGATCAACATAGACCACTTGCAAAAGGTATCAATATGTGCCTTAGAAGAAATAAATGAAGAGGAGAAAGAAGAAGTGGAGGAGATTTTGAAGGAGCTGGAGTTTAAAAAGTCTATTACCCAAGGAGAAAGTCATTATGAGGAGCTGCCAGAAAAAGCAAAAACCACTATGCGGAAGGTAGAATTAAAAGTTTTACCTTCACACTTGAAATATGTTTTTCTAGATGAGGAAGGACAAAATCCTGTTATTATTAATAGCCAATTATCGGAATCTGATGAGAAACGATTAATTCAAGTGTTGAAGAACAACTCAACCGTAATCGGATAGAGATTAGAAGACTTAAAAGGAATCAATCAATCATATTGCATGCACCGAATTTAGATGGAGCAAGAATTCAAGCCGGTTGCTCAACCTCAGAGACGTTTGAATCTAACTATGGAGGAGGTTATTAAAGGAGAAGTAATAAAGCTACTGGAAGCCAGAATGATCTACCCTATTTTAGATAGTTCTTGGGTAAGTCCATTACAAGTGGTTCCAAAGAAAGGGGGCGTGACTGTTATAAAAAATGACAAGAACGAATTGACCCCTACAAGAATAGTCACAGGATGGAGAATGTGTATTGACTATAGGAAGCTTAATACAGTAACCAGGAAGGACCAGTTTCCCCTACCCTTCATGGATCAAATGCTGGAGAGGTTAGCCGGGCAAGCATATTATTGCTTTTTGGATGGTTACTCAGGATATAACCAAATAGCTGTTACACCAGATGATCAGGAGAAAACAACATTCACATGTCCTTTTGGGGTTTTTACATACAAGAGAATGCCCTTCGGATTATGTAATGCTCCAGCAACATTTCAAAGGTGTATGCTAGCTATTTTCTCAGATTTGGTGGAAAAATGCATTCAAGTCTTCATGAATGATTTCTCTATTTTTGGATCATCATTCGAGCACTTCCTAGAAAATTTGAACGTAGTATTAAAAAGATACATGGAAACCAATTTAGTTTTAAATGGGAGAAATGCCACTACTGAAGAAGTTGTCTTAGGACATCAAATTTTCAAAAAGGGAATTAAAGTAGACAAAGCTAAAGTAGAAGTTATTGAAAAATTGCCATCACCTGTGAACGTGAAAGAAGTTTGAAGTTTCTTGGGCCATGCGGGATTCTACATAAGGTTTATCAAGGACTCCTCCAAAATTGTAAGACCCTTAAGTAACCTCTTGAACAAAGATACTCCTTTTATTTTTGATAATTCTTGTTTGCTTGCATTTGAAACTTTGAAAAATAAGTTAATATGTGCACCTGTGATAGTTGCTCCTAATTGGGAATTAGATTTTAAAATAATGTATGATGCTAGCGACTATGCAATAGGAGTAGTATTGGGACAAAGAAAAGCTAAAGTTTTTCATGTCATCCACTATACCAGCAAGGTTTTAAACCCTGCTCAAACCAATTATACAACAACTAAAAAGGAATTGTTGGCAATAGTGTATTGCTTGGAGAAATTTAAATCTTATTGATTGGTTCCAAAGTCACTGTCTTTACTGATCATGCTGCCATAAAATATCTGTTGAACAAAACTGACTCCAAACCTAGATTAATTAGATGGATTTTACTATTGCAAGAATTCAATCTAATAATCAAGGACAAGAAGGGTAGTGAAAATTTTATTGTAGATCATTTGTCTCGACTTGTCAACAGAGAAGTCATAGTATCACAACCTGAAGTAAATGAAGAATTCCTGGACGAGAAGCTGTTATTGGTGCAAGAAAGGCCATGGTTTGCAGATATGGCCAATTTCAAAGTAGGAGGAGTAATACTGGAAGAACTTACATGGAAACAGAAAAAGAAGTTCCTAAAAGATGCACGTCAATTTGTCTGGGATGATCCATATTTATTCAAGCTTGGTTCAGACAACATTCTTTGAAGATGTATATCCCAACAAAAGGCCAATAGCATATTATGGCATTGTCATAGCTTAGCCTATGGAGGCCATTTTAGTGGAGAAAGAACAACTGCTAAAATCCTACAGTCAGGTTTTTATTGGCCTTTTTTATTTAAAGATGCTAATGTTTTTATGCAGAATTGTGATGCTTGCCAGAGGTCAGGAAGTATATCCAAAAGAAATGAGATGCCACTGACAACCATCCTGGAAATAGAAGTGTTTGATTGCTGGGGTATAGACTTTGTTGGTCCATTACCTACTTTATTTTCTAATGAATATATTGTTATATCAGTGGATTATGTCTCGAAATGGGTAGAAGCAATGACCTGTGTTAAGGTTGATGCCAAAACTGTGATTAAATTTCTTAAGAGAAACATCTTCAGCAGGTTTGGTACCCTGCGTGTGCTAATAAGTGATGGAGGTTCTCACTTTTGCAATATGTAACTTCGACGGTGTTTAGAGCATTATGGAGTAAAGCATAAGGTGACGTCCCCATATCACCCTTAGGCCAATGTTCAAGTGGAGGTATCCAACAGAGAGATTAAGAGGATCCTGGAAAAGACAATTTCCCAAAGCAGAAAAGATTGGTCTTTAAAGCTTGATGATGCTTTATGGGCATACAGGACAGCCTTTAAAGCACCAACTGGATTTTCACCTTACCAGTTGGTATATGGAAAAAGTTGCCATCTTCCTATAGAGCTTGAACACAAAGCCTATTGGGTAATGAAATTGCTCAATTTTGACCCGAAGGCATCAGCTCAAGAAAGAAAAATTCAGCTGCAGAAGATGGGAGAATGGAGATTGGAAGCTTATGAGTCTTCAAAGATTTATAAGGAAAGGATGAAAGCCTACCATGACAAACAAATTTTGAAGTAGAGCTTCTGTCTAGGATAATCTGTGCTTCTATTCAACTCAAGATTAAAACTATTCCCAGGGAAGTTGAAGTCCAAATGGTCAGGGCTATTCATAGTAAAAAAAGTCAAGTCTTATGGAGCCATTGAGTTGTAGGACCCTAAATCTGAAAGAACTTGGGTAGTAAATGGCCAAAGACTCAAGCCATATCTGGGAGGTGAAATGGAGAAGATCACCACCCTCATTTATTTGCATGATCCATGATTAAGAAGTTCAGGCGTCAAGCTAATGACGTTAAATAAGCGCTTTTGGGAGGCAACCCAACACTTGTGTTTTTCAATTTTTTACTTTCAATTCAATTCTATTTTGTGTGTTTAATGTTTTGATTTTCTATGTTTAGGAACAATGACTCAAGAATCAACATATCACGCTCAAGCTTCAAGTCAACCGCTTAAGCGTGAAAAGAAAAATACCTGTTCAAAGGTAATCACGCTTAAGCGCATACAGCCCAGCCCAAGCTTGAAGAAGCATAATAGGTACTGCCCCAAATTTGCTTAAGCGCAGGTAAGGCGCTCAAGCGAGGAAAGGTAAGATGGCATCTTGTCTAATTTCGCTTAAGCAAAATACTTCCGCTTAAGCGTGGAACCTTAATTTTGATTCTGACTTATTTTTGCATAAGCGAATAGTTTCACGCCTGAGCGAGGTAAGCAAAATAGTATAAGGGGTCCAGTCGCTCAAGCAAAAACTATTAAGCTTAAGTGAAAGAAAACACTTAGTAAATCACGCTTGAGCATGACCACCCAAGCTTAAGTGAGGAAGCCAAAAGGAACATTAGATGTCCAATCCCCGATCGCGCTTGAGCACAAGATCACCAGGCTTGAGCGCAGGAAGCAAAATTCTCATCAGGCATCATTTTTATAGGACACACTCAAGCGTGAACTGACTCACTTAAGCGAGGAAGAAACCTTTACATCACACGCTCAAGCGCATCAGTAAGGCTTAGGCGAAGACCCTTAATTTGGCTACTGTGTCATACACGCTTAAGCGTGACATCCACGCTTAAGCGAGTAGTTTTAAAACTGCCACACTTGATGCCATTTATTGCATGTATCAAGCCCATTACCACTCATTTGCACAATCCGTATCCTCTATAACCCCCACACCCATTTTAAATCTTCTGAACTTACCATCTCTTTGCTCATTTTCAATTTTATTCAAAATTACAACTTTGTAACTTTTCTGTACTACACTATGAACTATCTTCTTCAGCAGAAATAAGGTAACACTCAATCCTTTTCTTCTGGTAGTTTGCATGATTTTTGCTTTATTGTGATATCCAGCATACAAGAGTGTGTTTAAGTTTCAAAGAAATCAACTTCCTTTATTGTTTGTTTGTATGCTAAATTGTTCTCATTCACTTTATCATGCTTTGATGCATTATTTCCCATGAATGATTCAGAGAATATTGTGAACAAAGTAATCCTATTTTTTATAACGCATACCAAATGTCTGATGAAAAGCCTCTAATCTAATTGTTGTAGTTATTATGTAATGTACTCAATTGGTACTTGTTGCATGATATTGATAAGGTCATTGTTGTTCATTTGGTTTCTCTAAAATCACATACATTTACATGAAATGGAAATGAATATTTCCTGTTAGGAATCTATGCTCTAGGATCATTGTAAACACCAATTGTTAGAAGCTTGACTTATGTTTTTCCATCAATATGATAATTGTTTGAGTGTTTTCAGATGGCCAGAACCAAGCAGGTTGCACCTAGTTCCCTAGCACCTACTTCCCCTCCAGCAGGAGGCTCATCCAGAAGGAACAAGGGGAAACGACCACGCATTGAGATCAAGCTATTATACCAAAATTCAGGGACAAATCAAGAAGTAAGCGATATGAGGATATCCAAAACTGGACGTTCATCCCTGAAAGAAAAGTAGATTTGACCCTTGGAGATTGTGACCTCTTTTTGCAGGTAATCAGGAGAAGGAACTGGTTGAACATCTGCTATCCAAGAGATAAGTATGACCCTGAAATTGTTAGAGAATTCTATTCTAATACATGACCTAAGGAGGGTGCAGGAAATTGAAGGACTTATGTGAAAGGCCATTAGCTTTCATATGGTAGGGATAAGATCAACACCTATCTAGGTAACATTATGGAATTAGGGTAAAGAGAGTCCTATGATTATGCTACTATGAGACAAAGGAATGAGTTCATTGCAACTCATGACATTGAAGTTGCAATATGCATACCAGGACACCATTTTTAGTTGGTCCAAGGAGAGAATCCATTGCGTATCCTGAGAAAGGATATGACCACTATTTCTCAAGTTTGGACATCCTTTTTGCTTGCTAATGTGGCCCCTAATGCATACGTCTCTGATCTAATTTTTAGCAGGTGTTATTTGTTGTACTGTATTCTGCAGGATGATATCTCTATTGATCTGGCCCAAATTATTTTTGATGAAATCCATAAGTTCGTGAGGGCTGATCAGAAGATATCCCAGGACGGAAACAAGGTAAAAGGGAGTCTAGGATTCACTGCTTTCATCACTGATTTTTGTGCAGGACATGGAATAGAGGTATAGGACCTCAAACCTATCAGGCCAACCATTGATAGTCGTTTCATTGAGTGCTATTGTAGTGTCCAGGCACAACCTACACCAGCTGCATCTCCACCACCTGACCCAGATGCACCTTTATCACCACCAGTAACAACAACAACAACAACAGCACCTACTCCTCCTATTCTAAATACAGAAATGGAAATGCTTTTTCAGGCTATTTTCCAGCTCAACCTGCAGCAAAATCATATCCTGGCACAACAAAGTGCCAATCACAAAGGTCTTATGTACTTACACCATGGCCTATATTACAGCATCCTTGTGGGCCAATTTAACCCTTGGATGGACCCTGCCCAGTTTACAGCCCATATTGCATGGCCTGGGGATAGTCCTATTTTACCAAGGAGGGGTGAGACTTCTCAGACCAAACCAGGACCCTCATCACAGGCACCTCTAGCCAGAGAACAGACACCAGAACCTGAGCAGAATACAGATACAGAAGAGGACACAGAGGGTGATAAGTGAGGGGTTGAATCATTGCTATTAACATTATTTCATGATTTTTATTTTGGTTTATTTTTTATTCTCTTTTAATACTTTTTAGCTTGCTGCAGATATTTTTTAAGGTATTTAGTTTTAAATTTTTAGACAAATTCATGTTTTAACTGATGATTTTTGCTTGATTGGTTTGATCTGTACATGCTTGAAATTTACCTGTTATGCTTAACTAAGAACTAACCGTAAGCAAGAAAGTAAAATGCATGCAAAGATTCATTAAGTTATAGCAACAATTTATAAGATAATAACATTGTTTTTGAAAAGGACAATTGGCTGAATTAAGAACCAGGAAATTGAAATAAATGAACTTTTGAAAAAAAAATTACATGCTTGAACCTCTTACTGTTAGAAAATTGGAGTATGGCCTTATAACCTTGTGAGGAGCGAGCAATCAAACAGTGAGAGCCTCATTAGTATCTGTTAAGTATGCATTGCCTAATTTTCTGGTTAACCTTTTTCTAAAGAGATAAGCAAGGAAAATGATCAAGGAATTTTTGTAAACACATAAAGCTAAGAGCCAAAAAGCTACCCTTAATAAAATATCCCATTCTTTGGTAGCCCATTTGAGCCTAAAATTTTATTTCATTAATCACCTTAACCTAAGCATGAAAAACTAATCCCTACCTTATCAGCATGCTTAATGCAAAAGAGCATAAAATACTTCTTTTCTAATAAGGGTGATGCAAGAAATGGAGGCTGAAAAAGAAATTTTAAATTAAGAAGAAAAATAGTAAGTTCTCCAAAAATCTTTGAACAAAAGGAGAGCTCGCAGAAATCAAGGAAGAAGACTTATAAATCATGAAACATTCATTAAGTACTTATGCTTTTCTTTTTGCATGAAAATTAAACTCCAAGAAAAACCAAGAATTCTTGTTAGTCCAGCCCTATTACAACCTTGCTAAAAGACCTTTTTGATCCTTGCTGCTCTTTTGATTATGGTTTGATTGGAAATGACTGGCAATGTTAACTAGGCAATTCCAATGATGAATGAGTGAAACAAAGACCTCGTGAGAGATAATGAGAAGCTCCTTGTTCTTGTAGTGTTAGGTTACTTACTTTGTGAAAAATTAAATTGTGCATCACATTTCAAATGAATGGGTATTAAGGATGCCATATGTCCAAAGAAATTGAATTGTAAATACTGTCTTAATTTTGTTCTTAGAATCTGAGCCTCATGACTACCTTCTGGTTTAAAACTTCATTCTTTTTGCATGAGGACAAGCAAAACTCTAGGTTGGGGAAAGTTTGATCAAGGTTAATCAAGCATTACATTCATGTGTTTATTTGAATTATTTTTGTAAGAAATTGAAGTGAATGGATTGATAAATAAAGAAATTTATCATGAAAATTAAAAATGAATGAAATTATTGAGAAGTGGAAAATTTTCTTAAAAACTCTTGAGAAGTGTAGGAATATCAAAAGTCAGAGAAAGGTCAACAAAGGCAACATCACACATCATGCTTAAGCAAAGCATTCCCTCGCTTAAGTATGATCGGGCTGGAACAAGACCCTCAGAAGCCATCACGCTTGAGCGTGATTAAAGAAGCTTGAACGCGAATGAAGGGACGCTTGAGCGCGAATGAAGGGAGCTTGAGCGCGTTAGGATGGAAGCACTCATGCTTAAGCGTGAATACAAAGAAGCTTTGAGCGAGGAAGTTACGCTCAAGTGAAAACAAGTCAATGAGCAAAATTTCTCTCACGCTTGGGCGTAACCAGGGGCACTTGAGTGTAACATCAAGGAAGCTTGAGCTTGAACCTTATGCTTAAGCGTATGAAATCCAAGAAGTATCAGGGGTCCTCCACGCTTGGGCGTGGCCATTTGAAGCTTAAAGCGCAGCCACGCTCATGCGAGAATACTCCACGCTTAAGCATGATCGAAGGAGAATGGGTCACTGAATTAATTATTTACCAATGGTGTAATCCCAACTCACCCACTCCTGCATGGGCTCTCAGCTAGTGGGGTTTCGCTTAAGCGTGAAAAGAAGAAGCTTAAGCGAGACTCCTCTCTAAATAGAGAATAGGAAGAAAACAGAAGGCATCTGGATGACATCATCTTGATCACTTGAATCATTCATCCACCATTCTTTCAGTTATTCTTTCTTGTACCATTTTCTTTCCTATATTTTTTCAGAGATTGATTATTGAAAATGTAAGCCATGAGTAGCTAACTTATTCATTGGGATTAGTTGTAATCCATTCAAACCCCACATAATGTTGTTGTAATTTTATGTATGGTAACAAGATTTGATAGTTTTTGTATTTCATTCTGTACTTAATGCTTGAAAGTATTTGATCACTATTTTCTTATCTATAGTTTTCTCAAGTGTATTGGAAAATAACTTTCGAAAGCAGATCATAATCAAATACTTGTTGTGAGTAGCTACCAGGGATGGTATCTATTGCAATAAACGTCTAAACAACCAGGCATTAATGCTAGAATGGTTTCAAGGTGACTAAGGGATCAGCAATTTGAAACCATTCTTATGAATTTTGTAGTCGAGGAATCGATGCAAATGACTTTGATTGTGACGTAAAAATTATCATTTCAAGTTACATACATGCAAAGTTTACATAGCTTATGAAAGGTGAGATAAGATGAAACCAATCCCAGTTTCCCATAATTGATTTTTATTAAACTTAATATTATTTCTTCTTTAGATTTATTACTCTTGTTTGATCATTTCCATTATCATCCTTTACAACAAATTAAAATGAATCTTTTATTGAATCAATTCATAGATTAAGGTTTTCCATACTAATACCTCCTTAGTGGAACGACATCCCTTTTTACTATAACTCTAGTGTTTAAACTTGGCACTAATCTTTCATTGAATCCATATTATACAAACTTGATTCTTTTCTTGAAACTTTATTCAAGTTTCCCTTTACTAAGTTTTGGTAACATCAAATAGTAAGCAAGTTTTGAAATCAAGTTTTGTATGAGAAAACACTTACCATGGTGATTGATAGTGACTTGAGATTTTGGCAAAGTGTATGCCTATGTCATATTGTGAAAACCATGTATGTTTTACCACTATTGATGAGATATGATGATTGATGATAAGAATTGAATGATGTGGTTGTATGACACACCCATGAGTGATGATGAAAATATTGAGACAATGATTAAATGCAATTGTGTTTGTTGCCAATTAGTGAATTAGAAATGATGTTGAAAAATTTAGATGATTAAAAAGATCGTGAATATCACACTAAAGCTTGAAACAATGGTAACATAATTGAAGTTGAAATCCACTAAGAATTATAGGTTGAAAATGTATATGTTGGTGTTATACATTGGAAGTATGCTTGTTGATATGCCTTCTTGATTTCCATGTATGGATTGAAATTGATAAGACTCCTTGGCCATTATGTTGTGAACAATATGAATTGATGCCTTAGAGCTTATGTGACAAGTTGTATACCTTAGAGGGCACTATAATTGGTTGCGTGCCACTATTTGTAATGTTAAATGTAAAATATACCACTAAGTGAGAGAATGAAGAATCCTTGCAAGGTTAAGGCTATCATCTGTATTGTTGCATTCATGGCATGCATGACATAGCATTTTATATGTGGTTGTGATCACAATAAAGGTCTTGTAGGACTATGAAAGGGAGTACCCTTGCATGGGGGAAACCAATATGTGAATAAATGAATGTGGTTGTAATCACAAGTGTATTGAAATGATAAAGGCCTTGTGGGACTATGAAGAGGAGTACCCTTGCATGGGGGAAACTAAAATATGGATGATTATATATGGTTGCAATCACAAGTGTAATGACATGATAAAGGTCTTGCGGGACTATGAGAAAGAAGACCCTTGCGGGGGGACTTGTATTTGAATGCTCCTTAGTGGTTACGATCACTTGACAAGTAGAGATGATACAGATCTTGTGGGATCTTATGAAAAGCACCCTTGTGGGGGATAAAGGCTTAAGCAACTATGCATGGTTGCAAATATTTGAGAAACCATGTGCGCATGGGTTATGAGAAAATGTTTTGAATTGTATCCATTGCATATGCATTATACAGTATGACATATGCATTAGCCATAGGGGCATGACATTTGAGTTACTGGTGGCCAAGAAAAATGACAACCTCTTGAGAGTGGAAATTAATTAAAGATGTAAAAACATGATGACGATAATTATGATAGCCCATGATGTTGAAGGCCAATGTAAATGTGTATGTGCTTGCTATTATGTTGTAAACAATGAAACTTGTATGCCTATGGTGATGTCTTGATGAAGACTTGGTGATAAATTGATGATTATATTGCAAAGCACACATGTTGTTTATATGCATGTACACATGATCACAATGTATTCACATTTGTCACTTAGAATGTATAACTCACTCTCCCATGTTGTCTCCTTTTAGCATTGTGATGCAGGATTGACAAAGGATGAGATTGTGTTTTGAATTAAAGCTTTGGGGAAGGTAAATAGTTGTAAAGGAATGCCTTGGCCGACAATATTGATAATTTGTGATTTTGTGGTTATGATGTGAGTGGTAATGTAAATGAACGATTGTAGTTCATTGTTTTGTAAATCATTGTACTCCATTCCTTCGACAAGGTGTATTTGTATCCAACACTATATGATGTTTTGGACTAATAATGTTTGTACATCCCTTTTTGGAAATGTTGTATATGGCATTGTTTTGTATAGTCATACTTTAGTTAATGTCTTATGAGTATGATGATGATTGGATATTGATGACTTGACATCCTAGAACGGTAATTGATACACTAGGATCATTTAACATGAGCTTATGATCATTTTGTATCACCAAGTAATGTATAATGATGTTTGACATTGAATTTGTTAGCCATTTTTAATGGCATTGATGCTTTTGTTGATGAAAATCCATGGATGGATGAATTATTGAAGTATGAGATTATGATTGTAATGCTCATGCATAATTTAAAAAGTATAACTGATGATGTAATGATGCTTGGGATTGGTATAATAAGGGCTTAGTGGATTGATGTTATGTCCCTTTATGTCGTGTGCTATAATATGATTGATTCTTCATGGTTTCATGCATAAAAAGGTCTAGGAATTTCTTGATCTAAGGTCTCAAGGCATAGCATGACTTAACCCATTTTATAAATCGATTCATAAGTCATCTTGAATTAATTCACAGGCTATCGGTTCTAGAAAGGAAAAACTCCTCATGCATGAATCGATTCATGACTTAATTTTAATCAATTCATAGCCTACTGGTTTTAACGGAGGTGATTTCCAGGTTCATGAATCGATTTATATAGCTCCTTGAATTGATTCCCAGCTTACTGCCTAGTTAAACTTGCTTCCCCAATCGCATGAATCGATTCACAAGGGTCTTTGAATCGATTCGTAGGCTTCTATTTTGCTGTCTTGGACTTTTTTATGTATGAATCGATTCATGGCTTTACTTGAATCAATTCATAGTTTGTTGTTTGTCAATCTTCCATAAGATTTTGATGCTTGCTTGATGTGTGTTGGGTCATGGCTTATTTCTTTACTTCTCATGCATATTTTCTTGGATTTTCTTCAAGTATCATTGGCACTTGGTTTGCTTTGAGTTGTTGCATTGTTGATGATGATATTTGTCATGTTCCTCTTATAACTTGATGCTTGAATTTTTTTCATATGCTTGTCATTATCAAAACCTGTTTCATCATACAAACACAATGGAAATAGCAAGTTCCACGACCAGTGATTTTTCCTACTTCCAGTGGATTTCTCCAGTGTTGGATTTTTCATACTTTTATGTCTTTTTAGGTTATGTTTCGCACTTCCCTTGCTTCATGAAATATTTGTATCAATGATTGTACATGTTTTTATCAAGTCTTGGCAAATTACCTTGTATTTTCTTGGATTATTTCTTATATCCACTCTTGATCTTGGATTAACTTACATGTTTCATAAACACTTGTATAACAACCACGTGACTGATTGTCCTAAGTAGACATTTATATAAATTACATACCTTCTCATATCTTCATATATGAAATAGGTCTTTAAAAAGGTCTAGGGTTAATTATTGAAGTTTTTTAATATCTAATTATTCCTTTCCTGCCAGACTTTGTACTTGAGAGGGACCAAATGATCTAAATACAACAATTCTAAAGGTCTGTATATAGAAACAACATCTTTATTTTTAAAAGAGGTTGTGTGTTGTTTTCCACTTTGGCATGCTTCACATGGAAGGGAACTGTTAAAGGAAATTTTTGGCAATCCTTTGACTAGATCCTTTCTGTAAAGCTTTGAAATAAGTTTAAGACTTACATGTCTAAGCTTTTTGTGTCAAATCCATCTTTCTTTAAAGTTTGAAAATAGACATTTTACATTTTGATCATTTAGTTCATTCAAGTCTACCTTATAGAGGTTATTGTGTCTATTAGCAGTGAAAAGTATGGTTCCATCATGATTGATGATTGTACACTTATTTTTGTCAAATGAAACTTGATACCCACTGTTACAAAATTGATTGATGCTCAGTAGGTTATGTTTCAGACCTTCAACAAGAAATACATTTACAATAACAGGTGAGGGAAATTTACCCACTTTACCAGACCCAATGATTCTTCTAGTCTGGTTCCCTCTAAACGTGATAGATCCTCCTTTAAATTTCTCCTGGTCTAGGAATATAGACCTTTTTATTGTCATATGATGCGAGCATCCATTGTCCAGATACCATTGTAGGGTTTTTGTTCTTGATTTTAAACATATCTGCAAAAGGAATTATTAATGATTTTGGTACCCATATTCCTTTGGATCCTAGATTATTAGTGAATTTTTCATTCCTCCGCTTTCTTTTCCTGTATTCATTTATAGAATGACCATGATTTTTACAATAATTGCATTTAATAATTTTTCATTTTTCTGGAATGAATGTAGGAACTAAAGGATGCTTAAAAACTTTTGGTTTTAAAACATTTTTCTTGTTCATAAAACCTAGACCAAGTTCTTTTTGATTTCCCTTAGATCTTCCTAGTAAAGCATTCAAGTTTTTAGTGCTAGTAACAAACTTACTTAGATCAGAGGTAAGAAAGTTGACAAGATTTTTTAGTCTAACAATTTCTTTTTCTTGAAAGTTACAGTGGTTTTGAGATTTTTAAAAATCGTTTTTCAAAGAAGTATATTCTTTTCTAATTTCATTTAACTCATCAAGATTTAATTCTTTTTCTTCTAAAGTATTTGTGCTGTGTTTTTCTTCTTTTAACAACAAGATTTGATTTTCAAAATTAGTGATCATATCAACTGCTTTAATTTTAGTTTTTTGAAATTCTTTAATAGTTTAGAGAAATTATTAAATAACAAGTCATAGTTTTGTTTGAGTTCTGAGTAACTTACTTCTTTAGAGTTTGAGTCACTGAGGCTAGCGTCTGAGTCTGTTTCTTTGCTCATCATGAGACAAATTTAAGCTGACTTACTTTCTTCATCAGACTCTTCTAAGCTAGATGATCCTTCATCATCGCAAGTAATCAGACCTTTTTGTTTCTTTGGAAACTTCCTTCTTTCCCTTTTGTCCCTTCTATCTTTGTTTAGAAGAGGACATTCTACTTTTATGTGTCCTGGCTTTCTGCAATTGAAACATTCTAAGGCAGATTTGTCAGTTTTAAACTTAAATTGACTTTTACCTTTGTGTCTTTCTTTTGGAAAGTTTCCAGTCTGAACTTCTTCTTCCTTAGTAGCTTATGAAACCTTTTGGTTACAAGAGCCAATTCTTCATCAGTGTCATCGTCTGATTCACCCGAGTTTGGTTTAGAACTAGACGACTCTTCTGTTTTCAGACCCTTGCCTTTTCTTATTTCGTCAGATTTCAGGGCAATGCTCTTAGTGAAAGCAGATTTGTTGGCTTCTTTTTGCTTCAGCTTTAGCTCATGAACCCTAAGAACTCCAAGCAACTCGTCCAGAGAAAAGGTGCTCAGATCCTTAGCTTCTTCTCGAGTAGAGCATTTTGCATCAAATCTTTCAGGCAAGCATCCGAGAAGCTTGACATTTATATCTTCTATGGAGAGAGTAGTTCTAAGATTTTTTAAGCCATTTAGAAGTGTTTGGAATCTTCCAAACATTTGATCTACTGACTCATGTTCCTATATTTTGAAGTTGTCATTTTGTTTAGTTAATAATATCTTCTTTGATCTTTTGACATTTGAAGTTCCTTCGTAATTACGTTGCAAAGCATCCCAGACTTCTTTCGTTGTTTTATAGCTGAATACCTTGTTGTATTCAGACTTACTAAGAGCGCATGTGAGAAGAAATCTGGCTTTGGTATTGATCTCTATTTTTTGATTTCATCATAGCTCCATTCACTTTCAACTTTAGGTTGTCCTTCACCATTGACAGGAGAGCCATAATCACCGTTGATGATGACTGCCCAAAGATTATATTGAGTGGATTTTATGAACATTTCCATCCTGTCCTTCTAGTATAGATAATCTTCCCCAAAGAAAGTTGGGGGTCTGTTGATGGAAGATCCTTCTGTGATCAATTGATTATTTTGTGAAGTTTCCATAGATCTTGATCCTTTTCACTCGAGGGAGTGATCAACCCAAAGGACAAGCTATAATACCAATTGATGGTTCAGAGTCAGAATTAGAAGGGGGTTGAATAAGTCTTAGACTCTATTTGAGTAAATTCCAAGTCAAAAACAAATACAGGTAATCAAATGATAAAGATAAGGAGAGAATAAACACACAGAGTTTATACTGGTTCACTTCCAACACAGAAGCTACGTCCAGTCCCTTCCAACTTGAAGGATTTCCACTATTGTAAAATTTCCTTTACAATATCAACACCAGACTCATGCTCCAAGTATTCTTTCAACAAGCTACTTCGGGCTCAACCCAAGTATTCTTTCAACAAGCCATTCCTAGCTTAACCGAGGTATTCTTTCGAAAGCCTCTTTAGGCTAAAGTGTTTCCCAACACACAAACTAGTCCTAGTAACTCACCAGACTTATACAAATAGTAAGAATGAAAAATTTCTAGGAACTTAGTGTACAAAAATGATAGACACATTTTGAGATCGAACACTAAGTATCTTTGACACAAGACCTGAGTCTACTGGAAGTAGAGCTAGAGAGTAGTTAAGGTCTTGGTCTTTTTACAAGAAATTGAACTAAGATTGAATGATGACTTGATGATGTCTTGAATGTTCAAACTTCCTTGATATGTATAGTGACTTGAAAGATATAACTGTTATTACTTCTTAAAAGAAGATATAGATGTTGGAAATCCTTTGAAGGTGTTTCGCCATAGGCTTCTTGAGATCAGATCTTAAGTTGATTTTTGGCTTAAGAGAGGTCTGAGTTATATTTTAGTATTTTCTCTAGAATAGTTTCTCATGCATTTCCATGCACAAAACCTTTCGTGAACTTATCCTTGATTAAGCGAGAAGTTTCTTTCAGAGATGTCTTGATGAGTTTTCTGACTTGCGATCAGAGTTTGCAGAAGTAGGTACGCTGACAGTTGCTGCTCATGTTGATTTTGTTCTTTTTGTTCTTTAATGATAAGCACGCAAATATGGTATGATCATTTCTCCCGAAGCATCACCGAAATAGATTTTTCAAATGTTGACAAGGAATTCTTTATTCAAGATGCTCCTATCAGACTTTTGTTGTTCTACTAAACTTTTAGAACATACGCTCCCCCTTTGTTTTTACAACTTGATCTTCATATTCTGAAATTACTTTTACACTAAACGAGAATGATATGAACTGTTCAGACTTTATTCTTTTAGCAAAAATACTTGATGAGTGGTATAAATAAATTCAGGGATTATAAAATCTAGGGTCTGGTCCACAGGACTTGAAACTTATATTTTTGACCAAAATTTTTCTCAATAAGCTGGTTCTGATTAATCAGGATTTGTTCTTTGCTTTTCTTGTTTAGGTTCTTGTTGTAGAATTCTTGCATCATTAGATTCTAGATTTGCCGGTTCCTGTTAGTCTTTTAAAAATCATCAAATCTTACATGCATTGATTCCTCAATAGTCTGAGTTCTAGAGTTGAAGATTCTATAAGATTTTTATGTGGTTAAGTAACCCATGAATATTCTTTTGTCACATTTAGAGTCAAATTTTCCAAGATGATCCCCAGTGTTAAGAATATAGTAGGTGCATCCAAATGGATGAAAATATGAGATGTTAAGTTTCCTTTTTTTCTACAGTTCATAAGGAGTCTTATTCAATATAGGTCTGGTGAGAATTCTATTTTGAATATAACAGGAAGTGATCATAGCCTTTGCCCAGAAATATTTTGGAAGATAGTTTTCATAAAGCATTGTTATGGCCATTTCTTGTAGAGATCTATTTTTCCTTTCCATAACACCATTTTGTTGAGGTGTTCTTGGAAAAGAAAAATTGTGAGTTATGCCAGAATCATTGTAGAACTTTTCAAAAATTCATTTTCAAATTCTCTTCCATGATCACTTCTTATTGTACCAATACAAAAACCTTTCTCATTCTGGATTTTCTTATAGAAAATCTTAAATACCTTTACAGACTCATCCTTGTGAGTTAGGAAGTATACCCATATCATTCTTGTGTAATTATTAACAATTACAAATCCATACTTCTTCTCTGCTAGACTTTGTACTTGAGATGGACTAAATAAGTCTACATGTAACAGTTCTAGGGGTTTGGCAGTGGAAACAACATTCTTGCTTTCAAATAAGGTTTTGTGTTATTTTCCTCTTTGGCATGCTTCACAAGGTAGAGAGCTGTTGAAGGAAATTTTTGGCAATCCTTTCTGTTAAGTTTTAAAATATGTTTTAAACTTATATGCTCAAGCCTTTTATGCCAAACCCATCTCTCTTCGGAGTTTGAAAACAAACATGTTACATTTTGATCATTCAGTTCATTCAAGTCAACATTGTATAAGTTGTGATGTCTGATGGCATTAAAGAGTGTGGTTCCATCATGGTTTATGATAGTACACTTATCTTTGTCAAAAGAGACCTTATAGTCATTGTCACAAAATTAATTAATGTTTAGTAGATTGTGTCTCAGACCTTCAACAAGAAATACATTTTCAATAATACGTGAAGGATTTTTACCCACTCTACCAGACCCAATGATTTTTCCAGTCTGGTTTCCTCCAAAGGTGATAGTTCCACCTTTAAACTGCTCTAGGTCTAGGAACATAGACATTCTTTCTGTCATATAATATAAGCATCCACTATCCAAATACTAGTGTAGAGGTTTTGTCTTTATTTTCAAGTACATCTATAATTGGAATAATTAATGACTTTGGTACCCATATATTTTTGGGTCATGCATTGTTAGCAATTCTTTCATTTCTCTTGTTTCCTTTTTCTACAATCATTAATCAAATGACCATGTTTTTTGTAGTAATTACATTTGACATGTTTTTTAATTTTTGAAACGAATGTAAAAGGTGAAGGATTCTTGAAATCATTTTCTTCTATATATCCTAGACCTGGCCTTTTATGGTTACCATGGGATTTTCCCAAAAGTATGTTCAACCTTTTAGTTTTGTTTACAAACTTACTCAGGTCTGAGGTAAGAAAGTCAATTTTCTTTGGCAACTTAATGATTTCTTCACTTTGAGAGTTGTAACAAACTTTGGAACTTTCAAAATTTATTTTCAAAATAATGTTTTCTTTTGATTTTGCTTAACTCTTTAAATGCATCTTTTCATTCTCTTCCATTTCTTTCAAAGAGCTTTTGTCAAGATTTTCTTCCTTCAATTTTGAAATTTGATTTTCAAAATCAGTGACCTTTTATATAGAAGAGGACACTCTACTTTCATATGTCCCGGTTTCCTATAGTTGAAACATTCTAGAATAGGTTTGTTAGTTTTAAACTTGAATTGATTTTTACCTTTATGGTCTCTCTTTTGAAATTTGTCAGGTCTGAACTTCTTCTTTAATAGCCTGTGAAATCTCTTGGTTACAAGGGCCAATTCTTCATCTCCATCAGCTTCTGATTCATCAAAGTCTAGGTCAAAACTTGTGCACTCTTCAGCCTTTAATGCCTTAGTTTTTCTTCCTGATTCATCTTATTTTAAGGCAATGCTCTTAGAGGAGGAAGGTTTGCTGACTTCTTTCTACTTTAGCTTCAACTCATGCACTCTGAGTACTCCAAGCGATTCATCTAAAGAGAATGTACCCAGGTATTTAGCTTCTTCTAGAGCTGAACATTTTGCATCAAACCTTTCTGGCAAGCTTCCAAGAAGCTTCACATTGATGTCTTATAAAAGGGAGTAGTTCCAAGAGCTTTGAGCTCATTTAACAGAGTTTAGAATCTTCCAAACATTTGATCCACATTCTGGTGTTCCTCTATCTTAAAAGTATTATACTATTTGGTTAACAATATTTTCTTGGATCTTTCAACATTAGAGGTACCTTCATAATTGTGTTGAAGAGCATCCCAGACTTCTTTAGCTGTTTTGTAACTAAATACTTTATTGTATTCTGATTTGCTGAAAGCACAAGTAAGCAAGAATCTGGCCTTGGCATTTATCTTTATCTTTTTGATTTCCACAGTACTTCATGTTGGAAATATGCACTAAAAGCCTATATAGGACGTATCATTTTGAATAAGTCATTTTTTGTTAAATAGTTTAACAACCTTTATTTATCCTTGGAGTAATTGGATTATCCAACCATTTGTTATTGGACTTATCTAGGTAACTTTAATCAGATTAAAGAACCTAGAAGCGTTAATATTAAGTTTAAACGCCTTCTAATAAGTAATACTCGTCGAGACTAATGTCAATAAATAGTGGGCCTACCAAAATAGGGTGCTATTATTTATACTAGTAAGGCGCGATGGGATAATTGTAATATCCAAATTGTTTTTATTAGGCCTAAACTTAACTAAGTTTTTCAATTGGATTGAAAATAACTTAGAGACGTAAGGATTGAGCTTAAATTCATAAGATGAATAAAGGTAAAGAGTTACCCACTCAATCCTCCAAGAGTTGCATGAGATGCAATTGGAAATGTGTTTCCTACCTAAATAACCAAGGGTTGGACGATCAGCCAAAGCTGACTCAACACTAGGCCAAATATGGATCTTGGCCCACTAGAAAAATCTTCCAACGGGATTTTTTATGATTCAGTAAGGGTATTTGTTTTGAATCAAAATAGTGGGAGACAACATATTTATTTAATGACTAAAATTTAAATATGTTTTGAATAAAAGTGATAGATTTGCATGTAATTTGTTTTAGAATAACCATGACAAACCAAATATTATTTTGTTGCAATCTATCCTTTGGAAGGACACTTTATCTGGAAAAATGCCTAGATAGGTATCGAGACTTGAGAATTATCTTTAATAAAGAGGAAGTGACAGTGTGTCATGTTTGGCTTATATCTGATCTATGGTTAGGTCTTGAGTACCCTGTAGAGTCTGCATAAACTCTGAGCTGTAAAAGGTAATATGAATATATGGGAGATATACGATATGATCGTATGTAGACTCTATTAAGGCCGAGTTGGTCTAGAAGTCTAAAAGATAATCAAAAAAGGAAATTGTTTCCAATTTTAGCCAAATAAGACATTAAAATAATTTGTCTAAATAACTTGAAGGAGTTCAAAAGAAAGGGAAGTAAGACTTCCACTACAAGTCATGTTAGAAGTCAAGTTATTTTATTTTCACTAACGTTAGTATCAGATACTAGTAATAGATCTCACATTTTGAAAGATCAAGGAAGTAGATCACTTGCTAAGGGTGCAGAAATCTATGTAAAATTGAGCAAAAGTTGCTACAATAAAGATAAGATCTTTACCTATTGGGCTAGTTAGTGAACTAGACATTGTGCATATTGTTTCTTGTTGGACAAGAAATTTTTTTTATATAAAATAACTTTATTTCTTCAAAAGGATGTTGATGCACAATTAAGTAATGGATTTCACATCCTAAATCTCAAAACACCCATCTATAACATAACTGTCAAAGTAGGTTAAAATAAGTGATTTTGAACCTTACTTACATGGTATTGTCTCCTAAGGCAAATGAATAAGAAACACATTTCTAAATACCATTAATATGGTTATATGGACTCTTTTGATTTTAGAATCAATTAAGACATGTAAATCTTATTTATTGAAGAGATAATTAAGACCTCATTCATTGAAAAGATGAGTAATCTATTATTTAATACATGATGATGTATATGGGCCTATTGGAACAATAACTATATATGTTTTTCAATACTTCAACATACTAATTGAAAAGTTAATGAGTATGAATTTATGTAACTTAAGTTAGAAAGTCTTTGAAAAGTTCAAAGAATTCATAATGAAGTGAAAACCAAATTGGCAAGACAATTAAAGTTCTTGATTAGATCAAGATAGCAAATAATTTGAGCTACAAGTTTGATAACTATCTAATAGAGTGAGAGATTACCTCTTAACCAATTCCTTATGGAATGCCATAATAGCATCTCATGGAATGACATAATAGCATCTCTACTAATTGAAAAGGCTTGTTGCTTAGAATGTTGTATTCTTGAATAAGAGTACATCTCTTAAAGAATCAGTGGGAGTATAGTAGAACTTGAAGAAATTCAAGTATCACAAAGCATTCAAAAGTCAAGGATGGACTTGGAGCAAAAATCACAAAATGTTATGACATCATTAGCTCCGGTAACACAAGACTTACGTAAGATCAAATAGGATATGTAACCAAATCTGAAAGATATAGATATCTTATAAATGAGGAAGGAGGCATATTGCTAATTGATCAAGTTTCTTATGAAGAGGCCAATGCAAGTTTAGATTCTATGACATGGCATAAGACCATGGGATTTGAAATGGGCTACATGTATATTAACAAGGTACAAACCTTGGTTGACACACCTAAAAGGTAAAACCTATAGGATGCAAGTGGGTTTTCAAAAGGAAAACTAAACATGGATGGTAATAAAAGTACCTTTAAAAGCAAGATTGACAAAATTTAATTAGCTTAAAAACCATTTAGATCCTGCTTGTTGTAGCAGTATACCACCATTATGAGATATGATAGATAGATGTCAAGATGGAAATCATCTTGAGGATGTGTATGTGACACAACCTAAAGGCCTTTTATGCCTAAAACATCTAGGAAGGTATGTGAACTACAAATGTTCTATTTATGGACTAAAGTAAGCTTTTAGAAGCTAGAATCTTCATTAATGAATGAAGATAAATCTTGACTATAAAAAGGTTAGTGACTACACAATTATAGTTTTAGTATTACATGTAGAAGACATGCTTCTTCTAGAGCTAATAATATTCTCATTCTATAGTCAAGAGTATCCTTAAACACTTAAGAAGGACTAAGGATTTGATCTTGATAAATAGAAGATGAGCTCGTTGTAAAGGTTACATTGATGCCAATCTTTTGATTAATTTGAAAGACTTAAGATTGCAATCAAAATATATGTGTTGTCAAGATGGTTCCGATATATGCTTGAAAGGTTCAAAGCAAGAAACAATCGTTGGTTCTACTAACAAATCTAGCATTTTGCTATGTTAAATTACAAAAGAAGTCAATTTACATTTAATCATTCCAAATGTTTTGTACCCTATGAGTTTCCACTGTGATGACAATGGAACCATAGAACAATATAAGGAAGTGGATTAATCCAAGCATATACTTAAATAGTTCCATCTTTGGAAGATATGAAAATATGCAATGTGCATACCAACAAAATTATTGGGAAGCCACTAGTAAAACTGCTTACGTAGTAAAAGCATAAGGTCACTGTAGACGTCATTGGGCATTAACCATATCGGCTCTAAGTGCAAGTGGGAGATTGTTGGAAATATGCACTAAAAGCCTATATAGGATGCATCATTTTGAATAAGTCATTTTTTTGTTAAATAGTTTAACAACCTTTATTTATCCTTGGAGTAATAGGTCATATGAGAGTTATTCTTAAAATGTCCCTAGTCAAGTATTTATGTGGGGACATGTAAATACATTAAGACTAGTGTGTGAGTGTACTGATGATCTGATCTCACAGATCATGGATATAAATGATATCAAGGCTTCACACGGTACACATTAAGAGTAATGATGTACTGGACAGACCCACCATGAGAACGTTGCATGGATCGTTACATGAATGTCATAAACGATTCTCAATGAGATAATGGTATATGTAGTCCTTTGACCTGAAGTCACTATGATTCCTACATAAGAAGTTTGTTATTTTAATACAATCAAACATCTTCTGTAACAAGAGGACTATAAAGGTTGTGGTTAGGCAATGAATAAATTATGCATAGGGATGTGAGTGATGTAAATGAGATTTGTCTCTCCTATGTGACAGGAGTGATATCTATAGGCCACTTGATGGAGTGAGACTAAGGAAATGCATGGCCATGCTAGAAAGAATAAATATTGGATACTTATTCAGATAAAGTCTACTTCGGTATCAAGTAAAATAAATTGGACTGTATAAGGATGGCGCGACCATGCCTTGGGCCCAATTAGGATATCGTGACAAAAGGAACGAACATATAAAATAATTATCACTTATAGGTTATGTTGATAATAAATAATATTTAGACATAATGATGCATTGATAGATGCCGCTCTTATTTTATATTAATAATAAAATAGTTTATTATTAATATAACCGAGTATTTTACCTATAGGGTCACACACATAGAGTAAGCCTATCAAAAAATAGCTTTTTATTTTAGTTGGACTAAAATAAAACTATTGGGCCTAACTCATTTAGAATGAGTAGGGAGCCCACTCTTTAGAGAGCAAATTAGGTCAAACCTAAGCCTATAAATAAAGCATAAGATGCTCATAGGTGGCTACCCAAAAAAGAGACAAAAATATGCAAAAGTTGTAAAAGCTACACGCCGTCAAACTAGCATTTGGAAGGTGTAGCATTTTTTGTGGGAGTACTTGTGTGGACTCCTAAAGGACGAGGCTACGATTACTTTGATATTCTTCAAGAGGTAATCCTAAAACGCAATTTTTTTGTGTGTTTGTCTTGTGCTTTGAAACACAGCGTTTTGCAAATCCTATGGAAATCCTTGTATTTCCATTGCTCATACACTAAGGATTCCCTAACACTTCATTCATCTTTTGTTTTAGGCTTTCCATCCTTATCAACAGGAGTCTCATAATCACCATTTACAATGACTGTCATAGACTGTATTAGGTGGATTTTATGAATATTTCCATTCTATCTTTCCAGTATAGGTAGTCATCTCCAAAGAAGGCAGGTGGCCTATTAATTGAAGATCCTTCTGTAACCATTCGATTACTTTGAGAGATTGCCATAAATCCTTATCCCTTTCACTCGAGGGAGTAATCAACCCAAAGGACAAACTCTGATACCAATTGATGGTTCAGAGTCTGACTTAGAAGGGGGTTTAAATAAGTCAGGGACTCTTTTTGTGGAATAATGAACCAATAAAAACAAATAACTAATCTTTGTAGAGCATAATTTTAAAGAGCAAGAGAAGGAAAGCAACACAGAATTTATACTGGTTCACTTCCAACACAAAAGCTACATCCAGTCCCTTCTAACTTGAAGGATTTCGACTATTAGAAATTCTCCTTTACAATAACAGCAGCAGACCTGTGCCACAAGAATTCTTGACTCTAGCCACTCCTGGCTTAAACCCAAGTATTAATTCAACAAGCCATTCCTATCTCAACCCAAGTATTCTTCCTAAAGCCTCTTCAGGCCACAAAGTGTTTTCCACACTCACAAAGGCTGGCAACACACCAGACTTTGTAGATTATTTGTAAGAAATGGAAAGTAACTCACAGAACTTAGTGTATGGGAGATATAAAATTAAGTGATTATACACTAAGTTACAAATGATACGAGACCAAGGTCTGCTAAAGGTAGAACGCGTAAGAAATGTCTTTGTCTAAAAGGAATGATTGAATGAATTATAGACAAGAATGATTTAACTTAAGAGATTTCTCAATAACTTCTTGCACATTGTAATTCAATCTTATTTAGTATTAATAGGTGCTGGAATATGACCATTGCTGATCCTTGAAAGGAGATATTGACGTTGGAAATCCTGTGAAGGTATTTTCCTTGAGCTTTAGTTACCAGACCTTTGATAATCAGAGAGGAGTTCAAGAGTCTGGTAGCAGGCTTCTTTTATTTTTGCATAAAATAAGCTCCTTATGCATTCTTCAGCAAATAAGGATATTTTGTTTGCTTATTTGATCAAGCATAAGAGCAGAAGTCAATGCTGAATGTTTTCTAAAATAATCTGACACTCCTGCTGATATGCTTCAACTTTTTTTGTACTTGTACAAAATTAGGTATGCTGACTTTGGCTACTGAGCTTTGTTTGTCTCTTGTCCTTTTTGATGATAAGCATGCATATTTGATAAGAGCATAGAGCCCAATGTAATATGCAAATGGAATTAAGAACATTACAATTGAATCCTTAGAGGCAACATTTTTCTTCTGATACTCTATAAGTCTGATTGGGTAAATGTTTTGTTTCATAAACATTGTTCTTGTTTTATCCTTCATCTCAAAGTTTATGAAAACTCGACAGGTACTATTTGCTAAATGTTTTGTTTTTAATTAAGTCTTTAAGAAAACTCAGATAGTTTTCTAAATAGTTTTCTTTGCAAAAAGAATTTGTCGTTGTCGTCGTTGTTATTATTAGTATTCTTATTATTATTATTATTGAAGAATTTCATTGTATAATTGAGTTTCATAGTAGCCTCTTGTGTGATCAATTCACAAGTTATGCTTTTGTTAGTTTTGTTGATAACCTTCTAATCATGTATTTTATTTTTCTTCTCTTTTGCCTGGTTTTAGTTTGTGTCTAATTTGATATAGGTGAATATTGTTGTTGTTGTTAATATCTGAGTTTTGGGGTCCCTTGAAAATACCAGCTACCAGCTTATGATGATGATGATGATCATAATAATAATAAGAATAATAATTCAAGAGATAAAAAGAAACAACATATATCATCATGCACAAAGCCCACTTCCTTTCTATCTTGTTTACCACTATAAATTCTCTTTCTATATATAAAGCTTTAAGAGAAATGTTGTCCAAGCAATGTGGGACTAGAAACTTTTGAAATAAGCAAAATTTCCAACATTATGAACAATGGTTTAATGCTTTCTGCTCAAGTTTTTTTGTTTCAAACTACTTTTTTGTTAATCATGGTTAACTAACACCTTTCTTTTAAAATCAAATTTCTACTAAAAAAAATTAGTTGTTGTACATGAAAAGTTTGGAACAATTTCTAGATATACCATTCAATTTATAAACTTATACCAAAGCATGAAATTGAGAAAATTTTACTTTCTTGATTATCCAAACTTCAAATTTATGCACTACAAGTGGTCAAGTGGAGCTGCTAGTGTGGCTGTCTGTTACTTTGCTACTTGATTATGTATATAAATTGTCATTATTGGGAAACATGGAAAACTATTTTCTTATACAAACTCTCGTCTGCACTTGACATTCTTAAAGATCTTATGTTATTGATGCTTACCAATTATTGCTATTTCAATCGTCATGATTTTCTTTAATGAGGTGGATATGTTGCAGATTTGAAGGTAAGAAACAATTGATGGATGAATATTCCAGTAAACAAGGCATGGATGGGGTGGTAGTCCATAGAAAGGGCACGAGCCATGTGTTTAGAGAAACTGCTAAGTCTAGAGAACAAAATGGTCAAATTTGTAGCCAATTGGGTGGCACTAGTGGAGCCAATCTTCCTAAAGTTGCTCAAGTCAGGTCTTCTGAAAAAGGTAAATCTTTGAGGCCTCCATTCAAGTCCTCTTCAAGTGGAAAAGAATCAATTGGAAGTTCCTCTAGAATTACTAGTAACCCTGGGAAACAGCTTATAGAACCTCAGAAAATATTATCTGCGCAGTTTGAGACAGATTCATCTGAAACTAGTAGTGTACAGCATGAACCAGAAATTTCAGAGCTTATCTCCCCACCAGATGAAATTCGGAGAGAGGTTCAAGCTGAAGGTGAAAGCAGAGATTCTAGTAGTGTGACATTGATGGAAGTAGGTAGCACTAGTGTAGTATCCAATAGGTCTCAAAGGAATTTTAGTCGAAGACCTGGATTACATGGACAAGAAATTAAAAGCACTGATCCAATGAGACGTGCTAGTCCCAGCAGATATGGGTTGAGAAACTTCAGATGCAACTCTATATCTGATGTTGTTCGAGCTGGTTGTTCATCATCAGATTCAACCCTTAATAGAAGGAAGGATATGATAAAGAAGCGAAACTGTGAAGGGGAAAGTAGTTCCACTGTTAGGGGGAAGAAGATGCCTGGATTTTCTCTGGAAGGAAGGAATTCTGGCTCTAGAAATGGAATATCTATATCTGATTCTAGAAGATCTAGAAATATTCCTTCTCATAGGGATATCAGTATAGCATCAGTTAGAACTCATAGATCGATTTGTGGTCATGCCAGGGGAAGGTATTCTAGCCAAGGAAATGATAATCCCGTGGCAACCAGTGAGTCCCCGATCATGATGACTCTTTCGCCTCATTCTGGTGATCTTAATGCTCCTGGTATATCATATCATGCTTCTATAGAGACTCCTTTAAGTCCCTCAAGCTCTTGTGGTAGACCAGGCACCAGAAGTGAGCACTTGCGTGGAGTCATGCCTGTGTCTCCTGCAGAATATGACATCACTCATTCTCTAATAAACCAGGATAGCTTTCGACACTACAATATGGACAGTATTGCAGGGGTAATTTTTCATGTAAACATGGGAGCACATATTGAATATCTCGGTCTTTGTTGGGAGAGCTTATAATTAATGTAGTATTTATAATTGTATGTAGGTATTATTGGCACTTGAGAGGATTGAACAAGATGAAGAGCTAACTCATGAGGTAATTCTTGAGTTGATTAAAAGACAACTCAACCACAACGTAGTTGTCTGGTTACTTGACACCTCAATTTTTTTTGGTCTTTGCAGCAAATTATTTTATTAGAGATCAACTTGCTCCTTAGTGGACTTAACTTCTATGATCACCACAGAGACATGCGGTTGGATATTGATAACATGTCGTATGAGGTATTTTAATGTTGTAAGACTCAATTTGCATCAAATTAATTATGGTTTGTGCTTTGCTGGCTGTATGATGCTATTGTTTCGGATATCATACTTGGGATTAAACATGTATTAAGCTTTCTTTTCCAAGTTTTCTATTCTCAGCTCTGAAAGTTTTCTATTAATTACAGGAACTATTGGCTCTAGAAGAGAGGATGGGTACTGTGAGTACAGCACTAACAGAGGAAGCACTTTCAGAAAGCCTTAAAAGAAGTATATATCAATCTGCACCTTCAGATGATGGAGATGAGAATTGTAATGAGGATAATGATGATATCAAATGCTGCATTTGCCAGGTATATCTATTATAATTATTGAAGCTTTTGACAAAGATGATGCTCATTTTACTTTTACATGGCAATGCTGATTTGGAGATATTTACTTGGATACAGGAGGAATATGTTGTTGGAGAGGAAGTTGGGAGTCTGCAATGTGAACACAGATTTCATGTGATTTGCATACAGGCATGGTTGAGGCTAAAGAACTTGTGTCCTATTTGTAAAGTATCTGCGGCAGTGTCCAATTCATCTTCACCACATTGATTGCATTGTTCTTTTCTTTTGCTTTTCATTTTATACAAAATACAGTTGCTCCTTGTCTCTACTTGTTGGTCGTATGTGCATGCCCAATATCTTCATCTCATAAACTAAAAACATCATCAGCCACTGCCTTTATCCCAGTTAAGTATCTTTTTCATTCTTTCTCCATTTTCATATTTGGGATAAAAAAAACTTTGCTTTTGATTCCCCTAATTTTGTCTATGTGCGACATTGGTATCTAAATTTTAATTGAACAACTTGATTGGTTTTTGTTTTTATTTTTCTCATTTCCAATTTTAATTACAAAATTTCTATCATATCTTCTGTTTTCAAAATTTTATATAAAAAATACTAAAAACAATTTTATTCTGTTTCATGTTTTCATTTACTATTTTCACTTGTTCCTTTACAAATCTTTTAAAACAGGAAACATGAAATGAAAATAGAAACTAATCAGTCCCTTAAATTCTTCAACTTTTTAATTGTGTAATTGGGATCATCATGTTAATTTTAATTTGTTTAAAACCCCTCAAATTAATATATTTTTATATAAATATTTGGCAATTTATGATAGGAGTTAGATGATATAAAATAATATGGAAAGTTTACAAGGTGGGTTAAGTGATTGACCCAAAAGCACCAGTTTAAGTCCAAAATCCATCTTATATTATAACATATTAAATTTGGGTGAATTCTTTTTCGCCCCTTTAATATTTTTAATATCTTAATATCTAAAGCCTCTGCTCTCCCCCACACCCCCTGGCCTCAGCACAATCGTAAAATGCCTCTTTACCCCCTTTTTATATACTGGAGTCATCAAATGTAGTTCTATAAAAGATTTGATCTTATGGAATCCTTTGATTGATAAATGCATCCAACTTCCAAAACCACCTTCAACAATGTGCCCTTCTTCTGGGGCTTGGGATCGATTCAAATGCACAATTTTAAAGTGGTATTTTATTCTCCTTGTGAAATATGGAAACATTCTCTTTTAGCAGCTCTATATATTCATTGAAGGTGCCCTTATCTCAAACTCAATAGCTTGGTTTTCTTTATTCGGAAGTCCATATATTAAACTTTGATGGGGAGAAGCAGTTTGCAAAAATTAAGGCTCCACTAGGGTCAATTTCTAAAGACACTTGCATTTGTGCTTCGCGGTGGTGGACGTTGTTTCGCAGTGAGACGTGATTGGTGTAGATCACTATCATTGGGATCAAAAGGGTTTTGTTTTGTTTTTTTTTAATTCTGGGGTAATTTTGAAATAATTTTTTTTAAAAAATAATAAAAGGGGCGTAGAAATAGAGAAAAGGGGGAGTGTTAAAAGCAACTTCCCTGTATTCGGCCCTTCGTGAATGAGTTTTTCTTGAACAGCTAATCTATCAATCATCTTAAACATTGTGTTTGGTAATGTGGTTTTTTTAAGTATTTATTTTCTGATTTCCAGAAAAGTATTTATTTGTATGTTTGGGTACTTTTACAGAAAAGTAGATTATAATTTATTAGATTATTTTTGGTTAAGAAAAATAATTATAATCATAATCTGAATTTTTTTATATCCTTACTATAAAAAGATACTTATTTATGCTATACACTCATTCTTCTTCTTCTTTTTTATCTTTGTATCTTTTCAATTTCATAATTCTCTATGTTTTAATAATTTTAAACTTAAAAAATACTTTTTATACAATCTATACAAAACAAATTATCTAAATAATCTTTTTATCATAAATTCATCTAAACATCAAAATAGGTTTTAATATAATGGATTTTAACATGACTCGATTATCGAAATAAATATTATCAAAATAAAATACTTATACATTTTCCAAAACATATATGTGGGTTAGTTCACGACATTTTGTTGTTACTGGTAGACAAGAATGGGTTTTAGAGGCGCATTTTTTCATTCCTTTATAGAAAGTTTATCGATTACATTTAAATTTGTTAAAGATAAAATTAAAATAGAAAAAGTGAGAAAAATAGATTAATAATTATAATAGACTAATACTAAATAGAGCTCTCAAGATAGATTGAAGCCCACAACTCTATATAACTCACTACATAATCCACTAAATTTTTAACCAAAAAAAAAAATCCACTAAATTTAAAAACCTTTCTTTTTGTCCTAATCCATCAAGCTAAAACATTATGTGGGAAATTTAAATTAAAAAAACATTGTGTGAGTAAGGGTTAGGATCACAGTGGGGTTAACCCATAATTTTATTTTATTTGTTACGGTGAGGTTGGGTTTTAGAGGTATCTGTTTCTCTATTATCTTATAAAAAATGTATTTGACTATTTGTTTATGCTTAATTTTGATTTGTATGTGTCATTATTTTGCTGGTGTTAATTTTTTGTTTATGTTTAAAAATATTCTTTTTCGTGTTGTATTTAAAATTAGTCTTAAACTCTATTTCTAGAAAGCAATTTAGGAAGAGAAATTACTTTCTCATATAGGATTTCAAAATGTAGAGTTTAAGTGTTTTTCATATAACATTATAAGTTATATGGATTTTGAAAACTTTCTAATCGTCTTTTTACTTATTTTATAAAAAACTGAAACAAATACACAAGATTTTAAACTTTTTGAGAAACAAGATATTTTAGAAATTCTTAAAAATTAACGAGTGATATGATTTCCAAAGTGAAAGTAAGCATTTGAAAATGAATTCAGAGAAATAAGTTTTAAAGAGTTGTAGAAGATAAATTTAAAATGAGTAAAAGACAATGAAAAGTAATGTTGCAAAAAATTAAATTGAAAGAAAATAGAAGACAATGAAATCTAAAGTTGTAAAAAAAGTAAATGGCTAGAATTTAAAGAAAGTGCGAGTAAAGAAATATAGAAAATGTGAAAAAGAAGGAAGAAGATGATGAGAAACGTATAATTGTAAATAACTTGAATTTTAAAAAGCGACACTTAAAGGAAATAAACTAAGACCTTTGTGCAATCATTCGTCTCATAGTTTAAACTTGTAGATTATTTGCTAGGACAAGTCTTGAAAGTTTCTAGGTGTTTTGCAAGAAAGTAAAAGTAATACAAGGAATGGCAGAAAATGAAAAGTGGGTTAATATAGAAAAATTGAGTACTATTTGTAGGAAGAAGGATATAACTTCTAGTTCTATAAAATTGTGATACATCTTCAGCAGTTGCAAAGCAATCTTCTGATTTCAACACATACGTAATCCTGGTGAAGGCTACAATTGCTAATTCTATAGAATCGTGACGCATCTTCAACATATACAAAGTGATCTCCTGATTTTGACACGTACTTAACCTCGATGATGGATCATTAGGTGGTCTTCTTTTATGAGACACCTGTTACTTAGACTATTTATTATAGCTGGAACTTTTCCCGAGATGTCTTTTATTTCTCTTTGGACTTCTAATTGACCAGTTAAAAATTAACTTTTAATAGCTTAAAATTTGGCTAACTCATTTTTCATAGAATCTTTAAGAAGTTTCTTCTTGAAAGTTCTCTTGATAAATGCCTTCACTTTCCTAGAGGCGTTTTCAATTGTTTCCTCACATCCTTTTTGATCTAGTTAAGTCTCCCAAAAGTAGCTTTGGAGTTCTTCAATCAATTCTTAAGTAAGATGGAGACACTTGTATTTTAGTATTTTGGCCCTTACAAACTCATCCTCAGATAAAAGACTTAGATATAGGTTGTACCTTAGGGGAAGATTCATAGACATGTTCTTCTTGAGGAGAAGGTTCGTAGATAGATTCTTCATTGTAACCTTGACCCTTCTAGGTTTCTTCTTCTATTGTGAAACCAACATCTTTCACAAGGGATTTATAATAATTTTAAGAGGCCAGTCAAAGCACTCATTTTTATAGCCCATCATTTCTTCCTTAACCCACCTTGATTCCCCTCATGGTTTTAATAAATTTTGAAAGGAGTTGTGATCGGGTAACACCTAGATTTCCCTCAGTGTTAAGGATTTCAACCTTGTAGTAATTATCATCGACCTTGATACATTCATCTTATCCAAACTCGTTCGAGGTAAATAACTATTGATTCATGGTTGAAGGAGTAGCTTTAGTCTCATGAATTCATTCCCTTCCTAAAAGAAAATTATATGATGCGAAGGGACCACGATAAATAATGTGGAATCTTGTCACTAACCTAATAGTTACTTCAAGAGATAGACAACCTAATGACTTAGTTTAAGTCTCTTTGAGATCAGAATTCAACATGTTGTGAGAAAGCAAATCTCTTATTCCCTTGTTAAGTCCCTTTGAAACCAGAAATTTCTTAAGAACTCTTTTTTTGGATATTTTTCAAGCAAAAACAATTCAAAGTTGTCTAGATATAAATATCTTTAAAATAATATCGGAAAGATAAATATTTAAATAATTATATGATATCTCTTATAATCTTTAATTTGAGATTGATTTTTCATCACCACAACTAACAAGTAAGGATTTCAAAATTTTAAGAAACTAATTAGATATAATATCAAACAAATATATTTTGAGCATATCTCAACAAATATAAGTATTCATGATTTTGAATTTTTTATAACCTCTTGTAAGTGTGAATTTCAAAATTATAATTGTTAAATTAACAAACTTTTGTAAATTGAAATTGTGTTACACACTCCAACACTATTATACTATTCCCATTGTTGGTATTCATTGCAAAATAGATGGTTCCTTATTTGTCCTATCCAACTTAAATAAATGAAAAGAAAAACAAAATGGGTCAATTAGATAAAATTTTGTAATACACTAATTTTGAGTAAAACTTTCAAGGCAAGTTTTTTTTTCGTCAAGAGCACTCAAATTAAAAAAATAAACAACATTTACATCAAATAGAATCATAATTAGAGCAATACACAATGCACTTTAAGATAAACAATACTTGTACAAAATATCAAATCTAGACATACTAAACAAAAGAAGGAATATTAAAGCCTATAACCTTGTTACTAAAAGATGGTTTGTTAAAAAATTTAATAAAACCTTTTTTATGTGTCGCTTTATCTTCAAAAGTCTTTTGGTCTTACCAACTTGTGGGTGTTGTGTGTAAATTTGGCTGCAAAAAAACCAACACGTCTCGAGAATTGGTTTCTACTTTCTAATTGTATCAATCTACAAAAATAAGTATAGTAAGTACCAATAAAACAATGACCACATAGGTTGAAAAAAGCATAAAAAGGAGAAGATAGGGAGATGACTTACTGTTATATTTAATTCCCGACTGCCTCTCTCAGAAAATAGACACTCACACTCACTCGTGAATTACACACACACACGAGGCCACAGAACTTAACAACTTCTGCACAAGTTTGTATTCAATTTTCCTTCCCCCTTTAATGTACAGAGTTGCTATTTATATAGCTTTACAAGATAACTATTAGCTAATGATTTAACTAACTAATCTTATCTTTATCTATTAACATCTAAATCCTAACAACTTATTATCTATTCTTATCTATTGACTACTTATCTATTTTTATCTATTGACTACTTATCTAATAATAATTAATTACGTATAACAGTGTCCTCTCCTTCTGAAGGCTTTGCCCTCAAGGTCATATCTTCCCCTTTTATCAACAAGGAACACCAATCAATATGTGGAAATTGTAATTGCAGCTGATATAATTCATGCCAAGTTGCATCTTCAACACCTATATGAGCCCAGTGAACAAGAATCTCGGTCGTTGCCCGGTTCCCCTTATTTTTCATTCTTCTGTCTAGAATGTTGATTGGCTTGACTTCGAAGTCCCCTTCTTCTGTAAAACTTGGTAAACTAGATGTGACTAAGTTTCCTCCATGGTGTTTCTTCAACAACGAAACATGAAAAACATCATGCATCTTCGTGCCTTCAGGTAATTACAACCGATAAGCTACTTTACCTATCTTCTCCCTCACACGAAAAGGTCTATAATAACGAGTTGCTAACTGGTGGAATGAAGAATTGGGAATGGAATGTTGTTTGTATGGCTGAATCTTCAAGTAGACCTAATCTTCACAATTGAACTCCTTATCACATCGCTTTAAGTCGACATAGTACTTTATTCTATCCTGAGCCTTTGTAATATTTGCATGTAGCAAGTGTGCTATTTCCTCTCTTGACTTGACCACATGATCCACGACTCGGACCAAGGAATCACCGACTATTAATGGTTGATTAGAAGTTGGAGGATAACCGTATAAGGCTTCAAATGGGGTAATCCCTGTTGCTGAATGGAACTTTGTGTTATACCAATATTCAACAAAACTTAGATACTCCACCTATTTACCAGGCACATTCCCAGTTACACACCGGAGATATCCCTCCAAAACCTTATTTAATGCCTCAGATTGACCATTTATTTGGGGGTGGAAAGTCGTAGACTTCAACAATTAAACCCTATGTAACTTGAATAAATCTGTCCAAAATGCACTCATAAAAATTGGATCTCTATCCGACGCTATCTGACTTGGCTACCCATGTAGCTTGACGATGTTGTCAATGAATAGATGTGCCACTTTAGCAGCACTAATGGGATGGTTCATTACTATGAAGTGTGCATATTTAGTTAGTCTATCAATGACCACTAAAATAATGGTTTTCCCTACAGATTTTGGCAATCTAACAATAAAGTCCATCGCAATCGATTGCCATGCCTGATTTGGGATTGGTAGCGGTTGTAATAACCCTGTAGGTGTAGACACCTGTGGCTTGAATCTTTGACACACATTATGTTTTCTGATCCAATCCTTGATTGCTTGCTGCATGCCTTTCCACCAAAATAATTCTCTCAGCTTCTTGTATGTCTGAGTGCTTCTCGAATGTCCACCAATGCAGGATGAATGGAAATATGTTAGCAACTTGCCTTTGAGCTTATTATCATTGCCTACCACTATTTTCCCTTTCTGCTTTAAAATTCTGTCATCCCATCTATAATGCTTGTACTCATGGCTAGTAACTCTTATTTTATCAATAATTTTCTTTAGTTTCCTATCAGATTGCCATGTTTGTTTAACCTCTTCTTGCAAATATGAACCAACCTGATAGATTGTTGCTAAGCTACCTCCCACTTCCTTTCATGATAACACATCAACAATTATGTTTTCTCTACTTTTTTTATACTTAATGGTAAAATCCAAGCCCATCAACTTTTCTAATCCCCAATTCTGTATAAGTGTAGACGGTGGTTGTTCAAGTAAATGCTTGAGTGCTTTTTGGTCAGTTTTGATGATAAAATGATGGCCCAAAAAGTAGTGTTGCCACTTCTTTATAGCAAACAAAATGGCATAAAATTCTTTTTCATAAGCAGAAAGCAAGGAATACCTTTTTCCCATAACTTTACTAATGTAGGCAATAGGATGTCCCTTCTGAAGAAGAACCGCTCCAATACCTTGCCTTAAAGCATCCGTCTCCACTATAAATTTTTCTTCAAAATTAGGTAGAGCCAAGACTAGTGCTTACACCAAAGCTTGTTTAAGTTACTGAAATACTACATCTATAGTTGCACTCCACTAAAATTCGATATCCTTTTGCAGCAAGGGTTTCAATGTCATAGCTATTTTGCCATAATTTTGGATAAATTGCCTATAGTAGCCAGATAGCCCCAAGAATCCCCTGAGCTACTTAGTCAAAGTTGGAACTGACCAACTCATCACCGCGACAATCTTTTGTGGATCAGGAGCAACCCCCTTTGAAGATATCACATGTCCCAAGTATTCGACACATGACTATCCAAAAGTACACTTCTTTTTGTTCAGCACCAAGTTGTTGCTTCCGAAAATCTGTAAAGTAAGTAGTAAGCACTGCAAGTGGTCCTCCCAAGTGTTGGTATATACCAAAATGTCATCAAAAAATACTAGAATAAATTTTCTTAGGTAGGGATGAAAAGTGTCATTCATTAACTTCTGAAAAATTGTCGGGGCGTTACTCAACCCAAAGGGAAGCACAACCCACTCGTAATGGTCACTGTGTGTTTGAAATGTTGTTTTATGGATGTCTTCCTCAACCATTCAGATTTAGTAGTAACCACTCCGTAAATCAAGCTTAGTGAAGTAGCAGGAACCTCCTAGTTCATCCAACAAATCCTCTATTAATGGAAAAGGAAATTTGTTTTTAATGGCTACTGTAACATCCCAAAAATTTCAATCTCATGTCTAATTATTTTTAATCTAGGTCATTATTAATATTATTCAATTTCCGAGTGAAGCATGCCATAGAAAGGACTGTTCGAGTAAGGAAGAGACTCTATTCCGAGTGAAAAAGGAAAATTCCGAGTGACTTAGAGAAATTCCGAGTGAAGGTTGTGTTTTCCGAGCGGAACATGACCGAGAGGGTTACTACCGAGTGGAATCCTGGCTTTGAAAACATTTGGAGTGAAGTGTGTTCAAGAGAAACACTTCTGGGTGAAAATTCTGAGTCAAAATACCCTTGAATGACTTGTTTCTGAGTCAAACCTTGCCAAGTGCTTCCTTTTTCGAGTGAAACTTCTCTGATTATAGTATTTCGAGTGAAGAGACTCAGTGAGGGATATATCCGAGTTCAATCTGAGTGAGTTTGTCCAAGTCAGGACCTCCCTAATGAGGAAGGGGATAGCATTCCAGGTAGGAAGATCTCCAAGTGTGGTATTTTGGGCAATGGAGTTCCGAGTAGGGGCATATCTGAGCCCAGCATAACCTGTCCTGAGTGGCATGCCCCGAATATGAAATGTCGAATGGAATATAGTGATGGGAGCCATTCCGAGTAGAATATATATAAGACTTAGAGGCAATTTTTGAGTGAGGCTTATGTTTATGACTCCTTTTCCGAGTGGTGAAGGCCTTAAAGGATTCCGAGTGAAACGTATTTTGAGAAAGGATAGTCTGTGTTGCTAAGAGATGAATAACCGAGTGAACCCCGAGTAGGGAAGGACTTAAATGCTCCTGAGTGGTAAAATCCGAGTGAACCTCTTCTGAGGGAAGAAGGTTGTGATGGTTTTGATTGAAGTATACTCTAGGAGTCATATTCTGAGTAAACGAGATTATATTTATATTCCGATTGATTAAGGGTACCTATTTCGAGTGGCTAAGTATGAAATAAGTCCAAGTAAGACTACATTTAGTGAATTCCTCCGAGTGATGAAAAGTCAGAGTAATGCCGAATGGAACTTGATGATGGAGTCCGAGGGTGTAACTCCGAGTGGGGGATTGGCACCTATAGGGATTTATGATGTGTTGTCCAAAAGAGTCGGTTTTTCTTAAGTAAATTACTGAGTGAGAAAAGACTAGGTTTGGAATGTTTAACCGAGTGAGAACAATCAGAAATGACTCAGATTTGAGTGAAGTTGCCGAGTGAAAGACTGATTGAGAAATGACTCGGATTTGGAATATATTGCCGAGTGAAAGGCCAATTAAGAGACGAGTCAGCTCTGATTGATTTTGCCGAGTAGAAAACCAAGCAAGATGAATCGGTGTGAGGGTGAATTACCGAGTGAATAATGGGTCGGTCAGGATTATTTTGCTGAGTGGAAAACCTATGTGCCTTGAGCCAGTTTCAAGGAGTGAGGCAACTCCGACTGAGTGGAAAACCTATGTACTTTGAGTAAGTCCAAGTGAGGCAACTCCGACTGAGTTACCTCCAAGGAAGAGAAATCTGACCGAGTGTTTCAAGAAGACACAATTCCGAGAGAGTGTCCAATTAGGTGGGAGTCGGTTCTGGACAGATTCTACCGAGTGAGAAACCGATTACTTGAGTTGGTTTCAGAGGAATTCCGAGCGAGGACTGGATGACTCGCTCAAGTGAGTCAGATTTCGCTGGAGCGAGAAAGACCCCTGATGCATATTTTTCATTTCGCCCAAGCGAAGACAGTATGACTCGCTCAAGCGAGTTGGAAACGCTTGAGCGAAACTCCCTTCAGCCAGTGTTATATATAGCACTCGCTCAAGCGAGAGAGGATTTCGCTTGAGCGAGAAGGACTCGGATTCCCTTCTTCTTCACAACGATTGGCAGTTTCCAGTCGGTTTAGTGGCTGACCGAGTGAAATTCCAGTCGGTTTTCGGTGCAGGAGTAACTTTTTGACTCCTTTCTTGACTCTTATGCATATTTTAATGCATCTAAACCCATTATTCACCCTAGTGTGTAGGACGGCCAGAAGTGGACAATTATAAGCCCACTTTCTTATTTAATTCCCATTATCAACGCACTAACAGCACTAAACATCCACTCAAGGGAAAGTTGTTCCCCACTTATCCTTACATTATTAACATTGCTTCTGCTCAGACCTACCTTTAGAGAACAAGGCCAGTATACCTTCTTCCTCTCTTTTACTCTTCTTCCTTAATACACCTTCGAACAGGAGCAAGGATAGCAAGGAGACCATTTTTCAGTCAGCAAACCAAGTAAGAGGGGACAGGGTTGTGAATAACTATGAAATGGGTAGAATTGTATGCTGTTCTAGGATTCCAGTTTTAATTACGTATATTGTTGCTCAGTTTTGAGATTGAAAACTTGTGAATTTGATCCTTACTTCTTCATGAAAGTTGTAGATCTTTTTGTTATCTAAATTTTGAGACCTGAATCAATTAATTTGAATATGTATAGCAAAAGTTATAGCCAAAATACTACAACATGTCCGACTGGAATATTTGTTCTATGTTCTGTGTATATATTGATATTCTGGGAATTGTACAAGCATAATCAGCCTTTGACGTCTTCACCAAAGTTGTAGATAATTGTGTTACGGATCTATAGAAAGTGGTTTCAAGTCAAAATGATTTTTGTAGCTTGAGTTATGCCTAAAATACGGAAGTATGTTCAAGCTATAAATCTGTTAACTTGAGATACGTATTTTATTTTTAAAACTGGGAATTTTATGGTGAGAATTAGTGATCGGTGTCTTCATCAAAGTTGTATATCTTCTTATTATGTGAATTGTGATACCTGAACCGACTAAATTGGATATGTATAGCATGAGTTATGATCAAAATACTACATCATGTCCGATTGAAATACTTATCTTGTGTTTCGTGTATATATGAATATTCTGGGAATTATACATATGTTTTTAGACTTTGATGTCTTCATAAAAGTTGTAGATATTTATGTTAGGGATCTACAAAAAGTGGTTTTGAGTTAAAGAGATGCTTGTAGCTCTAGATATGCTCAAAATACAGAAGTATGTTCATGATGAAAATCTGTTAACTATGAAATCCGAATTTTATTTTTAAAACTGGGAATTTTGTGGTGAGAATTAGTGGTTGGTGCCTTCATGAAAGTTGTATATATTTGTGTTAAGAATAATTTAGAACTAGTTTCATGCCAAAATTGTTTTTGTATCTCCAGAAACGTTGAAAATACTAACCTGTGTACGATTTAAAAATCCTCTTTGAGATAGTTTTGTATTCTATGAATAAGTGATGTTTCTGTTTAGAATTTGAATTTATGGTCTTCATGATAGTTGTAGATATTTATGTTATTGAGCTATAGAAAGTGGAATCACATGAAAAGGATTTGATTTTCTCATGTTATGACTGTTTTACTAACGTATGTCGCTGTTGGAAATGCTGAATTTTGCTTATAATGGTTATTATGGATAAAAATGATATTTTCACTATGGGTAACAATTTATTATTGAATTCTTGAGTGATTATGAAGTATTATGAATGTTGATGAGTGTCTAATGAGCATTATTCAGTTTGTGTATTTTGGTGGTGAATAATTATGAATGACTAAATATATATATATATATACATGAATGCCTTGCGGTTATTGATATATGTGGTTGAAACAGTAAATCCATGATTCTGAAAATTATTATATGTAATGTGTCCTTTGAGGACTTGTGGTTTTCCAAGTGGTTTTGGAAATTGATATATCATGGTATGTTAAATGATAAAAAGAATTAAAGGCATTCATGCATCATAAGCATTTGGACGCACCATGGAATTTAGGAGTTCCATGATTGCCTACCCTGGTGGGGGGTTACTCTATGATGAGTTTAAGCCCTATTTTCACAAGAACCATGGAAGTGTAGGGATCCATGGTTGTGTAAATTCCTACTGGTATACTTATTTCTGCAGGAGCCATGAAAGTGTAGGGATTCATGGTTATGCTAATTCCTACTTGTGCACTTATTTCCGCAAGAGCCATGAAAGTGTAGGGATTCATGGTTATGCTAATTCCTACTTGTGCACTTATTTTCGCAGGAGCCATGAAAGTGTAGGGATTCATGGTTATGCTAATTCCTACTTGTGCACTCAATTTCGCAGGAGCCATGAAAGTGTAGGGATTCATGGTTATGCTAATTCCTACTGGAGTCTCTATGAGACTTTTTACTGCTGTATTCCCACCAAAGCAAATGGATCCAGCATGACATCATTGGACTAAATTAAAGACTTATTAAATAAAAATGAACTTGTTTGGCATATTCATCATATCATTATGGTTTGTTGATTGTGTTTATGTAATTTTTTTTATTTTATATTTATTCTATATTTTGTCTCACTCTTACATTAATTTTTACAGTGAATGCCATGCAGAATGAAGAGTGATGCCATGATTGATGCCTATATAAATTATTACTTGGAGTTTGATTTTATGGGTTGTAATAAGTATAACGTATCATGTACCGTTATTTTCTAAATTGTTTCCGCTACTTAAATGTTTTCTTGAATTTAATTATTCATGACTAGTATGTATGATAATATTCCACAATTATCAACTATTACGTGAACTCTGAATTTAATTTATGAATTTTAAAATGATCTTTTAAAAACGTAAAAAATTTATTCAGAAAATTATTCGGGATGTCACATTGGTGGTATCAGAGCATTTTCAAAATTCAGGACCAAATGCTATAACGTGTATTGATTCTTGATATACTATGTGAGATATTTAATTCATTGTTTGATAATATGTTAAGTGTGTACTATATGACTTGTGCCTGACTGATAAATTACAAAAATAATTTGTTTGATTACTACTTGATAATATGATAAATGTTATATGATTTATATGATAAACTATAGAACATTCATAGTTAGGTAGTATTTATATACATAATATATTTTCCCATAGGATTAGTATAAATCAAACCATGAATATAGGATGGCAAGGAACGATAACGACGCTATGACAGCTGCTATCAACCGTTTGGCTGAAGCTATAGAAAGGCAAAATCAACTAAGAATTTTCGAAGAAAACCACCAAGACAGATCGGCACGAGAAGAGATTAATAGACAACTGAAACCTCAGTCAATTACCTTCAAAAGGAGAGGATCGTTTTATCCAAATCATTTCAAGAGAGGATCATCATCTTCTTCTGAAAAACGTAACAATCATGTGAATATAAAGTGTCATAACTGCGGAGGTAATCACCATGTACGTGGTTACAATAGACGCTTAAAAAATATTACTTGCCATCGATGCAATCAGAAGGGTCACATCAGCCCAAATTGTCCACAGAAACGTCGAATCAACAACAACAATAACATCAGGAATAATCAAAGAGGTTCTGGTTATCAAGAAGTTCGTAGAGAAAACGCTCGCACTGTTCAACCTATAAGACAGTATAGGGAGTCAACAGACGAGAGATCACATACAGGAAGAGTCTTTGACATCAGCGGGTCAGAGACGGACCAAGCAGGCGACCTTATGCAAAGTTAGTGTGAGATCAATGATACCATATTATCTGTGATGTCTGATTCTAATGCTACACATTCTTCTATTTTTGAGAAGTAAGTTAGACGTCTTCAATTACCTATGGGGCCTATAATATATGACCTGATTGTTTCCACATAACTTAGGATTACTAAGGTGTGTGACGATTGCTCTGAGCTCATTAGAAGGTAGGAACTTCCTTGTCAATCTTGTTTGTTTACTTTTGAAGAATCTGGAATGAATTGGTTATCGGTGAATCAAGTTTTAGTAGACTATCATAACGAAACCATGATATTTTCATTAGAAGAAAATCCTATTTCGGATAATCATTTTATGAGTCTCCTTCCATACCAACCAACCATGCTTTCTTATTCACCAATATGAAGATGGTTCAATGATTGGAAACTCTGTATTCTCTCTTCATTTTCGTGGACATACTAATGCTAGGGATAGCGTGGAGCTTAAGGTGAAATTCTTATACACTTTTGTTGTTTTAGGTTTTGGTTTCTATGGTGATAGGAGAGTGCATTATGAATGGGTTAAGAATACAAACCATTTTCATGTGAAACCCAAAAGTGGAATATGTCTTAAGTATCTTTGGATAGGTGTGAAATGGTATACGAAGATTTTAAGATTTGAGATGGAAGATAATGGCTGTTAAGGGTGACTGTTTGATTTTAGTAAAACCCTAACTCTAGGCTTTGGGGGAAATGAGTAGTGATATTATGGAAAGTGATTTTTGTGGAAAACCATGATAATGTATGTGTAAGTGTTATAAATAATGGAGATTAGTGGTTATTAGAAATAATCATTAGGTTTTGATGAAAAGTATAATGAGTTAAAGATTTTTTTTGTTAAGTTGATGATTCTGATGACTTTTAATACTCTAGGATGATTATATATGAGGAATTGACTGTTTGAATCATTGATGACGATTATTGAGAATTAGGAGGGAAGTGTATATGAGTATTTAAGTGATTGGAGGAATTAATTTAGGTTGTTGATGTTTATGATGATGTTAAAAATGGTTGTAAGCCATTGATAGTGGATTAGGGAAATAGATACTTAAATTGATGAATGGATATGCCATTTTGAAATAGTTGAATTGGTAATGGTCTTAGATGGATCCGATAGGTTTATAATGAGTTCAAATAGATTTTTGATGATGGTTGAATGATTCATGTGATGATTTGGAGGTCTTAAGGCTAAGGGACATAGTATTGCTGTTGTTAAGTGTGGTTAGCCCTTTAAGATTTAAAGAACCTTGGTCTTGGGAGAGGAATTCCCAAAGCCCAACATGAGCGTGTAAATTGGATTAGACAAGTTTAGGACTTGATAATGAGTTTTGGGGGATGATGTCTTATGATGGTATAATAATAGCATGAATATGTATAGTTGTGATAAGATTGTGTTCCTGATGATGGTGCGGAATAATTTCAGCTTTAAAATTTCGAGGACAAAATTTTTATTAGAGTGGGAGAATTGTAACATCCCAAAAATTTCAATCTCATGTGTAATTATTTTTAATCTAGGTCATTATTAATATTATTCAATTTCTGAGTGAAGCATGCCATAGAAAGGACTGTCCGAGTAAGGAAGAGACTCTATTCCGAGTGAAAAAGGAAAATTCCGAGTGACTAAGAGAAATTCCGAGTGAAGGTTGTGTTTTCCAAGTGGAACATGACCGAGAGGGTTACTACCGAGTGGAATCCTGGCTTCGGAAACATTTGGAGTGAAGTGTGTTCAAGAGAAACACTTCTGGGTGAAAATTCTGAGTCAAAATACCCTTGAATGACTTGTTTCCGAGTCAAACCTTGCCAAGTGCTTCTTTTTTCGAGTGAAACTTCTCTGATTACAATATTTCGAGTGAAGAGACTCAGTCAGGGATATATCCGAGTTCAATCCGAGTGAGTTTGTCCAAGTCAGGACCTCCCTAATGAGGAAGGGGATAGCATTCCGGGTAGGAAGATCTCCAAGTGTGGTATTTTGGGCAATGGAGTTCCGAGTAGGGGCATATCTGAGCCCAGCATAACCTGTCCTGAGTGGCATGCCCTGAATATGAAATGTCAAATGGAATATAGTGATGAGAGCCATTTCGAGTAGAATATATATAAGACTTAGAGGTAATTTTTGAGTGAGGCTTATGTTTATGACTCTTTTTTCGAGTGGTGAAGGCCTTAAAGGATTCCGAGTGAAACGTATTTTGAGAAAGGATAGTATGTGTTGCTAAGAGATGAATAGCCGAGTGACCCCCGAGTGGGGAAGGACTTAAATGCTCCTGAGTGGTAAAATCCGAGTGAACCTCTTCTGAGGGAAGAAGGTTGTGATAGTTTTGATTGAAGTATACTCTAGGAGTCATATTCCGAGTAAACGAGATTATATTTATATTCCGATTGATTAAGGGTACCTATTCTGAGTGGCCAAGTATGAAATAAGTCCGAGTAAGACTACATTTGGTGAATTCCTCCGAGTGATGAAAAGTCAGAGTAATGCCGAATGGAACTTGATGATGGAGTCCGAGGGTGTAACTCCGAGTGGGGGATTGGCACCTATAGGGATTTATGATGTGTTTTCCAAAAGAGTCGGTTTTTTTAAGTAAATTACCGAGTGAGAAAAGACTAGGTTTGGAATGATTTAACCGAGTGAGAACCATCAGAAATGACTCAGATTTGAGTGAAGTTGCCGAGTGAAAGACTGATTGAGAAATGACTCGGATTTGGAATATATTGCCGAGTGAAAGGCCAATTAAGAGACGAGTCAGCTCTGATTGATTTTGCCGAGTAGAAAACCAAGCAAGATGAGTTGGTGTGAGGGTGAATTACCGAGTGAATAATGGGTCGGTCAGGATTATTTTGTTGAGTGGAAAACCTATGTGCCTTGAGCCAGTTTCAAGGAGTGAGGCAACTCCGACTGAGTGGAAAACCTATGTACTTTGAGTAAGTCCAAGTGAGGCAACTCCGACTGAGTTACCTCCAAGGAAGAGAAATCTGACCGAGTGTTTCAAGAAGACACAATTCCGAGTGAGTGTCCAATTAGGTGGGAGTCGGTTCTGGACAGATTCTACCGAGTGAGAAACCGATTACTTGAGTCGGTTTCAGAGGAATTCCGAGCGAGGACTGGATGACTCGCTCAAGCGAGTCGGATTTCGCTTGAGCGAGAAAGACCCCTAATGCATATTTTTCATTTCGCCCAAGCGAAGACAGTATGACTCGCTCAAGCGAGTCGGAAACGCTTGAGCGAAACTCCCTTCAGCTAGTGTTATATATAGCACTCGCTCAAGCGAGAGAGGATTTCGCTTGAGCGAGAGGGACTCGGATTCCCTTCTTCTTCACAACGACTGGCAGTTTCCAGTCGGTTTAGTGGCTGACCGAGTGAAATTCCAGTCGGTTTTCGGTGCAGGAGTAACTTTTTGACTCCTTTCTTGTCTCTTATGCATATTTTAATGCATCTAAACCCATTATTCACCCTAGTGTGTAGGACAGCCAGAAGTGGACCATTATAAGCCCCCTTTCTTATTTAATTCCCATTATCAATGCACTAACAACACTAAACATCCACTCAAGGGAAAGTTGTTCCCCACTTGTCCTTACATTATTAACATTGCTTCTGCTTAGACCTACCTTCAGAGAACAAGGCCAGTATACCTTCTTCCTCTCTTTTACTCTTCTTCCTTAATACACCTTCGAACAGGAGCAAGGACAGCAAGGAGACCATTTTTCAGTCAGCAAACCAAGTAAGAGGGGACAAGGTTGTGAATAACTATGAAATGGGTAGAATTGTATGTTATTCTAGGATTGCAGTTTTAATTACGTATCTTGTTGCTCAGTTTTGAGATTGAAAACGTGTGAATTTGATTCTTACTTCTTCATAAAAGTTGTAGATCATTTTGTTATCTGAATTTTGAGACCTGAATCAATTAATTTGAATATGTATAGCAAAAGTTATAGCCAAAATACTACATCATGTCCGAGTGGAATATTTGTTCTATGTTCTGTGTATATATTGATATTCTGGGAATTTTACAAGCATAATCAGCCTTTGATGTCTTCACCAAAGTTGTATATAATTGTGTTATGGATCTATAGAAAGTGGTTTCAAGTCAAAATGATTTTTGTAGCTTGAGTTATGCCTAAAATACTGAAGTATGTAAATCTGTAAATCTGTTCATGATGAAAATCTGTTAACTATGAAATCCGAATTTTATTTTTAAAACTGGGAATTTTGTGGTGAGAATTAGTGGTTGGTGCCTTCATGAAAGTTGTATATATTTGTGTTAAGAATAATTTAGAACTAGTTTCATGCCAAAATTGTTTTTGTAGCTCCAGAAACGTTGAAAATACTAACCTGTGTACGATTTAAAAATCCTCTTTGAGACAGTTTTGTATTCTATGAATAAGTGATGTTTCTGTTTAGAATTTGAATTTATGGTCTTCATGACAGTTGTAGATATTTATGTTATTGAGCTATAGAAAGTGGAATCACATGAAAAGGATTTGATTTGCGCATGTTATGACTGTTTTACTAACGTATGTCGCTGTTGGAAATGCTGAATTTTGCTTATAATGGTTATTATGGATAAAAATGATATTTTCACTATGGGTAACAATTTATTATTGAATTCTTGAGTGATTATGAAGTATTATGAATGTTGATGAGTGTCTAATGAGCATCATTCAGTTTGTGTATTTTGGTGGTGAATAATTATGAATGACTAAATATATATATATATATATATATACATGAATGCCTTGCGGTTATTGATATATGTGGTTGAAACAGTAAATCCATGATTCTGAAAAATTATTATATGTGATGTGTCCTTTGAGGACTTGTGGTTTTCCAAGTGGTTTTGGAAATTGATATATCATGGTATGTTAAATGATAAAGAGAATTAAAGGCATTCATGCATCATAAGCATTTGGACGCACCATGGAATTTAGGGGTTCCATGATTGCCTACCCTGGTGGGGGGTTACTCTATGATGAGTTTAAGCCCTATTTTCACAAGAACCATGGAAGTGTAGGGATCCATGGTTGTGCAAATTCCTACTGGTATACTTATTGCTGCAGGAGCCATGAAAGTGTAGGGATTCATGGTTATGCTAATTCCTACTTGTGCACTTATTTCTGCAGGAGCCATGAAAGTGTAGGGATTCATGGTTATGCTAATTCCTACTTGTGCACTTATTTTCGCAGGAGCCATGAAAGTGTAGGGATTCATGGTTATGCTAATTCCTACTTGTGCACTCAATTTCGCAGGAGCCATGAAAGTGTAGGGATTCATGGTTATGCTAATTCCTACTGGAGTCTCTATGAGACTTTTTACTGCAGTATTCCCACCAAACCAAATGGATCCAGCATGACATCATTGGACTAAATTAAAGACTTATTAAATATAAATGAACTTGTTTGGCATATTCATCATATCATTATGGTTTGTTGATTGTGTTTGTTTTTATTTATTTTATATTTATTCTATATTCTGTCTCACTCTTACATTAATTTTTACAGTGAATGCCACGCAGAATGAAGAGTGATGCCATGATTGATGCCTATATGAATTATTACTTGGACTTTGATTTTATGGGTTGTAATAAGTATAACGTATCATGTATCGTTATTTTCTAAATCGTTTCCGCTACTTAAATGTTTTCTTGAATTTAATTATTCACGACTAGTATGTATGATAATATTCCGCAATTATCAACTATTACGTGAACTCTGAATTTAATTTATGAATTTTAAAATGATCTTTTAAAAACGCAAAAAATTTATTCAGAAAATTATTCGGGATGTCACAGCTACTGCATTAAGGTTTCTAAAATCTGTGTAAAATTGCCACTACCCATCTTTTTTTTTTTGACTAGCACATTGGAAGAAGCAAAGGCACTATTGCTTTCTCTAACAAATCCCTGTCTAGCATCTCTTGCACTAATTTCTCCATTTCTGTTTTCTGTGCATGAGCGTATCGATAAGGCTTCGAATAAACAGGTGAATTATTCATCAAATTAATCTTGTGATCATACCACCTGTGAGGAGGTAATTTTGTTGGTTCCCTGAATAGATGATCATACTATTGTAGGAGGTTCTTCAATGCTGTAGAGAGGCCTATATCTTCCTTGTTAATGCTATTAAGCCTTAAATCATCACCTATAGAGGTAATGGCTAATAACATTGCTTATCCTGCCACTGCTTTGACTTTCCTAGCAAATTCTTGAATGCTTCCTGCGCGCTTCTCCTTCTAAAAGGACTACTTCATGCTTATGTTCAAACTGCATTATTAATTTTGCACAGTTCTAGCAAATTTACCCTAAGGTCTTCAACCATTGCATCCCTAGCATGACTCTATAGTGAGATCCCGATAACACCAAAAAATCTCCCACAAACTCATGCTTGTCAAATTACCACTTTAATTGAGCACATTTTTTTATTAATTAGGATTGGCTTGTCACTAGCAACCAAGATAGGGAACTCTTTTACAAAATGAGTCTTCAACCCCAAGCTTTTAACCCATCGATCACTCACAAAGTTGTGAGTGTTGCCAGTGTCCATTAAGAATGGGACCTTTTGCCTTTTAATAGTCCCTTGCAGTTGCAAGGTTTTCCCGCCAACAACCCTTTTTAAGGCATGAAGGGAGATTTGAACATCTTCATCTTCTAAAATCTGGCCACTAATGGCCAACATCTCCTCGTCTGGATCCAAATCATTATTTGCAGTTCCATCTTCATCCTCGGCTTCTTGAGCAGTAAATATTGTAGTTAACCTTCCCCAAACTTTACACTTTTGCCTAAGGAATCTATCCCAAGTCTCACCATAAAATCTGCATAGCCCTTGGATATCCTATCGTTCATCTCTTTCTTGTTGTTAGATACCGCCATGTTGGTTTTACCTTCTTTAGTGGCAATAGAACTCGTAGATAATGTAGGAGTAGTCTATTGAAGACTTGTGATTGGAGTTGTTTTCAGAGCAAAGCTAGCTAATAACCAGCTTCTTGAACTACCCTTGGCACCTTCAGAGCCAGAAGGTTGTGGTAGTCGTAACTTAGTTTCGAGTTTCATTAAGATCTCATGCTGCAGTGGTGTAATTCTTATGGTATCCTAAACTATCCTTGGGACATGGAGACGTACAGATTTTTCTAAAGAAGGGTTTAAGTCTCCCAAGAAAAAATTGCCATCTCTTCAGACACAACCACCCTTGCCAAGAGTTCATCAAATCGTTCCATGTAATCATTCAATGTTTCGTCTTGTCGTAATTTTGACAATTCAGTAATAGGATCATCATAATTCCCTGAATCAAATCGACAAGCAGCGCCCCATAGAATAGTCTTCCATGCAGGTAGCTTGGATTTATTGTGCACAGCATAGTGGCATTGCCAAGTAAAAGCTTTTCCTTCCATCGAAAAAAGCACAAGTTTATCGCGTTGTGCATCCGGGGTGTTTTCCAATTCGAAAAATTGTTCAGCTTTGGCACGCCAGTCATGATAATTTATACCATCAAACGTGGGAAAAGCAATCTGGGTTCAGGCAATAATTTTGCTAACATCAAGATTAGACTCACCTTCTTCGTGCTCTATGGTCGATTTGAATGAGTAGCCATTTGAAGTCATTGTCGTAAGGAGTTACGCCATCATCGCCTTCATTGAATCAATGTCCGTTTTGTGACTCTTTTGCGATTACACAAATGCTTTCTGGTTTTCTTGGTGGATCTTCAAATTTTCTTGTTGCGAGGATTCCATCAATTTCTTAAGCCCTTCAATTCTAATCTCCAAATCTTTGTTGTTATTGAACCACCCATCGTAGCCGGCTATGCTGATACCAGATGTTATATTTAATTCCCGACTTCCTTTCTTAGAGAATAGACACTCACACTCACTCATGATTTACACACACACGAGGCCACAAAACTTAACAAATTCTGCATAAGTTTGTATCCAGTTTTCCTTCCCCTTTTCAATGTACAGAGTTGCTATTTATATAGCTTTACAAAATAACTATTAGCTAATGATTTAACTAACTAATCTTATCTTTATCTATTAACATCTAAATCCTAACAACTTATTATCTATTCTCATCTATTGACTACTTATCTATTCTTATATATTGACTACTTATCTATTAATAATTAACTACGTATAACACTTACAATCATGAATCTTAAGATGTTGAAAATTATGTTATATTTCAAAAGTTTTAAATAATGTTTTATCTTATTTTAATTTAAAAAGAGTAACAAATTATTTTTAAAAAATATTATTTATAGCTTATAGATAAATTTTGATTAAGTCAAATCTTATCTCTAAACTTAGTCACAACTTGGTTGGTTAGATATTATTTGTAATTGGTTAGATATTATCTACAACTTGGTCAGATATAATCTAACTGGCTGGTACTCCTATTTAATTAATAGTTTTTTTTCTCTCTAGAGAGATAAAGATAATAGATACATAAACACAGATACAATTTCCTCTGATCTTGGTTAACATAAAATTTTTTATTTCTACTAGTTCAGATCCTAGGTCCACTAATGCAAAAATTGGATATAACAACGGGATATATTCACGGGTTGAAGTGTATCAGTGATAAAAACATGCGCGGTGGCATTTTTGAAATTATAAGGTGAACGATATAATAAAAGAAAACTATATATCCATGGTTAACATTATAACCGTGATCGTACCCATCAATATATATTCACAGTTGAGGAGTCAACCGTAGATATATAGTAACAAATATATATCCACGGTTGCCTACACAACCGTGACTATATATTCATGGGTATGATCAGGGTTATGATGTTAACCGTGGATATATATTGATGTCTATAATCATGGTTGTATTTCTAACCATGGATATATAGTTCAGGTTTTAGGGTTTAATCACTGGGGACTGTATGTCCATGATTGTTTCTATAACTGTGATTATAGATTTAATATTTATCCACGGTTGTGGTCTTAACCGTGGTTATAGAGTTAACATTTATCCAGGGTGTTTGTTCAATCGTGAATATATGTGTAATATATTCACGGTTTCAAGGGGAACCGTGAATATACATCTTTTCTAAAACTTCAAAAGCCGCGCCTGATACTCTTTTTCACTTTCTACTTCTCCTCTCACACCTGTTAGCTTCTTCTCCTTTCTTTTGCTGGTCTTCTTCTGGTTCTCCTCCTTTGTTTGCCCTGTTGGTCTCGCATCTGCGCTAGTGTTCTCGCATCTGTCATCGTCCCTGTCTGGTAAGTCGTCCCTGTTTTTTGATTTTCCACTTTCTCCTTCTTCACTCGATATGTTTCTCATCTTTCCCATCTATCCCAGTGTGGTTGTTGCTGTTGTTGCCTTCTTCTTACCTCTTTGCTTGTCCCAGTGGTGGTGTATTGTCCTGTAAGTTCCCTGTTTTTGCTCGTCACTATTTTTATTGCTGTTGTTGTTTTCTTATCTGTTGAGAATGCACTGGCATTGCTCCTTATGTATGTGCTGGTTCCACTAACTGGTCCTTCCATCACTAATTTTGGGGAAGGTGGTTTCTCAGCCTCTGCTACCCCTTCTAGCATTTGTACCACTCTGCTCATTGTTGGTCATGAAATTTACTCTGTATTCTAAATGGACACATTTAGTATTTTGGATACCATCATTGTTTTGCATAATCAATGACAAAATTTTCCCTTTGTACTGTAAAGAACATTTTTGGATCAACGGAGAATTATTCAACTTGTACACGATTCCACTTTAGAGAATTAGTTCTACTATGGTGTAGATAATTATTAGATATTCTCAACTTGAATATGATTGTTGTGTAGATGATACTTGTCATTTAAGAAAAACACTTTTTGGATTTTAAAGGAACAAATTTATGATATACCAATCCTGCTTCATATTATAAAGGAAAAGGGAAAATTAAACCTATCTCATTATTTGGAAGAAGTACAACTTATGGTGGACATGGTCCATTGAGTGATGTAGATGGAACTAGGAATAATAGAAGTATTCAAAGATTCCAAGAAGAAAAGGAACTCAAGAATTTAGAATGAATTCCGATATGAATTATTATTATTGAAGGAGAAGAATTTGAAGAAGAATATGAGTTTTTCCTAACTGCATGGACACACTTAAATAAAACTGATTTATATATCAAACTTATTTCAGTTTTAGTATCCAAAATTAGCACACTTAGTATCTTTCCTTTCCCTCTACCATTATTCCGAAGGAGAAAGACAAAGCTTAGATTATGGTAAAGGAGAGAAGTTGCCAATTGAGATTGATGGAACTAACAAAACTTCATTATGAAAAGTCTTATAATCTAACACCATAATCCATAATCCATAATCCAAAATTCAATCTAACACCATACATATACTTCAAAATAACACAAATTAAAAAGATTATACTAATTTAGGAGAACAATTGACTAAAATATTGTCCATTTTAAAGTATTATTTTTAATCAAAATTTACATTAACTATACAATATATAATGTTATTTCTGTTGTTATTGGTTGCTCTTATATAATGTTATTTATGTTGCCATTGTATGTGTGTGGTTGTTAATCTTGCGAACTCGTAGGCTCATATACTAGTTAACTAGTATGAAAGTTACTGTGCATGAGTGAACCGTAGTTCCCCGTTTGAGATTCGACACAAATGGTCATTAAATTAATTAATTTCATCATTTGTGTTGAATCTTGAATTGTCCGTTTGGACAGTTTGGGATGAACAATTATTTTTTATACATCATTAGTATGTACAAGTTAGGAGTTATTTTAAAATTTGATAAACTTTCAGTAACTTGCATTTTGTGTTGTTCTCTGGGTGCATATTTTGTTGTGGTTGAATTTGATTTGAACACTCTCATTTTGTGTACTTAAAGACCAATGCGAAATATTGCCAAAATTTCATCAAATTTTAAAATAAGTCCTAACCTGTATATATGAATGACGTATAAAAACAATTGTTATCCTGAATGGGTATAGGACCACCACCTTTGTAGAAAAAGTGAGATTGATCATAACACCTTGTAAACAGTTGGTATGGATCGGAGTTGGATGACTGTATCACGCCTAAGTTTGGAGTACGAGAGGGAGTTGAATCATTTATAGAATTCGTAGTGAGGAATGCAGTGGAGGTGAATGGAAAGTATTTTTGCCCTTGTGTTAAATGCTTGAACCTGCGTCGGGTAGACTTGGAAGAGGTGCGAGAACATCTACTATGTGACAGTTTTCTGCATAGTTATACGCGTTGGATATGGCATGGTGAAGATGTGGTGGTGCCAAGTAACAGCTCTCAAACTGAAAATCGAAGCTCGATGCATGACATCGATGTCAACATGGATGACCGACTCGAGGATATGATCCGTGATGTGGGGGTAGAAGGTTTTAAGAAAGCTCATGTATATACGACTCTGTGTGAGGATTCTGAGCAGCCGTTGTATCCAAATTGCGTCAATTTCACGAGGTTATCAGTAGTTTTGTGATTGTTTAATTTAAAGGCCATAAACGGGTGGATGGATAAAAATTTCACTGACTTACTGAAGTTGTTGAAAGAAATGCTCCCAGCTGGAAACACCTTGCCGAATCGTAACTATGAGGCCAAAAAGGTGTTATGTCCTATGGGTTTAGAGTATGAGAAAATACATGCATGCCCAAATGATTGTGTATTATTCTGGGGTGAGTTAGAAATGGTGCATCGATGTCCTAGGTATGGGGTGTCACGGTATAAGAAGAAAGAGGCGGATTCTAATGAGGTCTGCACTAAAGGGTCTCCTGCAAAGGTGTTGTGGTATCTGCCTATAGTTCCAAGACTAAAGCATCTATTTGCCAATGTAGATGATGCAAAACTTATGAGATGGCATGCTGATGAAAGGGTTGTTAACGGACTACTTAGGCATCCAGCTGATGGATCGCAATGGAAGAAAATGGATACGATTTTTTTCAGATTTTGCCCATGAACCAAGAAATGTTAGGCTTGCACTAGCCATAGATGGCATGAACCCGTTTGGGAACCTGAGCACAAACCATAGTTCATGGCCTGTTTTGTTGTTTATTTACAACTTGCCGCCATGGTTGTGATAAGTGCTTTATAACATAATAAAATAGATCTAGTTTGCTTAGAATTTTAATCATTATGCACTGTATTTCCTTTATTTATTGTGATTTTTGCTTTCTTTCCACTCTATTCTACTTGGGTATGTTATTTTGCAGAAATTAAGGCAATAAAGGGTCAAAAACAAGAGAAAAAGACCATAAAATGATAAAGAAACAAGAAGAACAAGCCCAAAGTAGAAAGAACTCCCTTTTTATGCTGAATTCCGACTCAGAATGTTGAATTCCGACTCAGAATGTTAAAATCCGACTCAGAATGTTAAAATCCGACTCAAAATGACCAAATCCGAGTGGCATGACTGAGAAAGGACCAAATCTGAGTAGAATTACTCAGAATGGAGAAAATCCGAGTGGAATACTTCACTGTTGGATTAGAATCTGAGTGGAAAGTTCCCTGTCTCAGACATTCCGAGTGATAAATGGTTGACTCTATTGGAGGTTCAATGCTGAAAAGGAATAAGTCTCGGTTGGAGGTGATTCCGAGTGGAAGCTGTCCGAATGCAACCATTCCGAGTAAAAAAAGGACTGACCTTCAATAAAAACTGCCCAAAGCTAATTCCGAGTGAAGGGATGCTGACTGAAGCAGATCTGACCAGGCAACAAGAACTTTTCTGGGCAAAAAGCTGTTCCAAGTGAGTTGATTCCAAGTAGAAGAGGCCACTGAATGAATGTGTTGAATAAGGAGGAACCCGAGTGGTTTCATTCGGAGAAAATGGCATTCTCAAGCGGAACAAAGCATTTCCGAATAGTGTCTTAGCAAGCAAGGAAAAATCCGACCGGAAATGAATCACACTCGGGCAGACTCTCAAGTTTCACGCTGGGACCAAGTGAGAAGTCTCCAAGGAAGACATCCGAGTGAGTTGGGGCAGAAAGCTGAATTTCCGAGCAAAGCAAGGCTCGGACATGAAAAGAATTCTATCAGCCAGATTCCAGTCTTTCAAGTCCAAATTTGTGAGTAAAAGGTATATCCGAGTGAGTTGATTAACGACTGAAGTCAATTCCGAGTGGAAATCAACTCAGACTTCTGAGTAAAGATGTGATTTTATCATTTGAATGAGTAAAGGAAGGTGTCCGAGTGAATTCCTGAGAAATCCGAGCAAGATCTCTCCGAGTGGTTCAATTCCAGAGACATAGCCGAGTGAAACAGTGAAAGAAGACTTCCCAATCCTGAGTGAGCCACTTTCTAGTCGGTTCCGAGCCACCTTTTAATCAGTTCTGAGTGAATCACTTTTCACTCGGTTCTGATTCACTCTTCAATCGGTTCCAAAGAAATAAAGCAATCGGAGTTGCTTTGCTCGTCTCCTCATAGCAACTAACACTGTCCGACTTCACAGCAACTCAACACCGACCGGTTTTCTTCCAAACACCGACCCCTCAACTTGACACCGAGCAAAGATTTCACTCAGTCTTCTGTAGAAAATGCACCTTTTCCAGTCGGTTTTGTGCACAAAAGGCATTTTTCCACTCGGATTCTGGAGAGAAGGTGAAATCCGACCCACATTCCCTCTCTTCTATCCGCTGTCCCTTTCCTCTCCATCAATCCCACAACGTCCAGTCTCTTCACCACCAACACACACCGACTCTCTATCAACACTCTCTTCTCCACACCGTCCCAAACCAACACCGTCCCATCTACTTTGAACACCGGCTCCATCCAACAGCAAGCCACAAAACCGACCAACACCTTCCAGCAAGCTGTCACTCGGTCTTGGGGATAAACAGCAAGCTTTCACTTGGTTTTGTGGAAAAACAACACTTTTTCACTCGGAATTTCTCCACCTGCACCAATCATCACTAAATCCAAGCACCGAATTATTGGAAATATTAAAATATGCAAATTGGTAACAAGTTGGCACAGCTGGAACTCACATGCACTGAAAGTTTCTTCCACTTGCAATTGCAACGCGTTTTCATTAGCTGGATTACTCCATTCATTCGCCTATAAAAGGGAGAGCAACACAACGTCAAAAATCGTGAATTAGCATCACTTGAATTCAATTCCTTTTCTTTCCTTTCTCTCTCGTTCTTCCTCTGTCCTTCTCTTTTCTTTTCTTTCTTTCTTTTTCTTCATTTTTCTTCTTCGTTCCTTTTTCTTTCTTTTTCATTTTCTTTCTCTTTTTTTTATTTTCTTTATTTTATTTTAAGAGTTGTGAGGGCTGTAAAAGTGAGTATTTAAATTTGTAATTGGTGGAGAATATTGCAACAAGGAAATACAGTGGTAAATTATTCTGAGCTTTTGGAGAAACCCGTAAGTCTTTATTTTTACCATGTCTTGTATGTTTTATTTTTCCATTATTTTTATAAATTTGAATTATTTCATGAGTAGCTAAATTAATTATTTTGGGATAAAGGGGGTATGATAATATTTTATTGTTAATATTATTTTGACTTGGAATTAAATAAATTTCTGTTTTCCATTTAGTTCAATTATGCTCAATGCTTTTAGTAATTCCTAACAAGAACATAAATGATAAAACTGTATACTTGCGGGTATATTAGTAAGTTTAGGTAATAAATAGAATTGAGAGATTTATTTTTACCGGAAAGCTTTGAACTAAACCTAAGATTTTTGAGATGCTTTTTGTGACCTCGGTAAAACCGTGAAAGTAATCAAAATTCTTTTGAGGAAATAAAAGGGATTTTCATAAAACGATAATGGGCCTTTCTGAGGATTAAGCAGCGCTTTCCATAGGTTAGGTACATTAATAGGATTCCGAGAGGAACATATTAATTAGCTTTTGGAAAATTCGCCTTGGAAAACTTAATTCGATTCTTATTTATGAAAAGTTAAAATTCATTAACATAAAATAAAGTCTTAATCCCCCGAAATCCCAAGATACTCTCAACTCTGATTTTTTTAAGTGTCAAGTAAATTTTGTTTCTAAATTTAGATTTTTAAATTGTGTTTTATTTTACAAAATCCTTAAAAATCAATTGTGTGGATAATTAAATTTCAATATGCTGGTACTTTGAACATAGTCCCTGTGGAGAACGATAATCTTTTATATTACGCGACATAACCCGTGTGCTTGCGGGCCCTGTCAAGTTTTTGGCGCCGTTACCGGGGACTGTTGTCCCTCGAATATCGGCAATATTGAAATTCGATTAGATCATACTTGTTAATATTTTTATTTTTATTTTTATCTTTATTTTTATTTTGTTTGTAATTTTGTATTTTGTTCTATATTCTGTGTATCTGTTGTTGTTTTATTTTTGTAATTGTTTGTTTTATTTGTCATTTACTTTCTTTTTATGCGACGAAGTCATAGTGATCTAAACTTAGGATTTGACCCTGAGATAGAATGTACCCTTAGAGCTTTAAGAAAACAACAAAAACAACAAAAAGAACAAAAAGAAAAACAAATGGCAGACCAACACAGACCCTTAAGAGATTTTACAATTTTGAATTGAAGCCATAGTAGAGGCTAACAATTTTGAATTGAAGCCTTCACTACTCTCAATGGTTCAACAGAACCAATTCAGAGGATTACCCTCCGAAGATCCAAATCTTCATCTTCAAATCTTTCTTGAATACGGTGACACCCTGAAGATGAACGGAGCCACCAATGATGCCATTCGCTTAAGACTTTTCCCTTTCTCCTTAAGAGATAAAGCGAGAGCGTGGTTATACTCTCTTCCTGAAGGATCCATCACGACTTGGGAATAATTGTCCAGTGTTTTTATCAATAAATGGTACCCAAGGAACAAGACTGATGTGCTGAGAAAACAAATCATCAATGTTTCATAAAAAGATGATGAATCCTTGTATGAAGCCTGGGAAAGATACAGGGAGATGCTAAGAGAATGTCCTCACCATGGGATAGAAAGGTGGTTGACAATCTATATTTTCTATAATGGACTAACTTCCACACAAAAGATCTCTTTAGATGCTGCAGCTGGAGGAGCCTTCATGAGTAAAAATGTTGATGAAGCTGAGAACCTGATTGAGGAAATAGCTCAAAACACTCACCAGTGGAACTCTGAGAGAGGATTACCTGCTAAAACACCAGGTAAGTACTCTGTTGATGCTCTTTCCTTACTTTCTGCCAAAGTTGAAGCATTAACATTAAAACTTGATAAAATAGGATCAACAGGTGCTACTAACATTGTTTATGAAGTTTGTGGTGTTTAAGGACATGGAGCTACAAACTGCCATTTAGCAATGACCCCTAATCAAGAACAAGAAATGCATCAGGTGGATGCTATTGGAAACTATGGTGGAAATTATCAAGGTAACTACAGACCCCCACAAGGTCCACCTGGCTTCTAAAATAGGCCACCTCAATTCCAAAGTAACTACAACCCTCAACAAGGACCCTACAAATCAAAACTAGAGTCCTTAATGGAGACATTTGTAGCTACTCAACAGAAGCAGAATGATGAATTCTCTGATGTAATAAAGAACTTAGCTTCAAAGGTGGACTCCCTTGCCACCCATAACAAAATATTGGAGACTCAAATTGCCCAACAAGCCTCCTACTCTCAAAGAGCGCCAGGAACATTTCCTGGGAAACCCGAGGCTGGACCTTCCAACCATGCAATGGCTATCACTCTTAGGAGTGGTACTCAATATGATGGTCCAGTTGGTAAGACTGAAGAGAAAAAGAAATTGGATGAGTCTCCATCTCACCCGATGAATAAGGAAGAAAAACCACAAGAAAAGAAAGAAAAGGTTAAGCCATATCAACCTCCTATTCCATTTCCTCAGCGCCTGGCTAGAGCAAAGTTGGACAAACAATTTGGTAAGTTTCTTGATGTTTTAAAGAAATTATATGTCAATATTCCCTTCATAGATGTTTTGCAGCAAATGCCTATCTATGCGAAGTTCTTGAAGGATATTTTGTCCAACAAAAGAAAGCTTGAGGAAGATGGAACCGTGGCACTCACTGAGGGGTGCAGCGCTCTAATTCAGAAGAAAATGCCTCCAAAACTTCATGATCCAGGTAGCTTTTCTATCCCTTATATGATTGGTGGCATAGCTATAGATAGAGCATTGTGTGATTTGGGAGCGAGTGTGAGTTTAATGCCATTATCTGTTGCTGAAAAGTTAGGATTGGGAGAGCCAAAACCTACTAGGATATCTTTACAGTTGGTTGATAGATCTATCAAATATCCTGTAGGAATTTTAGAAGATATTCCTATTAAGGTAGGAAAATTTTTTATACCTGCTGACTTGGTTGTGCTTGAAATGGACGAAGATTCTTTGATTCCTATTATTTTAGGCAGACCATTTTTAGCAACTACAGGTACTGTGGTCGATGTCAAAAATGGTAAGTTATCTCTAACTATTGGAGACCAAAAGGTTGATTTTAACTTGAAAAATATTTTAGAAAAACCTTTTAACGATGTTTGCTATGGAATTGAAATTGTTAACCAAGTGGTGAAGGATGAAACTCTTCTTAATGACCCACTTGAATCTATTTTTCTAAATAAGTTTGCAGGAACATCAAAAAGCAGTAAAGGTGACATACCACTGAGACATGACACTGAGGTCATGGTGAGCCCAAATGTTAAACTTAAATCTTCACCTTCCATACTAAGGTATGAGTTTCTAGGCCCTAATCGATTCTTGACTGTGATTGAGGGATAGAGTCTAGCTGAAGACGTTAAACTTAGCACTTGTGGGGAGGTAACCCCATGTCTTTATTTTTAAGCTTTAATAAATAAAAAAAAACCAACTATGTCAGATGCTGGTTTGGGGTTACTACAGGTAAGTTTTCTTATCCTTTTATCATCCATTTTAACATTGAGGACAATGTCAAATTCTGGTTTGGGGTGGTAGGTAAGAAAACTTAACTATTTTGCTTACGTTGTGTGGTTGTTATTTTATTTTGCATGTGTGTTTTCCTTGATTTGTTTGTAATCTTATAATTTACCATGATTGCATGGTAAATTCACTTTGAACACAAGGCTAAAGTATCTAAGGACCCCAAAATTTTGAGTAAAATTTTCAAAATTTGATTGTTTAAATGCCAAATCAATGCTTAAATGAACCTTATGTGATTAAAATTTTCTTTGAAAAGACTTTCCATGGTAAGACTTGAGCCAAAATGGGTTATTTATTAAACAAATTTTTAAAACCCATATTTTCTTAAATGAGTGAATCTCATGGTCATTAATATTCTAGAACTTGTTTTTCAACCGATTCAAAATGGTTTTTGATTATATGTCTTAGGATGATAAAGGCATAATTAGGTTTCATTCTTAAGCCTCAGAATTTTTGCATAATTTGACCCCTAGTTGCCCCTTTTGAGCCTAAAAGTGAAAATTTTCCTTGAAGCCTTTCATTGACTGATATTCTCTTGATGGTGAAAAAGTTGGAAATTTAGTGGAGCAAAGAAATAAAAAAGGATTTAAGGAAAATATGTATTGAATGCAAAGAAAAAAAAGAAAAAGAAAAAGAAAATCAAAAGGATGATATTGAATGAATTCCAAAAAGTCCATAAAAGTTCAAACATTTGCTCTGTTAAATTTATGATGGTAATTTGAATCATTCATGACTATTAAAGCCCTTTTGTATTCTATTTTTCTTGAAATTCCTACCTTGACAATACAACCCAAGGCCACGTTACAACCTTTGAAAGACCTTTAGACTTTGACATATTTTCTATCTAAACTGTGGAGTTTCTGGTTTATTAACAAGCTTATGGTAATGTTTTTTGACTATGATGATTTGAGAGATACACAAACCTTGAAACACTTAAGTGAAAATTGTGAGAAGAGTATCTCAAGTCTTGACATTGAAAATTTGATTCACAAAATTGGCATTTGAATAAATCTGTTTCTCTATTTTGGATTCCTTAGTTTATTAAGCTTAGTGTTTTCTGTATTTTATCTTGTGAATATGGTGATTGCTTGAGGACAAGCAATGTTTTGGTTTGGGGTATTTTGATAAGTGCTTTATAACATAATAAAATAGATCTAGTTTGCTTAGAATTTTAATCATTATGCACTGTATTTCCTTTATTTATTGTGATTTTTGCTTTCTTTCCACTCTATTCTACTTGGGTATCTTATTTTGAAGAAATTAAGGCAATAAAGGGTCAAAAACAAGAGAAAAACGACCATAAAATGATAAAGAAACAAGAAGAACAAGCCCTAAGTAGAAAGAACTCCCTTTTTATGCTGAATTTCGACTCAGAATGCTGAATTCCGACTCAGAATGTTAAAATCCGACTCAGAATGTTAAAATCCGACTCAAAATGACCAAATCCTAGTGGGATGACTGAGAAAGGACCAAATCCGAGTGGAATTACTCAGAATGGAGAAAATCCGAGTGGAATACTTCACTGTTGGATTAGAATCTGAGTGGAAAGTTCCCTGTCTCAGACATTCCGAGTGATAAATGGCCGACTCTGTTGAAGGTTCAATGTTGAAAAGGAATAAGTCTCGGTTGGAGGTAATTCCGAGTGGAAGCTGTCCGAATGCAACCATTCCGAGTAAAAAAGGGACTGACCTTCAATAAAAACTACCCAAAGCTAATTCCGAGTGAAGGGATGCTGACTGAAGCAGATCTGACCAGGCAACAAGAACTTTTCTGGGCAAAAAGCTGTTCCAAGTGAGTTGATTCCGAGTAGAAGAGGCCACTGAATGAATGTGTTGAATAAGGAGGAACCCGAGTGGTTTCATTCGGAGAAAATGGCATTCTCAAGCGGAACAAAGCATTTCTGAGTAGTGTCTTAGCAAGCAAGGAAAAATCCGACCGGAAATGAATCACACTCGGGCACACTCTCAAGTTTCACACTGGGACCAAGTGAGAAGTCTCCAAGGAAGACATCCGAGTGAGTTGGGGCAGAAAGTTGAATTTCCGAGCAAAGCAAGGCTCGAACATGAAAAGAATTCTATCAGCCAGATTCCAGTCTTTCAAGTCCAAATTTCTGAGTAAAAGGTATATCCGAGTGAGTTGATTGACGACTGAAGTCAATTCCGAGTGGAAATCAACTCGGACTTCCGAGTAAAGATGTGATTTTATCATTTGAATGAGTAAAGGAAGGTGTCCGAGTGAATTCCTGAGAAATCCGAGCAAGATCTCTCCGAGTGGTTCAATTCCAGAGACATAGCCGAGTGAAACAGTGAAAGAAGACTTCCCAATCCTGAGTGAGTCACTTTCCAGTCGGTTCTGAGCCACCTTTTAATCAGTTTTGAGTGAATCACTTTTCACTCGGTTCTGATTCACTCTTCAATCGGTTCCAAAGAAATAAAGCAATCGGAGTTGCTTTGCTCGTCTCCTCACAGCAGCTAACACTGTCCGACTTCACAGCAACTCAACACCGACCGGTTTTCTTCCAAACACCGACCCCTCAACTTGACACCGAGCAAAGATTTCACTCGGTCTTCTGTACAAAATGCACCTTTTCCAGTCGGTTTTGTGCACAAAAGGCATTTTTCCACTCAGATTCTGGAGAGAAGGTGAAATCTGACCCACATTCCCTCTCTTCTATCCGCTGTCCCTTTCCTCTCCATCAATCCCACAACGTCCAGTCTCTTCACCACCAACACACACCGACTCTCCATCAACACTCTCTTCTCCACACCGTCCCAAACCAACACCGTCCCATCTACTTTGAACACCGGCTCCATCCACCACACCGTCCAGATCTCCATCCAACAGCAAGCCATAAAACCGACCAACGCCTTCCAGCAAGCTGTCACTAGGTCTTGGGGATAAACAGCAAGCTTTCACTCAGTTTTGTGGAAAAACAACACTTTTTCACTCGGAATTTCTCCACCTACACCAATCATCACTAAATCCAAGCACCGAATTATTGGAAATATTAAAATATGCAAATTGGTAACAAGTTGGCACAGCTGGAACTCACATGCACCGAAAATTTCTTCCACTTGCAATTGCAACGCGTTTTCATTAGCTGGATTCCTCCATTCATTCGCCTATAAAAGGGAGAGCCACACAGCGTCAAAAACCATGAATTAGCATCACTTGAATTCAATTCCTTTTCTTTCCTTTCTCTCTCGTTCTTCCTCTGTCCTTCTCTTTTCTTTTCTTTCTTTCTTTTTCTTCATTTTTCTTCTTCGTTCCTTTTTCTTTCTTTTTCATTTTCTTTCTCTTTTTTTTATTTTCTTTATTTTATTTTAAGAGTTGTGAGTTCTGTAAAAGTGAGTATTTAAATTTGTAATTGGTGGAGAATATTGCAACAAGGAAATACAGTGGTAAATTATTCTGAGCTTTTGGAGAAACCCGTAAGTCTTTATTTTTACCATGTCTTGTATGTTTTATTTTTCCATTATTTTTATAAATTTGAATTATTTCATGAGTAGCTAAATTAATTATTTTGGGATAAAGGGGGTATGATAATATTTTATTGTTAATATTATTTTGACTTGGAATTAAATAAATTTCTGTTTTCCATTTAGTTCAATTATGCTCAATGATTTTAGTAATTCCTAACAAGAACCTAAATGATAAAACTGTATACTTGCGGGTATACTAGTAAGTTTAGGTAATAAATAGAATTGAGAGATTTATTTTTACCGGAAAGCTTTGAACTAAACCTAAGATTTTTGTGATGCTTTTTGTGACCTCGGTAAAACTGTGAAAGTAATCAAAATTCTTTTGAGGAAATAAAAGGGATTTTCATAAAACGATAATGGGCCTTTCTGAGGATTAAGCAGCGCTTTCCATAGGTTAGGTACATTAATAGGATTCTGAGAGGAACATATTAATTAGCTTTTGGAAAATTCACCTTGGAAAACTTAATTCGATTCTTATTTATGAAAAGTTAAAATTCATTAACATAAAATAAAGTCTTAATCCCCCGAAATCCCAAGATACTCTCAACTCTGATTTTTTAAGTGTCAAGTAAATTTTGTTTCTAAATTTAGATTTTTAAATTGTGTTTTATTTTACAAAAACCTTAAAAATCAATTGTGTGGATAATTAAATTTCAATATGCTAGTACTTTGAACACAGTCCCTGTGGAGAATGATAATCTTTTATATTACGCGACATAACCCGTGCGCTTGCGGGCCCTGTCAGGTTGTGCATGAAGCGGAAATATGTCATGTTATCAATGATGATTTCTGGTCCATGACAACCGAGGAACGACATTGATGTATATTTAACTCCATTAGTTGAAGACCTCAAAAGGTTGTGGGAAGACGGGGTTGATGTGTTTGACGGGTTTACCAGCCAGTCATTCAAATTGCATGCCACGCTTGTTTGCACGATCAATGACTTTTCAGCGTATGGTAACTTATCCGGGTACAGCGTGAAGGGTCATAAAGCTTGTCCAGTATGTGAGGAGGGGACTAGTTCTGTGCGGCTGCATCATGGTAGGAAAAATGTTTATCTTCGACATCGAAGGTTTCTTAAAGCGAATCATCCGTTTCAGAGGTTGAAGAAGTCGTTTAACGGTGCCCAAAATTTTGAAATGGCTCCTCAACCACTATCTGGTCACCAGGCATATGAAAAGGTAAAAGACGTCAACGTGCAGTTTGGTAAGTGTAAAAAACAGCACCCGACACAAAACAACTGGAAGGAAAAGTTTGTGTTTTTTGACCTTCCATATTGGAGGGAGCTTGATGTAAGACACTGCATTGATGTAATGCATGTGGAGAAAAATGTGTGTGATAGTTTGGTTGGTACACTCTTAAACATACCCGGGAAGACTAAGGATGGCCTAAATTCGCGTATGGACTTGGAGTTGATGGGTATACGTCAGGATTTGTATCCACAATCAAAGGGCAAAAGAACATATTTTCCCCCAGCATGTTATACGTTGTCCAGAAAAGAAAAAAAAGTCTGTGTGAATCGTTATGAAGTGTGAAAGTTCCATTTGGTTATGGCTCCAACATCAACTCTTGTGTTTCCATGAAAGATTTGAAGTTAGTTGGGTTGAAGTCTCACGATTGTCACATGTTGATGCAATAGTTTCTGCCTATCGCCATTCGTGACATTCTTCCTAAAAATGTGAGAAATGTCATAACAAGGTTGTGTATGTTTTTCAATGCCATATGTTGCAAGGTAATCGTGCCCGGCGAATTGGATGTGTTGGAACAGGAAGTATCACTTATATTATGTCAGCTTGAAATGTATTTCCCGCCTTCTTTTTTTGACATAATGGTCCACTTAATCATCCATTTGGTGAGAGAGGTCCGTTTGTGTGGTCCAGTGTTCTTGCGGTGGATGTATCCCGTTGAGCGATATATGAAGATATTGAAAGGGTATATGAAGAATCAACGTCGTCCCAAAGCTTCAATTGTGGAAAGATATATTGTAGAGGAAGCAATTGAGTTTTGCACTGAATACATGTCATATGCTGCAAGCATTGGTATTCCAACGACTTGTTATGAAGGGAGATTGGATGGGAAAGGAACGATTGGAAAAAGAATGAAGAGCATGCCATGTGATGATGTCCTTCAAGCACACTTGTATATTTTAAACAACACGGATGACGTACAACCGTATCTAGCCACTCATAAGGAGCTAGTCAAGAGAACCAACCCTAAAATGACTGAAAAGTGGTTGTTGAATGAACACAACAAGAGTTTCATGTAGTGGTTCAAAAAGACCATTCTGAAAGATGCATCTGCATCCTCGACATTACATCAACTAGCACAGGGCCCGAACTTTGATGTCCTTACCTTTTGTGGGTATGACATAAACAACTATTCATTTTATACAAGGACACATGATGAAAAGAGTACAAATCAAAATAGTGGAGTGATGGTTGTGGCTTAGTCAATGCATTTCTCAACTTCAAAGGACAACAACCCTGTCATGGCCGAGTCATGCTACTTTGGTGTGATTAAAGATATATGGGAAGTCGATTACGGTCCCTTCACTATTCCTGTGTTTAAATGTAAATGGGTTGACAATAAGAACGATGTCAAAACTGATGATTTAGGAGTTACATTGGTGGACCTCAACAAGATAGGGCATAAGGACGAACCATTCATTATGGCAACACAAGTAAAGCAAGTTTTTTATGTTGCTGACCCAGCTGACAAACGGTGGTCAATTGTTATCCAAGGTAGACACATTGGAGACCCCAATCTTGATATTGTTGAAATTCCATCTACCACAACACGTATTCCAACATCTATCATGGAACATGATATAGATGATGTAGTTTCCAGTCAGCATGACCACCATGAAGGCTTGTGGGAAAATATTTCATCTTCATAGGGTATTAATCATGTTAATCAATCATTGAATTACATGTTATATTAATTATTCATTGTATTAAATGTTATATTAAATATTTGACAGTTGTGTTTCCTTGTTTGGACAGATACTCATGGCTGACCAGGATGGACGATCTAGGTCTGACTCAAAGGCTACCGATTCCTCTACTCACTGCCCAAAATTCAAAGTGTTTGATGGATTTTCGACGAGCTCACCACTTTCTTTCTCCAAAACTGTAGTTGTCCCATGAGGTAAGAGGGGCTTCATCTCATTTGATTGCATTCTAAATTACTATATAATATTGCTTTAGTATCCGGGAACCATCGTTTTAAGTTTCTCCACGATCCAATGGTTAGATTTCAAACTGTGTAATTTTTCATAACCGACGGTTAAATTTCTATACTTTCAAGTTAATGAGTATTATTATAAATTTTATAAAGTGTGCCTCAATGTTCGTATACTCGGAAGAATTTCTATCGCGATCAGAGTTGAAGCAGAAAATTTAGGAAATTTTAAAGTTAGGCGGGCTCGATGTGATTTGATTTGGTTGTAATATTTAAATTGTAATTTCTTTTATGGTGTTATTATGTAATCTGTTTAAATTTCCCGATAAACTCTACTATTAGGAATTAGAATTATTGCTAAGCGTCACTGGATTATTTCAATAAAAGTATGCATTTCAGGAAAATTCTTCGTTTGGGATGACTAAAAAATTTTATTTTACCGAGTTTTGAGAAAAGACGCTATTTCAAGTTCTAAGACTTATTATGGTTTAATGAAATAAATTGATTTGATATAAGAATGAGTAAAATAGAAGTTATTTGCGAAATTAAAATAAAATGTATGTATTTTTTTTAGTTTAAAGTATTTTAATGACAAAATTTTCATGAAGAAAAAGAAAAGAGATAAAAGAGATTTTGGAACCAAATTTTTAATAAGTAATGAAAAAGAGCCTTGAGAATCTAGTTAAGGGCATAAGATAAATGACTAAAGGGAATAGAAGTAATTTTAGAAGTTCAAGTAAAGAAATAAATGTTAGAGTTTAGAAACTTTTATGCTGCGTTTAGTTCATAAGTTTTCTTAGAAAAATAGAAAATTATTCTTAGAAAAATTTAAAAAAAAAGAAAAACTGTTTATTTACAAATTATTTAAATTTTTTATAGAAAAATAGAAAACTGATTTTCTATTTTTTAAGAAAATCAGAAAACTATTTCAAAAGGTTTTCTAAGAAAAGTAAAAAAATAGAAAAGGCGGTAACTAAATTACAAGATAAGGTAATTGAATTACAAGATAAAGACTGCTGTAACCAAATGAGAATATGAAACAAACTACTACTAATTTGTAAAGTTCCACTGCTACCATTTTGAAATTATTTAAACATAAACTCATTTGCTCTCATTTTAATATTACTTTAAATTTTTGTCATAATTTTTATGTGATGCATGTGAACACCTATATCAGTCCGGCCATATTCAATGCCAAACACCGTCTGCAGTTAACACTGGCCCATAACAAAGTGATGCCGTCCCAAGTCAATTCCGGTGTCAAGATATAAAGTAACAAGGTGGGACACCGTCCCACATTAAATCGGGCCAGTGCCAAGAGAATGGACCGTTCATTCAGGGCATTGACTGGTGTTACATGCTATTGTCCGAAGTAGAGGTCTTATTATTCGGTGTCAAGGTAATGACCCTTGGAACAACGTCTCTTGAGTCAGGTTGCCCATGCTATGACCTAGAGACACACTACCTGATTCGATCCTGAAATCCAGGAAATGGCAGACAGGGAATAAGAGATAAACTATAAAAAATTCTCTACCCGCCACTATTCCCCACAACTGCTAGTGGCCAGGCTATCCCTCCACTACGAGCATAGGTTGGGTGGAAACCTGAGCTGTCCAAGCACTCAGCATGTAGAAGAAACCCCAAGGAGCCTCTATAAATACCTCAATTGAAGAGGTCCAAGGGTCCGCTTCTTGAACCTGGGAATCCCTGAAAGAAACTGGTCCAACCTTTGAAATCTAAGAGCCCTTAAGAGAATTGATCTGATCCCTGAAATCTTCGACCCCATTGAAATAGAGAATTGGCCTAAACCTCTGAATCCGATCCTTGAAAAAGGTTGGTCCTGATCCCATTTTTTGAATTTCTTGGGGAAATCTTCTTCCGTTACCTTGACTCCGTCCAGAACTCCCCAAAATTCCCTCTGTATCCCATTTTCCTGAAAGGATCTTATATTTATCTACCCCACCAGATCCACACAGAACCCCACATCAGCACCATACTGAATGCTCACCTCGGATTCACACTGAATTCTACACTGGTTCCCCATTGAATTCTACACCGGTTCCCTACTGAACTCCGGTCCTCGCCACTATTTGATCCACTCTTGCCATCGCTCAGGGCGCTGCTATTCCAACCCACACCGGCTCATACCTGCAGACCGGTTCTTTCTAGTGCCTACTCCATACCGATTACGATCTCCTCTCCACTTCTTTACTGTTTATATATATATATATATATCAGTTTGTTTCATGTTGTTTGTTCTTTTGCCAAATCTATCATTTAGCTAAATTTGTTCCCTTGCTTGAACTAGTTTTGCTGTTAAATTTTCTTTATCCTGATTCATAATAAATAATAACCAAAAAACAAGTATTTTTCGTGTTCATTTTGACCAATATAGAAGTTATTTTTAGCTAGTGTCGTGCGGAAGTACTTCTGCCTACACCTCCTTTTGGGCCCATACACGTGCGTCAAACGTTCATTTTGTATGTTTCCCTGCCACCGATTTACCTTATCGCCCAATTTATAACTTCATTTTTTTTCTCTAAAAAAATATCTCATCAAGAACTACGTAACCCTGATTTCTCAAAAACTCAAGAATACGTAGGAGCAGGACTTAGCTCCTGTCGGGCCCACTTCCTTTCCTTTCTCATTCCTCTTTGAAAATTAATTCCTTTCTCGTTCCTTTCTTCCACTTTTGCTTGGCCGCTATCATTTTTTCGTAAAGATTGGGATAATTTGGACGAGACGTCTTATTTATCCCCTTCGACTTCCAATCCGACACTTGGATGAGAGAATGATTAATTTGGATGGGATGTCCTGTTAGCATTCTTTCTACCACATACCTCCACACTAAGAGGCTAGGGTTAATTTGGACGTGACATCCTGTTAGCCCCTCCTTTTTCCTTCCCGATATGGTATCCTGACGAAAGGATGACTAATTTAGACGAAACGTCTTGATTAGTTCCCTTTCCTCTTTTTCCTGTTTTCCCCCCATTGAAGTCAGGATTAATTTGGACGAGACGTCCTGTTGATCTTACTCTGAGCTTTTTTTTATATTTGTCTGTCTCCTTCATTTTCAAGAAAAAGAAATAGAAACAGTTTTAAGGCTATTCATGATGTGGATTTTTAACTTTGGTACTGTTTTTAAGAGGCGATGTGGGGTGCTAATACCTTCCCCACTCGTAACTGACTCCCGAACTTGAATCTCACTTTTTTTAACCAGTGCTTTGTTAAAGTTTTTTTCCAATGTTTTTCCTATGGATAAAAACATTGGTGGCGACTCCCTTTCTGATTTATTTCATTTTCGAGGGTCGGTCGCGCCACCGCGATCATCAGTCGCGACAGATGGCGACTCCGCTGGGGAACTACTTGAGAGTCAGGCCATTTAGGCTGAAAGTGCATGTTTTTCTTATATAGCCTTTTGTTTGTTTTAATTTCTTCTTTTGTTTTATCTTTATTGATAACTATATATGCTTGCTTTTAATTCCAGTTATGTTTTGTCATTGATGTACTGTTAATATTTGTGCATGATTATTGAACCCTAGGGTAGATGACTCTGTGTTAGTTTTCTGTATAATTATTGAACCCTAGGGTAAATGACTTTATTATTTTTGTCTCGTGTTTATTCACTGTATAGGATGGGGTAAGGTACAGGTATTGAATGCCCTGTCACACACTACACTCACATTTTTTTTTGCACACACTTATGAGTGGCGCCCTATACCCGGGCCCCAAATAAAACTTAAGTTCGGAGGGGTTGGTAGCGGTGTCGTTTGGGATGTACTTCCCATCCGGTGATCGTAAGAACCCTAATTAGAGTTCGACCTTTCATAATGTACGCATCTAGTAGATTCCCTACTGTTGTGACCACATCATGATTAGGATCTTGGCTGTAGTAACCTTTTAGAAGTCTAGTGCAGGCCACCCAATGTGAGGAGTCACTCTTAGATAAGCCCTAGGGCCCAGAAAAGACTTTCAGAAAAATCTGGTCTAGGCCACGAAAGGGCAGACTTTACTTTACCCTACGCCATTCTTGCTTTCCCTTTTTTTCTAAATGGATGAGCCACCTACCCGTCAAAAGATTACTTGGTTTCAAAAAATAACTCGCTTTTCTGAAAAAGACTGGAAATCTTTTAATGGGGAGGTAGTTCCCTCTTCTTCGTGTACTTCTGAGGCTTAGGGTATAGATTTTCCCAGTCGTCGAGACAAAAATGAAAAGAAAAGAATAATTTCATTTCCCTTCAAATGTGGCATTTACGACGATTGGGAAATCTAGGACCCATATGACTTTAGTTTCGCATGAGTTTTACCGACCGCTACTTCCCGAAGCGAAAATGTTTTTCAGTAAATCAGTAAGGAAGTAGAAGTTTACCAAAACATGGCTGTAACTAATTTCTTTTTCTTTGTTTTCGTAGGAAGCTATTCAGGATTTAGTGCACGCCTCTGAGCAAGTATGGAAATTAACATGGGACAGGAAAATTATGGTACAAATATGACAGAATTAAGGAAAATACTTCATGTTAAGGCCAAGAAGGTTGATACTGGTAGTCTACAGGCAATGGGGAGAAAATTAAACCTAACTCAGAAGATGGCCTTTATAAGAAAATATGGAAAGGTTTTAAAGCTCTTAGAGGTTGAAGTACAAACTGAGGCTATCACAGCCTTGGAGCAGTTCTACGACCCACCTCTCAGATGTTTTACATTCAAAGACTTTCAGTTGGCCCCGTCCATAGAGGAGTTTGAACAAATATTGGGGATGCCTTTGGGGGGACAAATTCCCTACCGCCATCTCGATTATCATACAACTATCACCTCAGTCACCCGTGTTTTGAGAATCCGTCCTGAGACATTGAGGAATGTGCAGATGAATAGAAACCAAATTCCTGGGTTTACTCGAGAATTTCTTGAGAAACACATGCAGATCTTGGCAGATAAAGAAGAATAGAAGGTTTTCATGGACACTTTAGCCCTTACTATCTACGGGGTTGTCTTGTTCCCTAATCTGGACAACTACGTCGATTATGATGCCATCATCGTATTCCTGGCTCGTAAACACAGGCTGGAGAATCCCGTCATAGCCGTATTGGCTAATGTGCATTGCACTATGGATTTCTGCCATACGCAAGGTGGGAAAAGAATTGTCTACTGTCCACCTGTTCTATATGTATGGTTTACGTCTCATGCTTCCCATCAAATTTGCAAAGCCGAATGTCCAATTTTTGATTTAAAACTGTGTCAATTGGCAATAAAAAACGGACGCGAATGGGCCAATCACCTTATAGGGCTCACAACCAAGAAAGTCAGATGGTATCCCCAATGGTTAGAGGTCGAGTCGATCATCTATTGTTGTGGAAGTTATCCAAATGTTCCTCTCATTGGCGAACAAGGGTGTATCAACTACAATCCTGTTATAGCCAAACGTTAGTTGGCTTATCCTTTGCTTGGGCCACCGGACGAAGAGTTGCTCACTCCTCTTGTTTTATACTATGCAAAAGGGAACTATATGTCTATTATTCGGGATATAGCTAACGCATGGAAAAGAGTTTCCAAGATGGGTAAAGAATTAGGGGCACAAAGTCATGCTGTTGGAGAAAAATATCATGAATGGGTCCTGAATAGGGTCTCCATTGTTAAATTACCCTTCAGGAGTCCCACGTATCAATCCGCAAGCACTTCCGCTCCACTATTTATCGTGGAAGACAAAGCAACCCAGGCTTTGAAGGCCAAGATAGAAGAGTTGACAGTTAAGAATCAAAGGCTAGAAGAAGACCTACTGAAATATCAACAAGAATGCATGCTCCAAAAGAGGAAAAATTTGGAGAATAAGCAGGCCATGGATGAGATTTGGAAAAAATAGAAAATTGAAGAAGACTATAGGATAAAGCAAGATGAGTGTCTCTAGGCAGCCAATTCTCAACTGAAAATGAAAAGCAAGCAAAGTGACACCATTCTGGCTGAGAAGCATCTCCTAAAAGATCTGCTGACACAATCAAAGGAAAATGAAAGGGAGGCTTTGGTGCAGAAGGAGTTGCTGCAATCCCAAGTCCATAGATTGTAGCAACAACTTGAAGAGGTAATGAGAGCCTGCGAGCAGGAGATATATGATGAACGAAGAAATGCCATAAACATAGAGCAGCATTGTCAAGAGGCCACACGCGTTTTAGAAACTGAATTAGCTCGACAAGATGAGATCATTCGTTCATGGATGGATCGCTTCGCCAACCTAGCCTACTTGGCCAATGGAGTTCTGGAGGATCTTCCACTATTGCTAAAACAAGCTGAAGGAATGGCTAACCCTCTCACTACTCTGAATGAGATTTCAACATTTCTGAATTATTGTCATGAAAGAATTTGTAAAATGAGGGCTATGATTGCCCAAGCCAGGAATGGCTAAAATGTTGTAATCAAACGTCTACGGTGACATTGTATCTTTATGGAAGTATGAAATGATGAAGTATTTTGCCTCCACAATTGTTTCATGTTAATTTTTGTTTTACTGCTTTACCTAGTACTTTTAAATGTGATGCTCTGAGGAACAGTCAGAGAGCACGCACTAAATCTCGAATCGCGTCCCGCGTAACATCTTTCTTCCTTTTATCATTTCTATTAACCGTTTATTTTCTTTTTGCTAACAAATCTCCATGTTCCTTTAGACATTACGGGTAAACATCCTTATGAGACCAAGCTCAGAAAGAAACTCATGACAAAAATAGAATAAGAAAATGAGAGTTTGAGAGCTAAGCTCAGTCAACTGAAGGAACAAATAGCCGAGATGGCCAAGCTTTTGGAAAAGAGGGTCACGGAAGGGGGTTCCTCTACCAATGTTGAAGACACCAGACAAAAACCACCTACTCCACGACACTCTCCTGGTCCAGCTGGGGAACAGGGCCCTAATCCTACGACACCTCCCCTCACCGTTCATATTAGAAGGCCAAACCCCGCTGATACCCAACAACATACCTTCATAGATGCGGATAGCAATGTTATCCCCTTCCCATTATATGGCTTGCCTCTGGGCTATTTTCCTCCTCTCCATACCAGGCCACAAACATACCCGAACTACCAAGATCCTCACTCTGTTCAACCAAACATACCACCCTGTCGTGAATTCTGTACAACCCAAGGTCAAACACAACCCATCCAAGCCTACCTTACACAGCCTGCCTACGCGACCCAAACCACCACCCGACCACAGGTCCTTGTAGACCCAGTAAACCACTCTTATATAGCTACGCATATACAATAACCTTATGGGTACACAGATCCTCGTGTCGCTGCTGGTCCCGGTGGCACTGTAGCCATCCAAGAAGGAAGGATAGAGGTCCTTGAAAGGAGATTAAGGGCAATGGAAGGATCAAAAGGTTTTGGGTTGGGAAGTGCCACGGAACTTTGCTTAATCCCGGACATCATCATCCCTCCTAAATTCAAGGTGCCAGAATTCGACAAATACCGAGGGTTAACCTGCCCAAAGAATCATCTCACCATGTACTATCAAAAAATGGCATCATACGCATCCAATGACCAATTGCTTATTCATTGCTTCCAAGACAGCTTGGCTGGGGCCTCACTTCCATGGTATACTCACCTTGAGCGGTCACGTATATGCTATGGAAAGACCTGGCTAATGCTTTCATGAAGCAATACAAATACAACTTGGACATGGCACCAGACAGGGTGCAATTGTAAAACATGACGAAAAAGGAAGCCGAGACATTCAAAGAATACGCACAACGTTGGCACAAAGTGGCCGCACAGGTCGACCCTCCCTTATCAGAAAAAGAAGTATTTTCCATGTTCATCGACACGCTCTAATCTCCCTTCAATGATAGGATGATTAGAAGCGTTTCATCTCATTTCTCTGATATTGTCACTATCGAAGAAAGAATAGAGAATGGAATAAGAACTGGAAAGATTATCCGAGGCCCGTCTAGGGCAGGCACGGTAAAGAGACCAACAACAGGGGAAGGCAGAAGAAGAGATGGAGAAACTAACGCCGTCTCTTACGACTAAAAGAGAAACCAAATAAGGCCGTTTATCCCTGTCATATTTCCACCAGCCCATTCACACATGTCATACCCATATGTAGCTGCAGTTCAAAATCCAAATCCACCTCACTTCCGTCCACTTGTTATACGACCACCAATACCACCACAAGCACCTTATAACCGCCACAAGTAAACCAACCACCAAATCTAAACTCAAGAAGGCTGAACAATGACCGTACCCAGATACAGTTCGATCCTATCCCTATGACCTACACCGAGCTCCTACCTCACCTCATCAAAAATACTTTGGTAGTGCCCTGTCCTCCGAGGCCAATTCAATTGCCTTACCCTAGAGGATACGATCCAAATGCGCGGTGTGATTACCACGCTGGCACACCGGGGCATTCCACAAAGAATTGCCTAGCTTTGAAGTTTAAAGTAAGGGATCTAATCAGGGCCGACTAGATAAGCTTTCGTGAGGGGAGCCCGAATGTATCAACCAACCCTTTACCCAACCACGGAGGGGCAGGAGTCAATGCTGTCGAGGAAGATAAAGACTGTATTTTGGAAGTTGGTGACATAAAAATGCCTTTAGAGATAATTCACTCCTACCTGCTTGAGAGGGGATTGATAGAAGGCTCATAGGATGAGGAATGCAATAATGACCAATCTATGAAGCAATAAGGCTTCCGAAGAACCCTTCAAGAACTTATGGACAGTCATACTGTAGAGGTTTGTAGGCACCATGGAGGCAGAGTAAATATGATACAAGAACAGACCAGGGTACAAGCTCCAAAGCCCTTGGTCATATTCTACAATAAAAACATGCCGACAGCTCCAGCTCTTGCCAAAACTGTCATTATAGTGCAAGCACCAACCCTGTTCCCTTTCAAGGAGCCGTACCATAGAAATACAATACAGAGGTAATCGTTACCAGCTTCGAGACGGTTGATTCTATGCCATCATCCTCTATTACAAATATTACCGGGGTCAGTGGCATGACTCGAAGCAGAAGGGTATATGTTCCTCCAGAGGTGAAACTTGACAAAACTGTTGGGGAGATCAAGGCAGGAAAGGAAGGGACCACCGGCGAGGCAAAAAAGGCTGTAACTGAGGAAGAAGCCCAAGAGATTTTGAAATTCATTTGCCATAGTGAGTATCAAGTGTTGGATCAATTAAACCACACTCCGGCCAAAATCTCTTTGTTGTCCTTGTTGATGAGTTCCGAACTTCACCGGAACACATTAATGAAAGTGTTAAGTGAGGCACACGTCAAGCATGACTTGCCCGTTGATAAATTTAAAGGCATAGTGGGGCACATAGTCGCTAATAATTATTTGACCTTTACGGATGACGAGGTACCTGCGGAAGGAAGGCGGCATAACAAAGCCCTTCATATTTCCGTGAAGCGCCACGACCATATCTTAGCAAAGGTACTTATCAATAATGGCTTATCCCTCAACGTGATGCCAAAGTCTACATTAGCAAAGTTGCCTTTCGATGGGACGCACAAGAGACCAAGTTCCATGGTGGTGCGGGCTTTTGACGTGACTCGCCGGGAGGTCATGGGGGAGATTGAACTACCGATACAGGTTGGACCATACACCTTTCAAGCTCTCTTTCAAGTCATGGATATCACACCTGCCTACAGTTGTTTGCTAGGACAACCGTGGATCCATTCGGTCAGGGTGATCCCCTCCATGCTGCATCAGAAACTAAAATTTGTCATCGATAACAAATTAGTGATTGTTTCCGGGGAAGAAGACCTCTTGGTCAGCAAGCCTGTCACTACCTCATAGATCGAAGCAGCTGAGGAAGCTCTCGAGACCTCATTCTAGGCTTTGGAGATAGCCAATACAACTCACAGAAAGAAAAGCTTTGTAAGGACATCCTTCCAAAATATGGCTCTAGCGATGGCGAGAGCAATGTTACGGGAAGGATACGAGCCAGGGAAAGAGCTGGGGCGAGAATTGGAAGGGAGAGTCCAACCTGTGTGCCTCCCAAAAAATAAGGACAGATATGGCCTGGGATACCGACCCATGGCCGCAAACAGAAAGAGGGTAGGGGAAGCGAGAAGAGAAAGAAGGATTTCTCGTCTTACTGGTCGGGAACTCAACACCGCAGGAATCCCCATTTGTGACCTTTACCAGAGCTTCCGGAGTGTAAGGATAATGCTTCCTGATCAAGTGGCCATGATTGAAGATGATCTCAACAGTAATGCTGGGTTTGTGTATGCTTGCCCACTGAATTAGGAATTGAGTAACTGGGAGATCATGGAGTTCCCTACGATTCTAAACGTTTTGTCAAAGTAATAATATTTTTTATGACTTGTTGGTCCCTCTGCTATGCCTAAGGCTTTGGGACCTCTTTTGTAATAAAGGCAAAAACTTGTTTGTTTATTTAGTTAATGAACACTGTCAGATTCTAATATCTCATTTTGCTTGATATCTTTTTACTTGGGCCTTTCACTTGCTTGTTTTCTTTTTCATTCGCTATAATACAATAAAATGTAGATCCAAAAGTGATTCCTCTGAGAGTAATGAGAACTCGATTTTGTTTCACGATTCTGATTATCCAAATGATTATGCTGATGAAGAAAGTAAGGAAGACTTTGAACCTTCGCCCAAGTTGACAAGGTTATTGGAGCAGGAGGATAAGGAAATTCAACCCGATCAGGAAAAGGTTGAAACCATTAACCTGGGGGACGAAGGAGAGGTTAAGGAGGTCAAGATTGGCACCTTCCTAAGCAAAGAGCGGCGAGAAGAACTGATTAAGTTGCTTAGGGAGTTTCGGGACATTTTTGCATGGTCATATTAAGATATGCCGGGTTTGGATAACAGCATCGTGGAACAAAGGTTGCCTTTAAAGCCAGAATGTCCGCCGATCAAACAAAAGCTACGACGAATGAAACCAGAAATGCTCCTTAAGATTAAAGACAAAGTTAAGAACCAATTTGATGTTGGTTTCCTAGCCGTAGCTAAATATCCTCAATGGGTAGCAAACATAGTCCACGTTCCGAAGAAAGACGGGAAAGTGAGGATGTGTGTGGACTACCGAGACTTGAATCGGGCCAGCCCTAAAGATGACTTTACCCTACCATAGATCGACTTATTAGTAGATAATACAGCTTAACACTCTATCTTTTCATTTATGGATGGATTTTAGGGGTATAATCAGATCAAGATGGAACCTGAAGATATGGAGAAGACCACATTTATCACTTTATGGGGCACCTTTTGCTACAAAGTGATGTCCATCGGATTGAAAAATGCTGGAGCAACCTATCAAAGGGCGATGGTGACTCTCTTCCATGACATGATGCACAAAGAAATAGAAGTCTACGTGGATGATATCATCGCTAAGTCCAGGTCCGAGAAAGGACACATTACTGATCTGAGAAAGCTCTTCGAACGGTTAAGGAAATTTAAGCTTAGACTGAATCTGGCCAAATGCACCTTTGGTGTGAAATCTGGTAAACTGTTAGGATTCATTGTAAGCGAAAAAGGGATAGAGGTTGATCCTGACAAGGTCAAGGAGATTCTGGAAATGCCTCCTCCTCGTACAGAAAAGGAAGTCCGAGGGTTTCTAGGAAGGTTGAACTATATTGCCCGATTTATTTCCCAAATGACAGCAACCTGCGAGCTGATTTTCAAGTTGCTCCGCAAAAACCAACCCGGGCAATGGAATGAGGATTGCCAAATGATCCGTCCTTTACGGGGGGTGTAAAGTTATGATCCTGAAACAGCTCAATCTGATACAAAGCGATGCGCGTAAATGTTCAGATGTGGAGTGTTTTCGTGTGTTGAGGCGGAGTCTGGACCACACTGGGGCGGAGTGTAACTCACTCTACGGCGATATAGTAGTCCGCCTGGAATTGCCTTCTATGCCTTGACACGGAGTGCAGTATACGCTGGGGCGGTGTCCCAGTCCGCCTGGAGGAGTCCTCTCAGCCTTGACCCGATTTGGGGTGGTACCTGCAATTATTCTCCGACGCTCAAGTCAGTATTTCAGAATACTTTAAGACTTAGAAAGACGATCAGAGAGAATTATGCAAGTAAGAGAGAGTAAGGTTCAGAAATGGGGGGAGAGCCCCCGTATACCTTTTTGCTGAGGTTTATATACCTGTTACTGGTGCTCCATTATTGGTAGGGCCCGTTCCTTGTTTTCTAGCATAAAGCAAGAAAGACAGTGGGTCCCTGTGTCGTTCACGAGCACCGTTATTGTAGTAGGTATTTCCACTTACTTGGGAAGCGTGAATGCTTTATTATTTTATTGTTATTCCCCTTTATGCGTGACAGCGTGATTCCCATTATTAACCTCTCAAGACAGAGTCAACCTCGTGCCGGGGTTGTGAGTATGGGTTCGCTATGCAGTATGGGAAGTTCAACATTCCGCCAGTATTGAGCCTTTGGCTTGGCGGAGTAATGTGCATTCTGGCGGCGTTACATGCCTTGGCGGAGTTATGACCCTTGGCAGGGTAACATGCCTAGGCGGAGTGTCATGCCTTGGCGGAGTGACATGCCTAGGCGGAGTTACTTTGCCTTTGTCGTATATACTCCGTATTTGAAGCGTATTTACCTCGTTCGAAATGCTGACCTGGCAAAGCATTAAATCCATGCTCTTGGGGGCCGGTGTTAGGACCGGATCATATGCCCCCTAGCTTGTTATAGTGACTGGCGGAGTCACTGTAATGAGCTATAACACTTAAGTTTAGCTTTTATAAGAAGGCGGAATAGCCTCTTAGGAACTTCAAAGTAGATTCCGTAAGGAGGCGGAGTAGCCTCTTAGGAATCTCCAAGGAGTTGGATTCCGTAAGAAGGCGGAATAGCCTCTTAGGAATCTTGATGAAATTGGATTCCATAAGAAGGCGGAGTAGCCTCTTAGGAATCTCCAAGGAGTTGGATTCCGTAAGAAGGCGGAATAGCCTCTTAGGAATCTCCAAGGAGTTGGATTCCGTAAGAAGGCGGAGTAGCCTCTTAGGAATCTCCAAGGAGTTGAATTCCGTAAAGAGGCGGAGTAGCCTCTTAGGAATCTCCAAGGAGTTGAATTCCGTAAGGAGGCGGAATGACTTCTTAGGAATTTCAATGAAACTGATTCCGTAAGCAGGCGGAATAGCCTCTTAGGAATTTTGATGAAATTGGATTCTGTAAGTAGGCGGAGTAGCCTCTTAGGAATCTCCAAGGAGTTGGATTCCGTAAGAAGGCGGAATAGCCTCTTAGGAATCTTGATGAAATTGGATTCCGTAAGAAGGCGGAGTAGCCTCTTAGGAATCTCCAAGGAGTTGGATTCCGTAAGAAGGCGGAGTAGCCTCTTAGGAATTTCCATGGAGTTTGGATTCCGTAAGAAGGCGGAATAGCCTCTTAGGAATTTCCAAGGAGTTGGATTCCATAAGAAGGCGGAGTAGCCTCTTAGGAATTTCCAAGGAGTTAGATTCCGTAAGAAGGCGGCGTAGCCTCTTAGGAATTTCCAAGTAGATTCCGTAAGGAGGCGGAGTAGCCTCTTAGGAATTTCAAAGTAGATTCCGTAAGGAGGTGGAGTAGCCTCTTAGGAATTTCAAAGTAGATTCCGTAAGAAGGCGGAGTAGCCTCTTAGGAATTTCCAAGGAGTTGAATTCCGTAAGGAGGCGGAGTAGCCTCTTAGGAATTTCAATGAGATTGGATTCCGTAAGAAGGCGGAATAACCTCTTAGGAATTTTAATGAGATAGATTCCGTAAGAAGGCGGAGTAGCCTCTTAGGAATTTCAATGAGATTGGATTCCGTAAGAAGGCGGAGTGGCCTTTTAGGAATTCCAATGAGTTGTATTCCGTAAGAAGGCGGAGTAGCCTCTTAGGAATTTCAATGAGTTGGATTCCGTAAGAAGGCGGAGTGGCCTCTTAGGAATTTCAATGAAACTGATTCCGTAAGCAGGCGGAATAGCCTCTTAGGAATTTTGATGAAATTGGATTCCGTAAGAAGGCGGAGTAGCCTCTTAGGAATCTCCAAGGAGTTGAATTCCGAAAGGAGGCGGAGTAGCCTCTTAGGAATCTCCAAGGAGTTGAATTCCGTAAGGAGGCGGAATGGCTTCTTAGGAATTTCCAAGGAGTTGGATTCCGTAAGAAGGCGGAATAGCCTCTTAGGAATTTCCAAGTAGATTCCGTAAGGAGGCTGAGTAGCCTCTTAGGAATTTCAAAGAGGTTGGATTCCTTAAGAAGGCGGAGTGGCCTCTTAGGAATTTCCAAGGAGTTGGATTCCGTAAGAAGGCGGAGTGGCCTCTTAGGAATTTCCAAGGAGTCAGATTCCGTAAGAAGGCGGAATAGCCTCTTAGGAATTTCCAAGGAGTTGATTCCGTAAGAAGGAGGAGTAGCCTCTTAGGAATTTCAATGAAGTAGGATTCCGTAAGAAGGCGGAGTGGCCTCTTAGGAATTCCAATGAGGTTGGATTCCGTAAGAAGGCGGAGTAGCCTCTTAGGAATTTCCAAGAAGTTGGATTCCGTAAGAAGGCGGAGTAGCCTCTTAGGAATTTCCAAGGAGTCGGATTCCGTAAGAAGGCGGAATAGCCTCAGGAATTTCCAAGGAGTTGATTCCGTAAGAAGGCGGAGTAGCCTCTTAGGAATTTCAATGAAGTAGGATTCCGTAAGAAGGCGGAGTGGCCTCTTAGGAATTCCAATGAGGTTGGATTCCATAAGAAGGCGGAGTAGCCTCTTAGGAATTTCCAAGGAGTCGGATTCCGTAAGAAGGCGGAATGGCTTCTTAGGAATTTCCAAGGAGTTGGATTCCGTAAGAAGGCGGAGTAGCCTCTTAGGAATCTCCAAGGAGTTGGATTCCGTAAGAAGGCGGAGTAGCCTCTTAGGAATCTCCAAGGAGTTGAATTCCGTAAGGAGGCGGAGTAGCCTCTTAGGAATCTCCAAGGAGTTGAATTCCGTAAGGAGGCGGAATGGCTTCTTAGGAATTTCCAAGGAGTTGGATTCCGTAAGAAGGCGGAATAGCCTCTTAGGAATTTCCAAGTAGATTCCGTAAGGAGGCGGAGTAGCCTCTTAGGAATTTCAAAGAGGTTGGATTCCGTAAGAAGGCGGAGTGGCCTCTTAGGAATTTCCAAGGAGTTGGATTCCGTAAGAAGGCGGAGTGGCCTCTTAGGAATCTCAATGAAGTACAATTTTACAAGTGTTGAACTTACTTGAACTTGTTGGGTAGTGCTTGAGTTTGTTACTCATATACTCCGTAAAACATTGGTAGTTAGGCGGAGTCAAGCTTTGGATGGAGTGTTCATCCTTTTGTACTTGGACCGGAGTGTAACTCCTGATCAAATGTGAATTGTTGAATCCAGGATGGCTATGGTGCAGCATATAGCTTGTGACACCGATTCTTCCTGTGAGAATTTTGTTGGTTCTTACCCTTGAGATAGTAGGGTGCAGCATATAGCTGTGACACCAATTCATCCTACAAGAAATTGGTTAAACCTTTGAGGCGTATGGTGCAGCATATAGCTGTGTCACCAATTCATCCTGCAAGAAATTGGTTAAACCTTTGAGGCGGTATGGTGCAGCAAATAGCTGTGACACCAATTGTTCCTGCAAGAAATTGGTTGTACCTTTGAGGCGGTATGGTGCAGCATATAGCTGTGACAACAGTTGTTCCTTTGAGGCGGTATGGTGCAGCATATAGCTGTGACACCAGTTGTTCCTGCAAGAAATTGGTTGCGTTTTGGAGTTAGCGTAGTGCAGCATATAGCTATGACACCAGCTCTTTCCACAAGAAGCCTGCAGGACCTTGGGGACGAATTAGTGCAGCCTTTAGCTGTGACACCAGTTCTTTCCAGAGGCGGCCTGCAGGACCTTAGGGTCGGTATGGTGCAGCATATAGCTGTGACACCAATCCTTTCCCCCCAAGGAGTTTTCTGTACCTTAGGGTCGGTATGGTGCAGCATATAGCTGAGACACCAATCCTTTCCCCCCAAGGAGTTTTCTGGACCTTAGGGTCGGTATGGTGCAGCATATAGCTGAGACACCAATCCTTTCCCCCCAAGGAGTTTTCTGTACCTTAGGGTAGGTATGGTGTAGCATATAGCTGTGACACCAATTCCCCAAGGAGTTTTTGTTGACTCCGTTTGTGAAGCGGTGTTGCATGTTGGTTGATCTTTATGGAATAAAGAGTTATGCATCTATGCTTCAATTTGGAGCCGTTGTTAGGATCATCCGTCCTGAGAGTATCTTGTCACAACAGTGTTGTGCATCAAATAAAATCATGAAGACAATGGGTGAATCAGTTAGAGTATTTCATTAATTATGAATTACAAAAGAGAGAAAGAGAGATGAGTCAAGGTTATGACTCATTAGACTTTCTTGGTAAAAACCCGATCTGGATCTGCTCTTATCACTCCATTGTAACGTTGGGGATTTCTCTCTTGCCGCTGTTGCTTCCAAGCGCATCTCAATGCTCACATACTTGGATGCTTTCCTCTTGAATTCTTCGAAATTCACTGGAGGATTCTTTGCCAATGACATGGCAAAAGCAGAGCTTGGTTGCAAAGCTTCTATTTCTGTATGCAATTGAAGTGCTTCTGCCAAGTTTGGAACAGCAGCTGCTTCCTTGTGAAACCTCTTCAAGAAGTCCTTGAGAGTTTCATGCTTTCCCTGCCTAACCTGAGCCAAGGTATGAGATGTTCTGGGAATATCACTGGAAATGACAAAGTGGTCCACAAACACTATTGCCATTTCTTCCCATGAGTCAATGGAACCTGATGGTAGCTTCCTGAACCAGCTAAGGGCATCATCAACAAGAGTCCGAGGGAACATCCTGCACATGACATCTTCATCTGCCCCCAGGTACATAGCTTCGAGTATATAAGCATCAAGATGCTTAGTAGGATCAGTTTCACCACTGTATTTTTCTATGGAGAGAGGTTGAGTGGTCTGTAGGTGCTTAGGGATGCGTACACTCATAAGTCTCCTTGAAAAAGGGATTGTGAGCTTATAAGTTACTGGAGAGGCTGTCATCAGCTTCCTCTTCCCTTTAACAACTCTCTTATCAGAATTGTGGATCTGTTCCTTCCCTTCAAATGTGGGGATATTTGAATACTGGGGGGTAGAGGATTTTTCTCCCTCGGTTGTGTGATATGTTCTCTTGATCAGAGACATGGCTCTCTCCTCCACGCTCTTTCTTACGCGTTTTAATTCCATCAGTTCCTCCCTCAGCTTTCTTATCATCTCATCCTTTAGATTTGGTGCTGAAACCTGCACCATTCTTCTTGAACTTTCCACAGGCGACTCGAGAGCTAAGTGCCTGTTCACTGGTTGTTCCTGGGCAGTGATGTCTTCCACGTGCCCATCTGGTTGGTTTCTCCCATTACCTTTCATAATAAGAGACCAAAACTTCTTAAACGAGAGGTGGGAATAACTTTAACGAGTCCCACCGGGCGTGCCAATGATCCGTCCTTTACGGGGGGTGTAAAGTTATGATCCTGAAACAGCTCAATCTGATACAAAGCGATGCGCGTAAATGTTCAGATGTGGAGTGTTTTCGTGTGTTGAGGCGGAGTCTGGACCACACTGGGGCGGAGTGTAACTCACTCTACGGCGATATAGTAGTCCGCCTGGAATTGCCTTCTATGCCTTGACACGGAGTGCAGTATACGCTGGGGCGGTGTCCCAGTCCGCCTGGAGGAGTCCTCTCAGCCTTGACCCGATTTGGGGTGGTACCTGCAATTATTCTCCGACGCTCAAGTCAGTATTTCAGAATACTTTAAGACTTAGAAAGACGATCAGAGAGAATTATACAAGTAAGAGAGAGTAAGGTTCAGAAATGGGGGGAGAGCCCCCGTATACCTTTTTGCTGAGGTTTATATACCTGTTACTGGTGCTCCATTATTGGTAGGGCCCGTTCCTTGTTTTCTAGCATAAAGCAAGAAAGACAGTGGGTCCCTGTGTCGTTCACGAGCACCGTTATTGTAGTAGGTATTTCCACTTACTTGGGAAGCGTGAATGCTTTATTATTTTATTGTTATTCCCCTTTATGCGTGACAGCGTGATTCCCATTATTAACCTCTCAAGACAGAGTCAACCTCGTGCCGGGGTTGTGAGTATGGGTTCGCTATGCAGTATGGGAAGTTCAACATTCCGCCAGTATTGAGCCTATGGCTTGGCGGAGTAATATGCATTCTGGCGGCGTTACATGCCTTGGCGGAGTTATGACCCTTGGCAGGGTAACATGCCTAGGCGGAGTGTCATGCCTTGGCGGAGTGACATGCCTAGGCGGAGTTATTTTGCCTTCGTCGTATATACTCCGTATTTGAAGCGTATTTACCTCGTTCGAAATGCTGACCTGGCAAAGCATTAAAGCCATGCTCTTGGGGGCCGGTGTTAGGACCGGATCACCAAACAACATTCAAAAAAATAAAACAGTACTTGTTAGAGTCACCAATCTTGGTGCCACCAATTCCTGGGAAACCACTAATCTTGTATTTGACTGTGCTGAACGAATCCATGGGATGCGTATTAGGCCAACATGATGAAACTGGGAAGAAGGAGCGTGTCATTTATTATTTGAGCAAGAAATTTACCAAATACGAGATGAGATATTCCTCCCTCGAAAGGACTTGCTGTGCATTAGCTTGGGCTGCCTGACGTTTACGGCAATATATGCTCAGTTACACTACATGGTTAGTGTCCAAAATGGACCCTATCAAATACATCTTTGAAAAGCCTGCTTTGACCGGAAGGATCGCTCGTTGACAAGTGCTACTAACGGAATATGACATAACATATGTCACCCAAAAGGCCATAAAAGGGAGTGCGCTAGCAGACTACTTGGCACATCAACCCGTTAACAGTTACCAACCGATGCAGCATGACTTCCCAGATAAAGATATTTTAGCTCTTTTCAAAGAAGGAGATGGTCGTGAAAGCAAGTGGACTATGAGATTTGATGGAGCTTCTAATGCACTAGGGCATGGAATTAGGGTCATCTTAATATTACCTGACAAGGAGTTCATTCCCATTTACGCTCGGCTATGTTTTGATTGTACCAACAATGTTGTTGAGTATGAGGCATGCTCTTTGGGAATACAAGCGGCTTTGAATGAAGGAATAAAATCTTTGGAAGTTTATGGGGACTCTACTTTGGTTATCCACCAATTAAGAGGTGAGTGGGAAACTAGATACAATAAACTAGTTCTCTATCATGCTCATATCAAAGAGATGATCAAAGAGTTTGACGAAATTACCTTCCATCACATTCTCCGGGAAAACAACCAAATGGTTGATGCCTTGGCCACTTTAGCTTCAATGTTCGAAGTCAACAGTGAATATGAGGTGCCTCTCATTGAGGTGAAGAAACGACAAGAACCTGAGCATTGCCAAGTCATAGAAGAAGAACCAGATGGTAAGCCTTGGTATCATGACATCAAAAGATACCTCTAATACCAAGAATATCCTGAGGATGTCACAGATAATGACAAATGAACTTTGAGAAGGATTGCTATGGGTTATCTCTTGAGTGGCAACATGCTGTACAAGCGAAAGTATGATTTTGTTCTCCTTCGGTGTGTCAACGTCGTCGAGACAAATCAAATCATGAGGGATATCCATGAAGGATCTTTCGAAACTCATGCAAATGGGCACGCCATGTCAAGGAAGATCTTAAGGGCCGGATATTATTAGATGACCATGGAAGCAGATTGTTTTGCTTATGTGCGGAAGTGTCATAAATGTCAGATATATGCTGATCACATTCATGCACCCCCTTCGTCCCTAAACGTATTGTCGGCACCATAGCCCTTTTCAATGTGGGGCATGGATGTTATTGGGCCTATTGAGCCAAAAGCCTCAACCGGTCATCGTTTCATCTTGGTTGCCATTGATTACTTCACTAAGTGGGTAGAAGCAGCTTCGTACGTTAATGTGACCAAGAATGTCGTTGTTAAATTCATTAAGAAGGAGTTGATTTGTCGATATGGTTTACCAAGTCAAATCATTACCGACAATGGCATAAATCTAAACAACAAGATGATGAAAGAGCTCTGTGAAGATTTCAAAATCTCTCACCGTAATTCCTCCCCGTATTAGCCAAAACGGAATGGAGCAGTCGAAGCGGCCAACAAGAACATCAAAAAGATAGTGCAAAAAATAGTGGTAACTTACAAAGATTGGAGTGAAATGCTCCCTTTTGCTTTGCATGGATATCGAACCTCGGTTCGAACCTTGACTAGGGCAACCCCATTCTCCTTAGTCTATGGAATGGAAGTGGTACTGCCTTTCGAAGTGGAGATCCCATCCCTCCGGGTAATAACAAAGACAAAATTGGAAGAATTTGAATAGGTCCAAGCCAAGTATGACTAGTTGAACTTAATTGACGGAAAGAGGTTGACTGCTCTCTGCCGTGGGTAATTGTACCAAAAACGTATGAAGGGGCATATGAAAAGAAAGTGCGACCCTGATAATTTTGGGAAGGAGACTTGGTCCTCAAGAAGATTTTGCCAATCCAAAGAGACGATCGGGGCAAATGGACACCTAATTATGAGGGACCCTATGTTGTGAAAAATGCTTACTCCGGAGGAGCTTTAAACCTCACCAACATGGATGGAAAAGATCTGCCAATACCTGTAAATGCAGATGCAGTGAAAAAGTACTATACATAAAAAGAAAAGGTGCTTACGAGGCTGAAAACCTGAAAAGGTGGTCTAGGCAAAGGTTAGAGCTACTTGGTTGGTCGAAAACCTGAAGAGGCAGCTCAGACAAAGTTAGAGTAAAATCTTGGCACAATGACTTAGGTTACCCAAGTAGAAAATGCAAGACCTAACTGGGGCATATGGATCATCGTTGAATTACATTCTCAGAGGAAAAGTCAAAAGGTGAACATGAAATCGTGATAAGAGGTCGAGATTTTCATCGCTCTCAGGAAGTCGCTAGAAGATCCTTGAGACCCCCCTTTTTTCCACTTATCTTCAATCTATTGCACTTTATCCTATTCGTTCCACCTGTTTTACGTTGCTTTCATTACCAGTGTACATGCTTGATATCCATGAATAAAAGTTACCCTTCTGTCTGTACGTGTTCATTACTAAGTTATATAAACAAGCAAGTTTTCCTAAAAGTTTTGAAAATGAAATGATAAAATGTAGAGTCGTAAGGAACAAAATGCTCTCAACACCTAACCTTGCTTCAGAAAAGCATAACAAACCTTGCTAGGCGGTTACCAAGGTTGGGAGTTGCTTCTATTTCATCCATGAGTTATCTCGGGGCCCGTCTCCAAGGAGGTTCACCTGAAAATGTCAATTTGTTTACTTTTGTATTATTCCCTTTCTTTTCAAAGGTTGACAAAGATCCTCGATCCAGAAGCAGATGTTCACCAAGATATCTCCACAACAAAGCTACAATTCATCATAAAAATGGCACAAATCCAGTGAACATATAATCTGGGTCAGGTCTTTTTCTCCAACGCAGTCATAGCCCTAACCAGACCTAGGATAAGCCTATTTCCCCAAGCAATCACCTCCTTAATCAGGCATAAAATTCAGGCATAGAATAAGTCTGTTCTCCCAGCGAAACCACAGTTACCATTAAATCTGTCTTCCCTGGTGGAACTACAATCTAGAACCAGATTCCAATTAGCTTCCTTCCCCCAGTGTGATTACAATGGCCACAAAAATGGCGTCAATCATAAAATCCTCTACTGGCATTCACATTTTCACTGAATCCTTCTCCACTAGCAAATAGTCCAAACTTGGGGCGGCACCCCACACTCTCTCCTCCCTCAAACTTGGGGCATTACCCCAAGTCTTTCACACTTAGGGCATTACCCCAAGTCTTTCACACTTAGGGCATTACCCCAAGTCTCCATCTTTTTCAAACTTGGGGCCACACCCCATCTCAAACCTGGGGCATTGCCCTTAGTCTATCACGATTGGGGCCTTACACCAAGTCTCTCACGCTTGGGGCATTACCCCAAGTCTCCCTTTTTTTCAAACTTGGGGCAGCACCCCACACTCTCAAACCTGGGGCAATACCCGAAGTCTTTCACACTTGGTGTGACGTCCTACGTCATTTTACCTTTATTTATATCCGTTTAATTATTTTTCACAATAATTTTTCATATTTAATGATAATTAGTTAGGTAGAATAACATTTATTTTTCTTAAGCATACTCAAAATAATAAACAATAGTAAGTAAATCAAATAATAAAATGGAATCAATTAAAAAAAGTGGAAGAAGAAAATGAGGTCAAGGGGTCACTCGCTTGAGCGAGACCCTGATTCGCTTAAGCGAAACCAGTGAAGGTCGCTTGGGCGAGTTCATACTCGCTTGAGCGAATTCTACATTTTAAACCTGAGCGAGTTACAAGACCTGCAAAGAAAATTCACTAACAATTCAGTCTTTTACAAAGAAAAACAAGCAATATCCCTAAGATGTTTCTTCATTCGAAGCCAGAACCTTCCTTTACTCGGAAATGGTCCTCTCGGTCATGCCTCACTCGGAAACATCTTAACCTTCCTTCACTCAGAATGGGCTCTCTCGGTTATGCCTCACTCAGAAACGCCTTAACCTTCCTTCACTCAGAAGTGGTTCTCTCGGTCATGCCTCACTCGGAAACATTCTAATCTTCCTTCACTCAGAAGGGATTCTCTCGGTCATGCCTCACTCGGAAACATCCTAACCTTCTTTCACTCAAAAGTGGTTCTCTCGGTCATGCCTCACTTGGAAACATTCTAATCTTCCTTCACTCAGAAGGGATTCTCTCGGTCATGCCTCACTCGGAAACATCCTAACCTTCTTTCACTCAGAAGTGGTTATCTCGGTCATTCCTCACTCGGAAACATTCTAATCTTCCTTCACTCGGAAGGGATTCTCTCGGTCATGCCTCACTTGGAAACATCCTAACCTTCTTTTACTCAGAAGGGGTTCTCTCGGTCATGCCTTACTTAGAAACATCCTAACCTTCCTTCACTCAGAAGTGGTTCTCTCGGTAATCCCTTACTCGAAAACATCCTAACCTTCTTTCACTCAGAAGGGGTTCTCTTGGTCATGCCTTACTCAGAAACATCCTTTTTTTCATCATTTATGACCCCCAATCATTTACAAACCCTCCCATAGCAATTTATTATTTATATGTACTATTGGCTCCGTGCCAATATATATATATATATATATATATATATATCAAACTCATGAAAATCGACACTGATCACATTAGAATCATCACTACACCCCTTCATTCATATGAACTCATATTTTCATCATGTAGCATGTCAATTCTAGCTCCCAACTCATCACAATCATTCATAATCATTCGATCCAAACTATGCTTATTTTATCACACATAAAAAACATGTAATCCGTACATAAAACACATTACATATTGCACACAACATTATTTTCATAGTTCATTTCACTTCTTGGCATCAATTCTCCGCTTGGCGCACCTCCAGAGCTTCAACCTCCTCCCTGTCACTGGTTACTAAATTAAAAGAAAACCACAGAAAGGGTGAGTGTTTGGCATCATAATTAATCTAGAACAGAAATTAAATAACAAAATGCATGTGTACAAACTCCATCTGAATTCTTTATCCTCAAATTACAAATCACAATCAGCAATTATAATTAAGTACATACACATCATCATACAATGCTAATAATTCCATCAATTATCACCACTGACTCTCATACAAAATCGACGCCTAGTATCCGGATACTAAAGGATCGGCCTTCAGCTGGGGGTCCTACTTGACACCCTGTTGTTAACCCGGCGATAGCGTCTCAACCGTTCGTTTCCACCACCAGGTTGTTAATTGGAAAGCGCACCAATTGTTTGTAGTTTTCAAAATTTAGATATCGTTCCACTAGGATTGAAAGTCCAATAACAACAGTAATTTTCCATTCACTGTGGTAAATATGAAGAAAGTTATAGACAAAAGAATGATTTATATACAATTTATACAATATTCACAGGATAGCATGATTGAGTAGTTCATGAGCTAAAAAGAAAATAAAAATCTATCTAAAAAGTTGAGTTGCAATCTAGAATAGGTAAGATACTTGAGATAAACACAGATAAACAAATTATGTTGGAAATTGGATCCTTAATCTAGAATAACAATCAGGAACTCAAGACATGCATATTTAATCATCAAGTTTCATGTCATTGCAGCTTAAAATCATTATAGCTGATCCCTCGTGATATAAATTCTAAGAATTCACCGTAAAATCTGATCCCTCGTGAGCTTTCTTAGTAAAAACTTGCATTAAGACCTGGCCTTATGGCAACAATGGTTAACAACCCCTATAGAATTGAGATACCAAGGGTATTCCAGCTTTTACTTTCGTCAAAACAAGTTTCAATACGGCATGAATAATCATTTTCCCGTTTGACATTCATACTAATAAAACAAGTTTCAATACACATGAAAATCATTCTCCCGTTTGACGTTCATATTAATAAAAGGTTGAAATACTAACATGGACTTGAATCATAAACATGCAGAGGTCGAATTCACAACATTATACTGAATAGATTAGTTCACCAATTCCAACATAAACAAATGAGTTACACATGGTGAAAGTAAAAACAACACTTACAGAGTTTAACATTACGAAGACGATGGGAACTTCACGATACAACGATCATAATACACCAAAACACACTCAAGTATCTAGAAAACTATTATAGAACTACAACTCATAAAAGAAGTACTCAAAGTCAAGCACAAAGAGAGAAAAGAAGAGAAGTGAATGAGAATGGGATGGGATGGGATGGAATGGAATACCTAGAATGGTGTTGGATGGCCCTATTTATAAGGCTAAGCAAGGGTACTGACGCTACGCGTCACACCCCTGACTCAGCCTCCATTAAACACTTGATAATGGCCACTTCAAATTATTAAATTTGATCATGCCTAGCCACATGAACATGTTTCCACCGAGTTTTGGCCTTTCATGTTGAGTGGGGTGGCCCTCGGTGCTGAGTGGAGTGCCCATTATTGGGTCCAAGTGGAGTGGTTGGCCAAAGTGGAGGTGGAGACCACGCAGCACTGACGCTATGCGTGGCTGTGACGCGTAGCATCCGCATCAAACATAGTTGTTGATGCTACGCATGGGGTGAGGCTACGCGTCAGCTCCTTTAGTGTAATTTTCTCTTGATTTCTTAACTTTTTCACTACAAAACTAGAGAAAATTGATCAAGGGCAGATTATTTCCAACAACATCCATTTATTGAATTCAAAGCCTAATTTTCTAACAAATTAAACTAATTTTTATAATTTTTGTGAAATTTTTATTAAAAGATTTATTGTAAATTTGAGGACTAACACCCGTGAACCCTGCTTGGTCCACCGAGTCCTACTTGAATCTCCACCTCAACCACTGGGTCCTACTTGACCACTGGGTAGCTCAACTGGGCACAAAAACCACGGGAGCCGGAAACGAGGGGCTATACATACCGTCGGCCATCCCACACCACATTATCATACATGTATAACTCACGTTTCTCATATCACATAACGAGTGGCCATCAACAACAGCTTATACTCATCAAATGGGCGACCTACTTGTTAAGCCCGTCATCACCAATGCCACTATACACATCGATTTATCACAATGTAAAACACTCTATTCTCATAATCATCCTAAACCATACACAATTCACATTCATACATATATACATATACAATTATCATCTAGTAATCTTTCTTACCGTTTTAGTATTTAGTTCGATGACCCGAACCCAAAATATGCACGTATTATAATCAATTACAACTCGAACACCCCCTTACCTCAATTCCAAGCTTCGACGATTTGTTCTTGATGCCGGTTGTGTCCTCTAAGTGCTTGGTTCAAGGTCCTACTTCCGAATCCAGTACCCGCTTCACCGCTCGGTCCTTCGACGTCTGTTTCGTTACCTACAAAGGTCGAAACACCAAAAACCATTAACGTCATACCACCCTCATTGCTCCAAATACCGTTTTTAGGCTCCCATGCACTAGAGGAGTGGAAAACGAAGGCTTCTCCTACCATGCATGGCCATCGGCTAGAGGGGAAGAAATGAAAAGGAAAGATAACTCAATTTTAAGGGGTTCATTGTGCTCACCTCGAAGCCAGGATCTCAAAAACGTGGTTACTTTGAAGTTTCGACACCACATGAACCTCCTCTTAAAGCATGCAAGTCACGACAAGATGGAGGGAGAGAGAAGAAGAAGAAGACGCTGGCGTGAAGAAGATTAGGAAGAAGAAGAGAGACTGTCATTTTAAGGCATCAGGGGCAAAATTATGCTTTCCCTCTTTCTTTTATAATTTCTTTAAAAGTTTTAATTAAACTTTTACCTTTTATAATTAATCAATCAAATAAATTTACGTATACCCACCATATTTAATTATCTATAATTGTATTTATATTAATAATAATTCCCAAAATCTCAATAAATCCAGTTGGGCAATTATTAATATTTTTCCGCCAATTAAAATTTTGCTAAAATCTTAAGGATGTTACATCCACCCCCCTTAAAAAAGAGGATTTCGTCCTCGAAATCAACGTACCTTATTGGAAAAGATCGGGGTACAGCTGCCTCATGTCTGATTCCAACTCCCATGTATAGGTTATTCCATTTAGATTTCGCCACTTTACTTTTACCAATGGTACTTCCTTGTTTCTTAATCGTTTAGTCTGGTACTCTTCAATGCAGATAGGTGCTACCTCCACCATCAATTCTTCTTTTAGTTCAATAGAATCTGCCGGTACAATCATGGAGTCACAAGGAATGTACGCCCGAAGTTACGACACATGAAACACATTGTGGATATTAGTTAATGATTGGGGAAGATCCAATCGGTAAGCAACATCACCAATCCTCTCCAAAATCTGATATGGCCCAATGTATCTCGAGTTAAGCTTGTGACTCTTCAGTATCCGACCTACACCTTTGGTAGGTGAAACCTTCAAAAATACCCAATCTCCCACCTGAAACTCAAGTGGTCTATGTCGATTATCATAGTAACTCTTCTGTCGATCCTGGGCAATCTTCATTTTTTCTCGAATCAAAGCAACTTGTTCATTCATTTCCTGAATTAGTTCGGGACCCAAATGGATAGCATCACCGTTTTCATTCCAACACAAAGGTGTACGACACCTTCTACTGTACAAAGCTTCATATGGAGCCATACCAATACTACTATGATAGCTGTTGTTATAAGCGAATTCCACCAATGGTAAGTATCTTTCCCATGAGCCACCTTGCTCCAATACACAGGCTCTAAGCATATCCTCTAAAGTCTGAATTATACGCTCAGACTGACCATCAGTCTGAGGATGATAAGCTGAACTTAATCTCAGTTCAGTACCCAATTCCTGTTGTAAACTTCCCCAGAATCTGGAAGTAAATCGGGGATCACGGTCTGAAATAATACTTGAAGGTACGCCATGCAACCTTACTATTTCAGTAATGTACAACCTAGCCAATTGGTCCAATGGCCATTTCATGTTCATAGCTAGAAAGTGAGCACTTTTGGTCAATTTTTCCATAATTACCCAGATTGCATTACATCCAGAACGAGTGCGAGGTAACCCGGATACAAAATCCATCGTAATACTCTCCCACTTCCAAATTGGAATCTCAGGTGGTTGGAGTAGTCCAGGAGGTCTCTGGTGTTCAACCTTACACTTCTGACATACTACACAAGACCTCACATATTCAATTATTGCTTTCTTCATTCCCGGCCACCAAAATTCTTTCTTCAAATCATGATACATTTTTATAACACCAGGATAAATGCTTAAAGAACTTTTATGTGCCTCTGATAACACAGCGTGCCTAAAATTACTTTTTGTAGGCACCACAACTCGGTTTCTGAACCACCAAATTCCATCATTGCCTCTGGTTAATTCTATATTTTTACCTCTTACTCGAGTGTCAAGCAATTCCGGCAACTCTTCATCATCTTCTTGTGCCACAGCTAAAGATTTCAGAAATTCATTGGAGATCTTCAGCATCCCAACTATCATTTGATCTGGGGCGTTCATAACAACCCCAATATTCATATCGCGGAAGTTTTCCAACAATTCTTGTTCTTTGCTCATCAAGAAGGCTGCATGTAATACTTTTCTACTTAAGGCATTAGCCATAACATTTGCTTTTCCAGGATGGTATCTTAAATCAAAATCATAATCCTTCAGATATTCCACCCATCTCTTTTCTCTCATGTTTAATTCTTTCTGATCAAATAAGTATTTCAAGCTCTTGTGGTCACTAAATACGACAAAACGAGAACCATATAAATAATGGTGCCAGATCTTTAATGCAAATACCACCGCTGCAAGTTCCAAATCGTGGGTAGGGTAATTCTGCTCATGCGGTCTCAGTTGCCTTGAAGCATAGGCAATCACCCTGTCATCCTGCATCAATACACATCCTAATCCAAACTTGGATGCATCACAGTACACTACAAATTCTTTCGTCACATCTGGTAGTGCAAGCATAGGTGCAGTAGTCAAACACCGCTTCAGAGTTTGAAAACTCAATTCACACTTGTCTGACCATACAAATGGATTCTCCTTTCTCGTCAATCGAGTCAAAGGAAGCGCAATACGAGAAAATCCTTCAATAAAGCGGTGATAATAACCAGCCAACCTAAGGAAACTCCTAATTTCAGTCACCGATTTAGGCCTCTCCCAAGCCATAACTGCTTCAATCTTGGATGGATCAACAGACACGCCATCCCGGGAAATCACACGTCCCAAGAATTGTACACTTCCTTCCCAGAAATCACACTTTGATAATTTAGCATATAACCTTTTCTTACATAATATTTACAAAACAATCTGGAGATGTTGTGCATGTTCCTCAATAGAATTCGAATACACCAATATATCATCAATGAACACTACTACAAATTGATCCAAGTATGGTTGAAAGATCCTATTCATGTAATCCATAAAGATAACAGGAGCGTTTGTCACTCCAAAAGGCATTACAACATACTCAAAGTGTCCATATCGAGTCCGGAACGCCGTTTTTGGAATATCTTCCTACTTCACTCTTATTTGATGATATCCAAACCTCAAGTCAATCTTGGAAAATACCATAGCGCCTCTTAACTGATCTAACAAATCATTAATTCGTGGTAAAGGATATTTATTCTTAATCGTCAACTTATTTAATTGCCGATAATCAATACACATCCTCATACTGCCATCTTTCTTTTTCACCAATAATACCGAAGCGCCCCAAGGTGAAGCACTCGGTCGGATAAATCCCTTCTCTAACATCTCATTCACTTGCTTTTTCACTTCAGTCAATTCCATAGAAGACATTCTATAAGGTGCACGGGACACAGGTTCGGCCCCGGGAATCAAATCAATGGCAAAATCAATCTCCCGATTGGGAGGCAATTCCGGGATTTCTTCCGAAAATACATCAGGAAAATCGCACACCACCGGAATATCACTAGGCGTAAGATTATACTATCCTTCCGAAGTAAATAGAATAACATAAGTTGCGGAGACATCACTTACCACATTCTTAGTGTCCAATTCCTGAGAGAAGACTATAGTCTTGCGATAACAATCCACCATAACATGGTTAGCAGACAACCAATCAAGACCCAGGATAACATCCAAGTTCTTCAACGGCATACATATTAAATTCACCAAAAAGGAACAGTCTTCAATTTGCATTGGCAACTCTCCACACATGGTGGTTGCACGGAATGTAAAACCAGTAGGGGTGGAGACATTAAGGGCATTCTCCATTAACACTACTGGTAAGCCAAACCGTCTAACACAACTTTAAGAAATAAAAGAATGCGTTGCACCAGAATCATAAATAACATTTACCATGTAGCTATGAATAAGGCACTTACCCTGCACCAAGTTATCAGTTCTTACAACTTCAGAAGCATCAAAGGCAAATACTCACCCAGCCATAACATTTTGAGCACCACTGGATTGAGCATCAGACCTCCTCGAGTATTGGCCTCCACGACCACCACCGTTTCTACCCCCTCTGAAAATTAGCACCACGAGTCATAGAAGTATTGGTTCGGCTGCCATGTCCACCTTGTTGCTGCCTCTGTGGGCAATCCAGCCTAAGGTGCCTCGGTTGTCCACATTGGAAGCAAACAATTTGACTAGCCGGACAATGTTTCACAATATGGCCCTCCTGGCCATAATTATAATATGCACGACTACCAGAATGGCCACCGGAACGGCCTGTAGAACCACGACCAGAAGAGGAAGAAGACGTAGCGGAGGACTTACCCCCATGGAAGAACTGGCCCATCTTCTTAAAACTGAATCCTCTTGCCTTCAACGGTTTCTTATCCTTTGGTTGAAATGTTCTCTACAATTGTACTTCCTCAGTCAGCCTAGCCTTATTCACCAAAGTAGGATAATCTCGAATTTCCATAGGCACAATCACACTGCGAAGTTTAATTCGTAATCCAGCTTCATATTTAGCACATTTACTATCTTCAGTTCCTTCTAAGGAGAAAGGATGATAGAAGTCACACATTTCATCAAATTTGGCAGTATACTCAGCCATTGACATTCTGCCTTGTTCTAGTCTCAGAAACTCCATCTCTTTACGAATTTTGTAATTGTCGAGAAAATATTTAACAAGAAACCTTCTTCGAAAATTTGCCCACACCAACGGTTCATTTGCTGCATTTATTTGCACCTTGGTTCTAGAACACCATACCCTAGCCTCATCTTTCAGCTGATAAGTTACAAATTGCACTTTCTGTTCCTCCGAACACTAAAAATACTCAAAAGCTTGCTCAATTTCCCGTATCCAAACACGCGCTCCATCATAGTCATGCCCTCCTTTATAAGCAGGTGGATTCCTTTTTAGGAATTTGTCAAGAGTGGGACCAGATTCAGTCCTACTCATCAGTTGAGAAAATTTCGAGAAGAAGTCATCTTCTCCACCAGAACTAGCTCCTTTAGCCATAAAGTGTTTCTACAATAACCAAACACATCACCATTAATAACCAATAATCTACCAAGGAGTAGGATATTTACCTCATACACATATAAAAGACAACACCATCAGAGTGCCAAGGGAATGATGCCAAGCTACCCTGCTAATAATATAAATAACCACAACAAATACAATAAAAATACATAATAGCCCCGTACAGGACTCACATAATTTTTTACACATATCCACCTATTGCAATCCTAGAAAGAACTGCTCTGATACCACCTGTGGCGTCCTACGTCATTTTACCTTTATTTATATCCGTTTAATGATTTTTCACAATAAATTTTCGCATTTAATGATAATTAGTTAGGTAGAATAATATTTATTTTTCTTAAGCATACTCAAAATAATAAACAATAGTAAATAAATCAAATAAAAAAATGGAATCAATTAAAAAAAGTGGAAGAAGAAAATGAGATCAGGGGGTCACTCGCTTGAGCGAGACCCTGATTCGCTTAAGCGAAACCAGTGAAGGTCGCTTGGGCGAGTTCATACTCGCTTGAGCGAATTCTACATTTTAAACCTGAGCGAGTTACAAGACCTGTAAAGAAAATTCACTAACAATTCAGTCTTTTACAAAGACAAACAAGCAATATCCCTAAGATGTTTCTTCATTCGAAGCAAGAACCTTTCTTTACTCGGATATGGTCTTCTCGGTCATGCCTCACTCGGAAACATCTTAACCTTCCTTCACTCGGAATGGGCTCTCTCGGTTATGCCTCACTCAGAAATGCCTTAACCTTCCTTCACTCAGAAGTGGTTCTCTCGGTCATGCCTCACTCAGAAACATTCTAATCTTCCTTCACTCGGAAGGGATTCTCTCGGTCATGCCTCACTCGGAAACATCCTAACCTTCTTTCACTCAGAAGTGGTTCTCTCGATCATGCCTCACTCGGAAACATTCTAATCTTCCTTCACTCGGAAGGGATTCTCTCGGTCATGCCTCACTCGGAAATATCCTAACCTTCTTTCACTCAGAAGTGGTTATCTCGGTCATTCCTCACTCGAAAACATTCTAATCTTCCTTCACTCGGAAGGGATTCTCTTGGTCATGCCTCACTTGGAAACATCCTAACCTTCTTTCACTCAGAAGGGGTTCTCTCAGTCATGCCTCACTCAGAAACATCCTAACCTTCCTTCACTCTGAAGTGGTTCTCTCGGTCATGCTTCACTCGAAAACATCCTAACCTTCTTTCACTCAGAAGGGGTTCTCTCGGTCATGCCTCACTCAGAAACATCCTTTTTTTCATCATTCATGACCCCCAATCATTCACAAACCTGCCCATAGCAATTTATCATTTACATCTACTATTTGCTCCGTGCCAATATATATATATATATATATATATATATATATATATCAAACTCATGAAAATCGACACTGATCACATTAGCATCATCACTATACCCCTTCATTCATATGAACTCATATTTTCATCATGCAGCATGTTAATTCTAGCTCCCAACTCATCACAATCATTCATAATCATTCGATCCAAACTATGCTTATTTCATCACACATAAAAAAAAACATGTAATCTGTACATAAAACACATTACATATTGCACACAGCATTATTTTCATAGTTCATTTAACTTCTTGGCATCAATTCTCCGCTTGGCGTACCTCCAGAGCTTCAACCTCCTCCCTATCACTGCTTACTAAATTAAAAGAAAACCACAGCAAGGGTGAGTGTTTGGCATTATAATTAATCTAGAACGGAAATTAAATAACAAAATGCATGTGTACAAACTCCATCCGAATTCTTTATCCTCAAATTACAAATCACAATCAGCAATTATAATTAAGTACATACACATCATCACACAATGCTAATAATTCCATCAATTATCACCACTGACTCTCATACAAAATTGACGCCTAGTATCCGGATACTAAAGGATCGGCCTTCAGCTGGGGGTCCTACTTGATACCTCGTGAACCCTGCTTGGTCCACCGAGTCCAACTTCACTCTCCACCTCAACCATTGGGTCCTACTTGACCATTGGGTAGCTCAACTGGGCACAAAAACCACGGGAGCCGGAAACGAGGGGCTATACATACCGTCGGCTGTCCCACACCACATAATCATACATGTATAACTCACGTTTCTCATATCACATAACGAGTAGCCATCAATAACAGCTTATACTCATCAAATGGGCGACCTACTTGTCAAGCCCGTCATCGCCAATGCCACTATACACATCGATTTATCATAATGTAAAACACTCTATTCTCATAATCATCCTAAACCATACACAATTCACATTCATACATATATACATATACAACTATCATCTAGTAATATTTCTTGCCGTTTTAGTATTTAGTTCGACGACCCGAACCCAAAATATGCACGTATTCTAATCAATTACAACCCGAACACCCCCTTACCTCGATTCCAAGCTTCGACGATTTGTTCTTGATGCCGGTTGTGTCCTCTAAGTGCTTGGTTCAAGGTCCTACTTCCGAATCCAGCACCCGCTTCACCGCTTGGTCCTCCGACGTCTATTTTGTTACCTACGGAGGTCGAAACACCAAAACCCATTAACGTTATACCACCCTCATTGCTCCAAATACCGTTTTCAAGCTCCCATGCATTGGAGGAGTGGAAAATGAAGGCTTCTCCTACCATGCATGGCCATTGGCTAGAGGGGAAGAAATGAAAAGGAAAGATAACTCAATTTTAAGGGGTTCATTGTGCTCACCTCGAAGCCACGATCTCAAAAACGTGGTTATTTTGAAGTTTCGACACCAAATGAACCTCCTCTTGAAGCATGCAAGTCACGGCAAGATGGAGGGAGAGAGAAGAAGAAGAAGACGCTGGCGTAAAGAAGATTAGGAAGAAGAAGAAAGACTGTCATTTTAAGGCATTAGGGGCAAAACTGTCTTTTCCCTCTTTCTTTTATAATTTCTTTAAAAGTTTTAATTAAACTTTTACCTTTTATAATTAATCAATCAAATAAATTTACTTATACCCATCATATTTAATTATCTATAATTGTATTTATATTAATAATAATTCCCAAAATCTCAATAAATCCAGTTGGGCAATTATTAATATTTTTCTGCCAATTAAAATTTTGCTAAAATCTTAAGGATGTTACACTTGGGGCATTACCCCAAGTCTTTTTTCTCAAACTAGGGACATCACCCCAAACTCTCTACGTTCCTTCTCAAAACTAGGGGCATCACCACTAGCCCCTCAAACCCGGGGCAGCACCCCAAATCATATACACTCCATTTCAACCAAGGGTCAACCCCAATTCTTTTATTTTTAGTCAACCGAGGGTCAACCCTAATTCTTTTATTTTTAGTCAACCGAGGGTCAACCCCAATTCTTTTATTTTCAGTCGACCGAGGGTCAACCCCAATCCTTTTATTTCTAGTCAATCGAGGGTCAACCCTAATCCTTTTATTTACCGTCAACCGAGGGTCAACCCTAATTCTTTTATTTCTAGTCAACCGAGGGTTAACCCCCAATTCTTTTATTTTCAGTCGACCGATGGTCAACCCTAATCCTTTTATTGCCAGTCAACCGGGGGTCAACCCCAATTCTTTTATTTCTAGTTAACCGAGGGTCAACCTCAATCTTTTACTTTCCTGTCAACCGAGAGGCAACACCCTCAACCTTTCATCTCCTGTCAAGTCAAAGGTCAATACCCAACTAATCGTTCCCTGTTCAAGCTAGGGCATTACCCCGATTCTATTTCCAAGTTTAGAGTAAAAAAAAGGGCTTATTGGATCCAATGTTGAGACCGGTCTAAAGGAGGATTTTGACCGATGTGAGTACTTTCTACTGGAGTGAATTCAGTGGAAGTAATGCTGGGGTCATGGAAGAAGCAGGAAAACAAGGCCTCTCAAACATCTTTCAAATTAAACGAGGATCAAACTTTGTTTTAAAAAGATAGAATAAGCCAAGGTTCAAAGATGCAAGTCGATGTCGATACTTATTTCACATCGTCTAACAAATTCAACAGGCTTCATTGGACAGTGTGAAAAGAACAAAGAATGATGTTACCCTTACTACATCAGTCAAGAACTTAATTCATTTGATCTTAGAGTAAAGATGTTACAATGGACGATGTTATTTCAAGTTGCTTCATTAATTACACATCGGTTCAGAGTTTAATTTAACTTGCATTCTTGGAGAAAGGTAGAGGCATATATGCAAAAGAGTCATTTCATTCCCAAAAAATGGGCACTACGGCCTTACAAAATTTTCAAATCCGGAGCCTATCCTGGAACAAGGCAAACAAAAAGAAAACTAATCTATACACCGGTGGTAGGGGTGTCCGGTCCGGCGACAGTGGCTATTCTCTCGGAATCTTCTGACACTGTCCTCAGTTCCATACTTTGGCCCTCAGGGAGAGGCAGAGATTCGTAAGGAACATCCTTAGGTTCCACTGCCTGACCCCGGTCCATAGCATATAGATGTCCACCATGAAATTCATAGTAAACACCTATGTCGTTCAAGTTGAGTTGAACAGCGGAGTTCCGATGTACAACTTGACGAACAGCGGTGCTGAAGGCGATGTCAATGAGCTCCAAAAAAGCAGCCATTTCCTCCTCCCTCTCCTGTAGCTCGTGAAGTTGTACCTCCTTCACAGTTGCAACCTTGGCTGCAAGCTCTTTATTTTTCTTCTCTACACCGGCCCGTCCAGCAAGGGCCTCATCCAATTTTGTTTGAAGAGCCTGAAGGGCATCCTTCGTGGCCTTTTGTTTGACCTCGGCCTCCTTTGCCCTACTAGCAGCCGAATTATATGTCGTTGTGAGTTCGGCAAGATCCTTCTCCCTCTTGGCCAGGGCCGTCTAGGCCTCCACTCTTTTGGCTTCGGCCTCTTTCATCTGGTCTAGGCATTGCTTAGCCTCAACACCAGAATAGTAAGACTGCCCCAAAGAATGAAAGACCTCGGCAGCCTTGATCAGATTAAAGATTGCTCCCTTGGCAGCATTCCTCACCTCGGAAGTAGGAAGATCCTTCTTGAGCTTGAAGGGGACTTGGAACTGCGCCGGTATATCCCCGATGTAATCTAAAAGCTCTGAAATGCTAGAGTTGTAGTGAGGGGCGTTGGGGTTGGCTGGCTGAGTCCGGTCATGAGCGTTATTTACATCAACAGCCTCCTCCTCTTCACGCTGAGCCTCTACCCTGGCCTCGGCCCTTTGGGACTTATGTTTCTTGCCCTTGGAACTTTGGCTGGAGTGGTGACGCTTCTTGCCCTTATCCTGGGACCTATTCTCCGGAGCCAGAGCTAAGTCACCAACTTTGTCAGCTGGTATGCTGACAACTTTGGCCGCTGTCTGTTTCGGAGTGACCCTATTCTCTACATCGGTAGCAGCAGCGTTCCTGGCCTTGGCTTGCTCCCGGAGCTTCTTCAGAATGTCTATCCGAGCCATTTCACCTGAAAAAAGAACCATTGTTAACACCGGTAAAAGATGATGTAAAAAAAAAAAACTACTCAAATAGTCATCCCAGCGAGACTTCTCCCCTAGGAGGGTTTTGCAGGAGATCTTGCAGAAGGTGGAGTAAGCCTTCAGGGCATCCAACACCTTCTTGGACTCCATCGACAAAACATTCTCATTGACCGAGTAGGCATTACTGGTCAGGAGAAAGTGCTCATGGGCCCAGCCGGTGTAGAACTTCCTGGAAAATCAAAATTCTCCCAGAACACTGGCTTTCCTGGGTTGACCTCGACCTTGACATAAGAGTGTCTGAAGCTCACCCCGTCTATCTTGGCCGATTCGGTGAAGCTTTCAAAGTTCACCACCTTGGCGTCACACCAGAGATTGATGAAACCGAGGCCACCACCTTGGTTACCCCAGCGTATCACCCTGTAGTAATTAAAGAAGAGCGCCACAGTAGGGACGAAGTGGAAGTATTCCCCCAATACCTCCAAAGCTTTCACTAAACCCCAGTCGTTGGGATGAAGTTGGCTGGGAGAACAGTCTAGGAACTGGAATACGCCCATCTCAAACTCCGTTAAGGGGAAACGGATGCCAACCTTAGAGAACAATATCTCATGCATGAATAGATATCTGGACCCCGGCTGATGGCAGATGCGCTCCAAAGTCAGTGGGCACAGAACGATAAAGAAATCTTTATACTCCTCACCGGCGTGGACGAAGATGTCTTCAATCATCACATCGGTGGCATCTTCAGCGTAGTGGGAGATGATGTTCCTCGGCTTATCATGAACCCAAAAGTAAGCATCCTTGGCCTTTTTAGTGAGCCAGTTGATCCGGTGTGAAACGACATTGGGCTCAATGGTATTTGTTTCAACTACGGGGATGCCGGTGGCAGAGTCTCCATTGGAAGCCATGTGGACGGTGTGGCGGAGAAAAGGAATACAACTGTAAAATACTACATCGTCAGATAAATAGAGACCGGTACTGCTGCCACGCTCACTAGCAGAGCCTAAGTTAAAAGATGAGGACGATGTGTGGGTGCCAAATGATGTGTCTAGCTCCCTTGTTTCCCACAAGGGCAGCGTGGAGAAACGTCCCGAAAGTCTTGGCCGATGTGAAACCCCAGAAATGGCTTCACCTTGGCGACGCTGACCCCAGCTCATGACTCCTCCTGATTGACACCAGGATTAGACTGAAGGAGGTCCGGATAGAACCTTGATGGAGTCATTACTTGAACCATTGTCCCCCATACCCTATCTAAAAATGAAGAAAGGAGAAGAAAGGTATGGAGGTACCTGTTGAGATGATGCGGGCTGTTTTGCGAGTGCGAGCCAGAATGCTTTGTGGACACCAGAGGATTTGAACGTCAGAGCAGCAGAACTTCGGAGCAAGAAAATGAGTGAAAATGACTGACCCTCGTGCCTGCTTTTATAGGGAGTGGAGGGACAGGGATCTAGAACGTTCCATATTCTGGCCCAGGCCCATGAAAAGAGGCCCATTAGTAGCGATGGTTCGCATTCCGGCCAAAAGGCATGAAAGGGCGAAAATGATACGACGAATTAGATGATGGCACGTGTAAGGATCCACTAACACTTCTAAAGAACACCGTCCATCTAGAAGATCACGTCAGCCTAAAGTTATTCACACATCGTCACTTCGTTGGTCTCATGAGCAGCACTTCACTTGACTTCAACATCAGTGTTTACATCTTTACTTCCTTTTCACTTCAAAAGCACAAAGGGACTTCATGTTTCTCTCACGAAAAGAAAGTAAAGAGGGGCATCTGTGAACACCTATATCAGTCCGGCCATATTCAATGCCAAACACCATCTGTAGTTAACACCGGCCCATAACAAAGTGATGCCGTCCCAAGTCAATTCCGGTGTCAAGATATAAAGTAACAAGGTGGGACACCGTCCCTTATCAAATCGGGCTAGTGCCAGGAGAATGGACCGTTCGTTCAGGGCATTGACTGGTGTTACATGCTGTTGTCCGAAGTAGAGGTCTTATTATTCGGTGTCAAGGTAATGACCCTTGGAACACCGTCTCTTGAGTCAGGTTGCCCATGCCATGACCTGGAGACACACTACCTGATTCGATCCTGAAATCCAGGAAATGGCAGATAGGGAATAAGAGATAAACTATAAAAAATTCTCTACCCGCCACTGTTCCCCACAATTGCTAGTAGCCAAGCTGTCCCTCCATTACACGCATGGGTTGAGTGGAAACCTGAGCTATCCAAGCACTCAGCATGTAGAAGAAACTCCAGGGAGCCTCTATAAATACCTCAATTGAAGAGGTCCAAGGGTCCGCTTCTTGAACCTGGGAATCCTTGAGAGAAACTGGTCCAAAATTTGAAATCCAAGAGCCCCTAAGAGAATTAATCTGATCCCTGAATCTTTGACCCTATTGAAACAGAGAATTGGACCAAACCTCTAAATCTGATCCTTGAAGAGGGTTGGTCCTGATCCCATTTTTTGAATTTCCTAGGGAAAATCTTCTTCCGTTACCTTGACTCTGTCCAGAACTCCCTGAAATTCCCTTTGCATCCTACTTTCCTAAAAGGATCTTATGTTTATCTACTCCACCAAATCCACACAGAACCCCACATCAGCTCCATACTGAATGCTCATCTCGGATTCGCACTGAATTCTACACCGGTTCCCTACTAAACTCCGGTCCTCGCCACTGTTCGATCCACTCTTGCCATTGCCCAGGGCGCTGCTATTCCAACCCACACCAGCTCATACCTGTAGACCAATTCCTTCCAGTGCCTACTCCACACCGGTTACGATCTTCTCTCCACTTCTTTACTATTTTTATATATATATATATATATATATTAGTTTGTTTCATGTTGTTTGTTCTTTTTCCAAATCTATCATTTAGCTAAATCTGTTCCCTTGCTTGAACTAGTTTTGCTGTTAAATTCTCTTTATCCTGATTCATAATAAATAATAACCAAAAAATAAGTATTTTCTCTGTTTATTTTGACCAATATAGAAGTTATTTTTAGCTAGTGTCGTGCGGAAGTACTTCTGCCTACTCCTTCTTTTGGGCCCATACACGTGCGACAAACGTTCATTTTGTATGTTTCCCTTCCACCAATTTACCTTATCGCCCAATTTATAACTTCATTTTTTTCTCTAAAAAAATACCTTATCAAGAACTACATAACTCTGATTTCTCGAAAACTCAAGAATACGTAGGAGCAGGACTTAGCTCCTGTCAGGCCCACTTCCTTTCCTTTCTCGAAAACTCTGATTTCTTCTTTTGTTTTATCTTTGTTGATAACTGTATATGCTTGCTTTTAATTCTAGTTATGTTTTGTCATTTATGTACTATTAATATTTGTGCATGATTATTGAACCCTAGGGTAGATGAGTCTGTGTTAGTTTTCTGTATAATTGTTGAACCCTAGATGACTCCGAATGAGGGTCACCACAGCTGTGTAGGCTTGTTCTGATGAGATATGATTTAGATCCATTATTGACAGGATTATGCGTCCTTACTCCTTTTGTGAAAACAGAACAAGACGAGCTCCGGTTGCTCTAGTTGGGAAGGAGGATAAGGTGGGATGGTGAGGTGTATTGTGTTGTGAATGAGGAAGGAGAATAGGCCCATATGCATCATACTGGCTAAAGAATATTCAATTTAAAGTAAGGAAACACATGCATTATATCATTGTTGTATGAAATTATGTTTGCTTACTATTATTTCATCATAATGATACGGGTATCACTCTTTTGAGAGTGGAACGGGACAAGAATGATCAGTCGAGATTCAAAGAGGGGAAATAACTTAGAATAAAATCGCTAGGAATCCTATCGAGTGAGTATAAGGCTTGGTTTGTACTATTTGTGTATTACAGGGTGTGTGTTAGTGTGACACGGTACCCCGATTGTTTTAAAGGTAAAAGATCACCCTTACAACTGTTTTTCAGGTCCCCTCGTAGACATGCGTATAGGACAAGGAGTTCTTTACGCCAAAAGGACCAGGAGGGTCCTAGTCATTTACCAACGATACCAGAGGAGGCCCCCATGGACGGACTTCCTACATTACAGCCCGAGCCTGAGCGACCCTATGATCGGGATGTCAAAGTTATTGAGAGCATAGTCAGACGCTATGGTGATCCCCCATACCCTCCTAGTGTGGAGGAGATTAAAGAGCTGGCTGGTAGAGAGGCAGCACTGTTAGTAGATCCTTTCAGCTTTCACCCTCTGCCAGAGCCTCCTTTAGCCCTGAGACATCCCTAGCTAGTAGAGGCACTAGTAGCACCAGGCCCAGCTATGGCAAGAGTCCCGAGGGAGCCAATTCCTGAGTATGTTCTGCTTCCAACCGAGGATGATGAGGAGAAGGACCCGAAGGAGTTTCCTCTTGATATACCGATAGACTTGGTGGCCGGGGACCCTGTTGCACTCCCATCCTTGCCTTAGCAGCTTCCCCCACTAGTTCCTCTCACAGTCTATGAGCCGGAGAGGTTTGATGATGTTCCCATGCATCAGGGGGTGCTAGTGATAACCCCGATGAAGAGATACCCAGGGCGTTAGTGGGACCAGTCCCAAGGTTTCCTTTGTCACATTTTCAGGAGCTATATGTATGGGGAGACTGAGGATTATTCAAAGATGTCCTCAACAGCCCAGGGTCTCTTGGTAAAGGCCTATAGGTTTACAGCAGCTAGAGACACCAGCCGGTTTGCCAGGTCAGTGACTTGCCATCTTCGAGCACCGCTCCTGTCGGACCATCCTATCTCCCAGATTTGACCAAGCTAGCTGCCACCGCAGATACTCCAGAGTTACCCTAATCAGACGATGAGTTTATGGGTAGAGATGCTTAGTTGTAAGTTTACATATCTATTTTTATAGATATGCATTTTGTACCGGTGCCTGCGTGCCCCTTTTGCTTTCAATTGTATAGTTTTGTTGGAACCAATCATGTATATATGGCATAGTTATGTATATATATATATATGTATGATGCTTTATTTCCACCGTGTTATACCGTACAAAAAACTTCCATATTTTTATAAAATTAGTAACCTCTCAGTTAATCGAGGTAATCTAGTGGAAGGGATTATCTTAGTTAATCGAGGGTGTTACAATCATTCCTATTGCAGATGTACTTAAAGACAAAAGCAAAGCAGTACTACTAGTATCTGGACATTGAGTGCTCGATCACATGACAGGTAAATGGTCTATGTTCCTAGACCTGGAACATTTTGAAGGTGGCAAACTTACTTTTGGAGGTAACCAGACTGGACGAATAGTAGGTACTGGTAAAGTAGGTAACATTCCTTCAACTGTAATTGAGAATGTTTATTATGTTAAAGGTCTGAGGCATAACCTATTAAGTATAAGTCAATTTTATGATAGTGGTTATAAAGTCTCATTTGATAAAGAGAAGACTATCATCAACCATGATGGAACCATTCTCTTTATAGCAAATAGATATAATAACCTCTATAAGGTTGATTTGGATGAGTTGAATAATCAATACGTAACATGTCTTTTCTTAACTTCTGAAGAAAAGCGGGTCTGACACAAAGAGCTTGGGCATTTTAGCATTAAACACATTTCTAAACTAAACAAGAAAGGACTAGTTAAGAGGCTACCAATAACTTCCTTTAACAGTTCCCAACCCTACAAAGCATGCCAAAAGGGAAAATAACATAAAACCTCTTTTAAAAATAAAGACATTGTTTCCACCACCAGACCTCTAGAACTGTTACATTTGGATTTATTTAGTCCATCTTAGACTCAAAGTCTTGCTAGAAAAAGATATGGTTTCTCAGTTGATGACTAAACAAGAATGACATGGGTCTATTTTCTAGCCCATAAAGACGAGTCTACTCAAGTATTTAAGATTTTCTATAAGAAAATTCAGTCTAAAAAAGGAATCTTTATTAGTACAATAAGAAGTGATTATGGTAGAGAATTTGGAAATAAAATTTTTGAAAAGTTTTGTAATAAAACTGGTATATCTCATACATTTTCTTCTCCAAGAACACCCCAACAAAATGGTATTGTGGAAAGGAAAAACAAAAGTCTGTTAGAAATGACCAGAACTATGCTTTGTGAAAATGATCTTCCAAAATATTTTTGGGCTGAAGTTGTGAGTACTTCTTTTTATATTCAAAAGAGAATTTTTATCAAATCTATACTAAATGAGACTCCATATGAATTGTGGAAGGGAAGGAAACCCAGTATTTCATATTTTCACCCATTTGGATGCACATGTTATATCCTAAATACAAGAGATCAACTTGGAAAATTTAACTCTAAGTGTGACAAAGGTATATTCATGGGGTATTCAAATACATTAAAATCTTACCGAGTCTTTAACATAAGAACTCAAAATATCGAGGAATCAATGCATATAAGATTTGATGAACTAACAAAGACTGACAAGAAATTGACAGATCTAGAACTTGATGATGTAGGTATTCAACAACTAGAGACTGAACCAGGACTATTAGACCTAGAAAGAAATAAAGAAAAGGATTCAGACCAGCAATCAATTCCTGAACCTAAAAAACCAAGGGAATAGAAGTTCAAGACCTACCATCCCTCAGATCTCATTATTGGAGATCAAGCTGAAGGAGTCTTAACTCAATCAAGACTTCACAATCACTCGTTAATGGCACTTGTTTCTGAACTTGAGCCAAAAACCATTGCAAAAGTACTATAAGATCCAAATTGGATTATAGCAATGTAGGAAGAACTAAATTAGTTTGAGAGAAACAAGGTCTGGACACTAGTTCCAAAACCTAAAGGTAAAAGCATCATTGGAACAAAATGGGTTTTCAAAAACAAACTTGATGAAAATGGCAAAGTTATCAAGAACAAAGCTAGACTTGTGGAAAAGGCTAAAATCAATTGGAAGGTGTAGACTTTACTGAAACCTTTGCACCTGTAGCCAGACTTGAGGCTATAAGGATTCTCTATGCATTTGCTGCATTTAAATGTTTAAAATTATATCAAATGGATGTTAAGGGCCCATTTCTAAATAATTGTATAGAAGAGGAAGTCTTCGTAAAATAGCCTCCTGGATTTGAAGATAAATGTTTTTAGAATCATGTCTTCAAACTAAGTAAAACACTATATGGTCTAAAACAAGCTCTAAGAGCTTGGTATGATTGACTTAGTTTCTATTTAATATCAAAAGGCTTCACTAGAGGAAATGTTGACACAACCTTATTTAGAAAAGGCTCAGATAGACACTTTCTTATCGTGCAAATTTATGTTGATGACATTGTATTTGGTGTAACTAAAGAAAGTCTGTGCAAAGATTTTACTGAAATGATGCAGGTTGAATTTGAAATAAGCATGATGGGTGAACTCAAATTCTTTCTAGGCCTATAGATTAAACAGACAGATGATGGAATTTTCATCAATTAATAAAAGTACACCAAAGAATTGCTCATAAAATTTAAAATGGATGATGCAAACTCATGAGTACACTAATGCATCCAAATTACATTATAAGTAAACATGAGTCTGGTACATCAGTGGATCAGACCTTGTACAAAGGAATGATTGGATCATTGTTGTATTTAACATTTAGTAGGCCTGATATAATGTTTAGTGTTTGTGTATGTGTAAGATACCAGGCAGACCCCAAGGAATCATATTTGTCTGCAGTGAAAAGGATTCTGAGGTATTTTGTAGGTACCACTAACCTTGGGCTATTCTATAAAAGAACATAATCATTTTCTCTTCGTGGATTCTATGATGTAAATTTTATAGGTGATAGATTAGATAGGAAAAGTACAAGTGGTGGATGTCACTTCCTGGGGGTAAGTCTAATCTCATGGAGTAGCAAAAAGTAGAACTCAATAGCCCACTTTACAGCTGAAGGAGAATACTAGTGTGCTGCTAGCTGTTCTTCACAACTTCTGTGGATAAAATATCAGCTTGAGGACTATTTGATCCAAGAAGAAGAGATTCCAATATTTTGTGACAATACCAACACAATCAACCTATCAAAGAACCTCATTTAACACTCAAAGGGAAAACACATTGAAGTAAAGTATCACTTCATTCGTGATTATGTTCAGAAAGGCACTTTGGACTTAAAGTATGTGGATACAGATCATCAATGGACTGATATTTTCACTAAACCATTGGTCGAAGCCAGGTTTGCATTTACTAAGTATAATCTGAATTTGTGTGATATTGTGTGATAAAGGGTATGAATGAAATAAGTCTACATGATAGAAGTCTATATGCAAAGAGTCTATATGAATGTTTTCTTTACTTAGATTTATTTTTGAAGACATGCTCACTTCTATGTTGAATGACTCTCAAGGTCGTTTCACTTGCCTCGATAACTGTCTTTTAATTTCTAAACTGTTACGTGTGGCACTCATTTATTGCTTGGAGTGCAACCATTTTTGAACCGTTTTCCCTTCACTATGCCACGTTGTCTTTATAAGCCCCTTCCAGTTGTCTTTTCAAATCTCTAAAAAAACCTCTTTTTTTCTCAAAATCTCTGTATTCCTCTCTCCGTGTCTTTTCGATCTTTGCCCTAAAAAAAACCTTTTTACAAACCCTTCCATTTTCTTTTCAAGTATCATCAATGGCTGTTGCACCCTTATCTGTCAAAGACGTAGTTGACTCTCTGTACTTTAATGTTTCCCAACACAAGCTTAAAATTCGTGACATCTCTAGGGAACTAAATGGCATTGGGTGGATTGAGTTTTTCCTCGACCGGGAACCCTTCTCACCTATGTTGGTTCTCAAGTTCTGGAAGTCTACTACTGTTGGCAAGACTCCTTTTATCTTGCTTGGCTCTTTGAGTGATAAGTAGATTGAGATTTTTGAGGAGTTGTTAGTCACTGTGCTTTACTGCCAACCTAGAGGCATTGTCTTCTCTGAAGACTTTGAGTATACTGAGGTCTCCTCCTTCACAATCAACAAAATGCTGTATGGGAAAGTTCTTCCTAAAAAATCAACCTTTGGGTGTCTGCTTCTAAAAGTAAAGATGTTGAACCTGCTGATGCATCAAGTCTTTTGCCCTCAGAAGTCTACAAAAGACACCATGACATAGTTGGCTTATTTTTGCATGTATCACATGTTGTGCAAGGAGAAGGTGAAACTTGCAAACATGATCATGACTAACATGGTCTCATTTGTTCTGAAGAAATAAAAGAAGATACCCTACCCAACTATTCTCACCAAGATTTTTAAGCTGGATAATGTTTCCTTCAAGTCTGTGAAGGATATGATAAGCTGCGGACCTCTGGCGTCCAAGTTACCCTCTTTATCCTCATTATTGGAACAGACTGCGACTTTAACTACTCAAGAGTCTGTGAAGAACACTAGTTTTATGTCAGCTTTTGCTTCCAAACCAGCATCAAATTTTGATGACAACTAGACCATTGGAAATTTCATTAGAAAGAAACAGTCTAAGAGACCTGTTACTGCTACTCAACCTTCCTCAGCATCCAAGACTTCATATGATCTTCCTTTCCATCTCTGAAGGACTATGTTATCCTACCTTCCAAACAACGCTACATCAACTTCATCCATTACTACTATAGAAAATTTCCTGACGTGGATGTCTCAAAATGGACCAAGTATGATTGGATTGAAATGTCCAATTGTAACTACGATATATACAAGTCTGATAGAGCTCAGTGGGAAGCTGAGAAAGCTGAAGCTAAGTGTAAGGCTGAAGGTGAAGCTTCAAAGAAGTCTGTTAAGAAAGAAAAACAACAAAAGGATTTTGAGAAGAAGAAAAGAAAAGAAGAAGTCCAAGTCCAACACTCAGACGCCCTTAACCACTAAGCCTGCACCAAATCCTATCCAGACTCCAACTCTAACATTCACACCTATCTCCACCCTAACTTAGGTATCAGCCTCTCTCACTCCTACCCCTACCCTTAACCATAGTCTATGTCTCAACCCACTCAAACTACACCTCCCTCTCTACCTGACACTGAAACTTAACCTGAACCAATCCAGACCACCCCTGTAATCTCTAAAACCCAACCTTCCTCCTCCAAAAGACCTTATATTATCTTTGTTTTCCCTGGACCTTCTCTACCTTACCATGGCCCTAAATTAACAACCATCACCCAAACCTTCACAAATAGAAAACAACCTGTACAGTTCTTTCTTCAACCTCATTTGTAACCCATCTTGCCTGCTGTTGATGTTTTATCTAACCCTCATCTTTACACATCCTCATTTTTTGCTATGTACCAAACTCTTCGTATGGAACAATTTAACCACACCATTGTTTAAGACTTGAACATGCCAGCCCAATCCTAGATCCAAGCCCTCACCAAACCTAAGGCCCCATCCTTATGGACCCCAACCGTCTCATGCCAAAGTATCACAAAATCATCACTAACAAGCTCAAGCAAAATAGGTACCACACTACACCCTCTTCCCCTATCTGGTATATGCGAAAACCAAGAAGACTTCTTGAAGAAAATCTACAAGCTCTAAGGTTTGCACCAGAAATAAATGATGAGCATCGAAGTCATCCTTGGCCACACTATCTCTAAGAACAGGATCAATAGTGTAGCACTTCTGGTAGTGGTATTCTGATAGATCTTCGTAACTTTTGGACTCGATTTGGGCTTGTCTTCAAGGCTCATCCTATGTACTTTGATGATTCATAAGCCATTATTCATCCATTCATCTGGTGATAGCCGTTCCGCAAGTATACGATTTGTCAAAATAATAAAAATACCGTTCCCTCAGAGACTATGCCCAATTACTAGTTCATAGTGGTTTAATTATCTAGACAATTCTTAACAAACAGAAATTTGTAGTAATATTAAATGACAGCGAAAACTTGACAGCAAACTTAATTTTTTAGAGATAAAAGATGATGAGGGACTCTTGGGAATTAGGAGGTTCTTATGCGATATATCTAACTAAGTTCATTCCATTCTCAATTACAAAATTCTGTTTCCAAGGGGTGTTTTCCTAAATTGATTAGCAATTTCCTCTCGAAACCTTACTAATGCACTCGGTTACCAAAGAACAACATGCAATTTGTTAATCGAGTTCATTAAGCGTGGTGAAAACCTATTAATTCCTCAAGCAATTACTTACTTTCGTAACCTAAAATCACAGGTTCAGTTTCATGCATTTCCAATAATCGTTAATCTCTCAATCATCCGATAGGTCTAAAATCTTCTAAGTTTATTTATAAATCGTAGAAGCTTTAAGAATTTATGAAACCAAATAGAACTCAAAATATCATAATCAAAAAGGTCAAAAACTAAAATTTCATATATGAACACAATTCCCTCTAAACCCAAGATTGGAAGTTTAGTTACCCATAAACAAGATTGAAACGTAAATAAATTCATTCATCATATACATCATCAGAAGATTCCCTAAAAATACATAGAAGATGGGTACAAGAAAATAAGAGAATAGATCTCACTCTAAAATCCCTAGAAATCATGATCTTCTATTGTTGTTAATCCCTGAATCCTTACATTTTCCTCTTGCTATATCCTTCTTGAGGTCTCCCTCCATGTCTCCCTTCCTGTGCCTCAAATGTTTGTTCAGAACTGCCTCAAACTGCCCCACTAAAGTCCCTTAAAAATTAGGATTGTGGGTTTCATGGGGACAACCACGGCCAAACCACTGGCAATGGTTCGGGGTCTGATGATCCAAGAATTCAAAAACTCGATTGCTACAAACACCTGATGCAAACCACGGCTAGTGGTGGTATACCACAGCCAATAGTTGTCACTAACTTACCTTCCCTTGAGCCACAGTGCCAACCACGGCTAGTGGTGGTCACTTCCACTTAATCCCTTACTTTCTAGTAATAACCATGGCTAATGATTGCAAACCACTGGCAGTGGTTTGTTCCAACTTTGCTAAATCACCATGCTAAGGTCCCAAGAAGCTCCTTCTTGCATCCATGTTGTTAGTTCTCATAAGAATAGGCCTCAATTATCATAAATCCTGCAAAAACAAAAACACCTAAGTAGAATATACAGGATGAAATTGAAAATCAAGGGGATTAAGAGGAAACAAAGACAAATTTGACTCAAAACTAAACCTAAAAACACTCCAAAACAAGTCAACATACACACTTATCATCTGGGCTCCCACTGTCATTGTCACTGATCATCCTCATTTCTCTCGTGTTCCAATTGGTCGTCTTATTCTTGTCTCTATTTCTACTTCCAATCTTATCTCAGCATCCCCATCATTGTCTCTCCTAGCCTTTCTCAAGCCTTGAGATTCTTGATGATGTCCCTTCTTTTGTTGGTATCAAAAAGAGGAGTAGAAGTTTGAGTAGTCTAGTAATAGAAGTCTAGACTAGGAGTAGAAGTCTATAAAATAATTTTAAAAAGTTTGTATAAGAATATCTTGTTTTGTTCATGAATGCAAGATGTTGTTTCTACTCTAATATAATGCTTTTATAAGATTTTTGCTCTAATTAAATTGGTTGATACTCTGATACTCGCTATAATAATTATCTCTCTTCTCTTATCTGAATCAAAGAAATATGTGTTGATATATTTCATGTATGTACTTCTTCTACAGACCATATTTAACAAAAATACTTGATGTTTGCTATCAACAAACAGGGGGAGATTGTTAGATCCAAATTTGAATGAAAGACTAAGAAGTCTGAACCCCTGGGATTTGTTAATAACATCCATCAAGACTATTAGTTAAATAAAGTCTACTCATATGTTTTTCTAACATGTTCAGTGAGTGTTTCAAGAAAAGTCTAAAGTGCATCCGTTGGAAGAAAGAGGAGGAGTCAAATAAAACTCGCTTCAGAAAACTAGTTTGATGAAGTCTTTTAATGGACTAAGAAGACAAGTCTAATCGATTAATCAGACCTTGGAGTATTACTTCTTCTCGAGGAGCATCTCTAATAAGCAACTTTCCACTTCTATGTAAGAGTCAACAAAAGTTTTCTTGTCTTAAATCTATGTCATTCATCAAAAAGGAAAGAAACGAAAAGCTGAAATATGATGCGTAGTAATCAAGATAGATGCCTCACATATCTCAAAGTGTCAAAAAAGCTAAAAACTTAGCAGATCAAAAGCCGAAGGTCAACGTCTACAAGAGTGTACGTGTTAGCTCGAAATAGCTAAGTAAATAGGTCTCTTTTGGTATGGATTAACGAAGTGAACTATTTTAGTATAAACTCTGAAGCACGTTGGACTCAGACTCTGTAATTGTGTAATTCTTTAAAGTCAAAAAATGATAAACCACTCTATGTTCTCTAATGGTTGATCAACAGCTATCTTAAAGAGCCTATATTTATGAGAATATTTCAAACCTTAAAGAGAGTTCGTCTAGTTGGCTTCTTGTTGATCATTCTCATAAATAAGAATAAAAATCAAAAGTGCTAGTCTGTAAAAACTCCTAAGTTTTTCCAGTTCTTGTTTCTCAAGCACAAGTCTTCTCTGTTGTTCTGCTTCTAGCAGACGTTGACTTGTTGCTTATTGTAACTTATGGTACCCTATTTCAATATTCAATATCTCTGTATGTTGAGTTATTCTTTATAACATAAACTCTCTTTATTGCTTATTTATTGTGTAACAAGCCTGGTATGTTCACCAACTCTTAGACTAAGCGGGAAACTTTATGGCCTGAAGAGGCTTTTGAAAGAATACTTAGGTTGTTGAGCCAGGAGTGGCTTGTTTGAAAGAATACTTGGCTTAAGCCAGAAGTGACTGGAGTCTACAACACTTGAAGCACAGGTTGTGCTGGTTGTGTAAAAGGTGTTTTTACATAAGTGAAAATCCTTCAGGTCTAAAGGTAGTGGATGTAGCTTCTGCTTTGGAAGTGAACCAATATAAATCTAGTGTGTTATTTTCTCTTTGTCCTTATCTTTTAAAAGTCTAATTCATAAAGAATCTAAACCTTCATTCAGAAAGTATTTTTTTATTCAGTGTAAAAAAAGGTTAAGACTTATTCAATCCCCTTTCTATGTTTGACTCTGAACTATCAACACTATTTCCACACTAAATTTTAGTTATATGGTATTTCACGCTACACAACACTAGGTGCTCACGAAGTACGAATTAGTCATAATCACAGAGTATCACACGACTTATTACAACACCTTCACAATTATGACACTATTGAAATCACCTAATTAAAGCACAACTACACAAATACAAGATAGTACTTTGTTACCTAGCATAGTCACTTAACTCATTTTCCTTCTGATTCGCCGTTTATGTTATTAACTTGTTATTACTCATTTCCACCTTAACAACCTGAATTAATCTTATATTAGTCCGCTTATTTATCTCTCTCACCATCACTAGTTTAGTTACGCATTATGTCCCCTAACAAATTTTCCTTATTTTACTTATTTCTTATTCTTTTAATTTCTCGCTTCCTTCCTCACTAAGCTTCATGATTTATTTTCGCATTCAATCTAATGCAGTCACACACACATATACATACACCAGACTATTTTCTTGTATTAGTTCAACCAAAAGTACAGATAAATATACATATATTCTCATGCATAGATTTAATTCATTAAAATATTATATGCATAATCTAGCCAACCGTGAGCATAAAAACTTAATTTTTCTCAAAAGGATAATTACATGTGAAATTTGGAATTTTTTGTAATTTTTTTCCTTTTCTTTTCCAAATCATATTTTCCCTATTTTTGCATGTAATCACGGTTTGGCCAGGAACCTAAGGGAGGTTCCCGCACTTACACATGCCAATATTCCAACTAAGATGTCAGAGAACTTGCCATTACCTCGGGTTCCTAAGCGAGGATTCCCGGGCAGCGCTTTAACGCATTGTTTCTTCTTGTTCCTCGGCCTTGGTAGCAACTCTAAAATATACATCAAAGTCTGAAACTTACAGCAAGGACAATGACTTCTTAGAGGGTTATGGTCGTGGGTATAAAATGGTGAAAAATGGAACTTCTTTACTTTTAAAATTTCATGTGACACACTAACTTATAATGCATACATTGGAAAGCAAAAATCAAAGGGATATAGCTTCATAAAGTTCTCAGCCAAAAGGAAAATCAAGGGAACCAAGCTTCTAAATTTCCAAACTTCACATGCATGAATCTAAAGAGTGAAAACAAGGAGAAATGGCTAGGGAGGGGAATTCAGCCAAGAGGGAAAAATTAGGAAACAAGGCTTTTCATTTCAAATCCTTCATGCATGGCACACATAAATTATAAGTAAGGCATTCCATAGACTACATGCAAGGCCATAGATTTCAACATGCATGTAATAGAAAATCAAAATCAAAGGAAAAAAGGTCATAGGGTGTTTTGGCCATAAAGGGATTTTAAGGAAACCAAGATTAATCAAGAGTGTTAGACTAGAAACTTTGTATGCAAGCCAATATTTGTGAAGATCCATAACATGCATGGAGCCAAGAGTGAAAACAAGGAAGAAAAGCAAGAACTTTAAAGGGAAATACATCCATAGCTTTTGGCCAAGCAAAGAGATTAATAGGTGAGAGTTTTACCTTGATAAATCAAGCATGCATGGAGGAAAATAAGATCTTGAGAATGGTGGTGCTAGAAAAGGAAGAACTCTTAAAAGGCTAAGATTTACATGCATGGTGGTCTTGTGGTGGGGTAATAGGTGAAGCTTGGTAATGATGGCAAACCTTGAAAGAAAGATAAAAAAAAGAGTGTAGGTTAGAGGGATAAGGTCTTGGTGATGGTGTGATAAAGGATAAGAGGAAAAGAGAGGGAATGAAAAAGAGTAAATGGCTGAGAGAGGGGGAAAAGAGAATGAATGAGGAAAAAACCCAAAAATGTAAGATTAGGGGGCTATTTAAAGAGGGAGTGGTGGATGTTGGTGTTGACATACGGACACTTTGGTGGAAACATTCTAAGGTGCCTTGAGTGAATGGAAGATGAGGTGTCAAGGTGTGGTGCTGCATGGGGTATGCATGGTGACACATGGCTTACCAAATTCATATTTTCTTTAGTATGTAATTACTTTTAATGAGAATTAGGCAAAATGGTCAACATAAAAGTTGTAGATCTTTTGTTTTGCTTTCCAATGAGCTAAAGATCATCTAATTCTGATAAACGTAGAAAACGTTGTGACAAAAATATAAAAGATAACCCAAACTGGATGCGAATTTAGAGGCAATAACTTAAAATAAAAACTATGATTTATTGGTTGGGAATTAGGCTTTGGTGTCTTCATAAGAGTTGTAGAGGATTTTATTTTGAAAATTATGAGATAAAAATCATTCCTTTTTGATATCGGTAGAGTGAGTTATGATTAAAATACGAATGGAGGTTTGGGTACTATGCGAATTCTAGAAGCAACATGAGAATTTAAAACTGGGAACAATTGGCTTAGAATTAGCGTTTGAGTTTCGCATGAAAATTATAGATAATTTTGTTATAAAAATTTAGGGATAAGAATCGTTTGATTCCAACATTGGGAAACGAAGTTACGTTGAAAACAATGAAACATGCGTAAAATTTTCCACACTGGAAATAGACAAAAGTACAAAAAATAGATTCCAAAATTGTAATGAATCTTAATAGGATTATTTAGGCAATGGATTTTGGCCAATAGGTCTAATCCTATATCCTTCTTTGTTACCCAGGGTCTATTAAAATATTTGGCACTCAACTTCCGAGTCCAAATATAAAGTGTCGGTATGACACGTAAACATTCAGAAATTAATCTTACGTTTGTCGACATAATCATGCTACTCCAATTTTATTTACAATTTATTACTACTAATATCATATTTATCCTCATCATAACTCCCAATATTAAACATTTCCCCATAACTTATAATCACTCTTGTTGAAGTCACACACACACAACTATATCACAGGACTGGTTGAAGCCTAAATGTCACCATTGTTAATTGATACAGGCATGTTATAGCATAGGCAAAAGCCTCATATTTTTCATAGAAATACATATGGCATACTCAGGTAAGATTAGGGTTTTGGGGGTTTGCTCCAAAAATTCAAGATATTACATTTTCCGCTAAAGAAAAGCTAAAAAGAGAAATATGGGTAAACCAACCATCATTGTTAGCCTCCAAAAAACTAAATTAAACAAATAAGGTGCACCAAACTTTAGTTATTCCTCTTTTTGTATTCATTGTTTCTAGCTTGATGTTGTTATTAAAGTAGAAAAACAAGAAGCACAAGAAGAACTGTTGAAGCAAGTTGATGGCTAGTTAATAAATGTTGAGCAAAAAGTAATATTTTAATTTTGATTTTGTTGTTCTCTATTATATTTTAGGAGTCTATTCTTTATCAACAAAAATTCATAAACTCCATGCTACTCTTTCTATCAAAATCTGTGACTATAAAGGATAATGGTGATAATACTGTTATAGAGAGAAATGGAATTACCTAAGTGTGTTTCTTAGAATTCTAAGTCTATTAGAATTTATTAAGTCTAGCTAAGTCTGTTAGAAGTTTGTTATTTTATATAAGGACTAAAATCATCTTGTTTTAGTAACTCATTCAATCTATGAAATAATCTTATCTCTTCTTGTTTCTCTCTAAGTTATTCCCTTTACATGGTATCAACGAGCCTCAAGGTTCATGAGCATGGCTTCTAAATCCATTACCTTTCTTCCATAAACTTTTTCATCTATAATTTCTATGAAGTTAACAAAAGACATTTTCGTGACCTGGATGTAGCATGTCAAATCCATCATTAAATGATATCGATTGAAGAAACATATTGATGGAAAGCATATGATGCCAAAGCAATTTCTTTCTATAGTAGAAGATCCATAAAAGAAGCTTAACAATCCAGCATTTAAGAATTTTGAGTGGTAAGATGCACTTTTTAAGTCTTAGTTAATCAAATCCATGGATTTCTAATTCAAGATTTATGTTGTAAGTTACGAATGATGCTATCAGATTTAGGAGATTTTGAAGACCTATTTTGCTTTGCAAACAAAAGATCATGTTAAACAAATCAAGATTCAAATACAAAACATCAAGAAATAAGGCTCAATTAGTGTGTATCTTGTTTAGATTAAGTAGATAGTTGAAACTCTTGCTATGATTAGATCGCCTATGACGTTGATGATCATATTAGTGCAATCTTTGATGACTTACCAAATGAGTATAATGCCTTCATTACCTTTTATTTAACATGAGGTGATTTTTTTCCTGGGGTTAAGGCACTTTTGATGATCAAGAAGAATGCCTTGAGAAGCACAAACATGGTGACTCAGGTTCACTTTAAGCCAATCTTGCTACTATTTAAAATCAACCAAGAAAGGGACAATCAAATTAAACTATGGTAGAGCAACCTGTCGCAATCACTAAAAGGGAAGAGGTCGCTTAGGAAAATCTAATTCATCCAATAATGGAAAAGCTTTCAAGACCCAATGTAAAATGTGTACGGAAGTAGGACATGTTGCCTATGACTGTTGGCATAGGTTTGATGACTAATTGACTGAGTCGAACCTTTCTTCTAAACCTACTTCCATTGAAGATCAAAATCCTTAGGTTAGGCTCACTATATCCAATCCCACTACCTTATTAATGACATGTGGTATCCAGATACTAGAGCTATAAATCATCTAACAAATGATCTTATTAATCTCAGCATCAATCTGAGTACACTAGTAACCTAAGAGTTCATATTACTAATGGTGAAAACATTTATATTAAACATATAGGAAATTCAAGTTTTCATTCAGCATCATCTACATTACCTCTTCACTTAACCAATTTAATGCATTTTTCTCATAGAACTAAAAATATGATTAGTGTTTATAGATTTGCAAGAGACAATTATGTTTTCTTTGAATTTCATGCTAACACTTGTCTTGTGAAATGTCAGACCTCCAAGCAGGTAATCCTTCAAGTAAATCTTAAAGATGGTCTATATGTCTTTGATATCGTCAAAGATTAATCATGATCCTCTCACATGCAAATCTTTTTATACTCTATATAATTATGTTTCTATTAAAAATTTATAATTATGAAACTTTAGGCTGGGACATTGTTTTGTTAAAGTTGCTCGACATGTAATGAGACAATGTAATGTTCCCTTTACTATGAACTCTATTTGTGCTTCCCATTGTACGGGTAAATCCCATAAATTACCATTTCCTTAACACTGTTTACACTTAGCCTCTTCAACTTATATATTTTGATACTTGAGGACTCTCTCTCCCCCTTCAAAAGATGGTTACAAATACTATATTATGTTTTTAGATTCCTTTTCCAAGTTTTCTTGCATTTACTTCATACATAATAGGCCTAGAGCACTATAACGTTTTGTCAAATTCAAGACCATGATAGAACTCCAATTGAATAAAAGGATCAAAGTCCTTCAGACTAATACAAGGAAGGAATATCTTACTTTTGCTAAGTATTTGAGTGTTAATGGTATTTAACACAGACTTAGTTGTGCATACACTTATGATCAAAATGGCTCTACACAGAGGAAGCATATACATATCACTGGAACTAGTTTAACTCTTCTAACTCACTCTTCTTTACCTTTGAATTTTTGAAATGATGCTTTAGCAAAACCTACTTTCTTATAAATAGGTTTCCTTCACCTGTTATTAAAATGAAATCCCTCTTTGAAATGTTTTTTAATAAATTACCTGATTATAGGCTTTTTAAACCATTTGGTTACATATGTTTTCCTTGCACAAGACCTTATAATTGGCATAAAATGGATTTCAGGTCAACCCCTTACATTTTCTTGGGTTATAGCCCTAATCATAAAGGATATAAATACTTAAGTTCCATAGGAAATTCTTTGTTGTTAGACATGTGGTCTTTGATGAGAATTTTTTTCCTTACAAACTAATCCTAATTTTTTAAAAACAAACATGTTTTAACACGTATTTCTTCGATACCTCATATTTCCATTACGCCCATCATTAACCTTTTAATTCAGCATCCTAATCCTGATGACACAAATACTAGTATCACTCCTACACAAACTAATGTCTCTAGTGTTTCCTCGCAATCAAGTACTCCACCATAACACTATCACAAATCAACATTCTTTTTAGGGAATCCTTAGTGCATAATTAGCAGAAATACAAGGATTCCCATTGGACTTGCAAAACTTTATGTTTCAAAGCATAAGACAAACATCAAATTTATTAAGGAAAAGCTTCTAATCTCCTTTGGAGGGGTGGATCTAGGAACTTTCCCTTCTTCAATCTTTAAGTAAAGTAGCAATTACTTCTTTTTCAAAGGAAACCAAAACCCAAAATGTAAGGGAAAAGCTAAGAGTGTACGAAAATATAGGGAAAAAGCAAGGAGAAATGAAGGGATGAAAAGGTGGAAAGAAGGAGGAATGGTTAAGGAGATGAAGTGAGATGATGGAGGCCACTTCCAAAGGGTGGAAGATAACTCCACTCACCACCAAAGGGAGGGAGAGACCCCTTGGATAATAGCTTGCAAGAGTCTCTCTAATCCTAGAGAGAAGGAGGAGAATCTTTCACTACAATTTGCACTCAAAGTGTCAAAATCTTAAAATGAATTAATGTGTAGCTTTTTACAAAAGGAGAAGCCCTTATATAGGCCTAAAGGATTTCGTCCAAGGGATGAGCTAATGGAATTGGTTCAAGGATCCAAGGCCCAAAAGAGAAAAGGGAAAGGAAGATGGCCCATACATGGCCCAAAATAAAGTACATGCCCTAAAGTGGCCCAATTGACCTTGCAAGGCCCAATTAAAACCTATAAGCCTAGAGAATCTAATTAGGAACTATATTAAAAGAAAAGTATGAGTAGATCCTCAAGGTGTCCTCATTGGTCTTGGGCCCACTAAGCAAAGAGAGGTAGGAAACTAGTGCTTTGTGGATGCTCTCTTTGACTTTCTTTGACTCTGCCCTTGTGAGGGGACCCTTGTAAGCTTCAAGTCCTTTATCTAGGGTAGTGTGAGGGTCCTCCCTTGGTGTGTCCTCATTATGCTCCCTCTCTTCGAAAGGATTTATCCTCAAAGCTAAGGCATCATTCTCTTCATCTAAGTCAAAAGGAGATAAATCAGAGATATTGAAAGAAGCACTTACACCATATTCTCCTGGTAAATCAAGGACATAATTATTATTCATTTTCTTGATTATTTGAAAGGGTCCATCACCTCTAGGGTCAAGTTTGGATTTTTTCAAGTTTGGAAATCTTTCCTTTCTAAGATGTAGGCAAACCCAATCTCCAACCTCAAAGGTGACTTCCTTTCTTTTCTTATTGGCATAACAAGCATAGTGTTCATTTTTAGTTTGTATATGGTTCTTAACCTTCTCATGAAAGTCTTTGATAAATTTGGCCTTTGCCTCTCCATCAATATGAAGGACAGAGTTAGAAACCTCAATAGGCAAAAGGTCCAATGGAGTGAGAGGATTAAAACCATACACAACCTCAAATGGACTATTGTTAGACCCGATTATAATGTTGCAGAAAACTTATTAACTTTGTGTTACTGTTGGGTCTTTTAACTGGCAAGCGCACCAATCGTTTGTAGTTTTCAAAATTTAGATATCGTTCCACTTGGTTTGAAAGTCCAACAATTATAGTATTTTTTAGTTACGATGGTAAATTTATCAAAACCTATTCACAAAAGAATAATTTATATACAATTCATACAATATTCACAAGATTGCATAGCTGAGTTGTTCATGTGATAAAAAGAAAATAACAATCTATCTAAAAAGTTGAGTTGCAATTTAAAATAGCTAAGATACTTGAGGGTAAAACACAGATAAATAAATTATGTTGGAATTTGGATTCCTAATCTAGAATAGCAATAGAGGAACTCAAGACATGCATATTTAATCATCAAGTTCATGTCATTGCGGCTTAAAAACATTATAACCGATCCCTCGTGATATAAATTCTAAATATTCACTGTAAAGTCTGATCCCTCGTGAGCTTTCTCAGTAAAAAGAAACTTGCATTAAGTCCTGACCTTATGACAACAATAAGTACCAATTCTTACCCTAGTAATTGGCATATTAAGGGTATTCCAACTTTTACTTTTGTTAAATCAAGTTTTAATAAGGCATGAATAATCATTCTCCCATTTGACATTTACACTAATAAAACAAGTTTCAATACGCATGAAAATCATTCTCCCGTTTGATGCTCATACTAATAAAAGATTGAAATACTAACATGCACTTGAATCATAAACATGCAGAGATCGAATTCACAACATCATAATCAATAGACTAGTTCACCAATTCCAACATAAACAAATTAGTTACACATGGTGAAAGTAAAAACAACACTTATAGTGATTGACATTATAAAGGCGATGGAAACTTCATGGTACAACGATCACAATACTACATAACACTCTCAAGTATCTAGAAAACTATTCTAGAACTACAAACTCATAAAAGAACCACTCAAACACAAGTGTATAAGAGAAGAAGAGAACTCAAAATGTAGGATGGATGCTTAGGAGTGTGGAGAATGGCCCTATTTATAGGGCTGAGGAAGGGTGCTGACGCTACACGCCAGCCTGACGCTACGCGCCAGCCTGACGCTACGCGTCAGGTCCCTGACTCAGCTCCCATTAAACAGCTTGAAGTGGCCACTATAGAATTATTAAATCAATCATGCCTTGCCATTTATCCCTGTCTCCACTTCGGCTTGGACATTAGTGAGTAGTGGAGAGGCCAATTATGGGTCAAAGGCTGAGTGCTTGGCCACCTGGAAGTGGAGTCCACGTAGCTTCTGACGCTATGCATGGCTGTGACGCGTAGCGTCAGCATTAGAAAATTGATGGTACGCGTCAGCTCTCCAGATCTTTATTTTTCTCTTTAAATTCTTTACTTTTTCATTGCAAAACTAGAGAAAATTGATCAAGGGCAGATTATTTCCAACAACATCCATTTATTGAATTTAAAACCTAATTTTCTAACAATTTAAGCTAATTTTTATTATTTTTACAAAATTTTTATTAAAGATTTTATTGTAAATTTGAGGACTTACAAATACCCCCAACTTGAGACATTGCTCGTCCTCCAGCAAGAGAGAAAATTAAAATAAAATTTGAAATCAAATTTTTGAGTTAGCCTGAGAATTTATCATAAAAAGTAATTTCACAATTTACCATTTAAAGTAACCAAAATTAGATATCCTATGTAATAAAGGTTTAATGACAAAAAAATTTACAATGCCTTATTAACTAATCAAGCATAATTTTAGGCTTACCTCACAAGTGTTTAACTCTGTGTAAAGGGTAACCTGTTTCACTCAATCAATCATAAAATCAAACAAATTTTATTTTGATTTTCATCTAATCAATGGTTAATCATACAGAGTTAATTCAAAAATCACAAGGTCTTTTCATGGGTTGTAATGAGGTTTGGTTTACAAGAAATTATGGTTTTTCTTGGAATTCAAAAACCTGAAATCATAAAAGAGCATATAATTTTTAAGCTTTCTCTTGTCCCAAGTCTCAATTCCTTTATTGATGAAAAATAAATACCCCCAACTTGATTCTTTTCTCTATTTTTGATTTGCATATATGTATTTTCATTTTTTTCATTTATATGCTTAATTTTGATTTTTCTTGAAAAGAATCAAGTTGTTAATGTTCACTCCCTACTGAAAATATTCTTTCTATTTTGATCAATTGCTCAATTAATCAATCAAGTAAAGGGAATGGTTCAAATTTGATAAGTGTCAAGGGTACCAAAGAAATTATTTTTCAGGCTCAAAATTGGCTTTCAAAGGATAAAATGATTTTACCATGGTAAACTTTTTGGCCCAAGGTTTCTTTTACCAAATATGTGCCTTGATCATTTTCTTGAATTCTGTGTACAACAACACAAATCATAGATTAAAGCAAAATAAATTTGAATGAAGTTATGTCGAAACCCTCAAGTGTTTAAAAGATCTCTCAGCTCACCAGGTTATTTGAAATTAGCTCGATAGTTAATAAAATTATTGTAATTAAATTTATCAAAATTCCTTAATTATAAAAAGAATCGATAATTGATTAAAAATGGTTTTATTGTGTAAAAACTTTAAGTGTATAAATTTTGTTATTTTAAAAAAATTGATTTCAACGATAAAACTTATTTTAATTTTCGAAGAAAACACGCAAAAACATACCACGATAAAATTACACAATAAAACACACCACATAATAAAAGACAAAATATAATACAATCCACAAAGTAAAAATACCAATGTAAATATCAAACTAAAAGTAAACTAAAGTGTATGTAAAAGATGCAGAAAATAACACCATCAGTCCTTCATGTGATCCTCATCATCTCTCTCCTCATCTGCATCACCCTCTGACTCAGCATGTGCTCCAGATGGTCCACCAGCCTTAGGGTAAGTGGGTAAATCACTAGCAAAGCTACATGAGCTGCGAACACAACTGGTGTGACATAAGGTGCTCTCTCTCCCTGAAGTCTATACTGATAAAATGCATCATGAAGATGCATGTAAGCTCTGTGTGTGGCAGCCATCATCTGCATCATATGCTGATGCTCAAGTGTCATCCTGGCAAATCCCTCTATGATAGCATCAGCAGGTGGTGGTTGAACTGGTGGTCTCCCCCTCCTCTGTCTGGGCTGAGCCTCCTACTCCAGTGGTGGAAGCTCACACTGCTGGACAAAGTAATCTCTGTTCACTAGAACTTTTGGGACTCTCCCTGAAGAACTAGTGAACTCTGGTGATGGCACAGTAACTCCTTGCCTCCTCAGTAAGGTAGATATGATGAAAGGGAATGGGATAGGACGATTCACCTTATACACAAGGTCATAAAGGTGAATCTGCTTAGAAATTAGCTCTGCAATATCAATGGTATGACCCTGAAGAATAGAATAAAGGAGGCAGCAGTGATCAACTGGGATAGAAGAAAGGTGGGTGATAGGACTAATGTTATGCAGCATGACATGGGACCAAGCCTGAGCTATGGGAGTCAGCTGGGTCTTGAGGAGGTTAGATGGAGTCCTTCCAACCTTACTCAGGTTGAAGAAGATTTCATCTTTGCTCAAGAAGTGAGCAACCTGATCTAGGAAGTATCCTAAATCACCATCCTCAGTTGTGACCTTATTTCTGTTCTCCTTCCAGAAACAAGTATCGCTCTCAGGAGTAGGCTCCCAAGGGTTACCCAGTAGGGTACTAATCGTGTCCCGGTCATATGTGATGTGCCAACCCCTAACCCAGCTTGTCCTTTGTTGGCCGATATTTGGTGCATCCTGGCGAGTCCTGTAAGCATTCGCGTAAAACTCTGTCACTAAGGTGGGATCCCCCTCAGTAGGTAGGGAAAACAGAGGTCCTCATCTCCTCCTTTGGACCTCATCCTGCAGCTCAGGATAGTCTCCAGCATTTAAATCTAAGACTCTCTCCTAGATGAGTCTTTGGCCCTTTATCTGATGAAACCGGGCCTATTTCGCATCAGTGTGAAATCTGGTAGGGTCTCTCGGTCCTAGCACTTCCTCTCCCTGAAGATCTAAATCTTCAGAAATGGTGTCAGTGTCTGTGGTCCTTCTCTGTCTCTTAGGACCACTAGAAGGGATGAATTTCTTAGGTGCCATTTGTAAAAAAGAAAAAAATTAAAATTAAACACATTATACTATTTGATAATCAAATATTAAAAAGTTTAACAATTATTTTTGTTTTTATATTTAAAATGACACAAAATATTTTCAAAAACTATTTATACAAAAGAAATTTTAACAAAAATTCACATAAAATGCAACATGCATATTTTTATTTTTAACAAAATATAAATTTCACAAAACATGCAAAATCATACATCATACATATCTACAAATTTATTCAAATTTATATATTTTTATTTTTATGCAAGAAAGTATAACAAGCATGCAAACTAAGAAATTTTATTAATTCAAAAGAAAACAACAACAAACAGAGGCATAATAAACAGATTTATTAAAAACAGAAAATAAGTTATACAAATAACAAAACATAACACACAAAAATTAACAAAAATCAGGAACAGAGGCTGACGCTACGTGTGAGTGGGACGCTACGCGTGAGCTCTGTTCTTCCCACGCTACGCGTCAGTGGGACGTTACGCGTGGGATTACAGTTCATGCCTCACGCTACGCGTGAGGTGCACAGTTTCAAATACAGAAACAGGGGTTGCATAATCACAACCCCTCCACACTTCATTCAATCAGAATTATTTCCTAAATCTAACAGCAAACAGATCCTAATGGTTTTCTAATCCTAATCCTAACCACATGCATTCTAAAAATCGAAATTAAAATTCAATTAAAAGAGAGAAGGGAGAGGTTTACTTACTTGGGATTCTCTATGAAATGAAGCGAAGAAGAAGGAATGTGGGTGATTGAAAGTGGGAATTAGGGTTCTGAGAGGTAAAGTGAGGCAGAAAATGAATTTTAGGTTTTAAAACCTAAGATTGGGCCTCTTTGGTTCAGTTTTAAAAACTGAACATGGGCACTGGCGCTACGCGTGGATGGGACGCTACACGTCAGGTTAAAATTTTAACCTCCACGCTGAGCGTCAATGGGACGCTACACGTGGGGTTCTAATTTTTAAAATTCAAATTTTTATTTTTATTTTTTTGTATATATAAAAGAAAAATAAAAAGAAATAATGGGTTGCCTCCCATTGAGCGCTTGATTTAAGTCTCTAGCTAGACATCCTGCACATCACAAATCAGTCAAATAACAAATGGTAGTGAGTCTGTTGATCTCACCACCCAGATATGGTTTCAATCTCTGCCCATTAACCATCCAACTTCTTTTGGAAGTTGGGTCTTCAATTTCAACTGGTCCATAAGATTTAACATCCTTGATTACAAAAGGGCCTGACCATTTAGATTTTAATTTACCAGGGAACAGTCTTAATCTTGAATTAAACAATAAAACTTGCTGACCTGATATGAAGTGTCTATTTTTAATTTTCTTATCATGATAAGTTTTTACCTTGTTCTTGTAACTTCTAGACGTCTCAAAAGCATTGTTTCTCATTTCTTCCAACTCAAATAACTGTAACTTTCTTTTGTCAGCTGCTGCATTTGGATCAAAGTTAAGAAATTTTAAAGCCCAGTATACCTTATGTTCTATCTCTACTGGAAGATGACAAGCTTTTCCATAGACCATTTGGAAAGGAGAAAGGCTAATTGGAGTCTTAAATGCAGTTTTGTATGCCCAGAGTGCATCATCAAGCTTTTGTGACCAATCTTTTTTGGAGGAAGACACAATCTTTTCCAAAATCTTTTTTACTTCTTGATTTGAAATCTCAGCCTGTCCATTGGTTTGTGGATGATATGTTGTGGCCACTTTATGTCTCACTCCATAATGTTGTAACACTTTCTGAAGAACTTTGTTACAAAAATTTGATCCTCCATCACTGATCAAAGTTCTTGGTGTTCTAAACCTGCACAAAATATTTTTCTTCAAGAAATTCACTACAGTTTTGTTGTCAGCATTAGGTGAAGTAATTGCTTCTACCCACTTTGAAACATAATCAACTGCCAAAAGAATCTATTGATTGAATTGAGAATAAGGAAAAGGTCCCATGAAATCAATACCCCAACAATCAAATACCTCAACCTCCTGAATGTTTGTGAGAGGCATTTTTTGTCCTTTGTTAACATTACCTGTTCTTTGGTAGTTATCACAAGCTTGCACAAATGAGTGAGAATCTTTAAAAATGGAGGGCCAATACAAACCTGATTGAAGAATTTTTGTAGCAGTTCTTTCTCCATTAAAATGTCCTCCATAAGGAGACTTATGACAATGCCATAACACATCTTTCTTTTCCCAGTTGGGTACACAACAACGTAACAAATTATCCATACCAATTTTAAATAGATGAGGGTCATCCCACACAAAGTATTTTGAATCTTTGAAAAAAAATTTTCTTTGCTGCCAAGTTAAGTCATTTAGAAGAATTCCTGCTGCTTTAAAATTGGCCATATCAGCAAACCATGGCCGTTTTGTTATTTCAAAAAGTTTTTCATCAGGAAATTCTTCCAAGATGTCTTTTTCTGTGACAGTGACCTCATCATTCATTAATCTGGAAAGATGGTCAGTGACCATATTTTCACTACCCTTTTTATCTTTGATTTCAAGATCATATTCTTGAAGGAATAAAATCCATCGGATTAACCGAGGTTTAGAATCAGTTTTAGTCAAAAGATACTTGATTGCAGTATGATCAGTGAAAACAATTATTTTTGATCCAATCAAATATGATCTAAATTTTTCCAAGGCATACACTATAGCTAGTAATTCCTTTTCAGTAGTTACATAATTTATTTGATTTTCATTTAAAACTTTACTAGCATAGTGTATAGCCCTAAAAACTTTTTCATATCTTTGACCTAAAACTGCTCCTACAGCATAATCACTTGCATCACACATAAGTTCAAAGGGTAAATTCCAATTAGGAGCAACAATTACAGGGGTAGAAACTAATTTTTCTTTCAATGAATTAAAAGCTTTAAGACATGCTTCATCAAACTTGAATTCAACATCTTTATTTAGAAGATTTGTTAAAGGTTTAGCAATTTTTGAAAAATCTTGAATAAATCTTCTATCGAATCCAGCATGTCCTAAAAAACTTCTAATACCTTTTACATTCACAGGGGGTGGGAGTTTAGAGATTACCTCTATTTTGGCTTGGTCTACTTCAATACCTTTAGAGGAAATTTTGTGACCAAGTACAATTCCTTCTTTTACCATAAAGTGACATTTCTCCTAATTAAGCACCAAATTTGTTTCAATACACTGCTTCAGTACAGTGTCCAGATTGGTTAGACATGTTTCAAATGAATTTCCAAAGACTGAGAAATCATCCATGAAAATTTCAATGCTCTTTTCAATTAGATCTATAAAAATAGAAAACATGCATCTTTGAAAAGTAGCAGGTGCATTACACAATCCAAATGGCATTTTCCTATATGCAAATATACCAAAGGGACATGTAAAAGCAGTCTTTTCCTGATCAAGAGGGTCAACAGCAATTTGGTTATATCCAAAATATCCATCAAGAAAACAATAGTAAGCTTGTCCAGATAATCTTTCAAGCATTTGATCCATAAAAGGAAGTGGAAAATGATCTTTTCTTGTTGCTTGATTTATTTTTCTATAATCAATGCACATTCGCCAACTAGTGACAGTTCTTGTTGGGATTAATTCATTTTCATCATTAACAATTACTGTCATACCACCCTTTTTTGGAATAACTTGTACCAAACTTACCCATGCATTATTAGAAATGGGATAGATAGTACCTGCTTTCAGCAATTTCAAAACCTCCTTCTTAGTTACCTATTTTATGGTTGGATTGAGGCGTCTTTGGGGTTGAGCAACGGGTTTAAAATTATCTTCTAGTAAAATCTTATGCATGCAATATGATGGGCTTATACCTTTCAGATCTTCAAGTGTCCACCCAATTGCTTCTTGATTCCTTTTCAATACTTCAATCAGTTTTTCTTCTTTTGTTTCACTTAACAAATTACTAATAATCATTGGTTTTAAATTACCTTCTTTCAAAAAGATATACTTTAAGTTGGAAGGTAGCACTTTTAATTCAGGTCTCTTGATTTCTTCAACAGGTACTTCTTGAATTTCTTCAATTTCTCTTGATTTAGGGAAAATTTCTTTCCCTTGATTAAAATTTTCAAGATATTTGTCTACCTGTTTTTCTTCTTCTTTACTCAAAAATTCCATAGAGTTAGTTAATAACTTATTTAAAGAATCAGAGTTTGACATACCTGTGGATATGGAGAAGCAGACTTTGTCGAGAACATCCACCTTAAAACAATCTTGTTTTGGATTAGGATGTTTCATGGCTTTGAAAACATCAAAGTTTACTTCTTCATCGTGAACTTTTACTGCTAGCTTACCATTATCTACATCAATGAGCACTCTAGCAGTCTTCATGAATGGTCTTCCCAAAATTAGGGGAACTTCAACATCTTCTTCCATGTCTAATACCATAAAGTCAACAGGGAAGTAGAACTTATCAACTTTTACAAGTATATCTTCCATAATACCATAGGGTCTTTTGATTGATCTATCAGCCAATTGCAGAGTCATCTTTGTTCTTTGAGGATCAAGGTCACTAATTCGCTTCATCATACTTAGAGGCATTAGATTAATGCTAGCCCCTAAGTCTAACAAGGCTTTTCCAATGTTCATATCTCCAATGGAGACAGGAATGGTGAAACTTCCAGGGTCTTTCGACTTTACTGGCATATTACATTGCAAAATAGCGCTGCAACCTGCTTCCAGTTCAACAATTTCTTCATCATACCTCCTCTTTTTGGTGAGCAATTCTTTCATAAACTTTGCATATGTTAGCATCTGTTCTAATGCCTCAGAAAGTGGAATGTTTATGTGTAATTGCTTAAAGATTTCAAGGAATCTCTTGTATTCCTTTTCCTTATTCTTCTTTGATGGTGCATGTGGATAAGGTAAATCTTTAACTAGAGGTGTCTGACCCAAATACTGATTTTTTGTTTTTTAATTTTTTGATTTTTTTGTTTTTCATCATTATTTTCTTCATCTTTTTTCTCTTCTTCTTCTTTCTTTTCTTCTTTCTTTTTTTCTCTTCTTTTTCCTTTTTCTCTTTTTCTTTTTCTTTTTCTTTTTCACAATCATTTCCTACAACTTTACCACTTCTTGTAAAAATAGCATTACATTGTTCTCTTGGATTTTGAGTGTTTGTAGAAAAACTAGAGCTTTTCATGTCAGCTACTTCTTTTGCTAATTGTCCCAATTGCATGTCCGACGCCTTGCGTACGGCTTCATTTGTTTGCATGTATTGAAGCAATTGTTGGATAGACTCTTCTATCCTAGTTAGCCTTGCTGTTTGATCAGATTGTGGTTGTTGTTTGAATTGATTATTAGGAGGTCGGTTAGAAGATTCAACATCTTATTTCTAGCCAATATTCTAATTCTGCCATCCCTACAGGTAATTGTTAGGAAAAGAATTACCAAGATTGAAAGGAAAATTACCTAAAGGTATTCTTTGATGGTTTAGAAAATTGGCTTGCTCTTGCTTATTTCTTTTAGAGGCACAGTAACCACATGGTTGTTCTCCCATGTAATGCATACATTGTTTCAATTGAGCAGGAGGTGATAATGACATTTGAGCAATTTGAAGTTTCTCCAATTGTTTGCTCATAGCCTCAATTTATTGAGTCAGCAATTTTTACTGAGTTAATACTGCATCATTTACCCCCAATTCGAGCATACCTGGCTTTCTTTGTACATTACCTCTTTCATGTTTTACTTATCGGTCACTAATAGACATTGATTCCAATATTTCTATTGCTTCTTCCACAGTTTTGTTCATTAAAGAACCTCCTGCACAAGCATCTAACATCATTTTAAATTGAGGTAACAAACCATGGTAAACGATCCTTACCTTTTCGACATCATTTAAGTTGTGGTTTGGACATTTCCTCAAGAGTGCCTTGAATCGTTCCCATGTTTCTTCTAATGACTCATCATTGTTTTGTGAAAAAAAGTGTATGGCTGTCATGGCTTCAAAATATTTTGAAGGAGAATAAAACCTTTCCAAAAATTTTCTCTTGACATCGGACCAGTTTGCAAAATTACCGGGTGGACAAGATTTAAACCATTCTTTCGCTTTCCCAATCAAAGAAAAAGGAAACAATCTCATGTAAACTGATTCTTCTTGATTGGGTTCAAAACCAATCGTGCTGCATAACTCATAAAAAATAGTTAAGTGTTCATAAGGTTCCTCATTATTTAAACCAGCAAATTGATTATTTTTAATAATGTTTAAAGTAGCTGGTTTAATTTCTACAGTAGCAATAGGTCCTTGATACATCCCTGAAATATGAGGTGGTCCATTAATAGCAGCAAACTATCGCAATGTTCTTCTTTCAAAAGCCATATTAGAATTTTCAAAATTTTTAGATTTTTCAAAAGAAGATGAAGTTGAAGAAGAAGTTTTTGTTTTTTTAGATTTTAATGTTTTAAGTTTCTTTACAAACTTCTCGATCTCAAGATCAAAGAATACCTTTCTTTCCTGCAGAATATCAAGTTTGCATAAACACACTAAATAAAGAAAGGTTAGTAAATTAATGTTAAAATGAATAAATAAATAAATAAATTGAAAATTTTTACTAAGGTAAAATATTTTTACCATGGTAATTAAAAAATTACTGTTTTAGTGAATCAATTCAATCCCCGGCAACGGCGCCAGAAAACTTGTTAGACCCGATTTTAATGTTGCAGAAAACTTGTTAACTTTGTGTTACTGTTGGGACTTTTAATTGACAAGCGCACCAATCGTTTGTAGTTTTCAAAATTTAGATATCGTTCCACAGCGATTGAAAGTCCAATAATTACAGTAATTTTTTAGTTACTATGGTAAATTTATCAAAACCTATTCATAAAAGAATAATTTATATACAATTTATACAATATTCACAAGATTGCATAGCTGAGTTGTTCATGTGATAAAAAGAAAATAACAATCTATCTAAAAAGTTGAGTTGTAATTTAAAATAGCTAAGATACTTGAGGGTAAAACACAGATAAACAAATTATGTTGAAATTTGGATTCCTAATCTAGAATAGCAATGGAGGAACTCAAGACATGCATATTTAATCATCAAGTTCATGTCATTGCAGCTTAAAATCATTATAATCGATCCCTCGTGATATAAATTCTAAGTATTCACCGTAAAGTCCGATCCCTCGTGAGCTTTCTCAGTAAAAAAAAACTTGCATTAAGTCCTGGCCTTATGATAACAATAAGTACCAATTCTATCCCTAGTAATTGGCATATTAAGGGTATTCTAACTTTTACTTTTGTTAAATTAAGTTTTCATAAGGCATGAATAATCATTCTCCCGTTTGACATTCACACTAATAAAACAAGTTTCAATACGCATGAAAATCATTCTCCTGTTTGATGCTCATACTAATAAAAGATTGAAATACTAACATGCACTTGAATCATAAACATGCAGAGATCGAATTCACAACATTATAATCAATAGACTAGTTCACCAATTCTAACATAAACAAATTAGTTACACATAGTGAAAGTAAAAACAACACTTACAGTGATTGACATTACAAAGGCGATGGAAACTTCACGGTACAACGATCACAATACTACACAACACTCTCAAGTATCTAGAAAACTATTCTAGAACTACAAACTCATAAAAGAACCACTTAAACACGAGTGTATAAGAGAAGAAGAGAACTCAGAATGTGGGATGGATGCTTAGGAGTGTGGAGAATGGCCCTATTTATAGGGCTGAGGAAGGGTGCTGACGCTACGCGTCAGGTCCCTGACTCAGCTCCCATTAAACAGCTTGAAGTAGCCACTATGGAATTATTAAATCAATCATGCCTTGCGATTTGTCCCTGTCTCCACTTCGGCTTGGACATTTATGAGTAGTGGAGAGGCCAATTATGGGTCAAAGGCTGAGTGCTTGGCCACCTGGAAGTGGAGTCCACGTAGCTTCTGACGCTACGCGTGGCTGTGACGTGTAGCGTCAGCATCAGAAATCCCCTCGCTATGCGTGGGGTTGATGCTACGTGTCAGCTCTCTAGATCTTCATTTTTCTCTTTAAATTCTTTACTTTTTCACTACAAAACTAGAGAAAATTGATCAAGGGCAGATTATTTCCAACAACATCTATTTATTGAATTTAAAACCTAATTTTCTAACAATTTAAGCTAATTTTTATTATTTTTACAAAATTTTTATTAAAGATTTTATTGTAAATTTGAGGACTAACAACTATGCTTGGTTGTTGAGTGTTATACCCTATTATATGCAAATTCAATGTGGGGTAAACACTCATCCCAAGACTTAACAATTTTATTCACTAAGACCCTAAGAAGTTGAGAAAGGGTCCGGTTTACTACCTCTGTTTGTCCATCTGTTTAAGGATAACATATGGTGGAAAAGAGAAGTTTTGTTCCTAGCCTTGACCAAAGAGTTTTCTAAAAGTGGCTTAGGAATTTGGTGTCCCTATCAGAAATTATGGATTTAGGAACACCATGAAGTCTTACAATCTCTTTAAAGAAGAGTTTAGCAATATGACTAGCATTATCTACCTTATGACAAGGGATAAAGTGAGCCATCTTACTAAACCTATCCACTACCACAAAGATAGAATCCATTCCCCTTTGGGTCTTAGGTAAGCCTAACACAAAGTCCAAAGATATATTAATCCAAGGTGCACTAGGTGTTAGCAAGGGAGTATATAAACCACTAGGTGAAAGTTTGGATTTAGCCTTTCTACACACAATACACCTAGCACAATATTTTTGAACATTTTTTTCATCTTAGGCCAATAGAAGTGTTCATGCAATAAAGACAAGGTTTTATCTCTTCCAAAGTGGCCCATTAAGCCTCCCTCATGGCTTTCTCTAAGTAAAAGATCTCTTAAAGAGCTCCTAGGAATGTAAAGTCTATTGGCTTTAAATAGGTAGCCATCTAAAATGTAGAAGCCTTTATGAGATAAAGAAGTGTAAGATGAGTTGAAAATGTTTGAAAAATCAATATCACTTGGGTACAAAGTCCTAATCTCATCAAGTCCAATAACTTTGGCTCTAACAGAGGTAAGTAAAGAATACCTTCTTGATAAAGCATCAGCCACAGTATTAGATTTTCCATTTTTTGTACTTGATGACATATAGAAATTGTTCCAAGTACTCAACCCAGTTAGCATGTCTTTTATTTAACTTATGTTGCCCTTTAATGAATTTTAGTGATTGGTGATCACCATGTATAACAAACTCTTTTGGGATCAAGTAGTGTTCCCAAGTTTGTAGGGCTCTAATTAATGCATAAAATTCTTTGTCATATGTGGGATAGTTGAGAGTTTCCCCATTAAGCTTTTCACTAAAGAAAGTAATGGGGTGACTTTCTTGTAATAGAACGGCTCCTATTACCACATTTAAAGCATCACACTCAAGCTCAAAGGTTTTAGAAAAATTTGGAAGTGCTAAAATTGGAGCATGAGTGAGCTTCTCCTTAAGATCTAGAAAGGCTTTCTCTTGCCTTGGCCCCTATATAAAAGGAACATTCTTTTTCACCAATTCATTTAGGGGAGAGGCTAAGTTAGAGAAGTCTTTCACAAATCTTCTATAAAAACTTTCAAGACCATGGAAACTTTTAACCTCACTCACATTTTTAGGTGTTGTCCAATCTTGGATTGCCTTCACTTTAGAGTGATCAACTTCAACACCTTTGGAACTAACTACGAATCCAAGGAATATAATGCTATCCATGCCAAAAGAACATTTTTCAAAATATGCATAAAGGTTGTTTGTTCTTAAGGAAAGCATAGCTTGTTTAAGATAGTTTAGATGAGAGGTCATGGTCTTAGAGTATACCAAAATATCATCAAAGTAGACCATACAAAATGCTAAATGAATTCCCTCAAAACATGATTCATTAACCTCATGAATGTGCTTGGTGCATTAGTCAAGCCAAAGGGCATAACTAACCACTCATATAATCCAAGTTTGGTTTTAAAAGTAGCTTTCCATTCATCTCCCTCTTTGATTCTTATTTAGTGATAGCCACTTTTAAGATCAATCTAAGAAAATATAGTAGAACCACTAAGTTCATCAAGCATATCATCAAGTCTAGGTATTGGATACCTATACTTAATTGTTATGTTGTTTATGGCTCTACAATTGATACACATTCTCCATGAACCATCTTTCTTAGGAACTAGTAAAATAGGTAAGGCACATGAGCTTAAGCTCTCTCTAATCCATCCCTTAGATAATAGTTCATTCACTTGTTTTTCAATCTCAAGGCTTTCCTTAGGGTTACATCTATATGCAGGCCTATTAGGTAAGCTAGCATTGGGAATTAAATCTATTTGATGTTCAATGCCCCTAAGAGAAGGTAAGCCTTTTGGGATATCCTTTGGAAAGAGATCTTTGAATTCATTTATGATGTTTTGAATCCCTTTGGGCAAAGGAGGAGGAGTGACCACAGAGCACAAAGAAGTGCTAGGGATATCTTTTGTATACATGATCAAGCATTGTTTTTGTAAAAACATAGCATGTTTCACATCATTTTTGTTGGCCAAATAGTTGGCTCTAGAGTCATCATAAATGATAACTCCTTTTCCTTTATCCTCTTTTTTGTTTTTCTTATGTTTTTCTACATGGTTAGAGGAAGAAGATCCTAACTCTCTATCTCTTTTAAGCTTCATTTGTAGTTGATCTTTGTCTACTTGTTATGGAGTTAGGGGGTGTAAAACTATCTTTTTACCATCTAGTTTGAATGTGAGGGTGTTAGTGAACCCCTCATGGATGACCTTCCTATCGAATTGCCAAGGTCTTCCTAGAAGTATATGAGTTGCCTCCATAGGTACTACATCACAATTGACTTTATCATTATATGTGCCTATGGTGAAGTTGATTAAGACTTGCTTATTAACTAACATTTCTCCCTTTTCATTTATCCATTGCAACTTATAAGGTCTAGGGTGATCTATTAGTTCTAAGCCCATCTTATTTACTAATCTTTGGCTCACAACATTTGCACAACTCCCACTATCCACAATGAGAGAACATAGTTTGTCATTTATGTAACATCTTGTATAAAAGATGTTCTCTCTTTGTGTAGTATCATCTAGCTTAACATGACTACCAAGCAATCTTCTAATCATGTAAAGCTCACCATCATCCCCTAAGATATGCTTATTGTCATAGGAATCACTACTTGAGTCATCACTTGAAGAGTGAGAATCAAAATTAGACTCTGATAGACTTGAGTAGGTTCCATTAGTTTTCAAAATCATTGTTCTTTTTGTTGGACAATCGGAAGTAATATGACCTTTACCAAGGCATTTAAAACATTTTATGGTAGATGATCTAGAGGATTGTGGTGTAGATATGGATTCATGTTTATCTCTTTGGTTTCTAAAAATTTTGCTATTCTTATGCAACTCACTTTGTGGTTTGGAAGATGAAGTGCCCACTTCCCTCTCGTTAGGGTTTCTCTCAAACCTACCCTTATTCTCTTGACTTACCACTTAGACTTATAAGCTTTATTCTCCCCACTATAGGCTTCTCTCTTTTTATATTGGCTCTCTACCTTAGTACATTGGTGTAGTAACTCTTCTATGTCAACATGCGGAAGGAGTTCTACTCTATTCTTGATGTTCCTATTTAGGCCATGTAAGAACCTATGCATTAGGGTTTCCTTATCTTCTTCTAGGTTTGCCTTAATCATGGCTATCTCTAAAGCTTTATAGTAATCTTCTACACTCTTTGACCCTTGGGTGAGTCTTTTTAGCTTGGCTAATAGTTCCCCTCTATAGTAATTAGTAACATAACATTCTCTTAATAGAGCTTTCAACTCTAACCAATCATCTATTGGTGGGAAGTTATCTTTCTTTCTTTCCTTATACACTTGGGTCCACCATACTAAGGCATAATTTTGGAATGAGAAAGTGGCTATTCAAACCTTCTTTTCTTCTTTTATTTGATAAGAATTAAATAATTGCTCAACTCTCATCTCCCACTCTAAATAAGCTTCAACATCACTCTTGCCATTAAATGGGGATTTCAAGTTTTACCTCTCTTAAGCCTATGCCTTCTTTTTTATGTTCATGGTGTCTTCTATGTCTAGGTTCATCCTCACTATCACTATTGTTATGTCTTTGATTTCTTTGATTTCTATGCCTAGCTCTAGGGTTTTCATTATGCTCTAGGTTATTTAACCTATTATTGATGTTATTCAAACTTTCCATTATGTTATAAAGCATAGATTTGTTTTCTCTATCACTAGAAGACATGGTTTAAGGTTGTCAAAGAAGATAAGACAAGGCAAACAAAGTTGTAAACAATTAGTCGAGGATGCTTGATGCAAGGCAATTATTAGAAAACACATAACAATCCTAAAATACAAGTACTAGGTTTCTTTCCTATGGGGAAACAAGTACCTAAGTTGTCTTGTACTAGGTTATATCCTAGGATGTAGTACTATGATTAGTTATGCAAGACCTAGGTTGTCTTTACCTATTTTCCTTATGATGATCCTAGGTTGTAACTAATCAAGTAACTAACCCTAACAAAGTAGAAGAAATTTCGGTTATGGGAAGTTAGAAGTCACTAATTAGTTTTAACTAATCAACCAACTCTAACTAACACCAACTAACCTTAACTAAATTTAGTTATTTAGTTTTTATGGTTGTAACTAAGTCTAACCACTTAACCTCCTAACTAAATTTGGTTATGGATTGGTTATGCTAACTAAAAATTTGGTTGGGATGTAGTTAGGTTAACTAGAATTAGTTTCAACTACTAACTAACTAACCAAATTAGTTAAGACCAACAACTAACTAACTACCTCTAGTTGTAACTAATTAACAACCAAATGCATAGGCTTTACTATCTAGCCGAAATTACCAAATGGGAATGAAAATTTAATAGTGTCCAAAGTCCAATGTCCAAAGTGTGTCCAAAATACAAGACAAAACCTAATACACAAAGCCTAAGAATTTGAAAATTTTCCTTATGTTTTACTAGTTACAAGGCTTTTGCTTCCTTTACAATGTCTTAAAGCTCTTCCCTTGATGTATTAGCTCTATCTTACCTAGCAAAACATACAAAAGAAACAACTCCAACTGAAATTGTTAAGGGAAATTGAACAAAAATTTGAAACCTCACAAGTGTGTCTCTCAAGTGTATCCCTTCTCTTAGGAATCAAGATACTCAAGCAATTTCCACACTAATCTCAATTGTCTCAATATGCTATCCTTCCTTGGTATTGAGTAAAGATATCTTGGATTTTGAAAGGAAGAAAACTCAAATGACAAAACTTAAGAAAGAATGAAGATAAACTAAAAATGGCAAATTTGAAAAAGCTACTCAATTAGATTCTTTTTGGATTTTTGATTATGACAAGACCAAAGCAAGAAAAAGTTCAAATGAAAGAAGGCACACACATGAATTTCAAAAATTGAAGGATGACAAAATAAGACAAACAAACAACTAAAATGCAAGAATAAAAGTAAAGGAAAACCTAAGCCTAGAAACTCTAGAATTGCATTACTAAGCAAGCAAGTCTACTTGACAAATTTTTTGTAATGTATCAACTAGCACAACACTTTTAATGGCTTTGTAATTTCGAAACAAGACTTATGCTTTTGGTGTTTCACTTTTCAAAACTTTGCTAAAGAAGGTCTATTTCAAATCTTTTCTTTTTGATACCCTTTCTTACTTTTGAGATGTAGGGTTTTCTTTTTCTTTTTCTTTTGGCTTTTGTCTATCTTTTCTCTTTCTATTGCCTTTTACAATTTGTAATTCTAACATCAATTTTAGATCACAAAACCGAAAGTACAAGCTAGCCTTCAACCAAGTTCAATTGTCACTCTTTTGCTTAAGACAAAGTGCAACCTTCTTCCACTAGAAAGAATGGAAGATGAATGATTCTTTTTTAACAAGTTTTTCTTTTATGCAAACCAAAATGCAAACTGAATTACAAACAAAACCTAATGTGCTTGAAATTGAAAATTAAACCTAGAAAAGACTAAGAATAGATTTCTAAGAACCTAAAAGTGAGCTAACTTTGGAGAGCCTTAAAGTGAGGCCTCCTAACACACAAAGATTGGAACCTTTTTGAGAGTTACTCAAGATACTTGAAGTAACTCAGACCACACAGATTTGCATACTATTGGTTGAAGCAACACAAAAATTTCTAGAACACTAGAAAAAGGCTCCAAATGGCACAAACACATACCTATTTGGCTCTAGCTTTCAACAAACCAATAACAAGAATTCTAATGACACAAAACCAAAACAAACAAGGTGCCAAACTCAGAATTCTAAACACACATTAAAGTATATGACATCACAAAAGTAGACTCTACAAATTCAATATGCAAAAATTGAAGGAAAATGACTTAACATACAAAGAAACTTCATAATTTTTATGCTTTTTCTAATATAACATGGCATCTAACAACAATTAACCATGAAAATGAAAACATAACCAGCTAAGAAGAAGATTGAATTAGGAATTGAAAAGAGGAAGAAGAAGTAGGAAAAGAACCTCCAAGCTCAATTGATACCAAATGATGTAGGAGAAGCTTCTAATCTCCTTTGGAGGGGTGGATCTAGGATCTTTCACTTCTTCAATCTTCAAGCAAAGTAGCAATGCCTTCTTCTTCAAAGGAAACCGAAACCCACAAGGGAAAAGCTAAGAGTGTACAAAAATGTAGGGAAAAAGCAAGAGGAAATGGAGGGGTGAAAAGATGGAAAGGAGGAGGAATGGTTAAAGAGATGAAGTGAGGTGATGGAGGCCACTTCAAAAGGGTGGAAGATAACTCTACTCGCCACCAAAGGGAGGGAGAGACCCCTTGGATAAGAGCTTGCAAGAGTCTCTCTAATCCTAGAGAAATGGTGGAGAATCTCTCACTATAATTTGCACTCAAAGTGTCAAAATCTCAAAATGAATTAATATATAGCTTTTTACAAAAGGAGAAGCCCTTATATAGGCCTAAAGGATTTCAGTGAAGGGATGAGCTAATGGACTTGGTTCAAGGATCCAAGGCCCAAAATAGAAAAGGGAAAGGAAGATGGCCTATACATGGCCTAAAATAAAGTACATTGCCCTAAAGTGGCCCAATTGACCTTGCAAGGCCCAATTAAAACGTATAAGCCTAGAGAATCTAATTAGGAACTATATTACAAGAAAAGTGTGAGTAGATCCTCAAGGTGTCCTCATTGGGCTTAGGCCCACTAAACAAAGAGAGGAGGAAACTAGTGCTTTATGGATGCTCTCTTTGACTTTCTTTGACTTTGCCCTTGTGAGGGGACCCTTGTAAGCTTCAACTCCTTTATCCAGGGTAATGTGAGGGTCCTCCTTTGGTGTGTCCTTATTACTATCACAAATCAACATTCTTTTTAGGGAATCCTTAGTGCATAAGTAGCGGACATACAAGGATTCCTATTGGACTTGTAAAACATCGTGTTTCAAAGTATAAGACAAATATCAAATTTATTAAGTGTTTTAGGATTACCTCTTGAAAAAAATTAAAGCAGTCCTAGCCTCGTCCTTTAGGAGTCCACACAAGTACTCCCACCAGAAACGCTACACCTTCCAAATGCTAGTTTGACAACATGTAGCTTTTGTAACTTTTACGTATTTGTCTCTTTTTTTGGTGAACTGCCTATGAGTATCTTTTGTCGTATTTATAGGCTTAGGTTTGACATAATTTGTTCTCTTTAAAGAATAGACTCATTACTCATTCTAAATGAGTTAGGCCCAATAGTTTTATTTTAGTCTAACTAAAATAAAACATTTTCTGATGGGCTTACTCTATGTGTGTGACCCTATAGGTAAAATACTCGATCATATTAATAATAAACTATTTTATTATTAATATAAAATAAGAGCGGCATCTAGCAATGCATCATTATGTCCGAATATTATTTGATATCAACATAACCTATAAGTGATAATTATTTTATATGTTATTCCTAATTAGGCCCAAGGCACGGTCACGTCATCGTTGTATGACCCAATTTATTTTACTTGATACCGGAGTAGACTTTATCTGAATAAATATCCAATATTTATTCTTTCTAGCATGGCCATGTATTTCTTTAGTCTAACTCCATCAGGTGGCCTATAGATATTACTCTTGTTAAATAAGAGAGACAAATCACATCTACATCACTCACATCCCTCTACATATTTTGTTCATTTCCTAATCACAACCTTTATAGTCCTCTTGTTACAGAAGACGTTTGATTGTATTAAAACAACAAAATCCTTATGTAGGAATCGTAGTGACTTCAGGTCGAAGGACTACATATACCATATGACATTGAGAATCGTTTATGATATTCATGTAACGATCCATGTAACATTCTTATGGTGGGTCTATTCGATACATCATTACTCTTAATGAGTACCCGTGTGAAAACTTGATATCATCTATATCTATGATATGTGAGATTAGATCATCAGTACACTCACACATTAGTCTTAATGTATTTACATGTCGCTATGTAAATACTTGACTAGGGATATTTTAGGAATAACTCTCATATGACCTATTACTCCAAGGATAAATAAAGGCTGTTAAACTATTTAACAAACAAATGCCTTATTTAAAATGATGTGTCCTATATAGGCTCTTAATGCATATTTCCAACAATCCCCCACTTGCACTTGGAGCCGATAAGGTTAATGCCCAATGTCGTCTACAATGCCCTCATGCTTTTGTTATGCAAGTAGTTTTACTAGTGGGTTCCCAACAATTTTGTTGGTATACACATTGCATATTTTCACATCTTCTAAGGATGGGAGCTATTTAAGTATATGCTTGGATTAATCCACCTCCTTATATTGTTCTATGGTTCCATTGTCATCACAGTGGACACTCACAGGGTGCAAAACCTTTGGAATAATTAAATGTAAATTGACTTCTTTTGTAATTTATCATAACAAAATACTTAGATTTTTTAGTAGAACCAACGACTATTTCTTGCTTTGAACCTTTCAAGCATACATCGCAACCATCTTGATAACACATATATATTTTGATTACAATCTTAAGTCATTCAAATTACTCATAAGATTGGCATCGATGTAACCTTTACAATGAGCTCATCTTCTATTTATCAAGATCAAATCCTTAGACCTTCTTAAGTGTTTAAGGATATTCTTAACTATAGAATGAGAATATTAGTTCTAGAAGAAGCATGTCTTCTACATGTAATACTAGAACTATAATTGTGCAGTTACTAACCCTTTTATAGTCACAAGATTTATCTTCATTCTTTAATGAAGATTCTAGCTTCTAAAAGCCTACTTTAGTCCATAAATGGAATATTTGCAATTCACATACCTTTTTAGATGTTTTAGGCATAAAAAGCCTTTAGGTTATGTCATATACACATCCCCAAGATGATTTCCATTTTGATATCTATCTACCATATCTCATAATGATGGTATACTGCTACAACAAGTAGGATCTAAATGGTTTTAAGCTAATTGAATTTTGTCAATCTTGCTTTTAAAGGTACTCTTGTTACCATCCATGTTTAGTTTTCCTTTTAAAAACCTACTTGCATCCTATAGGTTTCACCCTTTAGGTGCGTCAACCAAGGTTCATACCTTGTTAATGTACATGGTGCCCATTTCAAATCCCATCGTCTTATTCCATGTCTTAGAATCTAAACTTGCATTAGCTTCTTCATAAGAAGCTTGGTCATTTAGCAATATGCCTCCTTCCTGATTCATAAGAATCCATATTTTTTAGATTTGATGATATATTATTTGATCTTACGTAAGTCTTTTACTACCAAAGCTAATGATGTCATAACACTTTGTGATTTCTACTCTAAGTCCATCCTTGACTTTTGAATACTTTGTGATACTTGAATTTCTTCAAGTTCTACTATCCTCCCACTGATTCTTTAAGAGATGTACTCTTATTCAAGAATATAACATTCTAAGCAACAAGCCTTTTGTTCTCAGATGGATTGTGTGTTTGAATATGATTACAGGTTCAAGGATTTTGATAATGACAAAGGACTCTTGAAGAAATTCTTGCAAAAACAAAGACTTAGAATCAGACCCAGAAAAACTATATAGCTAATCGATTAGGGAGTATAAGCTAATCGATTAGATAGCTTCTGTTTCACATACAATCGATTATAAGACCTCAGCCAATCGATTACAGAGCTTCTGACTTGCAACTAATCAATTACACCAACATGCTAATCGATTACCAATATCAAAAATTGAATTAAATGTATTAGGAATACATGTTAATCGATTACAGGACTTCAGCCAATCGATTACCAAGCTACTGGAACGACAATAATCGATTACACATGTATGCTAATCGATTACCAAGATCAAGAACTGAATTAAATGCATTAGGGGTTATAGCTAATCCATTACAGGCCAAGATCTAATCGACTACAAGTATTCTGACTTGAAACTAATCGATTACACAGAAAGAGCTAATCGATTACAAGCATTCTGACTTGAAACTAATCGATTACACAGAAAGGGCTAATCAATTACAACATGAACTGGACTGAAAAATTCAAAGTGTAATCGATTACAAATCGATGAGTAATCGATTACGATAGTGGGAAAACACTTTTTAGTGGGAAACCAGCTCATATTTGCATCACTTCTCAGATGCCCACTAACTTGCAACGGCTAGGGACTTCACCAAGCTCTGAAAGGGCTCTATAAATGCAAGAGGAACTCAAGCACAACATACAACAATAAGAGGCAATCAATCCTTCATTCTTTTCTTGTGCTTAGTGTGTTATCACTCTTGTATATTCTGAGATTTCATTTGTATATCCTCTCTTGTTGAGAGTTAGAATTTGCGTGAGCTATCATTTACTTATCCACTCTATTAAGAGAGTTACTTGCTTGTAAACACAACACCAAACACAAAGGTTTTCACTCTAGGTTGAGTGGTCACAAAGGTTGGGGTTCAACCTTTGGGTATTGAGAGTTTGAGAGATTGGGTGGGTTACCCTTGTGCTAGTGAGGATTGAGTTCTTAAGTGTGGGACACTAGGAAGCTGTAATTGCTCATAGCTTGTAATCTCTAAACTTTAATAGTGGAAATCCTTCAAGTGGGTTGCTTGAAGGCGAGACGTACACCGGGGTTGGTGGAACTCGTTAAATTGGTTTGCAAGCTCTTCTCCCTTACTCTTTTACATTTATATACTGCACTTAATTGATTTGGATTGATTGATTGTGATTCGGATACTTGAGTTTGCTTGATTTAGTTAACTTTGAACATTGCATACCAAGTGTTTGATAAATTATCTCAGCTATATCTATCTCTTGTTTTGCATTGTCTTTTGCATTATACTTGACTTCACTTGCATAATTTCTAAACTTGTGATAAAAGAACTAAGTTCAAAGGAATTCCAAGCAAAGTTTTAAAAACTCAATTCACCCCTCCTCTTGAGTATTGAGGCCAATTGAATAACAAGTGGTATCAGAGCTTGACTCTTGGTAGATCAAGCTTAACAGCTTTAAGAGATAAAGATGGCCTCAAGTTCTCTAAACCTTTTTCCCGAGGGTGGCGCCATAAATAGACCTCCCGCTTTCAATGGGGAAGGCTATGCTTTTTGGAAGGAAAGAATGAAAATCTTCATTCAATCTATTGATTTAAGAATTTGGAATGCAATTGAAAATGGTCCTTACACGCCAATGCATACTGTTGATAATAAAAATGTTGAAAAACCTATGGACGAATGGATTAGTGATGAAGAGAAGAAAGTACAATACGGCTATAAAGCTAAAAATCTCATCACAATGGCATTAGGTCCCGATGAATTTTTCAGAATAATGACTTGTAATTCTGCTAAGGAAATATAGGATACCCTTCGAGTAACTCATGAAGGAACTAGCGATGTTAAGGACTCTAAGATTAGTACTTTAACCAGTCAATATGAAAGTTTTAGAATGAATTCCAGTGAAACTATTTTAGAACTTCAAAAGAGATTCACTTTGATTATTAATCATCTTATTACACTTGGTAAATCTTATACTAACAAGGAACTTATCCACAAAGTTCTAAAAAGTCTTACTAGGGAATGGCAACCTCTTGTTACGGCCATTAAGCAATCTCCCAACATAAATGATATGTCTCTTGCCACTTTGTTTGGTAAACTCCAAGAACAAGAATAGGAATTGAAAGACTTAAAACAAGCAGAGGAAGAAGAAAAAGTCTCTAAGAAGAAAGGCGTAGCTCTTAAGGCCACCTTCACACATGAAGAAGAATCTTATAGTGACCTTAATGATGAGGAGGAATTTGGATTGTTTGTGAAGAGATTCGGAAAGTTCATGAAGAACAAACGATTCCAAAAGAATTTCAAACCTCAAGGTAAGAGACCTATTCCAAATGAATCATCTTCTTCACCTAATTGTTTTGAATGTGGCAAGGAAGGGCACTTCAAGGCGGATTGCCTAAATCTCAAGAAGAAAGGCAAGGAGAAAAGAGGAAGAAGAAGAGCTTACATTGCATGGGATGAAAATGATGTAAGTAGCTCTGATGATTCAGACAATGAAGAAGCAAATCTTTGTCTAATGGCCAAACACTCTAAAGAGTAAAATGAGGTAAGTCTCCATGACCTAGATAAAGAAGAATTGCTTGATGCTTTTAATGAATTGTATGATAAATTTACAAAAGTCTCTAATAGGCTTAAATTGTCTAGAAAAACAAGTGATACTCTAGAAATGCATCTTATGGAAGTTTGCAAAGAAAATGAATGTTTAAAAGAAGAGTTAGAAAATGTCCAAGCATGCTCTAAGAGTAAACCTTGTGAATTTGCTAAGAAATACATCGATCTAGAAGAGAAGGTCCTAGACTTAAACAAGACCTTAGAGAGATTCACTAATGGTAGGGATAATTTAGATGCACTTTTTGGAAAACAACGTTGCATGTTTAATAAAACCGGATTAGGATATAATCAAGGATCACATGCTAGCAAGAAAGAAAAACATTACAAAAGTTTCTTTGTACCACCTAGTAAATCATCTACACCTTTCATGAAATGTAACTATTGTGGCTTCAAAGGACATAATGCATCTAATTGTAATGTTAGAAAGCTAGGACCAAAGGTTGTGAGAAAAGTATGGGTTCCTAAAGGAACATTACTATGAACACCTCTTTCGGTCTGACACAAGCGGAAAGCATCTCAGAGAAAGGACTGAGCTTCAATTTTAACTAATCCTTCTGGCTATAATATTTCTGAATGAAAAAATGGCTATTCCCGAATGAAAATGGCTATTTCCAAGTGAAAATGGCTATTTCCGATTTTTTCCCTCATGGGCTGGCATGATAAATTTAAATTGATCGATCTCCCCGATGGGAAGAAAGATTCCTAACAGTTAGAAGACGATTATGGGCACAGAGCCTTAGGTAGGAAGTATTTAACTTTTTTTAGAGTGGGGGTGGCCAGCGAAGGTCTTGACAGTTTGGAACTAAAAGGTTTGGTTCATCTTCAATGGTTGTGGCTAGTGCATATGCAGATTTTGTGGTGAATCTTCCTAAAGGGGTCAGTTTCCAAATGAGTTTATCAGCTGATCTACGACTCCTGTGCTAAAAAAAGCAGCTAACCGAGAATCCGCTTTTCCTGGACCCGGCATTTTTTTAGAGGGTCGTTTCCGACCGAAAATACTAGTCAGCTGTTTCCGAATGACAAGTTTCCGAGTGGCTCAAGTGTGAGACATATTTCCGAATGAGAAAAGGCTCTGGATAGTTATTTTCGAGTCGTTTATTGTCAAGACATGTATTCCAATCGTCATCAGGTTCCAAATTCTGATTGAAACCATTCCGAGCCTGACGAGTGGGTTGGTTTTCGATTGAAGAACCCTTCTGATTGAAAAGAAGGTCGGTTTCCGAGTGAATGCATTGAATGGTCAGGTTGTACATCCCGAGTTGAGTTCAGACTTCCATTCTGATTGAAGAAACAAGGACGACTCCCGATTGTAAATCCCAGTGGGTTGATGCATCCGATTGAATCATTTCCGAGCCATGTATCCGACCAAAGAAATGATGTACTTCCAAGTGAAACTTACTTCACGACTGTCAATGTGAAGTCAAAGAAAGAGTGGTTCTGACCTGTCGGTAACCGAGTAAAAATAAGGACGACTCTCAGATATCCGAGTAGATTGATGCACATATGGAATGATTCTGAGTGAAGACTGATGCACGCAGAGAGACTGAGTGCTGCTGAGTAAAGCTCCTCCAATTGATGATTGCCATTTCTGATTGGAAAGGAAGTAATGGTCAGATTTTCAAATGGAAGGAATGGTCGACGACTAAAGGAAATTCTGAGTGAAAAGCCAGTCGGATTTCCGATTGAAGAAAGTGTCTACCGAATGACTCCAAAGGAAATCCAAACAAGTTTTTCCAAGTAATTTAATCCTAGAGAAATAGCCGAGTGAAAATTTTAGGAAATACCGATTGGAACGTTTCAATTAGTGCCGATTGAATCATTTGAATTTCTTCTGAGTCCTCTTCAGCCAGATTCCGAGCCACACTTCAAACGGTACTGAGTCCCTCTTCACTCATCCCCTCAAACCACAACGGCCGACTAGAATATTTCTAAAATGCCGATTGAATCAATTAAAAAGACGTTCCTGACTGAAGCAATCAGGGCCGATTGAATCATTTGCACCAATGTTGAGTCATCCTTCAGTCAGTCAATAGTGATTGAGATAATTTTCAGTCAGGACTGAGTGCAAACTTTTCAGTTAGTACCGAGCCTCTTCAAACCAATTCCGAGTCATCCCTCTTCAAACCAATTCCGAATCATCCCTCTTCAACCAATTCTGAGTCATCACCCTTCAACCAAATCTGAGTCATCCCTCTTCAAACCAATTCCGAGTCACCCCTCTTCAAACCAATTCCGAATCATCCCTCTTCAAACCAATTCCGAGTCATCCCTCTTCAAACCAATTCCGAGTCATCCCTCTTCAACCAATTCCGAGTCATCCCTTTTCAAACCAATTCCGAGTCATCACCCTTTAGCCAGTTCCGAGTCATCCCTTTTCAAACCAATTCCGAGTCATCCCTCTTCAACCAATTCTGAGTCATCACCCTTCAACCAAATCCGAGTCATCCCTCTTCAAACCAATTCCGAGTCATCCCTTTTCAAACCAATTCCAAGTCATCACCCTTTAGCCTGTTCCGAGTCATCCCTCTTCAACCAATTCTGAGTCATCACCCTTCAACCAATTCCGAGTCATCCCTCTTCAAACCAATTCTGAGTCATCCCTCTTCAACCAATTCTGAGTCATCCCTTTTCAAACCAATTCCGAATCATCCCTCTTCAAACCAATTCCGAATCATCCCTCTTCAACCAATTCCGAGTCATCACCCTTCAGTGAGTTCTGAGTCATCCCTCTTCAGTCAGTTCTGACTCATCACCCTTCAGTCAGTACCAACTAACCCTTCAGGCGGTTCTGAGCCACTCCTTGGTCAATTCCAAGGCTCTTCAGTCAGTTCTGGGTCATTTTTACTCGGTTCTAATTGTGTGTTCCAATCAAAACTGCTTTGCTCATCCATAAATCACACCAACACCAACTCTTCAGTCGGCACCTCAACGCCGACCAGAAAAACCGAGTAAGCTTTCACTCGTTCAGCACTTTTTCACTCGGATTATGTCCCACTGTGGCAGTATACCGACTAAGGCACTAAATCCAAGTCAGAAGCAGAAAACCGACCCCTACTCCCCCTGTTCGCCCGTGCTGACTTGGATTCCACCACCCAAGTGGATCCAGGAATCCTGGGGTGGCAGACAGGGGCGGAAGTGGAGAAATTAAAAATCTCCACCAGCCGCTGTCCCCCACTACCAGGCTACCTCCACTCAGAGTGGAAGCCTGAGCTGGCCTAGCACTCAGCCCATGTCTTCAACCCTTATAAATGCCCCAGCTGAAGAGGCTCAAGGGGTTGGATTTTCTCTCCCTGCAAGAAAACTTTGCCTGAGTTCACCTCCATTCTCTCTCTCCCTACACCGTACACCTCTAACACTCAACTGTCCTTCTCAACCCTGTCCCCTCTCCTCTCCAACAGCCCCACTCCTCCTTCTCCTTACCCACACCGTACATCCTCTCCCACACACCGTCCTCATTCTTCACAGCCCTCTCCAATAGCACCACTCCTCCCTCTCCTCTCCAACAGCCCACTCCTCCTTCTCCTCACCCACACCGTACATCCTCTCCCACACACCGTCCCAATTTCCTTCTCCACAAACCGTCCTCACTCTCCCCTCTCCAACAGCACCACTCCTCCCTCTCCTCTCCAACAGCACCACTCCTCCCTCTCCTCTCCAACAGCCCCACTCCTCCTTCTCCTCACCCACACCGTACATCCTCTCCCACACACCGTCCCAATTTCCTTCTCCACAAACCGTCCTCACTCTCCCCTCTCCAACAGCCCCACTCCTCCTTCTCCACACCCACACCGTACATCCTCTCCCACACATCGTCCCAATTTCCTTCTCCACTAACCGTTCTCCTCAAACTCCTCTCAACCCCCCCACTGCCTTTCTCCCTCGGTCGGCCCCTTTCTCACTCACCTTCAGTCACTTTCTGACCCACTCGGCAGTCTCTTACTCCATCACTCGGTATTCCACTTTTCACTCGGTATTTTCATTTTTCACTTGGTTTTCTATTTTTCACTCGGTTTTTCCATTTTTACTCGGTTTTTCCTTTTTCTCACTCGGTTTTCTCTTCTCCCACTCGGTTTTCGCTCATTTTTCCCTCTCTTTCCCGAATTTACTATTTCTCTTTCTCTCTTGTAACTTCCGCTACCCTCCATCCTTTGCTTCGTAGTTTTTTTTAAAAAAAAAATAAAGGGAAATGGATGTTTCATGTGTTTTCTTTCAAATCTAAGTAAAATCAAAAATCAAAAAAAAAGAAAAAATATTTTTCGTCAGTGTCGTACGGAAAATACTTCCATCTACACAACCTCTATAGGATCCGTACACGTGCGAAGAACTTCGTCTTGTATGGGTTCACCACCAAAATGATACCCACCAACATTTTCCCAATCTTTTCCTAAAAGAAAAACAATCAGAACTACATAACCCTGATTTCTTGATAATTCAAGAATACGTAGGAGCGGGACTCAACTCCTGTCGGGCCCATCTTTCTTATTTCTTTTTTTTGCTATTTTATTTCTTTGCTTTCGCGTTTCTTTCATAAGTGTTTTTTTTCGCTTCTGTGAAAATCAATTTAGACGTGACGTCTTGTTGATTTCCCCCTAGTTTTTGTTCAAACCTCGCCACAATTCGTAGGGAAGAGATACTTAGGATGAGTCGTCCTGCTTATCTCTTTCCTATCCCTGTCCCTTTTTTTATTCGAGGATGTCTAATTTAGGCGTGACATCTTATTAGCATTCTCTTCCCCTCTCTGTCTCATATCGAAGTCGAGTTTAATTCGGATGAAACGTCCTGTTGACCTTGCTTCGACATTCTATGTTTGTACAGTTCTCTTACTCCATTCCGTCGTTTTCAAATAAAAATACAAAAAAAAGGAAGAAACCATGTTTTATTTAAGGCTATTTATATTGCGCTTTCAATCTTGGTACTGTTTCTGACAGGAGATGTAGGGTGCTAATACCTTCCCTACTCGTAACCGACTCCTGAACTTAAATCTCATTTTTTAAACCAGTGCTTTCACTGAACTTAGTTTTTTCCCAATGTTTTTCCTATGGATAAAAACGTTGGTGGCGACTCCCTGTTATCGACAAAGTTTTCTTTCTCGCCGCGCCGTCGCGATCCAGGTTGCGACAGATGGCGACTCCACTGGGGACACTTAAGAGAGTCAGGCCAGTTTGATTGAAAGTGCATGTTCTTTTTATATAGCCTTTGTTATCTCGGATTTCTTCCCCTTGTTTTATTTTCTGTTGATTATTGTGAATGTTTGTTCTTGTTTTAATTGTATCTTGTTATTTGTTTCATTATCTATGTTTTGCATGTTTGTTGAACCCTAGGGTAGAAGACCATGTTACTTTTCCGTAATCATTGAACCCTAGGGTAGACGACTTTGTATATTTGTTCTGTGTTTGTTCTTTGTGCAGAATGGGGTAAGGTAAAAGGTATGGACTGCCCTTCCACACACTGCACTCACAATTACTTGCACACACCTATGAGTGGCGCCCTATACCCGGGCCCCAAATGAAGCTTAAGTTAGGAGAGGTTGGTAACGGAATCGTATGGGATGTACTTCCTATCCGGTGTTTGTGAGAACCTCAACCAGAGTTTAACCTCTCATGATATACGCACCTAGTGGATTCCCCACTGTTTGCGTCCCTGTCATGGTTAGGATCTTGGCTCTGGTGACATTCTAGATGTCTAGCAGAAGCCACCCGGTGTAGAGAGTCACGTTTAGACAAGCCATAGGGCCTAGAAAAGACTTTCAACAAAACCCGACCTAGGCCACAAAAGGGCAAACTTTACTTTACCTTACATTATTTTTGCTTTCCCTTTTATCCAAAAAAAATAAATTATCTACCACTCACAGATTTGCTTAGTTTTTGAAATAATGACTCGTTTTGGAACACACAGTATTCTTCGGGTGAATAGATAATCCTCTTTTGGTCGTGTACCTCTGAGTCCTGAGTCATAGATTTTCCTAATTGTTAAAAAATCAAAAAAATATAACTTTATTTCCACTCCAGCAGGGGCGTCGATGATGATTAAAAAAATTTTATGACTATTGTGACTTGGACCCTTGGTAATCGTTGTTTCCCCAAGAAAAATTGCTTTATGTTAAATCAATGGGGAAGTACCGGTTCCAAAACATGACATCGACTAATTTCTTCTCTTTATCCTCATTTTCATGGAAGGCTATTCAGAACTTAACGAATACCCTTTGAGTATCTATGGAAATTAACATGGGATTGAACTTAAGAAATGAGGGCTGTAACTACCCGAAGAAAATGTTTGAGCTTGAGGCTCCCACCTCAGGATGAAAGATTTCTTCTGTCTTCACAATTATCCCATATTAATTTTCATGATTACCATACCTAGTACTTTTGAATGATAAGTTCTAAGGAATAGTCAAAGGATACTCGCCAAAGCCTGTAATTGCTTCCCACGACATTCTCCTTCTTTCTATTTCTACCTAACATTTTTGTTTTTTTTAAAAAAGAGACACAGGCGTCACGGGTAGGCATCCTTACCAGACCAGGCTCCAAAGGAAACTCATGGCTGAGGCAGAAGCTGTTAACGGAGACTTTAGAACCGAGTTCGATTAGTTAAAAGAGCGAGTGGTGGAGTTAACTAAACTTTTAGAAAAGAAACTCACAGAAGGAGGTTCATCTGCAGGTATTGAGGACGCCCAACAATAGCCTGCCACCGCGCCACCCCCCCTTGGTTCTGACCCAGCAAGAACCCAACTCCCTAACACAACAGCACCCCCTCTCACCATTCATGTCGGAAGACCTAACCCTACCATGGAGGCCCAGCCACCTTATGGTCAGTCTTATGCACAACAACATACATTTGTCAGTCCTGACGGCAACCCACTACCTTTTCCACTTTATGGCCTACCACCGGGGTACTATCCCCCGCTCGCTAACCAACAAGACGCCCACAACCAGCAAGCGATGAATCCTCACGCTTCATACCCTACCCAACCAAACGTGCCACCACTCCACCAAACCCAAAACACGCAAGCCCACAACCCACAAGCCTACCAAACCCAAAACACACAAGCCCATGACCCACAAACCTACCAAACCCAAAACACACAAGCCCCGATGGCCCAGCCAACCTACAACGCACAAGCCCAAAACACACAAGTCCAGATGATCCAGCCGACTTATACCATACAAGCTATGGCCCAACCCCAAGGTCCCTCACCAAATACAGGCCTAATGAACCAGTCCCATACGTTGCCTCCTTTCAACCAGCCACTCGGCTATCCATACAAATTCGCAACCCCCTATATGACCAATCTCCAAGATACAACCGCATGATGAACCCGGTAGCCGGTCATAGCACGGTCGCAGCTCCCCAAAAGGAAAAGATAGAAATCTTAGAAGAGCGTTTAAGAATGATGGAAGGCGCTGGAGGTTTTGGACTGATAGATGCTTCTGAGCTGTGCCTAGTCACAGATGTTATCCTCCCGCCCAAATTCAAAATGCCTGACTTCGACAAGTATCAGGAAATGACTTGTCCAAAGAACCATCTCACGATGTACTGTCGAAAGATAGCATCCTACTCTTCTAACGACCAACTGTTGATCCATTGCTTCCAAGATAGTTTGGCAGGGGCCGCTCTTACATGGTATGCTCACCTTGAGCGAAACCATATTCGCTGTTGGAAGGACCTGGCAGATGCCTTTCTTAGGCAATACAAGTATAATATGGATATGGCACCCAACAGGGTTCAATTACAAAATATGTTGAAGAGGGATAGTGAAACGTTTAAGGAGTATGCCCAACGCTGGAGAGAAACAGCGGCACAAGTGGACCCCCTATTGTCGGAAAAAGAGATAGTCGCGATGTTTATCGACACGCTCCCATCACCTTTCTATGGCAAGATGATTGGTAGTGTTTCATCCAACTTCTCTGACATTGTGACTATTGGGGAAAGGGTGGAGAGCGGAATACGAACAGGAAAGATCACTCAGGGCCCATCTGGGGCAAGCATGACAAGAAAGCCGGCGCCTGGGAGAAGGGATTGAGAAACTAATTCCATCTCTTCTAATCAAAAGACAGCTCCGCCGAGACCATTCGCCCCTGCCATGATTCAAGCTCCCAATCCTTATGTGGCCGCTGTCGCTCAGAGCCCGACAACTTATAATCCCCACTTCCGTCCACCTATGGTAAGAGCACCAATGCCACAACCCATGCCATACAATCATCCGCAACAAGCGATTCGACCACCTGATCATAATCAGAATACGAGAAACCACAACAATGAGCGCACCCTTGTGCAGTTCGATCCAATTCCCATAACATATACCGAACTTTTACCAATCCTCGTTCAAAAGGGTCTGGTAGCTCCATGCCCCATGAGGCCGTTGCAACCTCCTTACCCAAGGGGGTATGACCCAAACGCTCATTGTGATTACCATGCTGGGGCACCAGGGCATTCTATAGAAAATTACATGGCTTTGAAATATAAAGTGAGAGAGTTTATCAAAGCCGACTGGATTAATTTTCGGGAAGGAAGCCCTAATGTGACCACAAATTCCCTACCAAATCATGGAGGTTCAGAAGTTAATGTCGTGGTGGCCGATATTGAAGATGGTTTTGATGATAATGCCAATTTGGTGATCACTTGCCCGCCGGGCCAAGAGCTCAGTAGCTGGAAGGCTGTCAAACTCCCTACGATTTTAAATGGTTCACCAAATTAATTTATCATTGCCTTAATATCTTGTTTATCCCTCTGCTATGCCTAAGGCTTTGGGACATTTTCATGTAATAAGGGCGGGAAAAAAAACTATTTTACCAGTCAATCAATAAATGCGTATCGAAATTCAAAAAAAAAAGATTTTTCTCATCCCTTTATCCTTGCATTGATTCATTTTCTTTACTTGCCTGTTCCTCTTTTTCTTTCCTTTTTATTTTTTTCCCATAATGCACTAAATTACAGATCAAAAATGATCCTCTTGAGACTAATGAAATCACAATCCCATTTTACGACCTCAACTACCCGGTCGATTATGCTGACAAAGAAGGTAGGGAAGCTTATGAGCCACCACACAAGTTAACAATATTGTTAGACCAAGAGGTTAAGGAATACCCCTGAGTCAAGAACAACTGAAGGAATCACGAGGCGATATATCAGAAGGCATTAGTAATATTGTTTCAGGACGTGGAAAGAATCTATGTGAATGATAACATTGCCAAGTCTCGAATTGGACAAGTGGTAGGCCAGTCAACTAAGAAAACCACAACAGTTACTAGCATAAATAGGGGAAAATTGCTAATGCCTACAAATGTAGATACAGTCAAGGGAGACTTTACCAAAAATTCAAAAAAAAAATGAAAAATGAAAAAATGAAAAATAAAGTCAAGCTTGAAGTCCAATGCACATACCAAGCGGGGCAAGCTGGTTCCGTCCAGACCCTCAAGCAAGATGTCATTTTTTGTATAAGGGGAACAAATGTCGTTAAGCCAAGAACTTGCATTCTTGTCGTCATCAACACCTCAAACCCTAAAGAGTACGTCGTTCCTCATGCCTATGTAACCAAGGAAATAGTCTATCAGATTAAGTCATTGCATCATCAAAGGGATAAAAAAAAACAAAAAAAACAAAAAAAACAAAAAAATAAAAAAAAGGGCAAACGAAAAGATCAAAAATGAAAATCCAGAAAATAAAAAAAATCAAAAAAAAATAAATAAAGGCCAAAATGATGATTCGAAGTAATTCCCTCTCATCGATGCCAAAAGACTCACCAATATTTCCTTGGGTACATGGCATAGGAGTGGAGTCTCCTATTTGAAGTGACATCAGTTCCCCAAAGGATCAAACTAAATTTGGAAAGGCTGGGCAGACTCAACTAGAGTGTAATCAGTTTCAACCTTTTACTGTAAAGGATACAGCCAAGAATGAACAAGAAGAGAACATGAAAAGCTCGCTAGGCTGAAAACCTGAAAGGGCGGCCTAGGCAAAAGTTAGAGCAACACGGTGAGTCGAAAACATGAAAAGGCGGCTCAGGTAAAAATTAGGGTCGAGATTTCGGCAGAGTAACTAAAGTTCCCAATGCAAAACGTGAAAACTGAGGCATGTGGACCATGGTTAAACTACCCTCTCAAAGGCAGAGTTGAACGATGTACTTGAGGTCGTGACGTGGGATTAAGGTTCTCACTAGTCTCAGGAATTCACTGGAGGATCCTTGAACCTTCCCTGTTTCTCCTGGCCTTGACCTGTCCTATGTAACTTCATTCCATCCCATCTATTTTCCCCTTTGTCCATTCTCTGTATTCTGTTTGACATACACGAATAAAATTTATCCTTTTTCGATACGTGTTATGAATTGCATTGATCTGATAAAACATTGCATTTTTATAAAAATAAAATGAAAGAATGGTGAACATTTAAAGTCGTAAGGGACAAGACGCTCCCATTACTTGACCTCGTCTTAGACAATCATCACAAAGACTCAGCCAGGCACGCGCTTCAAAGCTATGATCGCCTCTTTGATTCTCCTCTGTCCATGAGTTATCCTAAGGGCCGCGGTTTCACAGGACCTACCTAGTTTTTGAATGTATCTTTGCACTACTTACCCCTTTTTCTGCAGGTTATTATAACGGACAGTCATGTCAAGCATTGACGCCTCAATCAAGTCCTTTTCCTCAATGGAACCGCAGCTGCCAAAATTAGAATCTTTCAAGTCTTCTCCTTAATCGCCAAAGTTGGCACTTCTCAGAACTCCTTCCTCAAATCGCCAAAGCTGGCACCTCTCAAAGTCTTCCCCTTAATCGCCAAGGTTGGCACTTCTCAGAATTCTTTCCCCAAATTGCCGAAATTGGCATTTTTCAAAAAAAAATCTCTTCTTCAACCCCCAAAGTTGACACTCTTTAGAATCCCTTCCAAATCGCCAAAGTTGGCACCTCTCGAAGTCTTTTCCTCAACTGCCAAAGCTGACACTTTCTCAAACTCCCTTCCAAGGATTCTACCTAATACATTCTGACAGTCAAGCGTATCTCCTTCCCAAGCCCAAGGATAGTTTCCAACAAAACTTTCCCCCAGTAGAATCACTAAACTCTCCCCAGTGAGCCAATTTAGATCATCTTCTCCTACTAGTAAGAACATTTTCTAATCAGGCTTAGAAGAACTCTCTCCAAAGGGCCCAACACATTTCTCTCAGTAAATCCACACATACCAGGTGGACCCCAGATTTTCCCTTCCCAATCAAGGGGCGATGCTCGAGCCATCAATCCTTCTCCAGTGGAACTATACTTCCCAGACAAATCAAACTGGGGCATCACCCCAGGTTCATTCTTTTTCACCCAAAGAGGTAGCACCCCGAACCATCAATCCTTCCCTAGTAGAAATACATTTCCTAAACAACTCAAACTGGGGCATCTCCCCAGATTTCTTCTATTCCAGTCAAGGGGTAGTTCCCCAAGGTTCCTTCAAAATATGTCAAACTAGGGCATCACCCCAGGTTCACTCTCTTTCATTTAAGGAGGCAATTCCCCAAGGTTCCTTCAAACCATATCAAACTAGGGCATCTCCCCAGATTTCCTCTATTCTAGTCAAGGGGGCAATTCCCCAAGATTCCTTCAAAATATGTCAAACTGGGGCATCACCCCAGGTTCACTTTCTTTCATTCAAGGAGCCATTCCCCAAAGACACCTTCAAATCATGTCAAACTAGGGCATCTCCCCAAGTTTTTTCTGTTCTAGTCAAGGGGCAATTCCCCAAGAACCTTCAGTCATGTTAAACTGAGGCATCGCCATAAGCCTTTAAGTCCAGTGAGTTAATTTGGATGAGACATCCTGTTAACTCCTTCAATCTCTGCAATTCCATTCGCCTATTCAGGCACCCTTTACTTTCCATTCGCCTATTCAGGCACACTTTACTTTCCATTCGCCTATTCAGGCACACTTTACTTTCCATTCGCCTATTCAGGCACACTTTACCTTCCATTCGCCTATTCAGGCACCCTTTACTTTCCGTTCGCCTATTCAGGCACCCTTTACTTTCCGTTCGCCTATTCAGGCACCCTTTACCTTCCGTTCGCCTATTCAGGCACCCTTTACTTTCCGTTCGCCTATTCAGGCACCCTTTACCTTTCGTTCGCCTATTCAGGCACCCCTTTACTTTCCATTCGCCTATTCAGGCACCCTTTACTTTATGTTCGCCTATTCAGGCACCCTTTACTTTCCGTTCGCGTATTCAGGCACCCTTTACTTTCTGTTCGCCTATTCAGGCCACCTTTACTTTCCGTTCGCCTATTCAGGCACCCTTTACTTTCCGTTCGCGTATTCAGGCACCCTTTACCTTCCGTTCGCCTATTCAGGCACCCCTTTACTTTCCGTTCGCCTATTCAGGCACCCTTTACTTTGTGTTCGCCTATTCAGGCACCCTTTACTTTCTGTTCGCCTATTCAGGCACCCTTTACTTTCCGTTCGCCTATTCAGGCACCCTTTACTTTCCGTTCGCCTATTCAGGCAACCTTTACTTTCCGTTCGCCTATTCAGGCACCCTTTACTTTCCGTTCGCCTATTCAGGCACCCTGTACCTTCTGTTCGCCTATTCAGGCACCCCTTTACTTTCCGTTCACCTATTCAGGCACTCTTTACTTTCCAATTGCCTATTCAGGCACCCTTTACTTTCCATTCGCCTATTCAGGCATCCTTTACTTTCCATTCGCCTATTCAGGCACCCTTTACTTTCCAGTCGCCTAGTCAGGCACCCTTTACTTTCCAATCGCCTATTCAGGCACCCTTTACTTTCCCATTCGCCTAACAAGGCAACCCTTTACCTTCTAGTCTACCGGGGTCAATCCCGATCTTCTCACCTCCTGTTAACTGAAAGAATTTTACCCGGTTTATTCAGAACTTGAAAATAAAAGAAGAAAGAGAGACAGATGTGGAAAAGATGAAAAGGTCACAACGACTTGTGAATTGCCAATACCGTCGGACGCCATACCTATTGAGAGGTCCCACCTGGTCCCTACATCGGTGTTCATATCTTTACTTCCTTTTCACCTCAAAAACATGAAAAACTTCATGTTTCTCTTGTGAAAAAGAACTAAAGAGGGGCATCTGTGAACACCTCTTTTGGTCCGACACAAGCGGAAAGCATCTCGGAGAAAGGACTGAGCTTCAACTTTAACTAATCCTTCTGGCTATAATATTTCTGAATGAAAAAATGGCTATTCCCGAATAAAAATGGCTATTTCCGAGTGAAAATGGCTATTTACGAGTGAAAATGGCTATTTCCGAGTGAAAATGGCTATTTCCGAGCAAAGAGGGTCGTTTCCGAGCGAAAATACTAGTCAGCTGTTTCCGCATGACAAGTTTCCGAGTGGCTCTAAGTGTGAGACATATTTCCGAATGAGAAAAGGCTCTGGATAGTTATTTCCGAGTGGTTTATTGTCAAGACATGTATTCCAATCGTCATCAGGTTCCAAATTCTGATTGAAACCATTCCGAGCCCGACTCTTGAATGAATACATCCGAGTGGGTTGGTTTTCGATTGAAGAACCCTTCTGATTGAAAAGAAGGTCGGTTTCTGAGTGAATGCATTGAATGGTTAGGTTGTACATCCCGAGTTGAGTTCAGAGTTCCATTCTGATTAAAGAAACAAGGACGACTCCCGATTGTAAATCCCAGTGGGTTGATGCATCCGATTGAATCATTTCCGAGCCATGTATCCGACCAAAGAAATGATATACTTCCAAGTGAAACTTACTTCACGACTGTCAATGTGAAGTCAAAGAAAGAGTGGTTCTAACCTATCGGTAACCGAGTAAAAATAAGGACGACTCTCGCATATCCGAGTAGATTGATGCACATATGGAATGATTCTGAGTGAAGACTGATGCACACAGAGAGACTGAGTGCTGCTGAGTAAAGCTCCTCCAATTGATGATTGCCATTTCTGATTGGAAAGGAAGTAATGGTCAGATTTTCAAATGGAAGGAATGGTCGACGACTGAAGAAAATTCTGAGTGAAAAGCCAGTCGGATTTCCAATTGAAGAAAGTGTCTACCGAATGACTCCCAAGGAAATCCGAACAAGTTTTTCCAAGTAATTTAATCCTAGAGAAATAGCCGAGTGAAAATTTTAGGAAATACCGATTGGAACATTTCAATCAGTGCCGATTGAATCATTTGAATTTCTTCCGAGTCCTCTTCAGCTAGATTCCGAGCCATACTTCAAACGGTACTGAGTCCCTCTTCACTCATCCCCTCAAACCACAACGGCCGATTAGAATATTTCTGAAATGCCGATTGAATCAATTAAAAAGACGTTCCTGACTGAAGCAATCAGGGCCGATTGAATCATTTGCACTAATGCTGAGTCATCCTTCAGTCAGTCAATAGTGATTGAGATAATTTTCAGTCAGGACCGAGTGCAGACTTTTCAGTTAGTACCGAGCCTCTTCAAACCAATTCCGAGTCATCCCTCTTCAAACCAATTCCGAATCATCCCTCTTCAACCAATTCTGAGTCATCATCCTTCAACCAAATCCGAGTCATCCCTCTTCAAACCAATTCCAAGTCACCCCTCTTCAAACCAATTCCGAATCATCCCTCTTCAAACTAATTCCGAGTCATCCCTCTTCAAACCAATTCCGAGTCATCCCTCTTCAACCAATTCCGAGTCATCCCTTTTTCAAACCAATTCTGAGTCATCACCCTTTAGCTAGTTCTGAGTCATCCCTTTTCAAACCAATTCCGAGTCATCCCTTTTCAAACCAATTCTGAGTCATCACCCTTTAGCTAGTTCCGAGTCATCCCTTTTCAAACCAATTCCGAGTCATCCCTTTTCAAACCAATTCCGAGTCATCACCCTTTAGCCTGTTCCGAGTCATCCCTCTTCAACTAATTCTGAGTCATCACCCTTCAACCAATTCCGAGTCATCCCTCTTCAAACCAATTCTGAGTCATCCCTCCTCAACCAATTCTGAGTCATCCCTTTTCAAACCAATTCTGAATCATCCCTCTTCAAACCAATTCCGAATCATCCCTCTTCAACCAATTCCGAGTCATCACCCTTCAGTGAGTTCTGAGTCATCCTTCTTCAGTCAGTTCTGACTCATCACCCTTCAGTCAGTACCAACTAACCCTTCAGGCGGTTCTGAGCCACTCCTTAGTCAATTCCGAGGCTCTTCAGTCAGTTCTGAGTCACTTTCACTCGGTTCCGATTGTGTGTTCAAATCAGAACTGCTTTGCTCATCCATAAATCACACCAACACCAACTCTTCAGTCGGCACCTCAACACCGACCAGAAAAACCAAGTAAGCTTTCATTCGTTCAGCACTTTTTCACTCGGATTATGTCCCACTGTGGCAGTATACCGACTGAGGCACTAAATCCGAGTCAGAAGCAGAAAACCGACCCCTACTCCCCCTGTTCGCCCATGCTGACTTGGATTCCACCACCCAAGTAGATCCAGGAATCCTGGGGTGGCAGACAGGGGCGGAAGTGGAGAAATTAAAAATCTCCACCAGCCGCTGTCCCCCACTACCAGGCTGTCTCTACTCAGAGTGGAAGCCTGAGCTGGCCTAGCACTCAGCCCATATCTTCAACCCCTATAAATGCCCCAGCTGAAGAGGCTCAAGGGGTTGGATTTTCTCTCCCTGCAAGAAAACTCTGCCTGAGTTCACCTCTATTCTCTCTCTCCCTACACCGTACAGCTCCAACACTCAACCGTCCTTCTCAACCCTGTCCCCTCTCCTCTCCAACAGCCCCACTCCTCCTTCTCCTTACCCACACCGTACATCCTCTCCCACACACCGTCCTCATTCTTCACAGCCCTCTCCAATAGCACCACTCCTCCCTCTCCTCTCCAACAGCCCACTCCTCCTTCTCCTCACCCACACCGTACATCCTCTCCCACACACCGTCCCAATTTCCTTCTCCACAAACCGTCCTCACTCTCCCCTCTCCAACAGCACCACTCCTCCCTCTCCTCTCCAACAGCACTACTCCTCCCTCTCCTCTCCAACAGCCCCACTCCTCCTTCTCCTCACCCACACCGTACATCCTCTCCCACACACCGTCCCAATTTCCTTCTCCACAAACCGTCCTCACTCTCCCCTCTCCAACAGCCCCACTCCTCCTTCTCCACACCCACACCGTACATCCTCTCCCACACATCGTCCCAATTTCCTTCTCCACTAACCGTTCTCCTCAAACTCCTCTCAACCCCCCCACTGCCTTTCTCCCTCGGTCGGCCCCTTTCTCACTCACCTTCAGTCACTTTCTGACCCACTCGGCAGTCTCTTACTCCATCACTCGGTATTCCACTTTTCACTCGGTATTTTCATTTTTCACTTGGTTTTCTATTTTTCACTCGGTTTTTCCATTTTTACTCGGTTTTTCCTTTTTCTCACTCGGTTTTCTCTTCTCCCACTCGGTTTTCGCTCATTTTTCCCTCTCTTTCCCGAATTTACTATTTCTCTTTCTCTCTTGTAACTTCTGCTACCCTCCATCCTTTGCTTCGTAGTTTTTTTAAAAAAAAATAATAAAGGGAAATGGATGTTTCATGTGTTTTCTTTCAAATCTAAGTAAAATCAAAAATCAAAAATAAAAGAAAAAATCATTTTTAGTCAGTGTCGTACGGAAAATACTTCCGTCTACACAACCTCTATAGGATCCGTACACGTGCGAAGAACTTCGTCTTGTATGGGTTCACCACCAAAATGATACCCACCAACATTTTCCCAATCTTTTCCTAAAAGAAAAACAATCAGAACTACGTAACCCTGATTTCTTGATAATTAAAGAATACGTAGGAGCGGGACTCAACTCCTGTCAGGCCCATCTTTCTTATTTCTTTTTTTTTGTTATTTTATTTCTTTGCTTTCGCGTTTCTTTCATAAGTGTTCTTTTTTTGTCGCTTCCATGAAAATCAATTTAGACGTGACGTCTTGTTGATTTCCCCCTAGTTTTTGTTCAAACCTCGCCACAATTCAAAGAAAGAGATACTTAGAACGAGTCGTCCCACTTACCTCTTTCCTATCCCTATCCCTTTTTTTATTCGAGGATGTCTAATTTAGGTGTGACGTCTTATTAGCATTCTCTTCCCCTCTCTGTCTCATATTGAAGTCGAGTTTAATTTGGATGAAACGTCCGGTTGACCTCGCTTCGTCATTCTATGTTTGTACAGTTCTCTTACTCTATTCCGTCGTTTTCAAATAAAAATACAAAAAAAGGAAGAAACCATGTTTTATTTAAGGCTATTTATATTGCGCTTTCAATCTTAGTATTGTTTCTGACAGGCGATGTAGTGCTAACCTTCCCTACTCGTAACCGACTCCCGAACTTGAATCTCATTTTTTAAACCAGTGCTTTCACTGAACTTAGTTTTTTCCCAATGTTTTTTCTATGGATAAAAACGTTGGTGGCGACTCCCTGTTATCGACAAAGTTTTCTTTTTCGCCGTGCCGTCGCGATCCAGGTTGCGACAATTACCACAAGCTAACATTAAAGGACCCAACATACAATGGGTACCTAGTTCTCTAAATTAATCTTGTTTTGTAGGTATGCTTCAAGGCAAGCAACACCCATTGGTATTTGGATAGTGGGTGTTCAAAACACATGACGGGAGACAAAAGCAAGTTCATATCATTTACTCCATGAAATAAGGGATTCGTTACTTATGGAGATAACACGAAGGGAAGAATACTAGGAATCGGAAATATCGGTAAAAACTCTTCCACTTCTATAAACGATGTATTATATGTTGAAGGACTTAAACATAACTTGCTTAGTGTTAGTCAATTATGTGACAAAGGCTATAAAATTGTTTTTGAATCAAATGGTTGCATAATTGAAAATAAGCTAAACAAGGAAATAAAATTCGTTGGTCAAAGAGTTGATAATATTTATATGATTAATCTTGATTGCCTTGCTTCAAATGATGTGTAATGCTTCATAACTAAAGAGGATGAATCATGGCTATGGCATAGAAGAATTGCTCACATTCATATAGACCATTTGAATAAACTTGTTTCAAAAGATTTAGTAGTTGGTTTACCAAAATTGAAGTTCGAAAATAAATTCTATGACGCATGTCAAAAGGGAAAACAAGTAAAGGTTTCTTTTCAAGCAAAAAATGTTGTTTCAACAAATAGACCTTTACAGCTTTTACATATGGATTTATTTGGACCTTCAAAAATTAAGAGTTTTGGTGGAAATTATTATGGTCTTGTGATTGTGGATGATTATTCTAGATATACATGGACTCTGTTTCTTACTCATAAACATGAAGCATATCATGCATTTAAGAAACTTGCCAAGATCATCCAAAATGGACAAAATTTGAAAATAGCATCCATTCGAACTGATCATGGGGGAGAATTTGAAAACCAATTTTTTGAAAAGTTTTGTGAAAAATTTGGCATTGATCATAATTTTTTGTCTCCAAGAACTCCAAAACAAAATGGAGTAGTTGAAAGGAAAAATTGATGCTGAAATCCCGAGTCATTAAATTGATAGTAAAATCTTAGTAACATGAAATATGACTCTCGGATTCACACTTATGGCAAGCGCACCAGTCGTTAAAATTGTAGTATATTTGATCGTCTCACAGGGATTGTGGTAAATACCTCAATCTAGGACTAGTACAAGCTGAACCAACAGAAAATACATGAAATTCATTCGGTTTTTATGGTTTTAGTATTTTATAATTGTTTTTATATTTTGAGAAACAGAGTTAAAGTGAAATATGGAAAGTGATTAAAAGAAAACAGGTCAGGATTGCTTCGGCTCACAATTTACTCAAGAAACATGCAATTCAGTATAATCAAACTTCACAATCTAGAGGACAATCCGCTTGTGGTTATTCCCTAATTCCTTAGGTGAAAAACACTAATCCTTAAGCAATGAACCTTAAGTCCTTAAGTGCTCGATTAACCTAAGAATCTAACGCGAAATTGGAGGTTGAACTCTAACTATTCACCTAAATTGATTAGGCCTGAACTAGTTAGAAAGCTGGAAGTTACCTAAGCTTCAGCCATGATTCCTCACTGGTGAAGTTCTTCATCCGTTCTGGATTTGTCAATCCAGCAATTCTGCTCCACTCCTCAGCTTGTTCGCCTCACGATCTTCGAAGCCGATCTACTTACTCACAGCTTCAAGATTCCATTGTTCACCTTCACAATCCCAACCTTAGGGATTTAGAACTCCATAGACTTCGGTTCCATCGAAGGATTGTGGAACGTCATGGAGGAGAGAGTTTAGAGAGATGAAAAATGTAGTGAGAGATTAGAAATGGAAAAATGAAATTGTATTACTTTTCTCTGTGTCTCTACACACGCTACTACTATTCTTGCTTACCCCTTTTTACAGAGTATGTACAACCTATTTATAAGTTTCTACCTAACTAACTTAACTAATAACTTAGAGAACTTAAGTTAACGACTAAAACTTATTACATAGTTTACAAAATAACTAACTAATTACAGCTCAACTCTTAACAGGATCCAGCTTAATCTTAGCTAATGTACAGCTCTTCTCCAGCTAATTGACAGCTCACTTCTTAAGTTAACTTGAGGTTTCAGTAGTAGAGAAGAAGGCAATGGGAGTGGAACAGTACTGCACCAAATGTGTTGTTGGAGGGAAGGAACGGTGTTTAAATTACTGCCTTGATGCTTCAGCTGCTGAGTATTCGCTTGGGCGGATTAAGCTTCGCTTGGTTGAGTCCGGATTATCACTGCAATGTTTCTTTCTCTCTTGGGCGTTATGGCAAAACTTGGGCGAGGACGGACTCTTAAAGTTATGCTTGAGCGAGTCCGGATTTTACTAGGACGGATTAAATAATGACTAAACACATTGGTTTCTTATGTAGCATTCCAATCTTCTTCTCTTTTATAACCGGTGTCTTGGGCGTTGTCTTCTTAAGTAAGCTTGGGCGTAGTCTTGCTTTGGGCGGAGTACTTGGTTTGGGCGGAGTCTTAGACGGAGTACTTGGACGGAGTACTTGCTTTGGGCTGAGTCTTAGACGGAGTCTTGGACCCTCGCTTGAGCGGATTTAATTCCCGCTTGGGCGGATTAATTATTAAATCGGTATTCTGTAGTTGGCACTCGGGTTTTACATGCAGTATTCTGAGCCCTTATTCTCTTTTGGAGTCAGTGTCTTTGAGGTCTTACTCAGTCGGTCTTTGGAGTCTTTTCAGTCGGAATTGAAGAAGTCTCACTCGGATTTATCAAATCTCGCTCGGCTCTGTAAGATTTTACTCAGAATTTTCTTCTTATCTCGAGTCCGCCCTGTTCCTGCACCAATAAACAGCTACTTGCCTAGCATTTATACGCTGGCTACCTAGTAAATTTGTAAATACTTCAAAATTCCTTATTTAATTAAAATTTTCAATCGGTTTCTTACATAGATAACATACTTTTGAAATAATTAACTACAACATGAATTCTTATCAAATTTATTAAATAATAATAATAAAACTAGAAAATACTTAGTAAATTATATTAAATAATTAGTGGAATAATTAAGTCTTTTCAAGACTTATCACATCCCCAAACTTAAAACTTTGCTTGTCCTCAAGCAAACATTCAGATTAATTATCAATCAGTAATTGATCAACACAGTCAATCTTTCCTTAACTTAATTCATACTATAATTATTGAATACCGATCATGCTTTCTTCTCGCAATTTCTAAAAATATAAATACTTACACCTCCTTTGGAAGACAAGTTGCTGATGCTTCCCTCACTGGTCGGTGTTTAACTCTTCTCTCAGTGTGTAGGGTAAATAAAATGCACTCAGCACCTGCATACTTGTTAGATCAACATAAGCTTGCAACAATTCTAAACATCATGAAATATGCCAACTCAATCGGATCAGTAAGGGCTTTTTAAGCTTATAATGGGGCTCGGCTACAGGCTCAATTATTGTTTTTCCGAGTCATAGATAGGTTACAAGATGTGTCCACTGATGCCTTGACTCAATTTTTAACTTAACTTGCCTTCTACTAACAACTCTCTTAACTTTTCCGACTGGATGCTACTTAATGACTCGTGCTGTTTTGCACTTCCTTTTTCTTTTAGTCCTTCGGACTTCTTTTTTTTCTCTCTTTTTTTTTTATGTTTTGCACCTCTTTTCTTTTCAGTACTTTGTTCATTTTTCTCTCGGCTTTGCCTTTCTTCCTTTTATTTTCTTACATATTTATCCATAATCAAGGTCGGAGTGTGTCCTTAATTACTGTTAGGCACACTCTTCATCCCCAAACTTAGAGATTGCTAGTCCATAGCAATAAGTAAAAACCGAGTAATTCACCAGTGGAACATCCAAGGTACTCTAGTCGGGTTTTTCTTGGATAAATAGGCTTGTAATGTTAGGTGCATCAAACAAATGAAAAGGTCTCAGGCTCAAATATATTATTGGGTCAAAGGATGATTAATATATTAGGAAGGTTATTTTTGGCCTTGGCTAAATAATCAAAGAAGGCCTTCATCATTTCCGATTGGTTGACATACTACAATTAGCAAGAACTGAGGCAAATTCTGTCTCACTAACTAGCATGCAAGCTCACTCGGAAAAGGATACACAGGCTCAAAAGCTCATATAATTATAACATTTAATCAGCCAGCCTTGTCCCCAAACTTAATGTAAGATTATACATCTAGACTGCTAACTAGCATGCCGAGTAAACATTTTAACTAAGAATGAATAATGGTTATGGTCAGAGAGCATGAGTTAAGCAAAAACCGATCAATTAATTTATCTGACTATAGCTTAACGAATCAGCAAACTTTTTAAATTATGAAGATGGGTTTGGAAATTAAATATAATTATCATATTTTATCAAATAAAGACTCAAACAATTAAATAAAGAGTCAGGATACTAGAATACTTCCCTTTTACCTGAACGGCAGTACTTGGAAACGCATAACCGAATCGGGACTCATGGATTTTACCAATACATATGAAAAAAACGAATAAAACAACAAATTGAACATGAAATTAAAATTTCATTACATAAATAAAAATAAATTCAGTGTTCAGCCAACAAATACAATAACTTTAAACTAATACATAAGAAACATTATAAAAAACGTGGCACCACTGCTTAAACATTTTGGGCTTCCTCGTCCTTGTCCTGATGGGGGGAAATCGTGATCCAATGGAAGCTAACCACGCATCCCTATCAGGTGGTGCTCCCATTTCAGTTGAATGCTCAACCCTCAGCTTCGAAGCAATCTTCCTGAGCATCTGATCGTGGTTCAAAACCCGATCGTAAATTTCAAGTTGCATCTTCTTCACTACCTGTAATTCCTGTAATATTAAAAGAATGTCAGAGGAAGAAGAAGATGAACCAGCTCCTACAACTTGCTTGGGACGTTCTATTTCTGCGGTTTTAAAGTTCTCAGCACAGTTTTCATCAGCTTTAATGCTTTCCACCTCTGGTGACTCATTTTCCTCACTGGCAGGAGGGACATTCCTTTGCACCAGAGGAGAATCATCTCTTTGGTCCTGGCTTCGACTAGGGATCTGGACAGATGAATCAGAAATAGTAATGGTGGCCACTTCTCTTTCAGTATCTAATTGTTTCCTTCGCACACTTCCTTCTGCGAAGTTGGGTCTAGGTTTCTGTAGAAGTCTTTGAGATCTTCTCTTCATGATGAATGTTAAAATAACGATGATAAACAACCTTTCTCAGAAATCAGAAAGTGTCGTTTCGTCTTCAGCTCAAGTTCATCACAGGTACTGAAGGTTGGAAACTGAAAGGACTTTTCTTTTATAACGAAGAATTCAATTTTCCAGAAACGCATTAATGCGGTCAACTTTAATTATTACTTTTATTAAATGCATTACTACTGTTATTATTATTACGTTTATTATTTATTATTATATTTATAAATTTTTTTTTTATTATTATTTTTTATATATAGTTGTTTATTATTCTATTCTATTATTATCTTTGAATACTCAATTACTAGAGGGGTAGAAGATCGAGGGAGATTGGGATGATACCAATGTGATGCCATAAGACAACATAGCAATTGGAAACTTTAAATATCTGAACTAGAGTGCATGAAAAACGAGTGAAAAATGTAATGGAATACGAGTGAATCAAGAGACGCACAATAAAAGACACGAATAGCAGTATGAACGAATGAATGAAAACTCAAGTAAATAAATGACAAGGGGTGAAAGGATGATAACCGAGTGAGAATGGAAATAGTTGATCAACGAATGAGGTGAACAACGCAAGTCCGAGTAAATGAAAGGGAAAGAAGTAATGAATAACTAAAAAGTTAACTGACGGGTGAGGAACGGAAAAGAGGGTGACCGAATGGGAATGGGTATACCGATCGATGAAGGAGATGAGTAATTGAAGGAACCGAATGAACTAGCGAGAAATCTAGTGAATAAGGAACTGAGTGATGAAAAAGTGAATAAAACACTGAATGAAAAGGGTACCGAATGGATCACAGAATGAGTGAAAGAATGGATGAATGAAGATAAGTGTATGAGAACCGAGTGTAACAATGAATGGACGAGTGAACAACCGTCGTGAGGTATAAGTGAACAAAGAAGTTCGTGGGAGAAAGAATAAATGAGAGTAAGGCTGAGTGAAAGAAAGGATGGGTGGATGAAAATGAGTAATATAGATCGGAGATATGAAAAATGAGTGAATAACAATGAGAGTTCGGGTGAAGAATAACAGGAGTGACAAAATGGAATGAATGAAATACCGAGTAAATGAAAGACCGGGTGAAGGAGATGAGTGAAAGGTATACCGATCGGTTGAAGGAGATGATTAAATGCAAGAGCGAGTGGAAGAAACCGAGTGATCTAGTGAGAAACCAAGTGACTGAAAAAGAGACTGCCGAAAGAGATGCAAGAAAAAATATACCGAGTGGGGGAACCGAGAAAGAGTAGATTGAAAGAACAACCGGATAAAGAGATCGGGCGAGGGAATAAGAAACTGAGTGATGAATGAGTGAGAAAATTACGGAGAAATGGGTGAAGGAATGAAGAAGAAAGAGTAGATTGAAAGAACAAGTGAATCAACGACTGAGAAGAAGAATGGATAACAGAATTCATGAAAAGAAAGACGAGTGAAAGATAAATGAAAGAAACTGAGTGAGGAGTGCGGAAGCCGAGTGGAAGAAACCGGCTACTAGAGAAAGCCGAGTGGATGAATGAATAAAAGGCTGCGTGCAAATGAGACTAATGGATATAATACTAATTGTGATGACTGAGGAATCTGAGTGATGAAAAGCCGACTGAAATAAGTCACTTTTCACTATCTGACCCGTTCATTACATCAACGATCAGAATTCTTTCCAAGTCTTCCTTTTTATTCGCAGCAGTAAAAAAACACCGAGTGAAGTTCAGTCGGGAAGAAGGGTTACGACGAAGTAACAATTATCCGAGCGTACTATTTTCACTCCACTTAGTACAATTTTTCCTTAAGTGCGAAACAACAATCAGCATTGGCTCGCCTAAGCTACCAGTGCTTCGCCTGAGCGAAAATAGAAGAATCAACTCGGATTTCCTTCTTCAACTTCACACTTTTATTTTATTCAAAGTTCTAAACAAACAATCGGGACATAGGGCTGCCTCCCTAGAGCGCTTCTTTAAGGTCACTAGCTTGACCTTATTGTATTTAAGAAGATGGTTTCAGTAACAAGGAGGTTTTCTGCCTATCAAACTCTCCTCCAAAATAGAGTTTGACTCGCTGGCCATTCACCTTGAAAAACCGATCGGTAGTCGGATCTTTCAGTTCGACTGCACCATGAGGGAAAACCTCATTTACAGTGAAAGGCCCGGACCACTTGGATCTAAGTTTTCCAGGGAAGAGTTTCAGTCGGGTGTTGAATAACAAAACCTGATCGTCCTTCTGAAACTCTTTCTTATTAGTTCGTTTATCATGCCATTTCTTTGTTTTCTCCTTATAAATGGAGGCACTTTGATAAGCGTTGAGTCGGAACTCCTCTAATTCATGGAGTTTCAAAACTCTTTCCTCCTGAGACTGGTCACAGTCCATGTTTAATAGTTTTGTGGCCCACCACGCTTTGTGTTCCAACTCCACAGGGAGATGGCAAGCCTTACCGTACACCAGTTGATACGGGGACATGCCAATCGGAGTTTTGAAAGCTGTTCGGTAAGCCCACAATGCATCGTCTAATTTCACCGACCAATCTTTTTTGGATTTTCCGACCACTTTTTCTAAAATTCTTTTTATTTCTCTATTTGACAATTCGACTTGTCCACAAGTCTGTGGATGGTAAGGAGTGGATATCTTATGTAAAACCTCATAGTGACGCAGGGCTTTTTCCATTATCTTATTGCAAAAATGTGAACCCCCATCACTAATAATTACTCTCGGAACTCCAAACCTAGAGAAAATATTCTTCTTAATGAACCTAAGCACAACCTGTGCATCATTGGTTCTGGTCGGAATTGCCTCCACCCATTTGGAGACGTAGTCCACAGCAACCAGAATGTATTCGTTGGAAAACGACTTAGGGAAGGGTCCCATGAAGTCGATACCCCAAACGTCAAATAATTCCACAATTAGAATGTTCGTCAAAGGCATGCCAGCTTTTATGGAGAGACCTCCACTCCTTTGACATTTGTCACACCTTTTGACATATTCCTTAGAATCCTGAAAGATAGTTGGCCAGTAAAAGCCACTGTAATATCTTTGCTGCGGTACGGGAGGCACCATGATGGCCTCCATAATAAGAATCGTGACAGTGCCACAGGAGCCTTTCTTGCTCGGATTCAGGCACACAGCGCCTGATTACTCCATCTATGCCTATTTTAAACAAAAATGGATCATCCCAAAGAAAAGCCTTACTATCATGAAAGAATTTTTTTCTCATTTGGGATGTCCAACCATCAGGTACCACTGAGGCACTTTTAAAGTTTGCCATGTCAGTGTACCATGGCCCGGTCATAATGGCCATCAACTTTTCGTCTGGAAATTCTTCTTTTATCAAGACAGAATCCGACTCGGCTTCCAGACGAGACAATTGGTCTGCGACCGAGTTCTCTACTCCTTTTTTGTCTCGTATTTCTAAGTCGAACTCTTGGAGTAGCAGAACCCACCGAATCAGTCTCGGTTTAGACTCTTTTTTAGCTAGTAAATACTTGATTGCCGAGTGGTCTGTATATACAGTGACTTTGGCACCAATCAAGTATGCATGAAATTTATCAAATGCATACACCACAGCAAGCATTTCTTTTTCAGTCGTGGTGTAATGTATTTGATTTTCATTTAACACTTTACTAGCATAATAAATCACATGAGTTAATTTCTCTTTTTTCTGACCTAGTACAGCTCCGATTGCAAAGTCACTTGCATCACACATCAATTCAAACGGTAAAGACCAGTCGGGTGATGCAAGGATCGGAGCTGAAGTCAAACTTTGTTTTAATTTTTCAAAAGCCTTGACACAGTTTTCATTAAATGCAAACATCTGATCTTTCACAAGCAAATCTGTCAAAGGCTTAGCTATTTTTGAAAAATCTTTTATGAATCTTCTATAGAACCCAGCACATCCTAGAAAACTCCTTACTCCTTTCACATTGATCGGAGGAGGAAGTTTCTCAATAATTTCAACTTTTGCTCGGTCCACCTGCATGCCCTCAGCAGAAATCCTATGACCAAGAACTATCCCTTCCTTAACCATAAAGTGGCATTTTTCCCAGTTAACAATGAGATTAGTCTCTTGACATCTCATCAGCACTTTTGCTAAATTGCTGAGGTATGCGTCAAAACTACTCCCAAATACCGAGAAGTCATCCATGAATACCTCAATAAATTTTTCTACCATATCCCCAAAAATTGCCAGCATGCACCTTTGGAAGGTTGCTGGAGCGTTGCACAAGCCAAACGGCATGCGCCTGTATGCAAAGATTCCATAGGGACATGTGAAGGCAGTCTTTTCTTGATCCTTCGGGTCAACCACAATTTGGTTATAACCCGAGTACCCATCAAGAAAACAATAGTACTCATGTCCTGATAACCTCTCTAGCATTTGATCAACAAATGGAAGGGGAAAATGATCCTTCCTAGTAGAGTTATTCAGCCTTCTGTAATCAATGCACATCCTCCAGCCTGTAGTTGGCCGAGTGGCAATGATTTCACCCTGGTCATTTTTTACAGTCGTCATTCCTCCCTTCTTGGGCACCACTTGGACTGGGCTAATCTAAGTGCTGTCTGAGATCGGGTAAATGATTCCTGCATCAAGGAGCTTGACCACTTCTTTTCTCACTGCTTCCTTCATAATGGGGTTCAGTCTGCGCTGTGGCTGAACAACAGGGGAATAGTCATCCTCCATCAAGATTTTGTGCATACAAAAAGATGGACTGATTCCCTTCAAGTCAGAAATGTTCCAACCAATGGCAGATTCATGAGCTTTTAATACCCCAACTAGTTTATTCTCATCCTCTTCTTTTAAGTCGGAATTAATAATTATGGGATGAGTGTCATTTCCTCTCAGGAAGACATATTTTAGATGAGAAGGTAAAGGTTTTAAATCATATTTTTCTTCCAAAACTTCCCTTGTTTTCTCATCTTCAGTAGTTTCCAAATCATTTTTCTCTTCTAAATCACCTACTTCTAAAACTTCTAGTAGGTCCAGTATTTCCAAGTGAGAGTCAATTGATTCAGTCTCGGAATTAAAGTCATCCTCTAAAAACGTTTGTAAAGCCTCTTCCTTAGTTTTTAGCAGTAAGGGGGTCTGGTAATTTCCAACCTCTTCAATCATTAGGCAATCCATCCGTTCAGTCGAATGTTTCATGGAATTGAAGACGTTAAAAATTACTTGTTCCTCCTGAACTCTCAGCATGAGTTCACCCTTTTCCACATCAATTAATGCTCTACCAGTAGCTAGGAAGGGTCTACCTAAGATCAAAGGGATCTCTCGGTCAGCTTCCATGTCTAGCACTATGAAATCTGCTGGGAAGATAAATTTATCAACTTTCACTAACAAATCTTCCAGCATGCCTTGGGGATATTTAATGGACCTGTCAGCCAACTGCAAGGACATGCGAGTCGGTTACAAGTCATTAATTCCCAGTTTTTTCATTAAATATAGAGGCATCAGGTTTATACTGGCTCCTAGATCACAGAGAGCACTTCCTACATGAACATCCCCTATTGCACAAGGTATTGTAAAAGATCCAGGATCTTCTAGCTTCTGGGGAAGTTTCTTCTGAATGATTACGCTACACTCTTGAGTGAGAGTAATCATTTCATCCCCCCTAAGCTTCCTCTTCTTAGACAATAGTTCTTTTAAAAATTTTGCATAAGATGGCATCTCCTGCAATGCCTCAGCAAAAGGGATATTAATGTGAAGTTTCTTAAAGACCTCTAAGAACCTAGCAAACTTCTGCTCCTCTATTTGCTTTTTAAACCTGTGCGGAAATGGAGCATTCCTTAGTTTTTCAGGAGTCAGCTTAGAAGCTTCCTCCAGGATCAAATCAACCTTTTTCTTTTTCTTTTGATGAACTTTATTTTCTTTTTCTTTTTCTGATTCATTCTTATTTTCTATTTCATTTTTATTATCCTGCTCGGTTTCCTGTATTCTTTCTTTTCCTTTTTCTGAACCTATTTCTTGACTCGGAGATGGAGAAATAATTTTTCCACTCCTAGTAATTATGGCCTTGCAATGTTCCCTTGGATTTACCTCGGTATCTCCAGGGAAATTGCCTGCTTGCCTCTCAGCTAATTGTTTAGAAAGCTGTCCTACTTGATTTTCTAAATTCCTTATGGATGCTTCCTGATTCTTAAAACTGGCCTGAGTGGCCTGGATAAACTGAGAAAGTACATTCTCGAGTTCGGATTTTTCTTTTACAAGAGAGTGAGAGGGTTGTTGTGGTTTATTGGTGGGTTGACTTGGTGGTATATTCTGATTCAGATGTGGACCTTTCTGCCAGGAAAAATTGGGGTGGCTCCTGTAATTAGGATTGAAGGAATTAGAAGGATAATTCCTTTGATACTGTTGCTGCCCCATATAATTCACTTGCTCGGAAGGCACAACTGGATCACGCATTCCATTTTCATGGTCTCCACCACAAAAATCACAACTGATCATAGAAACTTGGCTCGGCTTTTGGAGTTCTGAAATCTGAATGCTTAATTTTTCCAAAGCCTGAGTCATCAATTTACTCTGAGCCAAATAAGCATCTTGTGCTTCTAATTCTAATATTCCTCTCCTAGGGACTTGGTTTCTCTCACTAATCAGGCATTCATTAGAAGCCACCACATCAATCAGCTCTATAGCTTCTTCTACCGTTTTAGTTATTAATGAGCCTCCAGCCGAGGCATCTATCAAGACTCTGGTAGCTGGCCTAACACCATTATAGAAAATAGTCACCTGCTGTACATCGGAAATCTGATGCTGAGGACATCTCCTCAAACTTTCTTTATACCTATCCCATGCTTCCATCAAGGACTCACCTTCCCTTTGCTGGAAACATGTGATTTCATTACGCAGCTTTGCATATTTAGAAGGAGGAAAGTATTTAATCAAAAATTTCCTTTGCAAATCCTCCCAGGTAGAAATACTGCCTCTCGGTTGACTCTGCAACCTGGCTTTTGCTCGGTCCCTCAGAGAAAATGGAAACAACCTTAGTCGGATTGCCTCCTCAGGGACTCCATTCATTTTTACTGTATCACAAATTTGGAGGAAAGTTGCTAAATGTAAATTTGGGTCCTCAACCTCACTTCCTCCGAATTGTTCATTTCTTACCAATTGCAGTAAGGCTGGTTTTAATTCAAAATTGTTAGCTGCAATTGGTGGCCTAAGGATGCTAGCTTGCGATCCTTCTTCAGTCGGCCTGGAGTAGTCACCTAGTGTAACTCTCCTTTGTTCCATTTCTTTTTCTTCTTTTTGCTTTTTCTCTTTTCTTAACCTACGTTCTAACAAATCGATGTCAGGATCAAAGAAGAAAGGTTCTCCTCTGCTCCTTGACTGCATACAACAATTATTAACACAACAAAAACAACTAACAGCTATGACTACTTGAAATAATAACTACTAAGAAAAATATGTATTGACTGCACACAGAAACAAAAGCAAATGGTTCAGTCTAGTACCGGTCCAAGGATTGTTGATATTACTCAACAATCCCCGGCAACGGCGCCATTAACTTGTTGCTGAAATCCCGAGTCATTAAATTGATAGTAAAATCTTAGTAACATGAAATATGACTCTCGGATTCACACTTATGGCAAGCGCACCAGTCGTTAAAATTGTAGTATATTTGATCGTCTCACAGGGATTGTGGTAAATACCTCAATCTAGGACTAGTACAAGCTGAACCAACAGAAAATACATGAAATTCATTCGGTTTTTATGGTTTTAGTATTTTATAATTGTTTTTATATTTTGAGAAACAGAGTTAAAGTGAAATGTCGAAAGTGATTAAAAGAAAACAGGTCAGGATTGCTTCGGCTCACAATTTCCTCAAGAAACATGCAATTCAGTATAATCAAACTTCACATTCTAGAGGACAATCCGCTTGTGGTTATTCCCTAATTCCTTAGGTGAAAAACACTAATCCTTAAGCAATGAACCTTAATTCCTTAAGTGCTCGATTAACCTAAGAATCTAACGCGAAATTGGAGGTTGAACTCTAACTATTCACCTAAATTGATTAGGCCTGAACTAGTTAGAAAGCTGGAAGTTACCTAAGCTTCAGCCATGATTCCTCACTGGTGAAGTTCTTCATCCGTTCTGGATTTGTCAATCCAGCAATTCTACTCCACTCCTCAGCTTGTTCGCCTCACGATCTTCGAAGCTGATCTACTTACTCACAGCTTCAAGATTCCATTGTTCACCTTCACAATCCCAACCTTAGGGATTTAGAACTCCATAGACTTCGGTTCCATCGAAGGATTGTGGAACGTCATGGAGGAGAGAGTTTAGAGAGATGAAAAATGTAGTGAGAGATTAGAAATAGAAAAATGAAATTGTATTACTTTTCTCTGTGTCTCTACACACGCTACTACTATTCTTGCTTACCCCTTTTTACAGAGTATGTACAACCTATTTATAAGTTTCTACCTAACTAACTTAACTAATAACTTAGAGAACTTAAGTTAACGACTAAAACTTATTACATAGTTTACAAAATAACTAACTAATTACAGCTCAGCTCTTAACAGGATCCAGCTTAATCTTAGCTAATGTACAGCTCTTCTCCAGCTAATTGACAGCTCACTTCTTAAGTTAACTTGAGGTTTCAGTAGTAGAGAAGAAGGCAATGGGAGTGGAACAGTACTACACCAAATGTGTTGTTGGAGGGAAGGAACGGTGTTTAAATTACTGCCTTGATGCTTCAGCTGCTGAGTATTCGCTTGGGCGGATTAAGCTTCGCTTGGTTGAGTCCGGATTATCACTGCAATGTTTCTTTCTCTCTTGGGCGTTATGGCAAAACTTGGGCGAGGACGGACTCTTAAAGTTATGCTTGAGCGAGTCCGGATTTTACTAGGACGGATTAAATAATGACTAAACACATTGGTTTCTTATGTAGCATTCCAATCTTCTTCTCTTTTATAACCGGTGTCTTGGGCGTTGTCTTCTTAAGTAAGCTTGGGCGTAGTCTTGCTTTGGGCGGAGTACTTGGTTTGGGCGGAGTCTTAGACGGAGTACTTGGACGGAGTACTTGCTTTGGGCGGAGTCTTAGACGGAGTCTTGGACCCTCGCTTGAGCGGATTTAATTCTCGCTTGGGCGGATTAATTATTAAATCGGTATTCTGTAGTTGGCACTCGGGTTTTACATGCAGTATTCTGAGCCCTTATTCTCTTTTGGAGTCAGTGTCTTTGAGGTCTTACTCAGTCGGTCTTTGGAGTGTTTTCAGTCGGAATTGAAGAAGTCTCACTCGGATTTATCAAATCTCGCTCGGCTCTGTAAGATTTTACTCAGAATTTTCTTCTTATCTCGAGTCCGCCCTGTTCCTGCACCAATAAACAGCTACTTGCCTAGCATTTATACGCTGGCTACCTAGTAAATTTGTAAATACTTCAAAATTCCTTATTTAATTAAAATTTTCAATCGGTTTCTTACATAGATAACATACTTTTGAAATAATTAACTACAACATGAATTCTTATCAAATTTATTAAATAATAATAATAAAACTAGAAAATACTTAGTAAATTATATTAAATAATTAGTGGAATAATTAAGTCTTTTAAAGACTTATCAAAAATCGATCTTTAGTGGAGCTCACAAGAACTAGGATAAGTGAAAGTAACATTTCAAAACATTTTTGGGTCGATGTGGTAAATACTGCTTACCATGTTATGAACCGATGTTTGATAAGGCCTATATTAAAGAAAACCCCCTATGAGCTTTATAAAGAAAGAAAACCAAATATTTCTTATTTTCATATATTTGGATACAAATGTTTTGTGTTACACAATGGAAAGGATAATCTCGGCAAATTTGATGCAAAAGCTGATGAAGCAATTTTCTTAGGTTATTCATCTACTAGTAAGGCATATCGACTCTTTAACAAATGAACATGTATAATTGAAGAGTCTATACATGTCAAATTTGATGAACTTAACCAAAATCCCCTAAGAAAGGAAATTGATGATCTTGTAGGTACCTTCCAAGAAATGAACTTGGAAGATGAAGAAGGAAATAAAAATGAAGGAGATACAACACTAAATAAAGAACCTCAACAAAAGGAATGGATCACCTTAAAGAATCACCCCTTGGACAATATCGTAGGTGAAATAACAAAAGGTGTATGTACTTGAAACGCTATTAGAAATGCATGTAATCATTTAGCCTTTGTATCACAAATAGAACCCAAATGCATAGATGAAGCTATTATTGATGAACATTGGATGTTGGCCATGCAAGAAGAATTGAATCAATTTGAAAGAAATGAAGTTTGGGAATTAGTGCCAAGACCCAATGATCACCAAATAATAGGAACAAAATGGGTGTTTAGGAATAAACTAGATGAGAATGGCATAATTACTAGGAATAAAGCTAGGCTAATAGCTAAAGGTTATAATCAAGAAGAAGGAATTGATTATGAAGAAACATATTCACCCGTAGCTAGGCTAGAAGCCATTAGACTACTATTAGCCTTTGCATGTTGTAGGGACTTTAAATTGTACCAAATGGATGTCAAGAGTGCTTTCTTGAATGGCTATATTCAAGAGGAAGTGTATGTTGATCAACCTCCAGGTTTTGAAAACTATCAATTTCCAAATCATGTTTTCAAACTAAAGAAAGCCTTGTATGGTTTAAAACAAGCTCCAAGAGCTTGGTATGAAAGATTGAGCAAATTCATTTTAGAAAACAACTTTGAAAGAGGAAAGGTTGACACAACATTATTCATAAAGCACAAAAAGAATGACATACTATTGATGCAAGTATATGTTGATGATATAATCTTTGGTGCCACTAATGAGTCAATGTGCAAGGAGTTTGCTAAGTTAATGCAGGAAGAATTTGAGATGTCCAAGATGGGGGAACTTACTTTCTTCCTTGGACTACAAATCAAGCAAACTAATGAAGGCACATTCATTAGTCAATCAAAGTACTGCAAGGAATTGCTTAAGAAATTCAACATGGACAAGGCAAATGACATTGCCACACCTATGGGCACTTTATGTTATTTGGACAAGGATGAGAAGGTAAGGACGTTGAACTCACAAAATTTAGAGGTATGATTGGATCCTTACTTTACTTAACCACTAGTAGACTAGATATCATGTTTGCTGTTTGTATGTGTGCAAGATATCAAGCATGTCCAAAAGAATCACACCTAACTGCAGTGAAAAGAATAATGAAATATCTTGTTGGAACTCAAAATGTTGGTCTATGGTACCCCAAAGGGGTTGAATGCACTTTAGTAGGATATTCTGATTCAGACTTTGCAGGATGTAAACTTGATAGAAAAAGCACTAGTGGAACATGTCACTTGCTTGGTAGTTCTCTTGTTTCTTGGCATAGCAAGAAATAAGTAAGTGTTTCACTATCCACAGCTGAGGCAGAATATGTTGCAGCTGGTAGTTGTTGTGCTCAAATCCTTTGGATAAGACAATAACTTCTAGACTTTGGAGTTATGTTAGATCATGTGCCTCTTAAATGCGATAATACTAGTGCTATCAATATTTCAAAGAATCTTGTAATGCATTCAAGAACTAAACATATTGAGATTCGGCATCATTTCATTAGGGATCATGTATTAAAGGGTGATTGTGTGCTTGAACATGTTGAAACCTCTAAGCAATTAGCAGATATATTCACCAAACCCTTGGCTAAAGACCAATTCATTCACATTAGAAGAGAGTTAGGAATTCTTGATATAACCAATTGTGTTTAAATGATGAATGATTTTGATAAATTTCTTGATTCTGATTATGTTTCATTAAGTTAGTAATATTCTAAGGAATAACTCATTAGACTTCCAGCCCTCTGAAACAAAAACTACAAAATCTGAGCACTTTTAAGCCAACTAATCGATTACCATTTGACATCTAATCGATTAGCAAGCTTCTGTTGTATGTATAATCGATTACCTCTTGGCCCATAATCGATTACAAATCCTCTGTTTCAGGCCCAAAACATTTCATCTTTCCACTAATCGATTAGAAGCCTCTCTTAATCGATTAGGACGATTCTATTTCTTCACTAATCAATTATTCAACTTCCCTAATCGATTACCCAGTATAAGAAACGATTCAAATTCCCCAGAAACAGTGAGTTAATCGATTACCTATGCCTTGTAATCGATTAGCATCGGTTCTGCAATAGTCAAACGCGGGTTCCCAAGGTCTGCTTGACTTCCTCCCTCATTAAGCTCACTTCACTCCTTTCTAAACCTATTTTTTTCCTATATAAACCCACCTACTCACCCTCTCATCTCACACTACCTTATTCTCCTTCAACTCTCTCAAAAGTTCTCAAGAACTCTCTCATTCTCCTCTCATCTTCTTTTCCTCTCTTCTCTCCTTTACCATGTCTTTCTCCCACACCGTTAAAAGAGCAAGGTCCTCTATGGCCCAAGCTAACAACCCCCTAGACTTCTCTAGGTTCTTCTCTTCTCCTAAAGACCTCCAAAATTTTGTCAAAAATTTTTCCGAGAAGGCCATAATCTCTCCCCACTTCATCAATGAGGAAGTCTTCAACCACCCAAGCGTCACCTTCACCCAAATCCTCAACCACTATGAGCTTTTGCCTTTTCTCACCCTCAAGGAAGAGTTGTACTATCCTGAGCTTGTTCGAGTTTTCTATTGCAACCTAAGGTTGGTTAATGGGTTGCTTGAGTCCAAGGTCAAGAATGTGACCATAAAACTCACAGATGCTCAATTGGCACATATTTCCCTTCTTCCACTAAATGATGCTAAGTTTGCTGGAGAAGAACCCGAGGATGAATGGGCATTCAATCCTATTGCCGCACGTCAATCGCTATGGAAAGCTAACTGCCCAAGGAGCAACCACAAATTGGTAGGTCACCTTACCATGAACAACCGTCTTCTTCACTTTTTTCTAGTGAAAATTTTGTTTCCTCGAGGTGGGAATTATGCATTGGTAGAAGAGGATGATGTTCTCCTAATATGGGCAATGCACAACCACAAGGAGATTAACTGGGTTCAAATGCTCAAGCTTCACATGCGCCAAGCCAAAAACCAACAAAAGCTCCCCTATGCCATCTTGCTTACCAAACGTTTCAAAGATGTAGGAGTTGATTTGGCTGGTGAGTAATCTGAGAAAGTGCCTCCCAAGGCCTGCATTGGTGTTAGTCCTCAAATTTTCAATAAATGCTTAAACAAAAATTTCATAAAAATTATAAAAATTAGTTTAATTTGTTAGAAAATTAGGATTTAAATTCAATAAATGGATGTTGTTGGAAATAATCTTCCCTTGATCAATTTTCTCCAGTTATGCAGTGAAAAAGTTAAGAAATCAAGAGAAAATTACACTAGAGGAGCTGACGCGTAGCCTCATCCCACGCGTAGCATCAATAACTATTTTTGATGCTGACGCTACGCGTCCTAGCCACGCGTAGCGTCAATGCTGCGTAGGCTCCACTTCCAACTTGGTCAAGCACTCAGCTTTGACCCAATAATGGTCATCCCACTCAGCACCAAGGGCCATCCCACTCAACACAAATGGCCAAAACACAGTGGAGACACATCCAAGTGGCCAAGCATGATCCATTTTTATAATTTGTAGTGGCCATTATCAGCTGTTTAATGGAAGCTGAGTCAGGAGCCTGACGCGTAGCGTCACACTGACGCGTAGCGTCAGCACCCTTGCTCAGCCCTATAAATAGGGCCATCCAACACCATTCTAAGCATCCCTTTCACAGCATTTCATTCTCTTCTTTTCTCTCTTGTGCTCGATTTTGAGTACTTCTTTTGTGAGTTGTAGTTCTAGAATAGTTTTCTAGATACTTGAGTGTGTTTCGGTGTATTGTGATCATTGTATCGTGAAGTTTTCATCGTCTTCGTAATGTCAAACTCTGTAAGTGTTGTTTTTACTTTCACCATGTGTAACTAATCTGTTTATGTTAGAATTGGTGAACTAGTCTATTGAGTATAATGTTGTGAATTCGACCTCTGCATGTTTATGATTCAAGTCCATGTTAGTATTTCAACCTTTTATTAATATGAACGTCAAACGGGAGAATGATTTTCATGTGTATTGAAACTTGTTTTATTAGTATGAATGTCAAACGGGAGAATGATTGTTCATGCCGTATTGAAACTTGTTTTGATGAAAGTAAAAAGTTGGAATACCCTTGGTATCTCAATTCTATAGGGGTTGTTAACCATTGTTGCCATAAGGCCAGGTCTTAATGCAAGTTTTTACTGAGAAAGCTCACGAGGGATCGGACTTTATGGTGAATTCTTAAAATTTATATCACGAGGGATCGGTTATAATGATTTTAAGCTGCAATGACATGAAACTTGATGATTAAATATGCATGTCTTGAGTTCCTCATTGTTATTCTAGATTAGGGATCCAATTTCCAACATAATTTGTTTATTTGTGTTTATCTCAAGTATCTTACCTATTCTAGATTACAACTCGTCTTTTTAGATAGATTTTATTTTCTTTTATCTTATGAACCACTCAATCATGCTAACCTATGAATATTGTATAAATTGTATAGAAATCATTCTTTTGTTTATAACTTCCTTCACATTTACCATAGTAAATAGAAAATTACTGTTGTTATTGGACTTTCAATCCCAGTGGAACGATATCTAAATTTTGAAAACTATAAACGATTGGTGCGCTTGCCAATTAACAACCCGGTGGTGGAAACGAACTGTTGTGACGCTATCGCCGGGTTAACAAGTTTTCTGGCGCCGTCGCCGGGGATTGAATTGTTTCAGTAAAACAGTAAATTTTTAATTACCGTGGTAAATATTTTTACCTTAGTTAAATTTTTAATTATTTATTATTTCTTATTGTTACACTAACTTTCTTTGTCTAGTTTGTGTATGCAAACTCGATCTACCGCAGGTAAAATTTATTTTGATCCTGAGATAGAAAAGTTTGTAAAGAAAATCAAGTCTTTGAAATCTAAAACACAAACTAATTCTTCTTCTACTTCTAAAAATTTTGAAAATTCAAATATGGCTGCTGAAAGGAGAACGTTGGGACAGTTTGCTACTATTAATGGTCTACCCCGAGTTTCGGGAATGTTTCAAGGACCAGTTTTACCAGTGGAAATTAAACCTGCTATTTTAAACATTATTCAAAACAACCAATTTGCTGGTTTAAATCATGAAGAACCATATGAACATTTAACTATTTTTTATGAGTTATGTAGCACAATTGGTTTTGAACCCAATCAACAAGAGTCTGTTTACATGAGACTTTTTCCTTTTTCATTGATTGGTAAAGCAAAAGAATGGTTTAAATCTTGTCCACCGGGTAGTTTTACCAACTGGTTCGATGTTGAAAGAAAATTTTTGGAAAGATTTTATTCTCCTTCAAAATATTTTGAAGCAATGACAGCCATACACTCTTTTTCTCAAAATAATGATGAATCACTAGGAGAGACATGGGAACGATTCAAGGCACTCTTGAGAAAGTGTCCAAACCACAACCTGAATGATGCCGAAAAGGTAAGAATCGTTTACCATGGTTTATTGCCTTAGTTCAAGATGATGTTAGACGCTTGTGCAGGCGGTTCTTTAATGAACAAGACTGGGGAGGAAGCTATTGGGATATTAGAATCAATGTCCATTAGTGACCATCAAGCTAAACCAGAAAGAGGTAATAGACAAGGTATAGTTGAACAAGGAGTAAATGATACAGTGTTAATTCAACAAAAATTGTTGATGCAACAAATTGAGGCAAAGAGTAAACAACTTGGAAAACTTCAAGTTACCCATGTACCACCACAACTCCCTGCTCAATTAAAACAATGTGAGTATTGTATGGGTGAACAACCATGTGGTTACTGTGTTCTTGACAAAAATGAACAAGAACAAGCTAATTCCTTGATTCATCAGAGGTTACCTACAGGTAATTCTCTAAATCCTCTTGTAAATTCTTTTTCTAACGATTACCTGCAGGGAAGGCAAAACCAAAACTATGGTTGGAAACAAAATGCTAGACCCTTCAACAATCAAGGTGATTACAATGCTAGATTGACAAAGGCTGAAGAAAGTATTCAACAATTGATGCAATACATGGAGACAATTAATGCTGCACGTAAAGCATCAGATCAACAGTTAAGTCAGCTAGTAAAAGAAGTAGCCGACATCAAAGAATTCAAAGCAAAAGAACAATGTAAGGCTATTTTTACAAGAAGTGGTAAAACTATAGGTATAAATCATAAAAAAGAAAAAGAAAAAGAAAAAGAAAAAGAAAAAGAAGAAGAAAAAGAAAGTGAAGAAAAGAAAGAAAAAGATGAAAAAAATCAAAAAAATCAGTATCTTGGACAGACACCTCCTGTCCAGGATTTACCTTATCCTCATCCACCATCAAGAAAAGATAAAAAGAAGGAATACAAGAGATTCCTTGAAATCTTTAAGTAGTTACACATAAACATCCCTTTTTCTGAGGCATTAGAACAGATGCCTGCATATACTAAGTTTATGAAAGAACTGCTTACAAAGAAAAAGAAGTATGATGAAGAGATCGTAGAACTTGAAGCAAGTTGCAGCGCTATTTTACAATACAAGATGCCAGAAAAATCCAAAGATCCTGGTAAATTCACTATTCCTGTCTCTATTGGTGGAGTAAATATCGGTAAGGCTTTATTAGATTTAGGGGCTAGCATCAATCTAATGCCCCTAAGTATGATGAAGCGTATTGGTGATCTTGATCCACAGCAGACAAGGATGACTCTGTAATTAGCTGATAAATCCATCAAGAGACCTTATGGGATTGTAGAAGATGTGCTTGTAAAGGTTGACAAATTCTACTTCCATGTGGATTTTGTGATCTTAGACATGGAAGAAGATGCTGATGTTCCTCTAATTCTTGGAAGACCATTCATGAAAACTGCTCGAGTACTGATTGATGTGGACAATGGGAAGCTAGCAGTAAGAGTGCATGATGAGGAAGTAAATTTTGATGTCTTCAAGGCAATGAAACATCCTAACCCAAAGCAAGATTGTTTCAAAGTGGACATCCTTGATGAAACTTATCTTTCCTTATCAAAAGGTATGATTATTTCTGACCCATTAAATAAGTTATTGACTAACTCTGTTGAATTTTTGAATGAAGAAGAGGAAAAACAGATTGAAAGATATCTTGAAGAATTTGATCAAGGGAAAGAAATTTCCTTTGAATCAAGCAAGATTGAAAAAATTCAAGAATCACCTGCTGAAGAAATCCAGAAACCTGAATTAAAAGTGTTACCTTCCAATCTGAAATACATCTTTTTGAAAGAAGGTAATTTAAAACCAGTTATCATTAGTAATCTGTTAAGTGAAACAGAGGAAGAAAAACTGGTGGAAGTATTGAAAAGGAATCAAGAAGCAATTGGGTGGACACTTGAAGATTTGAAAGGTATAAGTCCATCATACTACATGCACAAAATCTTGTTGGAAGATAATTTCAAACCTATTGCTCAACCTCAAAGACGCCTCAATCCAACTTTGAAAGAGGTAACCAAAAAGGAGGTTCTGAAATTGCTGAAAGCAGGTATTATCTATCCTATTTCTGATAGTACATGGGTAAGTCCTGTTCAAGTAGTTCCAAAAAAGGGTGGTATGACAGTAATTGTTAATGAAAAAAATGAACTAATTCCTACAAGAACTGTCACCAGTTGGAGAATGTGCATTGATTATAGAAAATTAAATCAAGCAACAAGAAAAGATCATTTTCCATTACCTTTTATGGATCAAATGCTTGAAAGATTATCTGGACAAGAATATTACTGCTTTCTCGATGGTTATTCTGGATATAATCAAATTGCTGTTGACCCTCTTGATCAGGAGAAAACTGCCTTTACATGTCCTTTTGGCATATTTGCTTACAGAAAAATGCCATTTGGATTATGTAACGCACCTGCTACTTTTCAAAGATGTATGTTTGCTATTTTTGCAGATTTAATTGAAAAGAGCATTGAGATTTTCATGGATGACTTCTCAGTTTTTGGGAATACATATGAAACATGTCTATCCAACCTGAACACCGTACTGAAGTGGTGTATTGAGACAAATTTGGTGCTTAATTGGGAAAAATGTCACTTCATGGTGAAACAAGGAGTTGTACTTGGACATAAAATTTCTTCTAGAGGCATTGAAGTTGACCAAGCCAAAATAGAGGTAATTTCTAAACTCCCACCTCCTGTAAATGTAAAAGGTATTAGAAGCTTTTTAGGATATGCTGGATTTTATAGAAGGTTTATTTAAGATTTTTCAAAAATTGTGAAACCCTTATCAAACCTTCTAAATAAAGATGTTGAATTCAAATTTGATGAAGCATGTCTTAAAGCTTTTAATTCCTTGAAAGAAAAATTGGTTACTGCCCCTGTAATTGTTGCTCCTAATTGGAATCTACCCTTTGAACTTATGTGCGATGCAAGTGATTACGCTGTTGGAGCAGTTTTAGGTCAAAGATACGAGAAAGTTTTTAAAGTCATACACTATGCTAGTAAAGTCTTGAATGAAAATCAAATAAATTATGCAACTACTGAAAAAGAATTACTAGCCATAGTGTATGCTTTAGAAAAATTTCGATCTTACTTGATTGGCTCAAAAATAATTATTTTTACTGATCATGCTGCAATCAAGTATCTTTTAACTAAACCTGATTCAAAACCTAGGTTAATCAGATGGATTTTGCTCCTTCAAGAATATGATCTTGAAATCAAAGATAAAAAGGGTAGTGAAAATATGGTAGCTGACCATCTTTTTAGATTAATGAATAATGAGGTTACTGTCAAAGAAAAAGAAATTTTGGAAGAATTCCCAGATGAAAAACTTTTCAAAATAACACAACGGCCATGGTTTGCTGACATGGCCAATTTCAAAGCAGCAGGAGTTCTTCCAAATGATTTGACTTGGCAACAAAGAAAAAATTTTTTTAGAGATGCAAGATATTTTGTTTGGGATGACCCTCATTTATTCAAAATTGGAGCGGATAATTTGTTACGACGTTGTGTGCCTGACTGGGAAGTAAAAGATGTGTTGTGGCATTGTCATAAATCACCATACGGAGGACACTTTAATGATGAAAGAACATCTGCAAAAGTTCTCCAATCAGGTTTATACTGGCCCTCTCTTTTTAAAGATGCTCACTTATTTGTTCAATCTTGTGATAACTGCCAAAGAACAGGTAATGTTGGAAGAAGGCAAGAAATGCCTCTCACAAATATACAAGAAGTTGAGGTATTTGATTGTTGGGGAATTGACTTCATGGGACCTTTTCCTAACTCATACTCAAATCAATACATTCTTTTGGCAGTAGATTATGTTTCAAAGTGGGTGGAAGCAATTTCTACTCCTAATGCTGACACTAAAACTGTTGTGAATTTCTTGAAGAAAAATATTTTTTGCAGATTTGGGACACCAAGAACCTTAATCAGTGATGGTGGTTCACACTTATGGAGTAATAAAATATTTTTTGCAGATTTGTAATAAAATTCTTCAGAAAGTATTACAACATTATGGAGTAAAGCATAAGGTAGCCACAGCATATCATCCACAAACCAATGGGCAAGCAGAGATTTTAAATCATGAAGTGAAAAGGATTCTGGAAAAAACTGTGTCATCTTCTAGAAAAGATTGGTCATAAAAACTTGATGATGCACTCTGGGCATACAGAACTGCATTTAAAACACCAATTGGTCTTTCTCCTTTCCAGATGGTTTATGGAAAATCATGTCACCTTCCAGTTGAAATGGAACATAAAGCATATTGGGCTTTAAAATTCCTCAATTTTGATCAAAATACAGCAGCAGATAAACGAAAGTTACAGCTACTTGAGTTAGAGGAAATGAGGAACAATGCCTATGAATCATCTAGATGCTACAAAAGTAAGGTGAAGGCTTACCATGATAAAAAGTTAAAGAAAAGACACTTCACACCAGGTCAGCAAGTTTTATTGCTCAACTCAAGATTAAAATTGTTTCCTGGAAAATTGAAATCAAAATGGTCAGGCCCGTTCTTGATTAAAGAAGTCAAACCATACGGAGCAGTGGAAATTGAAGATCTAACTTCCAAAAGGAGTTGGATGGTAAATGGGCAAAGGTTGAAACTATATTTGGGTGGTGAAATTAACAAAATTACCACCAGTTATCTTTTAACTGACCCTTGAAATGCAGGAATGTCAGGCTGGAGACACTAAACCTAGCGCTCAATGGGAGGCAACCTATTTTGTTAGTTGTTTATTTTAAATTATTGAGTATAAAAAAATCAAATTTTTGTTAGTAAGTCAATTAGAGTTTTTACACAATAACACCAATTTTGTAAAAATCAATTATCGATTCTTTTTAACTTAGGAGTTTTGATAAATTTAATTACAATAAGTTCATCAACTATCAAGCAAATTTCGATAACTCGGTGAGCAGAGAGATCTTATTAAACACTTGAGGGTTTAATCGACATATTTTCAATTCGAATTAATTTTGCTTTAATCTCTGATTTGTGTTGTTGTACAGAGAATTCGGGAAAATGATCAAGGCACATTTATTGGTGAAACGAAACCTTGGGCCAAACAGCTTACCTTGGTAAAAATTATTTTATCCTTTGCAAGCCAATTTGAGCCTAAAATAAAATTCTTTGGTACCCTTAAAACCTAAATTTGTTTTAACCATTCCCTATACTTGATTGATTAAAAGAGCAGTTGAAATAAATGAAAAATATTTTGAGTGTTCTCACAAAAATGGGGAGTGAAAATAAGCAACTTGATTGTTTTCAAAAAGAAAATATGGAAAAGAAAAGTCAAAAATAGTGAAAAGAATCAAGTTGGGGGTATTTATTTTTCATCAATAAAAGAAAATAAGAAGTTTGGGTCAAGAGAAAGCCTAAGAATTATAAAATGCTCTTTTATGATTTCAGGTTTTTTGAATTCCAAGAAAACCATTGATTCTTGTAAACCAAGCCTCATTACAACCCGTGAAAAGACCTTGTGATTTCTAAATTAACTTTGTATAAATAACCATTGATTAGATGACAAACAAAGTTAAATTCGTTTGATTTTATGATTGATTGAGTGAAACAGGTTACCAATTGCATAGAGATAAACACTTGTGAGGTAAGCCTGAAATTCTGCTTGGTTGTTAATAGAATATTGTAAATAATTTTATCATTAAACCGTTGTTATATTTGATATCAATTTTTGATTATTACAAATTAGTTAAATTGTGTAATTATTTTTTGTGGTAAATTCTCGGACTAACTTAAAAATTTGATTCCAAATTTTTATTTTTTCTTATTTTTCTCTCTTGCTCGAGGACGAGCAATGTCTCAAGTTGGAGGTATTTGTTAGTCCTCAAATTTTCAATAAAAGCTTGAACAAAAATTTCATAAAAATTATAAAAATTAGTTTAATTTGTTAGAAAATTAGGATTTAAATTCAATAAATGGATGTTGTTGGAAATAATCTGCCCTTGATCAATTTTCTCCAGTTTTGCAGTGAAAAAGTTAAGAAATCAAGAGAAAATTACACTAGAGGAGCTGACGCGTAGCCTTATCCCAGGCGTAGCATCAACAGCTATTTTTGATGCTGACGCTATGCATCCTAGCCACGCGTAGCGTCAATGCTGCATAGGCTCCACTTCCAACTTGGTCAAGCACTCAGCTTTGACCCAATAATGGTCATCCCACTCAGCACCAAGGGCCATCCCACTCAACACAAATGGCCAAAACACAGTGGAGACACGTCCAAGTGGCCAAGCATGATCCATTTTTATAATTTGTAGTGGCCATTATCAGGTGTTTAATGGAAGCTGAGTCAGGAGCCTGACGCGTAGCGTCAGCACCCTTGCTCAGCCCTATAAATAGGGCCATCCAACACCATTCTAAGCATCCCTTTCACAGCATTTCATTATCTTCTTTTCTCTCTTGTGCTCGATTTTGAGTACTTCTTTTGTGAGTTGTAGTTCTAGAATAGTTTTCTAGATACTTGAGTGTGTTTCGGTGTACTGTGATCATTGTATCGTGAAGTTTCCATCGTCTTCATAATGTCAAACTCTGTAAGTATTGTTTTTACTTTCACCATGTGTAACTAATCTGTTTATGTTTGAATTGGTGAACTAGTCTATTGAGTATAATGTTGTGAATTCGACCTCTACATGTTTATGATTCAAGTCCATGTTAGTATTTCAACCTTTTATTAATATGAACGTCAAACGGGAGAATGATTTTCATGTGTATTGAAACTTGTTTTATTAGTATGAATGTCAAACGGGAGAATGATTATTCATGCCATATTGAAACTTGTTTTGACGAAAGTAAAAAGTTGGAATACCCTTGGTATCTTAATTCTATAGGGGTTGTTAACCATTGTTGCCATAAGGCCAGGTCTTAATGCAAGTTTTTACTGAGAAAGCTCACGAGGGATCGGACTTTACGGTGAATTCTTAGAATTTATATCACGAGGGATCGGTTATAATGATTTTAAGCTGCAATGACATGAAACTTGATGATTAAATATGCATGTCTTGAGTTCCTCATTGTTATTCTAGATTAGGGATCCAATTTCCAACATAATTTGTTTATCTGTGTTTATCTCAAGTATCTTACTTATTCTAGATTGTAACTCGTCTTTTTAGATAGATTTTATTTTCTTTTATCTTATGAACCACTCAATCATGCTAACCTGTGAATATTGTATAAATTGTATAGAAATCATTCTTTTGTTTATAACTTCCTTCACATTTACCATAGTAAATAGAAAATTATTGTTGTTATTGGACTTTCAATCCCAGTGGAACGATATCTAAATTTTGAAAACTACAAACGATTAGTGCGCTTGCCAATTAACAACCCGGTGGTGGAAACGAACTGTTGAGACGCTATCGCCGGGTTAACAATTGGCACTCATCACCTCACTAAAATGGGCATCGTTTTTCTAAACGGAGCATGGTATTCAAGGATGGAAGGCTATCATGCCAATATTCCCTTTGAAGCTCCTGCTGCTGATGAGCCAGTCCCTCCTCCTCCTAAACCACAAGCTACACCGGAAGCCCCCACTGATCCATTCGCATCTCTCTACGCTCACCTTGACCGCCGCTTCGACCATATTGAGAACTCTCTTCAAGAGTTTTCAATGACTGAGCAGCAGCATTATGAGATGATGCAACAGCACTGTGATGATCTCTCTCACCAAATTTTTGAGCTTAGATTTTTCAATCCGGATAACTAGATCCGTTTTTCATGTCTTGATTAATGTGCTTTCTGCTTTTCTTTAATTCTGCATAAGTTTTAATATTTCCTTTGATGTACTTCCCTTAGTTTGAATTGAATAAAAATTTGTCTTTCATTACATGCTTTATTCGCTTTATTATTTTTGATGATTCCAAAGGGGGAGAAGAAATATTTGTTCATATAATTGTTCATCTGTTTTGACTGCTAAAAATTTATGCTAAATGATTAATTATCTCTAAGCGTTTAAATTTTTTAAAGTGGTTAATAGATTCCTAAAGATAGGGGGAGATTTATTTGCTTAAGAGATAAAAGAGATAATGTCTAAATGCAAAATCTGATAACATTTTCGAGATAACATGCATATTCTGAAAATCTGGTTAAGAGATAAGAGATCATGCAGAATTCAAATGTTTTTGCAGAGATAAAATTAGAGATAATCTTGTTGTTTAAACTAACAACCCTCAAGAGATGAACATGGTTGTCATCATCAAAAAGGGGGAGAATGTGTTTGAATATGACTACAGGTTCAAGGATTTTGATAATGACAAAGGACTCTTGAAGAAATTCTTGCAAAAACAAAGACTTAGAATCAGACCCAGAAAAACTACTTAGCTAATTGATTAGGGAGTATAAGCTAATCGATTAGATAGCTTCTGTTTCACATACAATCGATTACAAGACCTCAGCCAATCGATTACAGAGCTTCTGACTTGCAACTAATCGATTACACCAACATGCTAATCGATTACCAATATCAAAAATTGAATTAAGTGTATTAGGAATACATGCTAATCGATTACAGGACTTCAGCCAATCGATTACCAAGCTACTGGAACGACAATAATCGATTACACATGTGTGCTAATCGATTACCAAGATCAAGAACTGAATTAAATGCATCAGGGGTTATAGCTAATCCATTACAGGCCAAGATCTAATCGACTACAAGCATTCTGACTTGAAACTAATCGATTACACAGAAAGAGCTAATCGATTACAAGCATTCTGACTTGAAACTAATCGATTACACAGAAAGGGCTAATCGATTACAGCATGAACTGGACTGAAAAATTCAAAGTGTAATCGATTACAAATCGATGAGTAATCGATTACGATAGTGGGAAACCAGCCCACATTTCCATCACTTCTCAGATGCCCACTAACTTGCAACAACTAGGGACTTCACCAAGCTCTGAAAGGGCTCTATAAATGCAAGAGGAACTCAAGCACAACATACAACAATAAGAGGCAATCAATCCTTCATTCTTTTCTTGTGCTTAGTGTGTTATCACTCTTCTATATTCTGAGATTTCATTTATATATCCTCTCTTGTTGAGAGTTAGAATTTGTGTGAGCTATCATTTGCTTATCCACTCTATTAAGAGAGTTACTTGTTTGTAAACACAACACCAAACACAAAGGTTTTCACTCTAGGTTGAGTGGTCACAAAGGTTGGGGTTTAACCTTTGGGTATTGAGAGTTTGAGAGATTGGGTGGGTTACCCTTGTGCTAGTGAGGATTGAGTTCTTGAGTATGGGACACTAGGAAGCTGCAATTGCTCATAGCTTGTAATCTCTAAACTTCAATAGTGGAAATCCTTCAAGTGGGTTGCTTGAAGGCGAGACATACACCGGGGTTGGTGGAACTCGTTAAATTGGTTTGCAAGCTCTTCTCCCTTACTCTTTTACATTTATATACTGCACTTAATTGATTTGGATTGATTGATTGTGATTTGGATACTTGAGTTTGCTTGATTTAGTTAACTTTGAATATTGCATACCAAGTGTTTGATAAATTGTCTCAGCTATATCTATCTCTTGTTTTGCATTGTCTTTTGCATTATACTTGACTTCACTTGCATAATTTCTAAACTTGTGATAAAAGAACTAAGTTCAAAGGCATTCCAAGCAAAGTTTTAAAAACTCAATTCACCTCCCTCTTGAGTATTGAGGCCACTTGAATAACAGATTGTAGAAATGATAACCCTTAGCTTTCTTTGGGTATCTCACAAAAGACATTTATCAAATTTGGATCTAACCTTGTCAGAGTTGGATGCTCTATAGAAGCATCATAGTTCCAAATCATTATTAAAGACATACTAAGTTTCTTCCTAGTCCATATTATATATGGTTTCTTTAAGAAAGTCTAAGATGCAATATGGTTAAGTGTGGAAATTTTGTCAATAAAGGAACATTGAAGGAGTTAGAGATGTTTAATAATAATCAATAATCAAACTATGTCCAACAAAGTTTGGTTTTTCCCTGTAGAGATGCTATTATGGCATTCCAGGAGGAATGAGTTAAAAGGTAATCTCTCACTCTATTAGTTAGTTATCAAACTTGTAGCTCAAATTATTTGTTATTTTGATCTAATCTTGAGTTTTAATTATCTTGCCAATTTAGTTTTTCACTTCATTATGAATTCTTTGAACTTTCAAAGACTTTCTAACTTATGTTACATAAATCCATACTCATTGACTTTTCAATTATTATGTCGAAGTATTGAAAAACATATCTTGTTATTTTTCCAATAGGCCCACGTACATCGTCATGTATTAGATAATAGATTACTCATCTTTCACTTTTCAATGAATGAGGTCTCAACTATCTCTCCAATAAATAAGATTTATATGTCTCAATTGATTCCAAAATCAAAAGAGTCTAGATAACCACATTAATGGTATTTACAAATGTGTTTCTTATTCATTTTCCTTAGGAAACAATACCATGTAAGTAAGGTTCAAAATCACCTACTTTAACCTAGTTTGACAATTATGTTATAGATGGTGTTTTGAGATTTAGGATGTGGAATCCATTACTCAATTATGCATCAACATCCTTTTGAAGAAATAAAGTTATTTTATAAAAGAAAATCTTTCTTGTCCAACAAGAAACAATATGCACAATGTCTAGTTCACTAACTAGTCCAATAGGTTAAGATCTTATCTTTATTGTAGCAACTTTTGCTTAATTTTACACAGATTTCTCCACCCTTAGCAAGTGATCTACTACTAGTATCTGATACTAATGTTAGTGAAGTAAAATAACTTGACTTCTATAACATGACTTGTAGCGGAATTCTTACTTCCCTTTCTTTTGAACTCCTTCAAGTTCTTTAGACAAATTATTTCAATGTCTTATTTGGCTAAAACTGGGAACAATTTCCTTTCTTGATCAACTTTTAGACTTTTAGACCAAGTCAGCCTTAATAGAATCTGTATACGATCATATTGTATATCTCTATATATTCATATTGCTTTTTACAGCTCAGAGTTTATGCAGACTTTATAGGGTATTCATTACTCAACCATAGATGATATTGAAATAGCCAAACATGACACATTGTCGCTTCCTCTTTATTGAAGATAATTCTCAAGTCTCGACACCTATCTGGTCATTTTTCTAGATAAAGTGTCCTTCCAAAGGATAGGTTGCAAGAAAACAATATTTGGTTTGTCATGGTTATTCTAAAACAAATTATATGCAAATCTATCACTTCTATTTAAAACATATTTAACTTTTGGTCAATAAATAAGTACGTTGTCTCTAACTATTTTGATTCAAAACAAATACCCTCACTGAATTAGAAAAAATCTTGTTGGAAGATTTTTCTAGTGGGCCAAGATCCATATTTGGTTTAGTATTGAATCAGCTTTGGCCGATCACTCAACACTTGGTTATTTAGGTTGGAAACACATTTCCAATTGCATCTCATGCAACTCTTGGAGGATTAAATGGGTAACTATTTACCCTTATTCATCTTATAAGTGTTTAAGCTCAATCCTAACGCCTCTAAGTTATTTTTAATCCAATTGAAGAACTTAGTTAATATAAATGATAGCACCCTACTTTGGCAGGCCCACTGTTATTGACATTAATCTCGACGAGTGTTACTTATTAGAAGGTGTTTAAACTTAATATTAACACTTCTAGGTTCTTCAATCTGATTAAATTTACCTAGATAGGTACAATAACAAATGGTTGGATAATCCAATTATACATCATCCTTTACTAATATCAATAAAAGCACCCTGCTTCAGTAGATACTACACTTTATTGAAACTAGAATTAATGAGTGTTGCTTATTGGAACATGTTTTAGACTATTCATACCTTTAGGCTATTCCAATCCAATTGAAAAACGTTTATTTGAATAAAACTTAATAAGTGATACTTGGATAATTCAATTATCCAATCATGTCCTACTAAACATAAATAAAGGCACCTAACTATGGTGTGACCTGCAATTTATCTATATTAAGTTTGACGTTATTTCTTATTGGAAGGTATGATTATTGATAAATCAATTTTAATACACTTCTTATAACTTTACATTTGGGGTTTATTATATATTCACTATGTTTAATGATAGTATTTTAATTAAGTTTTATGTTGTTTAGTTTAATTGAAGTATTATGCTTATATGTTTTAATTTTTGTTTTTTTGTTTGTATCTTGAGTGTCTGGCCTTGTTTTGGCTATACCAGATGTCATAGGTATACCTCCAGACTGTAAACCCATATGAGGCGTTCTCCATACCGGTATGTCTAGGTTCTTACCTTGCACACCGGAAAGTATCCACGTCACCTGACAGGAGGTACAAGGTACAACCGCGGGGGGGATTTGTAGGAGATGGGCCCTCCCCGCGTCATGTGTCAGACTTATACACTGAGCAGTGTACTATTTGTCGCCTGGCCCCACTTGTACCTAACGATTCATTCTCCAAGCTCGCCTATAAATAGGCAAATTTCATACGTAGCAAAATTTACGTTATTCTTACTCTTTATTTACTGTTACATTGCTCTAGTTCCCTGGAATTCTTATTCTGTTCACTAACTTGAGCGTCGAAGAATTTTCACAGGTGACACCACCTTTCGCCCCTCTTCAACGTGAAGGCTTGGTGTGAAGGATCTCCAGGATAACAAGACCGGATTCTCCTACTGAGAGTTTGGACCATAATACCGGATACCCACTGTACCGGTGTACAAACATTTCTATCATTGACTTTTGAGGCTGGTCCCCACTCAGGATCTTTGACCCCGGATTAGACCAGTTCAATAATTAAACAATCTATAATCTAAAATGATGTTGGTTGGTTAATCAATAATCAATTTGAGAATAAAGAGTAAGTCATTAAATAAGATATTTCTATTTAGTTTCTTAACTCAATCAAACTATGGTTTTAAAGTTATCTTAGTATTTAATAAGAATATATCGATTGAGCTCCATAAAGACAAAACCTATAATGGCAACAAATGGAATTTATTAAGGAAATCAAAGGAAACAAAACAAAACCTAACAAAATCCAAGGAAGAAATATGAATCTACTAAGGAAATGACAGAAAATCAAAAGAGAGAAATACCAAGAAAACCTTAGGAATGTAGCGAGAGTGCGAGAGAGTGAGAGTGAGAGGGAGACTACGAGAGTGAGAGCGAGAGCGAGACCACTACGAGAGAGCGAGAGCGAGAGCGAGAGCGAGAGCGTTACGAGAGAGAAGAATAAGACTGAAGATTCGAGAGAAAAGAATGAGACTGAAGAAAGAAAAGTGAAACTGCAAAAGAGAAGATTGAAAGAGTAAAGTAACTGAAAAAAGAAAAAATTATAAAATATAAAATTAACCATGGTTTTTAAAAATTTTATTAATAAATTCCCTATGGTTAATAAAAATATAGTTATTTTTCTTATTTTTCAATAGTTATATCAGCTATAGTTAAAAAAGAATAAGGAAAATATGTTTTCTTGTTGTGATTCTTATTAGTTCATTAATTCGATTCTAGAAGATTTTCTAGAATATAATCATTTAGGCATTCCAAATGATTCAAGGTTGAGAAATTAATTATATTTAATCATATTTGTGATCAATGATTAGTTAACTAAAGATTTATTAATTCCTTGGGTTGGTTATTTCTAAATTTGATTATTCACCCATTCATAAACGCCCTCTTTGTTATATAATTATTTAGTTTTCCTTTCAATCTCAACAAAACCACCCTTTGTTATAAGTAAATTGAGTGTAACTAATTTAACTAAGGTCCTCTAGAGACAACTAAGATTGTTCATCTTATATTATATTAATTTAACTTTTATTTGACCTAACAACGACAACATGTCAAATTTGGCATCATTGCATTCAATTAGTTACCTAATATGTTTTACATTTTTTTTGTAAGTGTATTGAAGATATTCAAGTTTTGTTGAATGTGAGCTTGTTAAAAAAAATTAAAAGAAAATTCTACTTTATTATATTTTTTATTTATTTTCTAGTAATCTCATTTTCAACCATTAAAAAAACAAAAAAATATAAATATAAAAATAAAAATCTTTAAATATTTAAATATATGTTCTAAGCATTACATAATTAAAATGATAACTTTTCCTTTTATTACGTAGTTGTAGTATTTTGTTACAATATGTGTATATGTATTTTGCATGACTAGATCTAATCCCAAACCACTATATCCTTTTGATCCTGAAATAGATATAACATTTCATCAACTAGTTAGATCATCTAAGAGACTATTAGGCAATAATAACAAAACAAATAATAATATTGTAGCTAATAACATAAGTAGTGAGAGTAAACCTTCAACTTCTAAGCATTTGTATAACATGGCTAAAAAGACATTAAGGGAACTAGCTATACCAGATGTCACTAATCAAACATCATGTATCTTATATTCTAAGGAACATGTTCCTTTTGTGCTTAAAACTGGTTTAGTTCATTTGTTGCCTAAGTTTCATGGTCGTGCAGGTGAAGATCCTCATAAACATTTAAAAGCATTTCATATCCTTTGCTCTACCATGAAACCTGAAGAGGTTTCAGAAGAACATGTAAAACTTAAAGCTTTTCCTTTCTCGCTAGTAGATATCGCTGGGGATTGGTTATTTTACCTTCTTCTTAGCTCCTTTACTAGTTGGGATGAGCTTCAGAAAATATTTCTTAAAAATTTTTTCCCTGCTTCAAGAACTTCCTCAATTAGAAAAGAAATATATGGCATCTGAAAACATGACCGAGAAAATCTTTATGAATACTAGGAAAGATTTAAAAGATTATGTGCTAGATGTCCCTATCACCAAATTACGGACCAACTTCTTATACAATATTTCTATGAAGGTCTTAATCTAATGGATAGAACTTTGGTTGATGTAGCTAGTGGTGGTGCTTTGCAAAATAAAACTACAAATGCAACAAAAACTTTAATTGAGAACATGGTTGCTAATGCTCGACAACATGCCAGTAGAAATAATTCTATAGTAATTAGAGGAATCCACGAAATTGAAACTACTAGGTGGAGATAAAAAATGGGAAAGTAAATTTGCTGAACTAGCAAGACTTATGAAAAATATTATTGTGTCTAAAAAATAATAACCTCCAACCCCTGCTAAGGTATGTGCTATTTGTACTTCATTAGATCATTATACCAATCGTGGTCCTACACTACAAGTAGCTAAAATTCTCGATGAAAATTCTCAAGTATGTGCTGCCAAGCTAACAATTATGATCTCTCTTCTAACAGATATAATGCTAGTTAAAGGAACCACCCTAATTTAAGATCAGGTAATTCCTCACAACAACCTCATGCATCTTTTCAAATAAACACTGGACCAAGCAGACCTTATCAACCTCCTTATGTACAATAACAAGCTATACAAATAGCTGCACCTTCCATTGAGAAATCAAATTTAGAGGAATTGATAAAGCAAATATCAGTAGATAATTTGAACTTCCAAAAAAGAACTGAGGCCAAAATTTAGACTCTTGAAATGTCAATTGACTACATCTTTAAACCATTTGCAGTCTCAAGGTTCAAATAAGTTACCCGCTTAGACAATTGTCAATCCTAAAAATGTAAGTGCAATTACTTTAAGATTTGGTAAAGCTATCCATGGACCAGAAAAACAACAACAAACTAAAAATACTATTGTCACAAAAAAACATATAGAAGAAGTTTTAGATAGTTCAAGTAATAATAGTAATGATATATCTCTTACAAATCCTCATTTTGTAGCAAGTCCTGATAAACAACATATCCCTCTTCCATTTCCACAAAGACAAAAATCTATACAAAATAAGAAAATAGATGAGGAGATCTTGGAAACATTTAGAAAAGTAGAGGCAAATATACCTTTATTAGGAACCATCAAGCAGATTCCAAGATATGCCAAATTCCTTAAAGAACTATGCACTAATAAAAGAAGAATAAAAGGAAATGAACTGATTAACATAAATAGAAATGTGTCTGCATTAATTAAGAAACCTTTGTCGCATATACCAGAAAAGTGTAAAGACCCTGGGACGTTTACCATTCCATGCATAATAGGTAATAAAAAATTTGAAAATACCATGCTAGGCTTAGGTGCATCCATTAGTTTTATGCCTATGACTGTATTTACTTCACTTTCCCTTGGACCTTTACAAACTACAGGTGTGGTTATACAACTAGAAAATCAAAGCTTTGCACATCCTGCAGGAATCATTGAAGATGTCCTTGTTAAAGTTAATGATTTAATTTTTCCTACAGATTTTTATGTTCTATGTAACAGCCCTAATTTTTGAAAATAGGAAACCAGACCTTCAGGACTTTGAGGACACTCTGTTAAGTGATGCTGAAATCCTGAGCCATTAAGTTGGTGCAAAAATCTTAGTAAAATAAAATGTGACTCTCGGATTCACACTTTGGCAAGCGCACCAGTCGTTAAAATTGTAGTGTATTTGATCATCCCACAGGGATTGTGGTAAGTACCTCAATCTAGGACTAGTACAAGCTGAACCAACAGACAATACATGAAGTTCATTCGGTTTTTATGGTTTTAGTGTTTTATAGTTGTTTTTGTATTTTCAGAAACAGAGTTAAAGTGAAATGTGGAAAGTGATTAATAGAAAACAGGTCAGGATTGCTTCGGCTCACAATTTCCTCAAGAAACATGAAATTAAGTATAATCAAACTTCACAATCTAGAGGACAATCCGCTTGCGGTTATTCCCTAATTCCTTAGGTGAAAAACACTAATCCTTAAGCAATGAACCTTAATTCCTTAAGTGCTCGATTAACCTAAGAATCTAATGCAAAATTGGAGGTTGAACTCTAACTATTCACCTAAATTGATTAGGCCTGAACTAGTTAGAAAGCTGGAAGTTACCTAAGCTTCAACCATGATTCCTCACTGGCGAAGTTCTTCATTGGTTCTGGATTTGTCAATCCAGCGATTGTGCTCCACTCCTCAGCTTGTTCGCCTCAGGATCTTAGAGATCGATCTACTTGCTCACAGCTTCAAGACTCCATTGCTCACCTTCACAATCCCAACCTTAGGGGATTAGAACTCCATCGATGTTGGATTCATCGAAGGAATATAGAGAGACATGGATGGGAGAGTTTAGAGAGATGAAAATGTAGTGAAAGATTGGAAATGGAAAATGAAGTGTATTATGTTGTACGCTGTTCTGTTCTCCTTTACAGAGTATGTACATGAATATATATAGGCATCTAACTAAAAATAACTAACTTAACTGATAACTTAGAAAACTTAAGTTAATGAATAAACTAATTAGTTACACAGTTTACAGAGTAACTAACTAAATACAGCTCAGCTCTTAATAGGATCCAGCTCAACCTTAGCTAATTTACAGCTCAGCACCAGCTAATTGACAGCTCACTTCTTAAGTTACTTAAGGTTGCAGTAGTAGAGAAGAAGGCAATGGAAGCGGAACAGTACTGCACCAAGTGTGTTGTTGGAGGGAAGGAACAGTGTTTAAATTACTGCCTTTATGCTTCAGCTGCTGAGTTTTCGCTTGAGCGGGTTAAACTCTCGCTTGGGCGAGTTCGGGAATTGTACTACAGTGTTGCTTGGTCGCTTAAGCGTTATGGCGAAGCTTGGGTGAAAGGTGATGTTTTGGGGTTACGCTTGAGCGTAGTCTTGCTTTTCTTGAGCGAACTTGGACCTTCGCTTGAGCGAATTTAACTCTCGCTTGAGCGGATTGATTATTCAATCGGTATTCTATAGTTGGCGCTCAGGTTCTTCATGCAATATTCCGAGTCCTTGTTCTCTTTTGGAGTCAGTGTCTTTGAAGTCTCACTCAGTCGGTCTTTGGACTCTTTTCAGTCGGAATTGAGAAGTCTCACTCGGATTTTCCAAATCTCGCTCGGCTTTTGTAATTTTCACTCGGATTTGTCTTCTTTTCTCAAGTACGCCCTGTTCCTGCACCATTAGACAGCTAATTGCCTAGCATTTATACGCTGGCTGCTTAGTAAATTTGTAAATACTTCAAAATTCCTTATCTAATTAATATTTTCAATCGGTTTCTTACATAAATAGCATACTTTTGAAATAAATAACTAAAACATGAATTATTAACAAATTATTAAATAATAATATCAAAACTAGACAATACTTAGTAAATTATGTTAACTAAACAGTGGAATAATTAAGTCTTTTCAAGACTTATCACATCCCCAAACTTAAAACTTTGCTTGTCCTCAAGCAAATATTCAGACTTATTAACTAACAGCCTTTGATCAACACAATCAACCTTTCCTTAACTTAATTCATACTATAATTATTGAATACCGATCATGCTTTCTTCTCGCAATTTCTAAAAGTATAAAAAAACTTACACCTCCTTTGGGAGACAAGCTGCTGATGCTTTCCTCACTGGTCGGTGTTTAACTCTTCTCTCGGTGTATGAGGTAAATAAAATGCACTCATCACCTGCATACTTGTCAGATAAACATAGGCTTGCAATAGTTCTACACGTTATGCCATATGCCAACATAATCAGATCAGTAAGGGCTTCTTAAGCTTATAGTGGGACTGGGTTACAGGCTCAATTATTGTTTTTCCGAGTCATAGATAGGTTACAAGATGTTTCCACTGATGCCTTCACTCAATTTTTAACTTAACTGCCTCTTCTTAGCAAGTTCCATTATTTTCCGATTGAATGCCTATTTAATACTTTCGGTGCTTTGCACCTTCTTCTTTTTCTTTCAGTCCTTCGGACTTCTCCTTTTTTCTTGACTTTTTTTTTTCCATCTTTTTTCTTGTGGTGCTTTGCACCTCTTTTTCTTTTCTGACTTTTGTTCATTTTTCTCTCGGCTTTGCCTTTCTTTCATTTCTCAAGATTTTTATCCATAATCAAGGTCGGAGTGTGTCCTTAATTACTGTTAGACACACTCTTCATCCCCAAACTTAGAAATTGCTAGTCCCTAGCAATAAGCAAAAACCGAGTAATTCACCAGTGGAACATCCAGGGTACTCTAGTCGGGTTTTTCTTGGATAATTAGGCTTGTAACGTTAGGTGTATAAAACGAATGAAAAGGTCTCAGGCTCAAACATAATTATTGGGTCAAAGGATGATTAATGAAATTAGGGTGGCAATTTTTTTTTTGGCCCTGGCTAAATAATCAAAGAAGGCCTTCATCATTTCCGATTGGTTGACATACGACAATTAGCAAGAACTGAGGCAAATTCTGTCTCACTAACTAGCATGCAAGTTCACTCAGAAAAAGGATACACAGGCTCAAAAGCTACGAATATAATAGTCAATCAGCCAGTCATGTCCCCAAACTTAATGTAAGATCATACATTTAGATTGCTAACTAGCACGCCGAGTAAACATTTAATTAATGATGAAGAATAGTTATGGGCAGAGATCATGAGTTAAGCAAAAACCGATCAATTAATTTATCTGACTACAGCTTAACGAATCAGCAACTTTTAAATTATGAAGACGGAGTGAAAAAAACAATAAGCATACTTTTGCAACTTATAATTAAGAATATTAATTAAAGAATAAGTTGGAAAGAGACTTCCCTTTTTACCTGAGTGGCTGTGGATGGAAAACACGTAATCGGATTGGGACTCATGGATTTTACCAATACATATGAAAAAAAATGAATAACACAACAAATTAACAGAAAATAAAATTTTCATTACATAATAAAAATAGAAACCAGTTTACTGTTCAGAAAGCAGTTACAATAACATTAAATTAATTATATAGGAAACATCATAAAAACGTGGAACAACTGCTTAAACATTCTGATCTTCACCGTCTTTGTCCTGCTGGGAGGGAATCGTAAATCCAATGGAAGCTAACCACGCATTTCTATCCAGTGGGACTCCCATTTCTGCTGAATGTTCAACCCTCAGTTTCGTGGCAATCTTCCTGAGGATCTGATCGTGGTTCAAAACCCGATCATAAATTTCAAGTTGCATCTTCTTCACAACCTGTAATTCCTGTAACACCAAAAGAATGTCAGAAGAAGAAGAAGAAGAACCAGCTCCTACAGATTGCTTGGGACGTTCTGGTTCTGTGGCTTTAAACTTCATAGCACAGTTTTCAACAGCCTTAACACTTTCAACCTCTGGTGATTCATTTTCCTCACTCGCATGAGATACATTCCTTTGAACCAGAGGAGATACATCCCTTTGCTCCTGACTTCGACTAGGTACATGTACAGACGAATCAGATATAGTGATGGTTGCCACTTCTCTTTCGTTATCTATTTGTTTCCTTCGCACACTTCCTTCTGCAAAATTTGGTCTAGGTTTCTGTAGAAGTCTTTGTGATCTTCTTTTCATGATTAATGTTAAAATAATGATGATAACCAACCTAAGTAAACAAAAAAATAAGAACAGCAATCCAACAGCAACCAAAAACTATAAGACGCATGGCTTGTGAATAGCGGAAAACAATAACAATGAACAAGAAGATAATAAACATGAACTTACAAATGCACGAAATCAGTGAAAGAAGTGGAAAGGTGATACCTTTCTTAGAAACCAGAAAGTGTCTTTTCGTCTTCAGCCCAAGTTCAGCATAGGTACTGAGGGTTGGAAGCTGAAAGGGTTTCTCTTTTATATTGTTGAATTCAATTTTCAAGAAACGCGTAAATGTCTTCAGCTTTGATTATTACTTTATTATTTATATTACTACTATTATAATTATGTTGTTTATTATTTATTTATTTATATATATATATATATTAGATTTTTATTTTTTTTTAGAATACTCAATTACTAGAGGGGTAGAAAATCGAGTAAGAGTGGGATGATACCAATGTGATGCCAAATGGACATAGGAGAATGGAAGATGAATAAATGAACATTGGGGATGAATAAATGAACAGACGATAAAACAAAATGGGCAAATGAAAACTTTAAATAAATGAAATAGAGCGTATGAGAAACGAGTGAACTATTGTAATGAAATACGAGTGAATCAAGAAGCGAATAATAAAAGAAACGAATAGAAGTATGAACGAATGAAGGAATACCGAGTAAATGAATAATGAGCGAAAAGAGTGAAAAGGGTGAAACGATGATAACCGAGTGAGAATGGAGAAAGGTACCGAGTGATAAAAATCTGAGAAATGAAGAACGAGTTGGAAAAGTAAACAAACAATAATTGCAAAGAAGGAATGCGTAAATGGAAATACTGATGAATAACAAATGAACGGAAAACTGAAAGTAAAGCTGAAGAAATGAAACAAGAAGTGGAATGGTACCTAAGTAAATTTAGGAACGAGTGGATTGAGGGTGGTTGAGAAAATCAAATAATCGAAAGAATAAATTAGGAAATGACTGAGAATATTTTGAGTGGGGATGAGTAAAGGGTATACCGATCGATGAAAGAGATGAGTAAATGAAGGAACGAGTGAAAGAAACCGAGTGATCTAGATCTGAGATATGAAGATTGAGTGAATGACAATGAGAGTTCAGTCGAAAAACAAAAATGACAGGAGTGGAAAATGGAATGAATGAAATACCGAGTAAATGAAAGGCCGAGTAAACAAAACGAATACAGCGAGGGGCCGAGTGAATGGAGAAACTAGGGGAATGAAAAACGAGATGACAGGAAATTGAGTGACTGGAAATACTGAGTGTGACAATCGTGAATGAAACACGAGTAGATGAAAAAGAAAAGTACAACGTGAGAAAACCGAGAAATAAAGTAGGTGGAATGAAACAACGAGTAAATGAATACTGAGTGGATTATACCGGGTAAAAGTGAAAAACGAATGAACAAACAACGAGTAGATGTAAGAACGGAAAAACGAGTGGAAGAACATAAAAGAATGAATGAATGAACGGGTGAATAAAAAAAATGAGTGAACGACAGAAGAAGACGATGATAAGCTGAGTGGATAACTGAACAACTTCAGGGGAAACTGAGTGAATGAAAGTACTGAGTGGAAGAGGTCGGGGAAGGAAGCGGTGAGGGAAACAAGAGAACAAATGGCCGAGTGAACAATATATGTGTATTACACATACGTGAATGAAAGACAAAGAGAGAGATGAGTAGAAAAACGAAGGGATAAGAAACTGACTGAAATAAACCGAGTGAATGTAAAACGAGTTAATGAGTGAGTGAGAAAAAGTGAATAAAACACTGACTGAAAAGGTACTGAGTGAATGAATACCGAATGGGTCACAGAATGAGTGAAAGAATGAATGAATAAAGAAAAGTGTATGAGAATCGAGTGTGACAATGAATGGACGAGTGTACAACTGTCGTGAGATACGAGTGAACAGAGAAGTGCATGAAAGAAAGAACGAATGAGAGTAAGGCTGAGTGAAAGAAAGAACGAGTGGAGGAAACCGAGTGATCTAGCGAGAAACCGAGTGAATGAGGAAATGAGTGAATGAAAAATCGAGTGACAGAAGTGAAAGAGACCAAGATGGAGATACGAGTAGATAAGTGAAAGTGACCAAATAAATGAAAGACGAGTGGAAGATTGACGGAGTGAATGAAGAATGAGTGAAATAGAGTGACCAAATGAATGAATACCGAGTGGATGAAAAACGAGTGAAAAATGAGGTGAACAACGAAAGTCAGAATGATATGGAGCGACTGAGTGAGAAAAACGAGTGAATACAAGAATGACTGCATAGGGGTCCGAGTGAATCAGAATACCGAATGGATGAAGAAGAAGACGATTGAGTGACAAAATGAGTAGATGAAAGAATGAGTGAATGAAAGGTTGGACGAACAACCAACACATGCAGAGAGATCGGGTGATGAAACCGAGGAAGAACTCAGGTGGATTGAAAGCACGAATGAATGAATCAACGACTGAGAGGAAGAGATAAAATATGGGAATGAGTGACGGGTGAGAGTGGACATCAGAATATATGAAAAGAAGGCCGAGTGACACATAAATGAAAGAAACTGAGTGAGGAGTGAGGAATGAGGGATCCGAGTGATGAAAAGCCGACTGAAATAAGTCACTTTTCACTATCTGACCCGTTCATTACATCAACGATCAGAAATCCTTCAAAGTCTTCCTTTTATTCGCATCAGAATTTGAAATTTTATTGAAAAATGACGCGTGAAATTCAATCGGGAAGAAGGATTAGAACTAAGTAACAGTTATCCGAGTGCACTATTTTTACTTAAAACTCAGTAATTTCTTGCTTAACTGTGAAACAACACCCAGCAGTGTCTCGCCTAAGCTACACGTGCTTCGCCTGAGCGAAAATAGAAGAATCTAGCTCGAATTTCCTTCTTCAACTTCACAACTTTATTCACTAACTTTTTAGTTTTTCTTCTTTTTATTCATTCTGATTCAAAGTTCTAAACAAAACAATCGGAACATAGGGCTGTCTCCCTAGAGCGCTTCTTTAAGGTCACTAGCTTGACCTTATTGTATCTATGGAGATGGCTTTAGTAACAAGGAGGTTTTCTGCCTATCAAACTCTCCTCCAAAGTAGAGTTTGAGTCGCTGGCCATTCACCTTGAAAATCCGATCGGTAGTCGGATCTTTCAGTTCGACTGCACCATGAGGAAAAACCTCATTTACAGTAAAAGGCCCGGACCACTTGGATCTAAGTTTTCCAGGGAAGAGTTTCAGTCGGGAATTGAATAACAAAACCTGATCGTCCTTCTGAAACTCTTTCTTATTAATTCGCTTATCATGCCATTTCTTTGTTTTCTCCTTATAAATGGAGGCACTTTGATAAGCGTTGAGTCGGAACTCCTCTAATTCATGGAGTTTCAAAACTCTTTCCTCCTGAGATTGGTCACAGTCCATGTTTAATAGCTTTGTGGCCCACCACGCTTTGTGTTCCAACTCCACAGGGAGATGGCAAGCCTTACCGTACACCAATTGATACGGGGACATGCCAATCGGGGTTTTGAAAGCTGTTCGGTAAGCCCACAATGCATCATCTAATTTTACCGACCAATCTTTTCTGGATTTTCCAATCACTTTTTCTAAAATTCTCTTGATTTCTCTATTTGACAGTTCGACTTGTCCACAAGTCTGTGGATGGTAAGGAGTGGATATCTTATGTAAAACCTCATAGTGACGCAGGGCTTTTTCCATTATCTTATTGAAAAAATGTGAACCCCCATCACTAATAATTACTCTCGGAACTCCAAACCTAGAGAAAATATTCTTCTTGATGAACCTAAGCACAACCTGTGCATCATTGGTTCTGGTCGGAATTGCCTCTACCCATTTGGAGACATAGTCCACAGCAATAAGAATATATTCGTTGGAGAGCGACTTAGGGAAGGGTCCCATGAAGTCGATACCCCAAACGTCAAATAATTCCACAATTAGAATATTTGTCAAAGGTATGCCAGCTTTAGCAGAGAGACCTCCACTCCTTTGACATTTATCACACCTTTTGACATATTCTCTGGAATCCTGAAAGATAGTTGGCCAATAAAAGCCACTCTGCAACACCTTTACTGCGGTACGGGAGGCACCATGATGACCTCCGTAATAGGAATCGTGGCAGTGCCACAAGAGCCTTTCTTGCTCGGATTCAGGCACACAGCGCCTGATTACTCCATCTATGCCTATTTTAAACAAAAATGGATCATCCCAAAGAAAAGCCTTACTATCATGAAAGAATTTTTTTCTCATTTGGGATGTCTAACCATCAGGTACCACTGAGGCACTTTTAAAGTTTGCCATGTCAGCGTACCATGGCCCAGTTATAATTGCCATCAACTTTTTATCTGGAAATTCTTCTTTTATTATAACAGAATCCGACTCAACTTCCAGACGAGACAATTGGTCTGCAACTGAGTTCTCTACTCCTTTTTTGTCTCGTATTTCTAAGTCAAACTCCTGGAGTAACAGAACCTACCTAATCAGTCTCGGTTTAGACTCTTTTTTAGCTAGTAAATACTTGATTGCCGAGTGGTCTGTATATACGATGACTTTGGCACCATCAAGTATGCACAAAATTTATCAAATGCATACACCACAGCAAGTATTTCTTTTTCAGTCGTGGTGTAATGTATTTGATTTTCATTTAACACTTTACTAGCATAATAGATCACATGAGTTAATTTCCCTTTTTTCTGACCCAGCACAGCTCCGATTGCAAAGTCACTTGCATCACACATCAATTCAAACGGTAAAGACCAGTCGGGTGATGCAAGGATCGGAGCTGAAGTCAAACTTTGTTTCAATATTTCAAATGCCTTGACACAGTTTTCATTAAATGTAAACACCTGATCTTTCACAAGCAAGTCGGTCAAAGGCTTAGCTATTTTTGAAAAATCTTTTATGAATCTTCTATAGAACCCAGCACATCCTAGAAAACTCCTTACTCCTTTCACGTTGATCGGAGGAGGAAGTTTTTCAATAATTTCAATTTTTGCTCGGTCCACCTGTATGCCCTCAGCAGAGATCCTATGGCCAAGGACTATCCCTTCCTTAACCATAAAGTGGCATTTCTCCCAGTTAAGAACGAGATTGGTCTCTTGGCATCTCATCAGCACCTTAGCTAAGTTGCTGAGGCATGTGTCAAAATTGCTCCCAAATACCGAGAAGTCATCCATGAATACTTCAATAAATTTCTCCACCATATCCCCAAAAATTGCCAGCATGCACCTCTGGAAGGTTGCTGGAGCGTTGCACAAGCCGAACGGCATGTGCCTGTATGCAAAAATTCCATAGGGACATGTGAAGGCAGTCTTTTCTTAATCCTTCGGGTCAACCACAATTTGGTTATAACCCGAGTACCCATCAAGAAAACAATAGTACTCATGTCCTGATAACCTCTCGAGCATTTGATCAACAAATGGAAGGGGGAAATGGTCTTTTCGAGTAAAGTTATTCAGCCTTCTGTAATCAATGCACATCCTCCAGCCTGTAGTTGGCCGAGTGGCAATGATTTCACCCTGGTCATTTCTTACAGTCGTCATTCCTCCCTTCTTGGGCACCACTTGGACTGGACTAATCCAAGTGCTGTCCGAGATCGGGTAAATGATTCCCGCATCAAGGAGCTTGACCACTTCCTTTCTCACTGCTTTCTTCATAATGGGGTTCAGTCTGCGTTGTGGCTGTACAACAGGGGAATAGTCATCCTCCATCAGGATTTTGTGCATACAAAAGGATGGACTGATTCCCTTCAAGTCAGAAATGTTCCAGCCAATGGCAGATTCATGAGCCTTTAATACCCCAACTAGTTTACTCTCATCCTCTTCTTTTAAGTCAGCATTAATAATGACAGGATGAGTGTCATTTCCTCTCAGGAAAACATATTTCAGATGAGAAGGTAAAGGTTTTAAATCACCTTTTTCTTCCGAAAATTCCTTTCCTTTCTCAGCTTCAGTATTTTCCAAATCATTTTTCTTTTCGAAATCACCTACTTCCAAAACTTCCAGTAGGTACAGTATTTCCGAGTGAGAGTCAATTGACTCGGCCTCAGAGTCAAAGTCATCCTCTAAAAAAGTTCGTAGAGCCTCTTCCTTAGTTTTTAACAGTAATGGAGTCTGGTAATTTTCAACCTCTTCAATCATTAGGCAATCCATCCGTTCAGTCGGATGTTTCATGGAATTGAAGACATTAAAAATTACTTGCTCCTCCTGAACTCTCAGTATGAGTTCACCCTTTTCTACATCAATCAATGCTCTGCCAGTAGCTAGGAAGGGTCTACCTAAGATCAAAGGGATCTCTCGGTCAGCTTCCATATCCAACACTATGAAGTCTGCTGGAAAGATAAATTTATCTACTTTTACTAACAAGTCTTCCGGCATCCCTTGGGGATATTTAATGGACCTGTCAGCCAACTACAAGGACATGCGAGTCGGTTACAAGTCATTAATTCCCAATTTTTTCATCAAAGATAGAGGCATCAGGTTTATACTGGCTCCTAGATCACAGAGAGCACTTCCTACATGAATATCCCCTATTGCACACGGTATTGTGAAAGATCCAGGATCCTCTAGCTTTTGGGGAAGTTTCTTTTGAATGATTGCGCTACACTCTTGAGTGAGAGTAATCATTTCATCCCCCCTAAGCTTCCTCTTCTTAGACAATAGTTCTCTTAAAAATTTTGCATAGGAAGGCATCTCTTGCAATGCCTCAGCAAAAGGGATATTAATGTGAAGTTTCTTGAAGACCTCTAAGAACCTAGCAAACTTCTGCTCCTCTATTTGCTTTTTAAACCTGTGCGGAAATGGAGCATTCCTCAGTTTTTCAGGAGTCAGCTTAGAAGCTTCCTCCAGAATCAGATCAACCTTTTTCTTTTTCTTTTGATGGACTTTATTTCCTTTTTCTTTTTCTAATTCATTTTTATTTTCTACTTCATCTTTATTGTCCTGCTCGGTTTCTTGTATTATTTCTTTTTCTTTTTCTGAACTTATTTCTTGACCCGGAGATGGAGAAATAATTTTTCCACTCCTAGTAATTATGGCCTTGCAATGTTCCCTTGGATTTACCTCGGTATCTCCAGGGAAATTGCCTGCTTGCCTCTCAGCTAATTATTTAGAAAGCTGTCCTACTTGATTTTCTAAATTTCTTATGGATGCTTCCTGATTCTTAAAACTGGCCTGAGTGGCCTGGATAAACTGAGAAAGTACATTCTCGAGTTCGGATTTTTCTTTAATAGGAGGGTGAGAAGCTTGTTGTGGTCTATTTGTGGGTTGACTCGGTGGGATATTCTGATTCAAATGTGGACCTTTCTGCCAGGAAAAATTGGGGTGGCTCCTGTAATTAGGATTGAAGGAATTAGAAGGATAATTCCTTTGATACTGTTGCTGCCCCATATAATTCACTTGCTCGGAAGGCACAACTGGATCACACATTCCATTTTCATGGTCTCCACCACAAAAGTCACAACTAATCATAGAAACTTGACTCGGCTTTTGGAGTTCTAAAATCTGAATGCTTAATTTTTCCAAAGCCTGAGTCATCAGTTTGCTCTGAGCCAGATAAGCATCTTGTGCTTCTAATTCTAATATTCCTCTCCTAGGGACTTGGTTCCTCTCACTAATCAGACATTCATTAGAAGCCATCACATCAATCAGCTCTATAGCTTCTTCTACAGTTGTAGTTGTTAATGAGCCTCCAGCCGAGGCATCAATCAAGACTTTGGTAGCTGGCCTGACACCATTATAGAAAATAGTCACCTGCTGTACATCAGAAATATGATGATGAGGACATCTCCTCAGGCTTTCTTTATACCGATCCCATGCTTCCATCAAGGACTCATCTTCTCTTTGCTGGAAACATGTGATTTCATTACGCAGCTTTGCATATTTAGAAGGAGGGAAGTATTTAATCAAAAATTTCCTTTGCAAATCCTCCCAGGTGGAAATGCTGCCTCTCGGTTGACTGTGCAACCAGGCTTTTGCTCGGTCCCTTAGAGAAAATGGAAACAACCTTAGTCGGATTGCTTCATCAGGGACCCTATTCATTTTTACTGTATCACAAATTTGGAGGAAGGTTGCTAAATGCAAATTTGGATCCTCAACCTCACTTCCTCCGAATTTTTCATTTCTTACCAGCTGCAGTAAAGCTGGTTTAAGTTCAAAATTGTTAGCTGTAATTGGTGGCCTAAGGATGCTAGCCTGCGATCCTTCTTCAGTCGGTCTGGAGTAGTCACCTAGTGTAACTCTCCTCTGTTCCATTTCCTGTTGTTCTTTTTGCTTTTTCTCTTTTCTAAGTTTATGTTCTAACAAATCGATGTCAGGATCAAAGAAGAAAGGTTCTCCTCTGCTCCTTGACTGCATACAACAATTGTTTACACAACAAAGAAACTCACAGCTACGACTACACAAAACAATAACTACTAAAAAAAAATACGTATTGACTGCAAACAGAAACAAAAGCAAATGGTTCAGTCTAGTACCGGTCCAAGGATTGTTGATATTACTCAACAATCCCCGGCAACGGCGCCATTAACTTGATGCTAAAATCCTGAGCCATTAAGTTGGTGCAAAAATCTTAGTAAAATAAAATGTGACTCTCGGATTCACACTTTGGCAAGCGCACCAGTCGTTAAAATTGTAGTATATTTGATCGTCCCACAGGGATTGTGGTAAGTACCTCAATCTAGGACTAGTACAAGCTGAACCAACAGACAATACATGAAGTTCATTCGGTTTTTATGGTTTTAGTGTTTTATAGTTGTTTTTGTATTTTCAGAAACAGAGTTAAAGTGAAATGTGGAAAGTGATTAATAGAAAACAGGTCAGGATTGCTTCGGCTCACAATTTCCTCAAGAAACATGCAATTAAGTATAATCGAACTTCACAATCTAGAGGACAATCCGCTTGCGGTTATTCCCTAATTCCTTAGGTGAAAAACACTAATCCTTAAGCAATGAACCTTAATTCCTTAAGTGCTCGATTAACCTAAGAATCTAATACGAAATTGGAGGTTGAACTCTAACTATTCACCTAAATTGATTAGGCCTGAACTAGTTAGAAAGCTGGAAGTTACCTAAGCTTAAACCATGATTCCTCACTGGTAAAGTTCTTCATCGGTTCTGGATTTGTCAATCCAGCGATTCTGCTCCACTCCTCAGCATGTTCGCCTCAAGATCTTAGAAATCGATCTACTTGCTCACAGCTTCAAGACTCCATTGCTCACCTTCACAATCCCAACCTTAGGGGATTAGAACTCCATCGACGTTGGATTCATCGAAGGAATACATAGAGACATGGATGGGAGAGTTTAGAGAGATGAAAATGTAGTGAGAGATTGGAAATGGAAAATGAAGTGTATTATGTTGTACACTGTTCTGTTCTCCTTTACAGAGTATGTACATGAATATATATAGGCATCTAACTAAAAATAACTAACTTAACTGATAACTTAGAAAACTTAAGTTAATGAATAAACTAATTAGTTACACAGTTTACAGAGTAACTAACTAAATACAGCTCAGCTCTTAACAGGATCCAGCTCAACCTTAGCTAATTTACAACTCAGCACCAGCTAATTGACAGCTCACTTCTTAAGTTACTTAAGGTTGCAGTAGTAGAGAAGAAGGCAATGGAAGCGGAACAGTACTGCACCAAGTGTGTTGTTGGAGGGAAGGAACAGTGTTTAAATTACTGCCTATATGCTTCAGCTGCTGAGTTTTCGCTTAAGCGGATTAAACTCTCGCTTGGGCGAGTTCGGGAATTGTACTACAGTGTTGCTTGGTCGCTTAAGCGTTATGGAGAAGCTTGGGTGAAAGGTGATGTTTTGGGGTTACGCTTGAGCGTAGTCTTGCTTTTCTTGAGCGAACTTGGACCTTCGGTTGAGCGAATTTAACTCTCGCTTGAGCGGATTGATTATTCAATCGGTATTCTACAGTTGGCGCTCGGGTTCTTCATGCAATATTCCGAGTCCTTGTTCTCTTTTGGAGTCAGTGTCTTTGAAGTCTCACCCAGTCGGTCTTTGGACTCTTTTCAGTCGGAATTGAGAAGTCTCACTCGGATTTTCCAAATCTCACTCGGCTGTTGTAATTTTCACTCGGATTTGTCTTCTTTTCTCAAGTACGCCCTGTTCCTGCACCATTAGACAGCTAATTGCCTAGCATTTATACGCTGGCTGCTTAGTAAATTTGTAAATACTTCAAAATTCCTTATCTAATTAATATTTTCAATCGGTTTCTTACATAAATAGCATACTTTTGAAATAAATAACTAAAACATGAATTATTAACAAATTATTAAATAATAATGTCAAAACTAGACAATACTTAGTAAATTATGTTAACTAAACAGTGGAATAATTAAGTCTTTTCAAGACTTATCACATCCCCAAACTTAAAACTTTGCTTGTCCTCAAGCAAATATTCAGACTTATTAACTAACAGCCTTTGATCAACACAATCAACCTCTCCTTAACTTAATTCATACTATAATTATTGAATACCGATCATGCTTTCTTCTCGCAATTTCTAAAAGTATAAAAAAACTTACACCTCCTTTGGGAGACAAGCTGCTGATGCTTTCCTCACTGGTCGGTGTTTAACTCTTCTCTCGGTGTATGAGGTAAATAAAATGCACTCATCACCTGCATACTTGTCAGATAAACATAGGCTTGCAACAGTTCTACACGTTATGCCATATGCCAACATAATCAGATCAGTAAGGGCTTTTTAAGCTTATAGTGGGGCTGGGTTACAGGCTCAATTATTGTTTTTCCGAGTCATAGATAGGTTACAAGATGTTTCCACTGATGCCTTGACTCAATTTTTAACTTAACTGCCACTTCTTAGCAAGTTCCATTATTTTCCGATTGAATGCCTATTTAATACTTTCGGTGCTTTGCACCTTCTTCTTTTTCTTTCAGTGCTTCAGACTTCTCCTTTTTTCTTGACTTTTTTTTTTCCATCTTTTTTCTTGTGGTGCTTTGCACCTCTTTTTCTTTTCTGACTTTTGTTCATTTTTCTCTCGGCTTTGCCTTTCTTTCATTTCTCAAGATTTTTATCCATAATCAAGGTCAGAGTGTGTCCTTAATTACTGTTAGACACACTTTTGCTCGGTCCCTTAGAGAAAATGGAAACAACCTTAGTCGGATTACTTCATCAGGGACCCCATTCATTTTTACTGTATCACAAATTTGGAGGAAGGTTGCTAAATGCAAATTTGGATCCTCAACCTCACTTCCTCTGAATTGTTCATTTCTTACCAGCTGCAGTAAAGCTGGTTTAAGTTCAAAATTGTTAGCTGCAATTGGTGGCCTAAGGATGCTAGCCTGCGATCCTTCTTCAGTCGGTCTGGAGTAGTCACTTAGTGTAACTCTCCTCTGTTCCATTTCCTGTTGTTCTTTTTGCTTTTTCTCTTTTCTAAGTTTACGTTCTAACAAATCGATGTCAGGATCAAAGAAGAAAGGTTCTCCTCTGCTCCTTGACTGCATACAACAATTGTTTACACAACAAAGCAACTCACAGCTACGACTACACAAAACAATAACTACTAAAAAAAATATGTATTGACTACAAACAGAAACAAAAGCAAATGGTTCAGTCTAGTACCGGTCCAAGGATTGTTGATATTACTCAACAATCCCCGGTAACGGCGCCATTAACTTGATGATGAAATCCTGAGCCATTAAGTTGGTGCAAAAATCTTAGTAAAATAAAATGTGACTCTCAGATTCACACTTTGGCAAGCGCACCAGTCGTTAAAATTATAGTGTATTTGATCGTCCCATAGGGATTGTGGTAAGTACCTCAATCTAGGACTAGTACAAGCTGAACCAACAGACAATACATGAATTTCATTCGGTTTTTATGGTTTTAGTGTTTTATAGTTGTTTTTGTATTTTCAGAAACAGAGTTAAAGTGAAATGTGGAAAGTGATTAATAGAAAACAGGTCAGGATTGCTTCGGCTCATAATTTCCTCAAGAAACATGCAATTAAGTATAATCGAACTTCACAATCTAGAGGACAATCCGCTTGCGGTTATTCCCTAATTCCTTAGGTGAAAAACACTAATCCTTAAGCAATGAACCTTAATTCCTTAAGTGCTCGATTAACCTAAGAATCTAATGCGAAATTGGAGGTTGAACTCTAACTATTCACCTAAATTGATTAGGCCTGAACTAGTTAGAAAGCTGGAAGTTACCTAAGCTTCAACCATGATTCCTCACTGGCGAAGTTCTTCATCGGTTCTGGATTTGTCAATCCAGCGATTGTGCTCCACTCCTCAGCTTGTTCGCCTCAGGATCTTAGAAATCGATCTACTTGCTCACAGCTTCAAGACTCCATTGCTCACCTTCACAATCCCAGCCTTAGGGGATTAGAACTCCATCGACGTTGGATTCATCGAAGGAATACAGAGAGACATGGATGGGAGAGTTTAGAGAGATGAAAATGTAGTGAGAGATTGGAAATGGAAAATGAAGTGTATTATGTTGTACGCTGTTCTGTTCTCCTTTACAGAGTATGTACATGAATATATATAGGCATCTAACTAAAAATAACTAACTTAACTGATAACTTAGAAAATTTAAGTTAATGAATAAACTAATTAGTTACACAGTTTACAGAGTAACTAACTAAATACAGCTCAGCTCTTAACAGGATCCAGCTCAACCTTAGCTAATTTACAGCTCAGCACCAGCTAATTGACAGCTCACTTCTTAAGTTACTTAAGGTTGCAGTAGTAGAGAAGAAGGCAATGGAAGCGAAACAGTACTGCACCAAGTGTGTTGTTGGAGGGAAGGAACAGTGTTTAAATTACTGCCTTTATGCTTCAGCTGCTGAGTTTTCGCTTAAGCGGATTAAACTCTCGCTTGGGCGAGTTCGGGAATTGTAGTACAGTGTTGTTTGGTCGCTTAAGCGTTATGGCGAAGCTTGGGTGAAAGGTGATGTTTTGGGGTTACGCTTGAGCATAGTCTTGCTTTTCTTGAGCGAACTTGGACCTTCGCTTGAGCGAATTTAACTCTCGCTTGAGCGGATTGATTATTCAATCGGTATTCTACAGTTGGCGCTCGGGTTCTTCATGCAATATTCCGAGTCCTTGTTCTCTTTTGGAGTCAGTGTCTTTGAAGTCTCACTCAGTCGGTCTCTGGACTCTTTTCAGTCGGTATTGAGAAGTCTCACTCGGATTTTCCAAATCTCGCTCGGCTTTTGTAATTTTCACTCGGATTTGTCTTCTTTTCTCAAGTACGCCCTGTTCCTGCACCATTAGACAGCTAATTGCCTAGCATTTATACGCTGGCTGCTTAGTAAATTTGTAAATACTTCAAAATTCCTTATCTAATTAATATTTTCAATCGGTTTCTTACATAAATAGCATACTTTTGAAATAAATAACTAAAACATGAAATATTAACAAATTATTAAATAATAATATCAAAACTAGACAATACTTAGTAAATTATGTTAACTAAACAGTGGAATAATTAAGTCTTTTCAAGACTTATCATTGAGCGTCTAGTAAGAAGCTCGAGGCTTTTGGCCTGTTCCCTGAGTGGCTATAATGAGAAAAATAGAGAGAAGCAGAGGTAAGAAAATACTAAATAACGTTCAACAATACTGGTTAATTAAAAAATATTTAACAACGATTATTTTGGTTACAAATTAATTTATCATTATATTTAATCGATAATTATTTTTTGTCGATAATATTTAATAGATAAATAATTATGATAATTTATTTTGAGATTATATGTTTTGAATTGTTTATTTGATAATTATATTTAATAATAAAATATTATTGGGTTCCTCCGATTTGAACTGTGGGACCTAATCTAAGGTCAGATTTTGACCATTCGAACCAAGACTAGTGATCCAGTAGGGATACTAGTCCTGTTAGAATCCCTCTATGAAGAATCAAGGGTGTCTGACTTGATCTGATAAGCTCAATCAGAACCGTTGGCGTCTCCTATGTTTGACCGTTCATATACCTCTAGATATCCGATGGTGACACCATTAGTCTTTGGTGACTCATTTCAACGTTTTAGAAATTTTTCCTAAAGGGACCGAAGCTTGATTCAGACTCTATCATCCCTATTTTTCAATAAGTTGATTTCCTTAGAAATCGCTTTAAAACTCGACCTGAATACCTTTGGTGTTTTAGACCCAGATTTTTTATACGATCTTAGAATTGAATGATTTTGGTCTTAATCTCTACGTTTTGAAAAGATCTTCAATCTCTGTTTCTATCCCCAAACTTCGATTCTTACTCTGTCAACCCCAAAATTGAAGATTAAGTATATTCATCTCAAAATTCCAATGTTTGGACATTTTTCTCTGCATATAGTTCATAAAAAATTCATAACTTTCTCATAAGACCTTCGATTCGCACAAAATTGGTGTCAACATCTCTATAACAAAATTATCTACATTTTCTGTGAAGACATCAAAAGCTAAATCCTGCTAGATTGGTACAGTTTAATAAATCTTTGTGACCCCTTGGCTATTTCGTCGCTATGCTGACAGCCTTCGATAAAATTTGTGTATCTCATTCTTCCGGTGCTTGAATCACTTCGTTCTTTTTAATATGGATTCTTATTGTAGACCTCTACAATTTTTAGGAAGGGCACAAAATCAAATTCACCAAGGTAGAATTAATGGTGAATTTATTTCTACGACCCTAGCTGATCCCGGAAGCTTCTAGAGCACCCTGTCGTAAATCGGGTATATCTCAGGTTACAAAACTTGGATCATTGCAAATATATCCAATTAAAGAGGAAAGGAGCATCTACAAACTTCATGAAGGACTCGAAATCAAATTCTTACTCCATAAATCCCAGAATTTAAAACACTACACCAATTCACGTTTTTTCCAGTAACAACTTGCACTAGGTGTAGTATTTTCTACGTAACTCTCTCATATGGCCATGAAATTGAATGAGGCCTTTACCAAACATTTACTAATACATTTCTACACAAATTGTATGCAGAAACCAAAGTCCAATTTGTAACCCATTTGGCCCAGAAAATTAATCTATGACAGGGAGAAAAAATCCCATCACAGCCCTGTAACCTTTTAGTATTTGGGACATACCTCACTTAATTCTTGATGGATTTCTTTGTGATTTATATGAATTTAAAGAGAATAAAAATTTCTACAACTTTTATTTTCATCCCATTTTAAAATTCGACACTGAAAGGCCTCAAACAGCCAGCACAAATTAATGCCCCTGGTTGTGACACCTCACTCCTTCATGCAACTTTGACCAATCACCACTTTCCACCCACTAGAAACTTGTCTTGCTCTAGAAACTCCCTCCTCCATACATCACTAGCCCTTGCCACCTTATTAGAGAGGTGTCACCACCATGTCTTCCCTCTCCACTCAGCCTACCCACCTCCCACTCCATCCAATCATAATTCATGCAACTAACCTAACACCACATCACCAAAACCTTACATTCATTTTCCCTTCACTCTTCCATTTTTCATTCACGGCAAAACTAGCCCACTTCCTAATATTCTTCCTTTCATCTAATTATCAACATTTTCTTTCCCTTAATCCCCTAAAGACAGCCCCAAAACAGCAACTCTTCTTTCATTAATTCATGGCCACATCACCATCTCGTACCTCCAACCATCCAAAATTCTTCCTCCTCCTCCTCCTACCTCTTCCAAACTGTGACCAATCCTCATATCCAGCCCCTCCATTTCAAGTTTCTTACATGCCATGGACTCCTAAAATCAACTTTATCTTCCTTATCTTGGCTTTCAAGACCGTAAGCATCACCTACCAAGATAAGGTGAGGTTTTGATTTTCTTTTTCTTAAAACCTTTGTTTCCTTTTCTCTAGATCTCTTCACTTCCATGCATGCATTTTTTACATTTTCCTTGCTGATCTAGGAGCCCAAAACCGTGACTCCATTGTCCCCTCTTGGTTGCATGTGTAGTTTTCCTCAAGATCGGGAACTTAGGCGACGATCGAAGGAGACCGCCAGAAGATTTTGAGTGATTGGTAAATCTTGGTAACCAATTCTCTAGACTCTATCAATTTTGAAATTTTCATGGTTGTTTTCTTGAATTCTCTTGCTTCCCATGCTTGGAGTTGTGTGAAAAATCTACGCATGTTGATTTCCTAAGGTACCGTGAACGATCGGTGACGATCGGTGGACGTTTCGGAGTATTCGGTGAATTTTTGATGAACGCGCCATTTTTCCTCCTCCGGGCAGCGACTGTCCGGCAAGGTAAGGGGGGTCTTACCTTGTTTTGATTTTGTTTTTCATCGTCCTATGATATTATATGAGTATCCGGGAACCACCGTTTTAATTTTCGTCACGATCCAACGGTAAAATCTCAAACCGTGAAGATTTTCATAACCGACCGTTAAAATTATTACATTTTTAATTTAGTAAGTATTTTAGAAATTAAATTGGCATAATTTGACGTTCATGTGCTCGGGAGGATTTTATCGCGATTGACCAAGAAAACAAAAAAATTAGCATTTAGGCGGGCTCAGTTTCATTCGATATGGTTGTATTATTTATTTTAAAGTTTTGATGTTATTATGTAATTTGTAATTTTTTTTAGTAAGCCCCGCTATTAGGAGCTAAATTATCGTCACTTATCGCCGGAAGTATTTTGATGACATTACGCTTTTAAAGAAAATTTACTGATCAGACGATTCCGACGTTTCATCTTACTAAGTTTTAAAAAGTGAAATTATTCTTAATATTATAAAGTTTTATGAAAGATGGTTAGATAAATTAATTTTGGGAAGTGGAAAATTTTACATTAAAAGGGGTTTTATCGACAAATGACCAAGTTAGGCCCGATACATTTGGTAGACTAAGAATAAGCAAAAGTTTTGGAAGATAATATGCTAGGACTTAGAAAATATTTGTGACTAATTTTAGTGACCAAATTTAGTGATCAATTAAGGTGAATTCTAAAGATGGGATTTTAATAAGTTTTATACGCCAAGAAAAAGAAAAATAAATAAAAGAAATTTTGATGTGTGATAAAGAAATGAATATTCAAATTTAGAAAAATTTGTGACCACTTTTATGACCATTTGTAGTAGAATAAAAGTGACTTTAAGAACTAGATTAAATGAAATAAATATGGCGAAAGAAATTTAAGTAGGGAATGAATATTTTGGGTTAAATATTTTAATAGCTTAAATAGGCTAAGGATAAAAAGAAATGGATAACTAGAGTCTAACTCGAAGTAAGTTATAGGAAAGGATCTTAATAAATTAATTAGGGGAAAGGGTCATGCACCTAAATAAATAGATCTAAAATTTGGAATTCTAATAAAAGAAAATGATGTTAAGAGTTAGAAACCTAGGTAACCATTAAAAAGTAGGAGAAAGGAAATAAAGGAGTTTTTATACCTAGAAGTATTAATTAGCTAAATAAGAAAAGAGTTTTGGACTTAGATTAATAATGATAATAAAAAAAGGGGAGAGACAAGACCTATTAATTAAATGGTAACTTTTAGTAATTAAGAATAATTGGTCAAGGAGACGTAATTTCAAGACATGATACACGTGAAATAAATATTTAAGCTATAGATGAAGAATCAAAATTTGGACTTGAACTAAGTAATAACAAGAAGTAGGATAAAGTAGATAACAACTTTTAGTGACTAAGGAATAAAATGAACAAGTTCATAATATAGAGGTTAGAGTTGTATCTAAGTTCTTAAGCAATAAATCAACACCATAAGAAGTAAAATTTAGTCGATTAAGAAAATGTAACTAAGGAAGCAAATTAGTTAATCAATGGGAATAAAGAAAAAGGTACACAAAGATAAATAGTCATGAACTTAGAAAGAACATCACTAAATTGAAAGTTACATAAAGAATTAAATTAAGTGACAATATGCCTTAAATAACAAACTAAAGTAAAAGAATGCTAATGAGGTTGCCTGACAATCACCAAGGAGTTTATAGTTGGACCTCAGGAAGTTGAATTAAGTAAGGAAATAGTTATACGCAAGTGAGTGGGGAATGCCTAACAAGCGGATGAATGAAAAATATAAAGAGCACTGAACTAAATAGTATACCCTTAGTAATAACTTAAGTTAAGGAAATATCAATGACGTAAACTGTATAAATGGTTAGGATTAATATAAACGCTTATGTCTAGTTGCCTATATAAGTAAACTTTTAGTAACGTTAAGTGCGTGATTACTTGCTAAGCCATGGTAATGATGAAGATTGAAATGTATACTATGTGCGTGTGTAATGACTTCTTAATATTGCTTGTAATATAATACTTTATGGTTGACTGACTATGTGACATGATGAGATATGTGACTGTAAATGATTGTGTACATGGAGATATGTGTGTTAGTTATGTAATGTACATATGTGATAAAATATGTGATGAGCATATGGAGTGTGATGTGATAGAAATACTTAAAGAGTATCATGAGTTGACAAAATGAATTATGTGATGAAAGACACTTGTATGTTGTATTTGATGAATATGTTGGAATGAATAAGAAAAGGGTGAATAAAGAAATGTCTTGGTAGGGATCCTGAGATGAGTGAATTATGAAAATGATGTCATGATATTAGATCAGATCCGATGTGATGATAGGCGTTGTAGTGCCAATATTACCCTGATGTTTTGTGGATAATCAAAACACATTTCATTCCTAACCATCGGACGTGTTGTGAATTGAGCAAAATACAAAAATAGTAATGACAAAGAAAAATGTTTAATCGAGGATTTTACAGAACAAATCTGATGTTAGGAATGAAATGGAATCTCTAAAAGGACCCTACCAATGACTAATAAATGGAAGGAATGTATGTTACATGCATCATATGCATATGACTTGATATGGACTAGAGCCAACAGCGAGGGGTACGCTGAAGGATATGCGGGTTCGATCCCTGAGGTTGGATCTTAGGAGTGTAACAAGAGGGGACCCCCAATGGCTCGGCGGTAGTGCCCTGATGCCAGGAAAAACCATGCAATCCTGGTGTACTTCGACCCAGACCAGTATCACTTCAACCCAGACCAGTATCACTAGGACCGTGGAGAACTAAGTCCCATTATGATATGATGATGTTTGTTGGATCCATGATATTGGGAGTGTGAGTCCATAAGTACCCTGTGTTGTGATGTGGGGACTTGGTGTACTCTGGTCGCTCTAGTGCGGAAATGTTGTGTCCAAGGACAGCCTAGGTAGGATGGGTTTTGATATGATATGATGTTGAGAGATAGGCCCACATGCATCATGATGACTAATAAACAGAATGGAAATAAAGAAATGAACTCATGCATTACATCATTGTACTGTGGTTATGACTGTTTATTACTTAAGTATGACTTGTAAAACTTAGTAACCCTGAGAGATGAATAGGAAAATGAGGATGATTAGTTGAGATCAAAAGTGGTGAGATAACTTAGAATGTATCTTAGGAATCCCAAAAAGAGTGGATGAGACTCGATCCTGGATTATTTGTGTTGTATGTGGACAAGTGTTTATAATACACCTTTCCGATTGTTGTGGAGGTGAAGACTCACCCTTACGCTATTTTTCCAGACATCGTGGGGATGAAGACAGACTTTAGAATGAGGAGCAGCTAGATTCTTCTTGGACCATGGATGTATAGAATACGTTAAATTTTATTTTCATTCATCGGAGCCTGTATGCCCCTTTTCTTTCAGTTGTACAGTTATTGTTATGACCATGTGTTGTATATGACTATGTTATATATGTGATGTATCTGTTCCACCAAGTTTTATGTACAAAAAAAAAACTTCCACACTTTTCAAAAACTTGTAACCTCTCAGTCGACCAGGATAATCTAGTGGAAGGGATTGTCCTAGTTAACCGAGGGTGTTACATTCTAGATATGGAAAGTGAGACTTCCACTAATAAAGCTCTAATAATTTTAGGTAGACCATTCTTAAAAATAGCAAGGACAAAGATAGATGTGCATGTAGGAACACTTTCCATGGAATTTGGAGATAGTGGGTTAGATTCAACATTTTAGATGCTATGAAGCATCCTACTGAGGACCATTCTTTTTTTCAAATTGACTTAATAACTGATTTAGTTGATGATAATATTATTAAGTTGTTTGATAATGTTGATTTTCCTTTATTTTCTGATTTTTGTGATTTATTTGTTTGTGATTCATACATGGATTGTCATCAATGTAATGTGTGTGCTGAAATTGAGAAATATCTGCTTAATGATAATAATGATCCAAGCTCCCTTAAAACAAAAAATATAGTTCCAGATGTTGTTTCAAAAGAATCAGAGTGCAATAATTTGATTAAAGTAGTTACAAATACATCTAATTATGTTGAAGTATAAGTTGCTAAGATAAATTCAACCAAATTGATTCCTTCTATAATACAGCCTCCTATGTTAGAGTTAAAACCTTTTCCTTGACATTTAAAGTATACATATTTAAAGGAAGATAACAATCTTTTGGTGATTATTTCTAACAAATTAAATGTTGATTAAGAAACAAGGTTGTTGCAGATTGTTAGGAAGCATAAGAAAGTAATTGGTTAGACTTTGGCAGATATCCCAGGTATTAGCCTTTCCATGTGTATGCATAGAATTCTACTAGAGAAGGAAGTTAAACCAGTAAGGCAACCATAAAGAAGACTTAATCCCCAGATCCTGGATGTATTTAAGAAAGAGGTAACAAAATTATTACAAGCTGGCATTATTTACCTTATATCAAATAACATTTGGGTCAACCCTGTACAAGTGGTTCCTAAGAAGTCTAAAATCATAGTAGTCAAAAATGAAAATGATGAACTAATTCTACCAGAATCCAAAATAGTTGGTGAGTATGCATTGATTATAGGAAGCTTAACAAAGCAACCCAAAAGGATCACTTTCCTTTTCCTTTCATTGATCAAATATTGGAACGACTGGCAGGTAAGTCTCATTACTACTTTCTAGATGGATTTTTAGGTTACTTCCAAATTTACATTGAACCAAAAGGTCAAGAAAAGACAATATTTACATGTCCTTTTGGCACGTTTGCCTATAGAATAATGCCTTTTGGCTTATGTAATACCCCTGATACCTTTCAAGGATGCATGATTAGTGTCTTTGCTGATTTCCTTGAAAATTACATGGAAGTATTCATGGATGATTTCATAGTATATGGTTCATCATTTGATGCTTGCTTAAATAGTCTAGATAAAGTATCACATAGATGCATTGAAACTAACCTTGTTCTTAATTATGAGAAATGCCACTTCATGGTAGAAGAAAGAATAGTTTTAGGCCATTTAATATCTAAAAAAGGCATAGAAATAGATCCTATAAAATTGATGTAATTTCTTAATTACCTTATCCTTCTTGTGTGCAAGATATTCGTTCTTTTCTTGGTCATGCAGGTTTTTACAGACAATTTATAAAAAACTTCAGTAAGATAGCCCTTCCATTATCTAACTTACTACAAAAAAATATAACATTTGATTTTAATGACAAATGTAAAGAGGCTTTTGATTTCTTAAAGAAAGTTGTAACTACCACTCTTATTATCCAGGCACCAGATTGGTCACTTCCATTTGAACTTATGTGTGATGCATCAAATTATGCATTAGGAGCTTTTCTTCCTCAAAGAGTAGGTAAAGTACAACATGTCATTTACTATGCCTCACGAACTTTGGAAGCTACACAAATTAACTATACTACCACAGAAAAAGAACTAATTGATATTACGTTTGCACTTGATAAATTTAGATCTTAGTTGCTCGGTTCAAAAGTGGTTGTATTTTTAAATCATGCAGCATTAAAGTTCCTTTTAAAGAAACCAGATGCAAAACCAAGATTAATTAGGTGGATGTTGTTGCTCCAAGAGTTTGACATTGAAATTAGGGATAAAATTGGAGCATAAAATTGGGTTGTTGATCACTTAAGTAGAATTAAAAAAGAACTTGACCCACTTCCATTAGAGATGATTTCCCTAATGAACAACTAATAGGAATACATGATTCCACTCCATGGTTTATTGATTTGGTAAACTACTTAGTTGCTTCTATCACTCTCATACATGCATCTAAATAATAAATAATAAAACTAAAAAGTGATTCTAAATACTATGTTTGGGATGATCCTTACTTATGGAAACTTTATAGTGACCAAGTTATTAGAAGGTGTATGCCTAAAAATAAATTCTATTCTATTCTTACATTTTGTCATACATATGCATGTGGTGAACATTTTGGACCCAACGTATAACAAGGAAAGTATTAGAATATTGGCTAACAATTTTTCATGACACATATAGATTTTGTAAATCTTACGAATGATGTCAAAGAATGGGAAACATATCTTGTAGAAATGAGATGCCTCAACAACCTATGTTATTTTGTGAAATTTTTTATGTTTAGGGCATAGATTTTGTGACATCCCAAAAATAGGGGTAAATTTTTCACGTTTTTATTATTATTAATCTCTAAAACATGTGAGTGGTGAAGCCATTTAACAAATTCCCTGGATCTATCAGAGACCTATCTCATATATGAAGATATGAGAAGGTAAGTTAAAGGAATTACTCTTAAGAAATCCATTATTAATAATAGCGGAAGAATCTTTGGTAAAATAACATTATGGAATTAAATTCTTAAGAGATCATTCGTTTGTAATTTAATAGCTAAGGTTATCCCAAAGTGATCATGAAATTGGATAGAATCATGGATTAGTACGAAGAAACAGGAAAATAATATATTTAAAGCCTTTTGGAGAATCAGGTCCCTCTCGCTCAAGCGAAATCCCAATTCGCTTGGGCGAACCTTAAACTGCTGACCGAAAGAAGAAAGTGGAGGTTCAGGGCCACTTCGCTCAAGCGAACCCAACTCGCTTGAGCGAGTGACACAAACCTCGCTTGGGCGAAGCCAGCGAGCATAAGGCGAAAAACGCCCAGAATTCATTCCACGCTCACTCGCTCGGGCGACACTATCCTCGCTTAAGCGAGATTGCTCCCGAGAGCAATTTCCTGATAAACCCGAGAGCAAAACCTGAGGGCAAGACCCTCTCGCTCGGGCGAACCCTTAGCTCGCTTGAGCGAACACCAACCAGGGTCCAAACTCTGATTCTGATGCGATTTCGCTTGAGCTACATGTGCATCCGCTTGAGCGAAAATGAAATAATGTCCCAACACTGATGCTGGGACGATCCCGCTTGAGCGAATCCCATTCTCGCCTAAGCGAGACTCATCTAAATTCCAAAAATTGAAGCAGGGGCATTCTCGCTTGAGCGAGCAGCCCTCTCGCTTGAGCGGGTTTGACAAAAAAATAGGGGAAATGCAGAAATCACCCAACTTTCTACATCAAAACTCATTCTAATCAAATTTACCTAATTCCCACACTTCATATATAATATATTTCACATTTGAGACTTGTTCTAATAAGTCATTCTTATCAAGTTCCATTATAACTCATCTATTGTATAAATCAACTCACTAACTCCTCCATTTCATAAATCTAACATTCCATATATAAACTTCATTCATTCATCAAGATATAGAGAGTTTCATCATTTATTCATTCATAGGGTCATGATTGAAAATGGGTCATAAACAAAAGATCTCATTTTCCTCCATGACCTCCCAAACTCATTATTCATACAATTATCCATTCTAAATCCACACTATATCAACATACATTGTACTATATACATTACATCTATTCCATATATCTATGTAAACCAAAATATTGCCGGCCAAGGCATTCTTTACCAAAAAGGGGCCTTCTTCACACTCTTCCTCCACAATAGCTCCAAAGCTATACCTACAACATAGGAGCTAAAAAAAATATACCACAGGGAGAGTGAGTATACTTTCTTAATGACGAAAATCCAATAAATAGAACAATATATGCATGAATGCAATACAACTATCTCCTTCTCAAGAGGAGTTTATTTAATATCAGTCAATCAATCATCAATTTTTCATTTCAATACAACTATTTCCTGATTCTCTCAGAATTCTATCAATCAATCCACCATCACAATTTAGTAATTAAAAAGGGAGTTTCCATTCGTATCTCATCATCAAAGTATCACACTATACCATGCTTTCAAACTGATGCACATGCTAGTGTCATGAAAATGCATATGCACGGATCCGATTTCATTTCCTCGGGTGATCGCAACCACCATATCACATACTCATTCTCAATGGTTTCCCACCTCGCAAGGGGTACTCCCTCTAGCAACCTCACAAGGTGCTTCTCGTGATCGCAACCACGTTCAATATTTTACATAGGTTTCCCTCCTCGCAAGGGGTACTCCCGCTTCATAAACATTTCATATAGGTTTCCCTCCTCGCAAGGGGTACTCCCGCCTCATGATCGCAACCATGGGCATTCAATCTCATTGGTCTCGCAGGGCCTTTCATTTCAACATCAAGTGATCGCAACCACTTATCAACATCATCATGATATACATGTCATGCCATATATACAAAATACTCATGCATGCTTCAAGCTCATTTGGATTATCCTACCCTTTCATCTAGGGTATATTCATTCTCAACCACACAATTTTCCATCAACTCATACACAAGAATCAATCTTCATATGAACTCAACCATGTACCACGCATAATAAGTCATCCATAGCCACACACAGGCTTCATCACATAACACTAAATTCACATCATCATACACAATTCACTTCACATACACATAACATCACCTCTAACCACTCAAACATGTCATACTACATTAATACATATATTATCAGTACAATTTTCATGCATTTAGAAAATACACCCCTCTCCTACCTCAAGAGAAGTAGACCTCTGGGGTTGATGTTCCTGCTTCACCAATATTGCCAAGCCCTACACCAATCATTTATAGGGCCACATCAATTATTTATTCAAACACCAATTCAATATATATATATATATACATAGGTGCACACATGATTCTTATCATGTGAAAACTATTTACCAATTTCATTCGTTTGCCTACTTAGGCTTCGGGAATTCCTTTCCTTGAATTACAATCTCTTAGTATCAAAGGCTACAACCTAATTATTAGGTTATTTCTCCTAGTAGGTCTCCACCAACACCTTGGTGAGTTTCCCACCTATTATGACTTCAAATCAACTTTATCATCATTTAATGTATCTACCACATCACTTATATCATTCTTCCCATCAACAAATGTTAACTTTTTCAATAAATGCAATATCCTTCAATATCCTACCTCTCCTCCTAGGATTCAAATTTAAGGTTTTCACCAACCCACCAACCTTCATAAATGCTCATATACCTTCTTCTTTTCTCACCATAGTTATAACTACCTCATTAATCATTCATAAGCTTGTATTTATGTCAACTTATCTTTAGATTTCTACTTTTAAACTTTCTCCAACATTACCCATACATTTAGTGTATTCTAACACCAAAACCTCAACTAAACTTCAACTATATACTTATGTACATGGAAAATGATCATAATCTTACCTCAATGAAAGAAAAGAGTAAGTTTGCAAAAGATGAAGAGGTTCACACGAATTTGAGGAGGAAGGAGGAGGAAATACTTTAGTTCCAAACTTCCTTGAAGTCTCTTGAAGGTTGTTAATGGAGAAGGAAGATATATTCCCTTTTAATTTATAACTCAAAAGGAAGGAGAAGAGGAATTATGAAGAAGGAGAAGGAGAATATGTGAAGAAGAAGATAAGAAGAAAAGGGTGTCTACGTGAGGAAGAAAGAGTGAAACCGCCTCTTGAATGGGAAAAAATAGAAATTTAGCATTTAAATTATTAACTCTTCATTAACTCTTCCGTTTTTTAACAAACAGGTTCGCCGTTTAGGCCCAAAACATATTCTAAAAATTATTCCGAATATAAATTCGGAATCCCATTAACATTATCTACGGCCCTGACCAACGGCATCTCAATCGGAGATACTTGGTCCGACACCTATATTTTATCCGGGTCAGTTTTCAGCTCATCTGACCACCATATTTCACCAACAGTTTCGAAAAACCTTATTTAAGTCATTTCAAGAATTTTGGGATATTTATTAGCCCAAAGTTAATTATCCAACATTTATTTTCCTAATTTATCTTCCTATTTTAAAAATTCGGGGTGTTACAATCCACTCCCCCTAAAAGAAATTTCGTCCTCGAAATTCAACTTACCGGACTCAAATGCATGAGGGTACCGCTTACGAATATCGTCCTCGCGTTCCCACGTAAATGTTTCCATATCTCCATGCTTCCATGCCACTTTTACTAATGGTACCATCTTATTCCGTAGTCTCTTCACGGAATGCTCAACAATACGAACAGAAACGGGAAGAATGGATAAGTCATCCTGCACCTCAAGATCATCAACAGAGATCACGTGCTGAGGATCATGTACATACTTCCTTAACTGAGACACGTGGAATACATTATGAAGATTTGCAAGTTGTGGAGGGAGTGCAATTCGATATGCGACGTCCCCAATCCGCTCCAAAATCTCATAGGGTCCAATGAATTTAGGGCTTAGTTTCTTGCTCTTCAAGGCCCTTCCTATACCTTTATCACGCGAAACTCGTAATAACACATGATCGCCAACTTGAAATTCCAGTGGTTTTCTTCTTTTATCATAATAGCTCTTCTGTCGGTCTTGAGCAATTTTCATCTTTTCCCGGATTATCTTGATCTGCTCGGTAGTTTCCTCAATAATTTCAGGTCCTAAGGCTAGATTCTCACCAACTTCAAGCCAACATAAAGGAGTTCGACACCTTCTTCCGTATAATGCCTCATATGGTGCCATACCAATACTAGAATGAAAACTGTTATTGTAAGTGAATTCAATCAAAGGTAAATATTTTTCCCACGAACCGCCATGCTCCAAAACACAAGCACGTAGTAGGTCTTCAAGACTTTGAATAGTTCTCTGAGACTGCCCATCGGTCTGGGGATGATATGCCGAACTTAGCTTCAGTTTTGAACCCATCGCCTCATGTAAGCTTCCCCAGAATCGGGAAGTAAATCGGGGATCACGATTAGAAACAATACTTGATGGCACACCATGTAATCTCACAATTTCCCGAATGTACAACTGTGCTAAATCTTGCAAAGAGCTCTCCATACTGATTGGCAAGAAATGAGCACTCTTTGTCAAACGATCCACAATCACCCATATTCCATCACATCTGGACCTCGTTCTTGGTAATCCGGACACAAAATCCATGGCAATCGCGTCCCACTTCCAAACAGGGATATCAAGTGATCTTAAAGTACCCGAAGGTCTTTGGTGTTCCACCTTCGCCTTCTGACAAGTAAGGCAAGAAGCTACAAAGTTAGCAACATCACGTTTCATTCCGGGCCACCAAAAGTTCTTCTTTATATCGCGATACATCTTTGTTACACCAGCGTGGATGCTAAACATGCTTTTATATGCTTCCTCCAGCACTGTACATCTCAAATTACCGAATGAAGGTACATACACACGACCTTTTATTCGCCATATACTATCAACGCCTTCCACAAGGAATAGATTTTTCCCATTATCCTGAGATCTTTGCACCTCTTGTAAATAATCATCATTTTTTTGTTTCTCTTTCACAAGTTCCAAAAATTCATTGCTTATTTTCAAGGTAGCAAAACATAACTTCTTGGAAGATTGAACTTCGGTCCCAACATTCAGATTCCGAAATTCTTCAATTAATTCAAGCTCTTTGACCATCATGGTTGATATATGCAAGGATTTCCGACTAAGAGCATCGGCAACAACATTAGCTTTTCCCGGTTGGTACATTAATTTAAAGTCATAATCCTTCAAGAATTCTACCCATCTTCTTTGTCGCATATTCAATTCCTTTTGGTCGAAAAGATATTTCAAACTTTTGTGGTCACTGTACACCACAAATCTCGAACCATACAAATAATGACGCCAAATCTTCAAGGCAAACACAACCGCAGCCAACTCCAATTCATGAGTTGGGTAATTAATTTCATGAGGTCGCAATTGGCGTGAAGCATAAGCTATTACACATTCCTTCTGCATCAGCACGCATCCAAGTCCATGTTTGGAAGCATCACAATACACTACAAACTCTTCTTGTAGGTCAGGCAACGCTAAGATAGAAGCAGAAGTTAATCTCATTTTTAGCTCTTCAAAACATTTCTCGCATTCAACCGTCCATACGAAAGGTTGGTTCTTCCTTGTCAAATTCGTCAAAGGTCTCGCAAGATGAGAAAAACCTTCAATGAACCTTCGATAATAACCCGCAAGTCCAAGAAAACTTCGGATTTCAGTAACCGTCGTAGGTCTCGACCATGCCATAACGGCTTCAACCTTTGAAGGATCCATAGAAATACCATCTTCGGATATTACATGCCCAAGGAACTGAACGCTCGTCATCCAGAATTCACATTTAGAGAGCTTGGCATACAACTGGTTCTCTCTAAGAATGTTTAGTACCACTCTTAAATGTTCTTCATGTTCTTCGTGACTCTTGGAATACACCAGGATATCATCGATAAACACCACAACAAAATGATCTAGGTATTTGTGAAAAATGTGATTCATGTAACTCATGAATACAGCTGGAGCATTAGTAACTCCAAATGGCATCACGACATACTCGTAGTGACCATATCGCGTTCTAAATGCAGTCTTGGGAATATCTTCAGCTCTCACCCGAATTTGATGATAACCGGAACGCAAATCAATCTTTGAAAATACCACCGCACCTCTCAATTGATCCAACAGATCATCAATACGAGGTAAAGGATATCTATTCTTTATCGTCAACTTGTTCAATTGGCGGTAGTCTACGCACAACCGCATGGTTCCATCCTTTTTCTTAACTAACAAAACAGGAGCTCCCCAGGGTGACACACTAGGTCGAACAAATTCCCTCTCAAGCAGCTCCTCAACTTGCTTCTTTAATTCAATTAACTCCATAGGAGACATTCTATAAGGAGCAATAGACACTGGTTCGGCACCAGGTACTAGGTCAATAGCAAACTCAACCTCTCTTGGAGGTGGTAAACCAGGTATCTCATCAGGAAACACGTCCAAAAATTCAGACACCACAGGAATATTAGTGGGACCAGGATTACTTGTCCCATCAGTAAGAGATAACAACACGCAAAGTTGAATTGTACCTTGTACATCAAACTGCCCCCTATCAAGAGAAGGGAAAATAACGGTCCGTTGTTGACAATCAACTATGACTTTATTGCTAGAAAGCCAATCCATACCAATTATAATCTCCAATCCCTTCATAGGCAAGCAAATAAAAGATGCAACAAATTTTCTCCCCTCCAGGAGTATATCAACATTATCGCACCGGGTAACCGATCTAAAACAAGTACCGGTTGGAGTGGTAATCATAAGAGCATTTTTCATGAGACACACCGGCAATCCCAATCGCCGAACACAATCCTCAGATATAAAAGAGTGGGTCGCACCCGAATCATAAATGACATGAACTGAATGTCCGAGAATTTCACACTTACTTTCAACCAGATTTTCTGCTCGTGCTGCTTCCTCACAGGTTACAGCAAATACTCTCCCGGCATTAGGTTGACGATCTCCTCCATCCCTATTTCCATCATTAACATCATTCCCATTTCCTTGACCGTTACCACGTCTTCCACCATTATAGCCACCTCGGCCACCACGTCGACCACCATTATTTCCATTACCACGGCCTCGACCACCATTATAGCCTCCGCGGTTCACATAAGTAGGTGCATTAGCACGATTAGGAACATTAGCTTGTACCGGAGCCGGCCTCACAAGCATAGGACATGCAGAACGGATATGCCCCACCTGATCACAATTAAAGCATATAACATCCTCACGATGCACACATTCCCGAACGTAATGAGGTCCTCCACATCTATAACATCTCGGTCCATTGATATTTACATTACCCCGGCCAAATACATTACCACGTCCACCGCCTCTAGCTGGGACATTAGAAGAAGCACCCCTCAGAAAACGTCCTCTTCTAAAACTTCTTTGCCTCTTGAAACTAGAAGCTTGACCCTTCAACTTAGAGTCGAATTTAGAGTGTTGAAAAGAAGCATGTTCTTCATAGATACGGCACTTATTCACAAGCACCGTGAAACTTCGAATCTCTTGGTGACATATAGCCCTTTGAATATCGGAGCGTAACCCATTTTCAAACTTCACACACTTTGACACTTCAGTTCCCTCTTGTTGAAAAGGAGGGTAGAATTCACAAAGCTCCTCATACTTGGAAGCATACTCTTCCACCGTCAGCATGCCTTGCTTAAGTTCCATGAACTCGAGTTCTTTCTTGCTCTTATAACTTTCGGGCACATATTTCCTCATAAGTTCTCGTTTAAAGTTCTCCCAAGTTAAGGGAATCGCAGCAGCATTCATTCTATTCTTGGCGAGTCTCCACCAAGTCTCTGCTTCATCCCTCAGCATAAAAACAGCATACTCCACTTTCTGGAGCTCATTACATTCAAAACTATCAAAGATCTGCTCAACATTCCGGATCCAACCATAGGCTTGCTCAGGCCTAAATCCACCATGAAATTCAGTAGGTTTTCGCTTTAAAAACATGTCAAGGCCTTGAGTGCCTTGAACAACAATAGGAGCGGATGGTCATTCTGCCTCTTGTCTCTCACGGTTTTGCGATTCGAGAAGATCCACAAAATGATTCAAGGCTCTAGCTATGGCGTCATCATTATCTTGACGACGACGGGCCATCACAATATCTAAAACCACAACATAAAATTCAACCAATATCAGTAAACTCGTTCATAAAATTCCTCTATGAGTTCATACTATAGTATTTTATTATAAAATTTAAATTGTGACCCTCCCCCATGGAGTCCAATAGCAACATTTCATATTAAAGCTCATATAGCAACATCATCATATCATAACATAGTATGCATCCACAATACATAAAATTCTTCATTGAAAGAGGATAGTGTGAAGAAGCTTGGCCGGACTTATAAAAATCACATTTGATTCATCATCAATTCATACGCAATCAATCGACAATAACAATGATTCATCAATCACATATCACTTTCCAGTAATAGCAATGGCTAAACACAGTAATGCAGAGCAAATAATGCTCTGATACCAAATTGTGACATCCCAAAAATAGGGGTAAATTTTTCGTGTTTTTATTATTATTAATCTCTAAAACATGTGAGTGGTGAAGCCATTTAACAAATTCCCTGGATCTATCAGAGACCTATCTCATATATGAAGATATGAGAAGGTAAGTTAAAGGAATTACTCTTAAGAAATCCATTATTAATAATAGCGGAAGAATCTTTGGTAAAATAACATTATGGAATTAAATTCTTAAGAGATCATTCGTTTGTAATTTAATAGCTAAGGTTATCCCAAAGTGATCATGAAATAGGATAGAATCATGGATTAGTACGAAGAAACAGGAAAATAATATATTTAAAGCCTTTTGGAGAATCAGGTCCCTCTCGCTCAAGCGAAATCCCAATTCGCTTGAGCGAGCTTCGCATAGCACGCTTGGGCGAACCTTAAAATGCTAAGCGAAAGAAGAAAGTGGAGGTTCAGGGCCACTTCGCTCAAGCGAACCCAACTCGCTTGAGCGAGTGACACAAACCTCGCTTGGGCGAAGCCAGCGAGCATAAGGCGAAAAACTCCCAGAATTCATTCCACGCTCACTCGCTCGGGCGACACTATCCTCGCTTAAGCGAGATTGCTCCCGAGAGCAATTTCCTGATAGACCCGAGAGCAAAACCTGAGGGCAAGACCCTCTCGCTCGGGCGAACCCTTAGCTCGCTTGAGCGAACACCAACCAGGGTCCAAACTCTGATTCTGATGCGATTTCGCTTGAGCTACATGTGCATCCGCTTGAGCGAAAATGAAATAATGTCCCAACACTGATGCTGGGATGATCCCGCTTGAGCGAATCCCATTCTCGCCTAAGCGAGACTCATCTAAATTCTAAAAATTGAAGCAGGGGCATTCTCGCTTGAGCGAGCAGCCCTCTCGCTTGAGCGGGTTTGACAGAAAAACAGGGAAAATGCAGAAATCACCCAACTTTCTACATCAAAACTCATTCTAATCAAATTTACCTAATTCCCACACTTCATATATAACATATTTCACATTTGAGAGTTGTTCTAATAAGTCATTCTTATCAAGTTCCATTATAACTCATCTATTGTATAAATCAACTCACTAACTCCTCCATTTCATAAATCTAACATTCCATATATAAACTTCATTCATTCATCAAGATATAGAGAGTTTCATCATTCATTCATTCATAGGGTCATGATTGAAAATGGGTCATAAACAAAAGATCTCATTTTCCTCCATGACCTCCCAAACTCATTATTCATACAATTATCCATTCTAAATCCACACTATATCAACATACATTGTACTATATACATTACATCTATTCCATATATCTATGTAAACCAAAATATTGCCGGCCAAGGCATTCTTTACCAAAAAGGGGCCTTCTTCACACTCTTCCTCCACAATAGCTCCAAAGCCATACCTACAACATAGGAGCTAAAAAAAATATACCACAGGGAGAGTGAGTATACTTTCTCAATGATGAAAATCCAATAAATAGAACAATATATGCATGAATGCAATACAACTATCTCCTTCTCAAGAGGAGTTTATTTAATATCAGTCAATCAATCATCAATTTTTCATTCCAATACAACTATTTCCTGATTCTCTCAGAATTTTATCAATCAATCCACCATCACAATTTAGTAATTAAAAAGGGAGTTTCCATTCATATCTCATCATCAAAGTATCACACTATACCATGCTTTCAAACTGATGCACATGCTAGTGTCATGAAAATGCATATGCACGGATCCGATTTCATTTCCTCGGGTGATCGCAACCACCATATCACATACTCATTCTCAATGGTTTCCCACCTCGCAAGGGGTACTCCCTCTAGCAACCTCACAAGGTGCTTCTCGTGATCGCAACCACGTTCAATATTTTACATAGGTTTCCCTCCTCGCAAGGGGTACTCCCGCTTCATAAACATTTCATATAGGTTTCCCTCCTCGCAAGGGGTACTCCCGCCTCATGATCGCAACCATGGGCATTCAATCTCATTGGTCTCGCAGGGCCTTTCATTTCAACATCAAGTGATTGCAACCACTTATCAACATCATCATGATATGCATGTCATGCCATATATACAAAATACTCATGCATGCTTCAAGCTCATTTGGATTATCCTACCCTTTCATCTAGGGTATATTCATTCTCAACCACACAATTTTCCATCAACTCATACACAAGAATCAATCTTCATATGAACTCAACCATGTACCACGCATAATAAGTCATCCATAGCCACACACAGGCTTCATCACATAACACTAAATTCACATCATCATACACAATTCACTTCACATACACATAACATCACCTCTAACCACTCAAACATGTCATACTACATTAATACATATATTATCAGTACAATTTTCATGCATTTAGAAAATACACCCCTCTCCTACCTCAAGAGAAGTAGACCTCTGGGGTTGATGTTTCTGCTTCACCAATATTGCCAAGCCCTACACCAATCATTTATAGGGCCACATCAATTATTTATTCAAACACCAATTCAATATATATATATATACATAGGTGCACACATGATTCTTATCATGTGAAAACTATTTACCAATTTCATTCGTTTGCCTACTTAGGCTTCGGGAATTCCTTTCCTTGAATTACAATCTCTTAGTATCAAAGGCTACAACCTAATTATTAGGTTATTTCTCCTAGTAGGTCTCCACCAACACCTTGGTGAGTTTCCCACCTATTATGACTTCAAATCAACTTTATCATCATTTAATGTATCTACCACATCACTTATATCATTCTTCCCATCAACAAATGTTAACTTTTTCAATAAATGCAATATCCTTCAATATCCTACCTCTCCTCCTAGGATTCAAATTTAAGGTTTTCACCAACCCACCAACCTTCATAAATGCTCATATACCTTCTTCTTTTCTCACCATAGTTATAACTACCTCATTAATCATTCATAAGCTTGTATTTATGTCAACTTATCTTTAGATTTCTACTTTTAAACTTTCTCCAACATTACCCATACATTTAGTGTATTCTAACACCAAAACCTCAACTAAACTTCAACTATATACTTATGTACATGGAAAATGATCATAATCTTACCTCAATGAAAGAAAAGAGTAAGTTTGCAAAAGATGAAGAGGTTCACACGAATTTGAGGAGGAAGGAGGAGGAAATACTTTAGTTCCAAACTTCCTTGAAGTCTCTTGAAGGTTGTTAATGGAGAAGGAAGATATATTCCCTTTTAATTTATAACTCAAAAGGAAGGAGAAGAGGAATTATGAAGAAGGAGAAGGAGAATATGTGAAGAAGAAGATAAGAAGAAAAGGGTGTCTACGTGAGGAAGAAAGAGTGAAACCGCCTCTTGAATGGGAAAAAATAGAAATTTAGCATTTAAATTATTAACTCTTCATTAACTCTTCCGTTTTTTAACAAACAGGTTCGCCGTTTGGACCCAAAACATATTCTAAAAATTATTCTGAATATAAATTCGAAATCCCATTAACATTATCTACGGCCCTGACCAACGGCATCTCAATCGGAGATACTTGGTCCGACACCTATATTTTATCCAGGTCAGTTTTCAGCTTATCTGACCACCATATTTCACCAACAGTTTCGGAAAACCTTCTTTAAGTCATTTCAAGAATTTTGGGATATTTATTAGCCCAAAGTTAATTATCCAACATTTATTTTCCTAATTTATCTTCCTATTTTAAAAATTCGGGGTGTTACAGATTTCATATGACCTTTTCTTGTATCTTTTGGTTTTGTTTATATACCGGTTACAGTCGATCACGTGTCTAAATAGGTTGAAGCTAAAGCTACTCAAATTGATGATTTTAAAGTTGTTGCAGATGTTGTTAGATTATACATATTTTATAGGTATAGTGTTCCTAAGGCCATCATTAGTGATCAAGGATCATATTTTTGTAACCGTAAAATGGAGTCCCTTCTTAAAAAATATGGAGTAATGCATAAGGTTTCAACACCTTATCACCCTCAAACAAATGGGCAAGCTGAAGTGTCCAATCCGGAATTAAAAATGATCCTTAAAAAAATAGTACAACCAAATAGGAAAGATTGGAGCAAAAGGCTAGAAGATGCTCTTTGGGCTTATAGAACAACTTATAAAACACCTATTGGAATGTCACCTTATAGGATTGTTTTTGGAAAATCATGTCACTTACCTGTAGAAATTGAGCACAAAGCTTATTGGGCAGTAAAACAATGTAACTTTGACATAAATGAGGCTAATAAAGAAAGGAAACTCCAACTATAGGAACTTGAAGAAATCCGTTTGGAAGCTTATAAGAGTTCTAAAATCTAAAAAGAAAAAGCCAAATCCTTTCATGACAAACAGGTCTTAAGAAAAAACTTTTTCATTGGACAAAAAGTTTTATTGTATAATTCACGTCTAAAGCTCATATATGGTAAGCTTCACTCTAAATGGGCAGCCCATTTAAAATAACTAATATCTTTCCTTATGGTGTGATTGAGATTTTAGATAAAGCAACAAACAAGGTTTTCAAGGTAAATGGGCATCAACTTAAACCTTTCTTTCAAGGTGTATTTGTGTGATGCCAAATATTTTGACTAATTTTTCCTAATAAAAATATTTATAGATAAAATAAAAATAGATATCAGTTAATTACATCATCATTTTTTTGGTGCTAACACTTGTCTCAATCATTATTATAATTATTATTTTGGCATTATTATCATTTTCTTGCAGTAGTTAAAAAGTCATCGTCAGGCTCGCGACAAAATTAAATTTATAAAGGATGGACTGAGTAAAGAGTACAACTTGTATAACTTAATCCAAACTCCTGAGACGTATCCATGTAGAACTATTCAAGGAGTCCTTCTAAAATTATATGATCTTTTCATTCAACAGAAAGAAAACTATAGCCTTGGGAATCTGGCGTTAAACAACCTTGTTTTCCAGTTTATAAAAAACTGGATAGGTAGCAAAAACCTTGACTCATAGAAGGCGTTTAAGCTGTTATTGGATATAAAACCAGAGGAAGATGTGAGCCACAATCACAATTACTATACATATTTACTGTACATATTTACTGTTATTTTCAATGCTTTACTTTTCTGAATTCGCTTTGACTTTTAAAATTACCTATTTTTATTTTCTACAACCATGTCTTTTTAATTATCTTTAGTTCTGTCATTTCTTTTCATGTCATAATAATTGTGTAAACTTTTTATCTGTCATCAATTATCTCATCTTAGTTTTCATCTATATAAGGGTGCATAACTCTATATAGAAAACACAAAAAAATGAAAAAAAATTAAATCCATTTGTGTGTTTGGTGGATCCAACAATGGTAATTGTGAGGAGTACCTAATAGCAGCTGCTGAGTTGGGGAAACTATTGGCTGCAAGAAAAGTAAATGTCTTGTATAGAGGATGGATCCATGGTTTGAGAGGTTCTATGGCACTATCTACACTAGTTAAAGGAAACAACGTCTTTAGTATCATCCTACAACCTGCTAAAATTACACTAACTATTATTGTAGCAATGGAGATAAAAGTTACAAGCAGTCATCAATGAATGGTTCATATATGGTTGTAGGTGCTAAAGCCTTTATTGCATTTCCTGGAGGATTTGGTACTGTTGAGGAAATATTTTGCATTGCATCATGGTGTTGCATGAACCTTCATAAAAAATCATTAGGATTGTTAAATATTAATGGTTTTTATGAAAGTTTGTTAATTTTTTTAGAAAAAAGCTATGGAACAAAGCCTTATGACTCAAGTTGATCGATCGCTCATTCATGCTTCTTCAAATGCAAATCAATTGATCGATATTTTACAAAGCTCTTTAGCCCAACCTCAAACCTTCTTGAAGCAAGATAAGGATCACACACAAGCGCAAGAATCTAGAACCATACATCACCCTTCGATTATAATTTCTTTCTCACCTTTATCTCTATTAAAAATAAAAAATTAAAAAATTAAAAAAACTAAAAAAAAGACTATAGAAATCATATAAGACACTGAGGACAATGTCTTGAATAAGTGTGGGGGGTCTTATTAATATAGTTGATATGATTATTATTATTATTGTTGTTGTTATTATTTTGGTGAGGGATGGACAGAGTAAAGATTAATTTGGAAAAGTTACATCTGAAATCATAAAGATACATCTTTGAAAACCAAAGTCTTGAGACGTATCCTTCACTATATAGTTTCAGTATCACTTTTGTCTAATTTTTTTGTTTTAAAAAAATAAAAATAAAAAATTAATTGTGTCATGAGTATTTTTGTTTAAAGTTTGGGATGGGCTGAGTAAAGAGAATAAACTCTTGAGATGCATCCTCACAACACATCTCACTCGGATAACCACAACTATTTCACCTTCCTTATCAAAACTATTTTTTATTTAAAAATAAGAAATAAGAAAAAATACACACGGAGCCACTATCTTTGCTTTAGTGTCGGGTATCCTTTGCCTTTACCTTTACCACGATCATTTCCATTTGACATTAACCATTCTACAACCATAAACATCATTTGCGTCACTCTCTAGCTGCCACACTTTGCCTTCACCCATTTCTTTCAGATCAGAGCCTGACTTTACCACTAGTTAATCACCAGGATCTCTATTTTCTTTTTCGCTTAATGTATGTTATTGCTCTTGATGTTGCTCATGGTTGTGTTGATGATATTTTTCTTTTAGGTTGTAACACTAGACTAGTAAAACAGGGTTATATGACATAATCAAATTGTTTAGTTATAATAACCATTTCACATGCAGTTGAATTGATCAATTTGCTATAGGTATCTTCGTTACTAAGTGCCCTTGAAAAAAAAAGTACATAGCAAGAAGCATAAGGAACCAGATCCTGACACCAATATTTGGTTATGATTTATTTTCCTTTCTTTGTTTCTTGTTCATAAAAAAATCATCATTTCTAGTTTTTGGTTTTATATTCTGTATGCCCTTTATTGATTTTTTTTTGGATTTGTCTTAGTAATGAGTAATTACATCACCCTTGTCTAATATTTCATGACATTTGAATAATTTCCTTACATATTAATTTAATAAGTTGGTTATGAAAAATCAAATTGTACATGAATGGTGATAGATTAACCACCCTCGGTGAGATTTCAAGCTTAATTGGATGGACTACATTATGCCATCTTTCTTCTTTCTTGATTGACCCTTACTTATTAGTACTATAGAACTTGACTTGTTTCTTTTTGATGTACTATGTTCCATGTATATACTTTGATGTGATTAAGGCCATTTTTGTTTTAATCAACCACTATCCATATGCCTTACCTTGCATATTTTCCATTGTTACACATGTTGAGCCTATATCCATTTCTTGATTTAGCCACATAATTAGCCAATAGCCAAAAAAAACATGATCACCTTTGCTTAGGAATTGATTAGGAAATTGCTATAAATAAAGGTTCTTAATGATTGTGGAAATGTACCCAAGGTTATATATGTTGTTGTTTCATTGTTCAAAAAGAAAGTAAAAAAAATAAGAAAAAGGAAATGTTAAGAAAAAGAAGAAAAAGAAAAAGAAGTGGTGAATATATATATATATATATATATGAAAATAATCAGGAGGATTTATTCTCATGTTTTGTCCTCCATCATGTTTCATTTTATAGAGTATTGAGTTTCAAAATATACTTCCACAATCACTGAATCACTTACTCCATTGCTTTTTTTCAACTCAAAGTTTAGCCATACTATTTCATTTTATCCCTTCTGTATCACCTTGGCCCCATTACAACCTTAAAAAGTCTTTTTGATCTCTATAGGCATATGTGTTCAAATATGGAAATTAGAAATTTGTGAAGCCTATAGTAGTGCTAATTTATTTGGGTGATTTCTAAAAGTATACACAAACCTAAACAATTGAGATATAGAGAGCATGAATAGAACATCTATTACCTTTTCATCCACTCTTTGATTTGATCACTCAATTTGTGAAACTAGTATGTAGTGTTTCTTATTCACACTTATAATGACTTCTTGATATAAAAGATAATGTGTATTACTTATTATTTTAGATTCAAAAAATAAAAATCAATTTTAAAAAAATTCTATTGCTTCTCATTTTAGTTTTTGGTTTTATTTTGCCCTAGAGTGTAAAAGCTTAAGTATAGGGGAATTTGATAAATCAATTGTAATATACTTTTTATAGTTTTACACTTGGGGTTTATTATATATTTACTGTGTTTGATGATAGTATTTTAATTAAGCTTTATGTTGTTTAGTTTAATTGAAGTATTATGTTTATATGTTTTAATTTTCATTTTTTTGTTTGTATCTTGAGTGTCTTGCCTTGTTTTAGCCATAACTTGCCTTTTGTGATCCAAATGGGCTAATCTTGGAACCCATGGAAATCTAAGACAGAGGTCTATATCATGATGATCATATTTGGTTCTTTTGCATCTAAAAATAATAAAGAAATAGAGCTTGAATCAATCAGCCCACATGTGTCTTACCAACATTGACATAGCTCACTAAAATACATATATTTGGAGTTGTAGATGTCTAAATGACCTAATTCTTACACCAAATTCTCAATAAGATGGAGATCTACAACTTTCATGTTGAATATTTTATGATATTAGGTCATCTAGAAGGTCATATTTGACTCACAAGATAGAGAAGATAAAGAAGAGGATGAATTTCAACACCTACCATTATCTTCTTTTGAACTATTGTAATTTCAACCCCACCAATATTGAAAAAAATGCACTAATGATCAGAAAATGAATGTATAGTATCATTATACCTTGCCTATAAATAGATGCTTAAATTTGTTAGAAAGACACACAAGAGATACATAATAAATACATGCTTAAGTTTTCATTACATCTCTATATCTTTGCTTTAGTTTCTTAATTTTTAGTTCTTTCTCTTGCTTTATTTCTTTGCTCTATATTCCATTCCTCATGTTATGGTTTTCATTTCCCGTTTTCAATATCAAGTTAATTTTATTATTTGTTATTTACTTCTATAATCAAAGTTATCTATAGTTAATTTAATATTATCTTTCATTGTTAAAAAATCATCATGGAAGCTTAATCTTTTAAAATCAACTCAATGAATTTAATTTTTCTTTATGTTAACTTTGAGTTCTTGCTCTTAATATTTTGATTGAAGATAATTAATTTTCTTTGTTTCTCGAACCCTTATGATGGTAGATTATTTAAGTGTATAACCCATTGGTATATAATTAAACAATCTATATTCTAAAATGATGTTAGTTGGTTAATCAATAATCAATTTGAGAATAAAGATTAAGTCACAAAATAAGAGATTTCTATTTAGTTTCTTAACTCAATCAAACTATGGTTTTAAACTTATCTTAGTAATTAATAAGAATATATCGATTGATTATTCTTATTAGTTCATTAATTCGATTCTACAAGATTTTCTAGAAGATAATCATTTAGGGATTCCAAATGATTCAAGGTTGAAGAATTATTTATATTTAATCGTATTTATGATCAATGATTAGTTAACTAAAGATTTATTAATTCATTGGGGTTGGTTGTTTCTAAATTTGATTATTCACTCATTCATAAATTTACTTTTCATATTATTATATAATTATTTAGTTTTCCTTTCAATCTCAACAAAAACCCCTCTTTGTTATAAGTAAATTGAGTGTAACTAATTTAACTAGGGTCCTCGAGAGACGACTAAAGTTGTTCACCTTATACTATATTAGTTTAACTTCTATTTGACCTGACTACGACAGTGTGTCAATTGTCAGGCTTGAGGGATTTCAATTTTTTTATTGTTCATTACTGACTTTCATTAAACACTTTAACGCAAAATAAAACCCCAAAATATGCAATAAAAATGTGAGATGGTTATGGTCTTCCTAGAAAATAAAATAAACCTAAAGGAACTATGGTGCCTTGATTTCATGAAGTCCTACTTCTTGAAACCACCATCCTCCTAGAGTCACCACTCCTTTGTTCCTTTCAAGGTCATATCCATCAAGAGTCACCACTCTAGGTTTCTTCTTGGTCTCTACCTTTTTGGCTTTTTCAAGATTACAATGTAATAAAAAAAAACTTGTTTTACATACGAGTGAAGGGTTGAGAGAAGAAATTCAAGAATAAAGAAAGGTACAGCATGCAGGCTGTATTTAAAATTAAATAAAAAAATCTAAGACCATAACCATTCATCACTAGAAGTGTTAATTAATCAATTAATAGAGTGATCAATTGTATTTAAAATAAAAATTTTAAAACACATAATTAAACACATGGGGTCATAAAAGGAAAACTATATAGAGAAGTTTGGCGGTTTCGTTTACCGTTCAACGGATAGGGTCAAGGGGAGGCTACCCTTTGTAGGGTGCCGAGTGGTATTCCAACCCAAAAATTTAGTACTGTAATCAGGTTAGTTCCCAAGAAAGAAAGGTGGGTCCGGTGTCACCGCTTAAGTATCAAGGCTTTCCTAGCCAGAACGTCCCACTCACCATTAACAACTCAAAATATTCAGTTAGGAATTCAAACAATTTGAAATCCTAATTTTAAGTTTCAACTCTCGAATCCTAAATTTTGGAACGACCAAGGTTTAACTTTTAAACCTTATCTTTTAACCCCTTCAACTATCCTGAAATAAGAATAGTCAAGGTTTAACTTCTAAACCTTATCTCTAGAGTCTCAACAATCATCCTATTTTTAGGAACGATCAAGGTTTAAGTTTTAAACCTTATATCTGAAGTTCAAGATATTTTATTTTGAATTCTATTAAATTTGATAAAGATTTTATCTTTAATTTGTAACTTTTACAAATCCTATCAAATTTATTAAGGATTAAATATTTAATGTTAAAATTTATTAAATTTAATAAAGATCTTATCTTCTATTTGTAACAATTACAAATCATATTAAATTTAATAATTATGAATCAATTTGTATTTCCTACAAATCACATTAATTTTAAAAAGATCACATACAATACAAATTCTATTAAAATTAGTAAGAATGAAGTATTTAAATTTGTAACTTTAACAATCTTTAAATATAACAAACATTTAAATTTTGATTTATAACTTCTACAAATCAAATTTAGAATATAATATTAAAATCAAATATTTTATTTGTAACATTTACAAATAAATAAAATACCATGATGGCTAGGTTTCAACTTTTGAATCTTAGTTTTCATTGCGGCTAGGGTTTAACTCTTAAACTTTCTAAGCACAATCTTGCATGAACAATTCATATTAGATAGAGAAAGCATATATACATGCATTGCATACAACCTTTGGTTTCGATTTAATTAAATGAACATAAAATTATGCTTTATAATTAAACACATACAAAACAATCACCATTGCAACATACAACATGTTCATAACACATCCAAAAAAACATGTTATTTAATTAAAATGTTGGGAAAAGCAATCAATATACACAAAACAAAGTTAGATTGATACTAGCTTTCAAGAAGGTGCAACCTTTGCAACATATCTTGTAAAAAAATTCAACCTTTGCATAATATCTCATTAAAAAGGAAACCTTTGCATAATATCTAATAAAATATGCAACCTTTGCAAAAAGATTCAACCTTTACAATTCTTTTCATAAAAGATTTTTTTTCACATGTTCTTTAAACAAACATTTTCCCAAAACACGGTTTCGCAAAGACTCTGATACCACTGTTAGGGAATCCCTGGTGCATAAGTAGCTGAAATACAAGGATTCCCATTGGACTTGCAAAACTTCATGTTTCAAAGCATAAGACAAACATCAATTTTATTAAGCGTTTTAGGATTACCTTTTGAAAAAAAATCGAAGTAGTCCTAGCCTCGTACTTTAGGAGTCTACACGAGTACTCCCACCAGAAATGCTACACCTTCCAAATGCTAGTTTGACAGCGTGTAGCTTTTGAAACTTTTGCGTATTTGTCTCTTTTTTTAGTGAACCACATATGAGCATCTTCTGCTCTATTTATAGGCTTAGGTTTCACATAATTTGTTCTCTTTAAAGAATGGGCTCCTTACTCTTTCTAAATGAGTTAGGCCCAATAGTTTTATTTTAGTCTAACTAAAATAAAACATTTTTTGATGGGCTTACTCTATATGTGTGACCCTATAGGTAAAATACTTAGTCTATTAATAATAAACTATTTTATTATTAATATAAAATAAGAGTGGCATCTAGTAATGCATTATTGTGTCTAAATATTATATAGGCTAAAACCCCTTTTTAGCCCTCTTAATGTTTAGGGATTAGGAAAAAACCCCTCAAAAAAAAACCCTTAGGTTTTGACCCTTATTAAATTTTAGGGTTTACGAATTTAAGGATGATGCCCTAAACTGATGAGGTGGCATGAATTTGAGCCACCTCATCAGTGACACCTGTCAAAAATAATATTATTTTAATGAAGCAAGGTAATTAACTTATTTAGGTAATTAATAAAGGTAATTAAGCAAGGTAATTAACAGCTGAGAGAAAGAGGGGAGAAAGGGTGAGAGAGGGAGGACCGACGGAGAGGGAGAAGAAGAGGTCGACGGAGAGAGGGAGAGAGAGAGGGAGAGCCACCGAGAGAGGGGAGAGCGAGAGATGAAAAAGGACCTGAGGGTTCTGATATTGCTCTGATAAAAACCAAGTTCCACAAACATTAACAAAATTAGAAACCCATAATAGGAAAAACTATCAGGGACCACAGATCAAAATGGGTTGCTTGAAGCCACCCTTTTTCATGGTGACTATGAAATAAAAATTAATCACCCTCTCAAGAACAATTACACTTTCACTCATCACATACAAGTAACACCAACAGATGATGCGTCCAACAAAACAACATAATTTATACAGCTTTCTATGAAGTAACTGCTTCTGTACATTGTTAAACTATATGTCTATAATATAATGAAAGCTGAAGGGCCATTGCGTGTTCTTAATTTCTATCATTGCTTGTTTGTTGTCTTATTCTTGACGCGGTGGAGGACCGTGACGGAGGCGGGAAACACGCCGGAGAAGTTGTTGTCGTTGAGGAAAACCGATTTGAGGTTGATTAAGGGGGAGAGATCGGGGATTTGACCGGAGAGTGAGTTTCCTTTGAAGCTGAGAACTCTGAGCTGATCCAAACGGTTTAAGATCTTGGAGTCCAAAGCCCCGGTTAGGTTGCAGCGTTCCAGAACTAGCTTCCTCACTCTTCCGTTGAAGCAGTCTCTGACTCCGAACCAGGTGCACACGCTGGTTCTGATATTGCTCTGATATTGCCTTCTCCTTTTCCGTTCACGGAATTTCCCTTCGTCGTTACCTCCGATTCTCTTGTTCGTTCTCCTTCGTCACAGATCTCTCATCCGAGAATTCACAAGGTTCATTCCTTGTATCACATCGCAAGAACAGAACCTTCGTTTTCGTTTTCCCTTCTTCACCGTTCCAGAACACCGCAAACGCAACCACCGATCCAAATACCAAATTCTCAAACCTCGCAAAACACACGAAGCAACACACCAATTCCCAAAACCTCTCTCTTTCTCTCTTTCTCTCTCTGTGTTTCTCTTTCTTCCTTCAATTGAACCTTTCTTTCAACCACTCTCACCCTCTCTTTTCTTTCTCTCTCTATATCTCTTTCTATCTTTCTATTTCTTTTAATTTTTTTATTTTCTTTGTGCTGATAAATGGTTGCAGCAGCAGAACCACTATCGGAGGGGGAGACTTAACCAGAGTGGTCAAAACAGCGTGCAATAATCTCTCCCTCTCTCCGTCGACCTCTTCTTCTCCCTCTCCGTCGGTCCTCCCTCTCTCACCCTTTCTCCCCTCTTTCTCTCAGCTGTTAATTACCTTGCTTAATTACCTTTATTAATTACCTAAACAAGTTAATTACCTTGCTTCATTAAAATAATATTATTTTTGACAGGTGTCACTGATGAGGTGGCTCAAATTCATGCCACCTCATCAGTTTAGGGCATCATCCTTAAATTCGTAAACCTTAAAATTTAATAAGGGCCAAAACCTAAGGGTTTTTTTTTGAGGGGTTTTTTCCTAATCCCTAAACATTAAGAGGGCTAAAAAGGGGTTTTAGCCTATTATATAATATCAACATTAACCTATAAGTGAAAATTATTTTATGTTTGTTCTTTTTGTCATAATATCCTAATTGGGCCCAAGGCATGGTTGCATCATCCTTGTAGGGCCTAATTTATTTTACTTGATACTAGAGTAGACTTTATCTGAATAAATATCCAATATTTATTCTTTCTAGCATGGTCATGCATTTCCTTAGTCTAACTCCATCAAGTGGCCTATAAATATTACTCTTGTCACATAAGAGAGATAAATCTCATCTACATCACTCACATCCCTCTGCATAAATTGTCCATTGCCTAATCACAACCTTTATAATCCTCTTATTACAAAAGACATTTGATTGTATTAAAACAACAAACTCTTCATATAGGATGAGACGCCCCAAACCCCCATATAAAATAGGAGGAAATTTTTTCGCGTCTTTGAAAATATCAATAAATCAAATAGTTAAAATGGTAAAGTATTTTTCACCAAACCCCTGGACCTATAATGAACCACTCCCATATATGAAGATATGAGAGGGTGAAATTAAAATATAAATTTTCTAATCAGAATCAGCGGAAGAATTATTTAATTTGGTTTAATCATTGGCTAATTGATTTTAAAGAGGAGTACTTTCATAAAAATATGGGATATAATTTATATAATCTAAAGGGCCAAAATATTACTCCTCAATGCTTCAAAATAATATTTAAAGAAGGCAATAATGCATAGGAACAGAAACCACTTAAAATATAAATTTTTGTGAAGTGACAGGTGCCACTCGCTCAAGCGTGATTCAAGTCGCTTGAGCGAGCCAGCGTACCCACGCTTGAGCGGGCGCTGAGCGACCTTGGGCGAAAGAGAAAAATAGGCATCAGGGCTCAGCTCGCTTGAGCGAGCCCTGTCTCGCTTGAGCGAGACACGAAGGAATGCTTGAGCGAAGGAAGCGAGACGCTTGAGCGAAGAAGGAGAGGAGCATCAGGGGTCAATCTCGCTTGAGCGGCCCAAGGCTCGCTTGAGCGAGATCGTTCCAGAATGGTTGGCAGCTTTCTGGCCGATTTTCACTTGGGCGAGACACCCCTCGCTTGGGCGAAAATCGTCCAGTATCATTTTCCCTCTCCCTCGCTTGAGCGCCTGCTTCTACGCCTGGGCGAAAATTGTCCAGAATCTGAACACTGATTCTGTGGCAATCTCGCTTGGGCGAAATGCAACTTCGCTTGAGCCAATTTGGGGCAGAAACGAATCCCCTGTTTCACAGCAATCTCGCTCGAGCGAGATCATCACTCGCTTGAGCGAGTTCTACAGAAACTCAGCAAAAACGAAGATTCTCTTGGACTCAACTCATGAAAATTAACCCCTCCTATTTTGGCCTTTCCTAGGACCATATTTTACCATATTATGCATGCACCAATTCATGTAATGTTACAATTTAAAACTACATGATTCATTCATTGAACTACATACCACCAACATCATCATGCTACTTTTAATTCATGCATATATTCTAATTTCATCATCACACCACATACACTCCCTACATATATCTATATTCCACATCATTCCACAAGCTCCATAATATAACATAAAGACACAGCATTCATTCATTCATCAAAGTTAAGTATTCAGGTTCATCCTTTACACTTTTTGGGTCATGTAGGAAAATTGACCTTACACAACATGTCTAATTTTCTCCCATGACCTCCAAAATTATCAACATTACAAAATTTGAGTATATACACCTCATATACTCTATCAAAACAGATTTTCATGCCGGCCAAGGCTTATACGTTCCTATCCATATTTACCTTCTTCAACCTCGGCCTCCGAAAGTTGTAGGACTTAAGTCATACCTACATTAACTTTAAAAATGGCAACGGGGAGGTGAGTAACATAATCCAAATGAATTAAAGTCATACATTATTATGATGAAATACATGTATACTTACACAAACATCATTCATTGCACCACATCATACATCATACATAAATATATCTCATAACATCAAGTATACATTAACATTTCCAATCATTCGGATTATCACACACACACATAGGGTTAGTATCCAACTCTTTCCCCTTTCAACTCTCAATCATCTGTTGCCACTATGGGCTTCCAACTAGGCATATCTCCAGCTATATGCAAATGCTCTTAAAACTAATGCATATGCACAAGAAATTCTCATCAAATAATGCGGATCTGACTGTGGGAAAATATATCATTAAATCAATTGTGGGACAAGCATAGGTGTGCTACTATGCCCCTACTGCAGTAGAAAAATTGTGTACACATATATCTCAATTCATGCATGCTTACATCATTATAATTTTACTGGTACCAAACTGCTATCGCCCATCTGTAGCACTAGTCACCCTGTGACTTACGGATTAACATCGTGGCCTCAACTACCACAAGTGCTACGGGCCCCTCCCGAACACACATCGAGAGAGCCGTGTCCCGTCGGACACCGAGGTAAACTCGCTCACCATAGAGCCACCCGCCCACTGGGCCCGCCACATAGGGTGCCTCGTCACCAAACTATGGACAGCTTCGTGACTCATAAACTGAGTCACAGGGGAAAAACCACAACACGCTCGTGCACCGAGCAGCCCTCCCACTGGGCCCACCTAATGGAACCCCCTAATATTCCACAAAGACAGCTATGATATGCCATGGATGCAATGCAAATGCAAATCAAGTGCATCCTCACACTATGCATCCTAGATGCCACTCCACATTCAATCATTCACCACCACCACTTGGTGGATTTCAATATTCTCATCATTCTTATCCAATCCCAATTCTCTTTTGAACTTATTCTCATCAATAGTTAGTGGCATACATATTCCATAACTCATACACACATATTTGGGATATTCACATCACAATCTCAATTCACATATGGTTTCAGACCCTCATTATACTTCGTTAATATAGTATCATCACATCATTAATATTATCCCAAACACAATGCCACATAACAATCATCATTCTAAATGCATTCCAATCACACATATCATATCATCCATTCAAACAATCATTAACATAATCACATATACATATTTTCACATCACCAATGGATGAAATCATGTATTTAGAAAAGTTACCCCCTCCTACCTCAAGTGAAGTAGTGATCCACGCGGTTTGATGGTCCCGCTTTGTCAATGGGGTCACTTCCTACATCACAATACATCATACAATCAATTTTCTACTTACTCATTAAGACTTAAACACTTATACATATATCAATAACTTGATGTTTACTTTATTTTAACTCTCAAGCCTCTTTTATTTCATTTTATCCACCATAACCACCATGGGTTAGGTATTACCCTCTATTATCATGCACCCTAGAGCCAAACCCTTTCATGGGTTTCTCCACTAATGACTTCCATCAACCAAATACCATCACTAATGACCCTTATGCATCATAACTCACATTTATTACCAACAATTAATATTCATCAACCTCCATTATGCATTTCCCCCAAATTCATGAAGTTAGGGTTTCATAAAATTCTAACAACCATCATAAATACTCTTCTCCTTCCAACCAAAAATGCATCCACTTTATTACTTCTCAAAGAAACCTTACTTTCATAAGAATCCACATTAAACTCTTGCATTAAATACTCTCCTCAAGGACATCCATACACATGCATGGTTCCCAAAACTCATATTATCATACAACCATGGCAAAAACCCAAGTAAATGGTGAGTATTCCTTACCTCACACCAAAAAATGAAAATAGGTTTAATAGAGGGAAAGGAAGCTGCAAAAATGGAGAGAAAGGGGGAGAATACAGCAGCTCACAACCTCCTTCCAGCTCCACCAACGAAAATGAGAATGAGATGTGGAAGATGGAGCCAAGTTGCTATGGTTTTGGGAGAAATGAGAGAATGGAGAAGATGATGATGAAAAGAAGAAGAAGAAAGTGAAGTGTAATGTCCACTTTCAGCACGCCTACGTGAATAGAGAAAGGAAAATTTGGGTTTTTGATTTATTTTAAATTCCCATTCATTAAAACTCCATCGTTTTATAACTAACAGGTTCTCCGTTCGGGCTCAATATATCGTCTGAAAATTATTCCGAATACATATTCGGATTCCTAATAATATTCTCAATAGCCCTGACCAATATCATCTCATTCTGAGATACTTGGTCCGACACCCATATCTCAACCGGGCTTAATTTCAGCTTAACTGATCTCCATAATTTTCTAACAGTCCCCAAAATTATCAATTTAATTATTCTCAATAGCTTGGGACATTAAATATTCCATATACCAATTTCTAATATTTATTCCGGTAATTAATTCTCTATTTTAAAATTCGGGATGTTACAATCCACCCCACCAAAAGAAAATTTCGTCCCTGAAATTTCACATACCGGATTCAAATGCGTTGGGATACCGTTCTCTGATATCGTCTTCACGTTCCCATGTGAATGTTTCTGTATTTCCATGTTTCCAAGCGACTTCCACCAAAGGTACCAACTTGTTTCGCAATTTCTTCACGGAATGTCCAACAATGCAAACAGAAACAGGAGAAACAGATAGGTCATCTCGCACCTCAATCTCGTCCATAGGGATCACGTGTAGTGGATCATAAACATATTTCCTCAACTGCGACACGTGAAACACGTTGTGTAAATTAGCAAGATGCGGAGGGAGTGCTATCCGATAAGCAACCTCACCGATCCGCTCCGACACCTCGTAAGGTCTGATAAATCTAGGGCTCAACTTCCCACTCTTCAACGCCCTTCCAATGCCTTTATCACGCGAGACCTTCAAAAACACATGGTCACCCACTTGAAACTCAATGGGTTTATGCCTCTTGTCATAATAACTCTTCTGCCTATCCTGAGCAATCTTCATATTCTCTTGTATCTTTTTAATCTGCTCGGTCGTCTCCTGGATAATCTCCGGCCCTAAGGCCAAGTTCTCACCAACTTCCAGCCAACACAAGGGAGTTCTACACTTCCTTCCATACAACGCCTCATAAGGTGCCATAGCAATACTGGAATGGAAGCTGTTATTATATGTAAATTCGATCAATGGTAGAAATCTCTCCCAACATCCACCGTGTTCAAGGACACAAGCTCTCAACAAATCCTCCAAGCTTTGTATAGTTCTCTCTGATTGCCCATCGGTTTGTGGGTGATAAGTGGAACTAAGCTTCAACTTAGAACCCAACTCATCATGCAAACGTCCCCAAAACCGAGAAGTAAACCGAGGATCACGGTCGGATATAATACTGGACGGAACACCATGCAGCCTAACAATCTCCTTGATGTATATTTGTGCCAATTTCTCCAAAGGACTCTTCATATTTATGGGTAAAAAGTGAGCACATTTTGTCAACCGGTCTACAATCACCCATATAGCATCGTTTCCAGCACGAGTTCTGGGTAGTCCAGAAACAAAATCCATAGCTATGTTATCCCATTTCCAAACAGGGATCTCCAATGGTCTCAAATAACCAGATGGTCTCTGATGTTCGACCTTCGCCTTTTGACAAACAAGGCAAGATGCTACAAAATTCGCCACATCACGCTTCATACCAGGCCACCAGAAATTCTTCTTCAAATCTTGATACATCTTGGTGGAACCAGGATGAATACTCAATACGCTTTTGTGAGCTTCCTCAAGTACACGTTTCCTCACATCATCGCTTGAGGGAACATAAATTCGACCCTTTACACGCCAAATACCATCTTGACCTTCTTCTATGAACAAATTCTTCCCTTTTTCTTGGGTCTTCTTCATCTCAATCAAATACTCATCATTGGGTTGTTGCGTCTTCACATATTCCAGAAATTCATTTGCAACCTTCAACATCTCCAACACCATTTTCTTGGAAGTGTAAGTCTCCACGCCCACATTCAATTCTCTAAATTGTTCTATCAACTCCATTTCCTTGGCCATCATCATAGAAACATGCAATAACTTCCGGCTCAATGCATCAGTAACTATATTTGCCTTGCCGGGGTGATACTTCAATTCAAACTCATAGTCTTTTAGGAACTCCATCCACCGCCTTTGGCGCATATTCAATTCCTTCTGGTCAAATAAGTACTTAAGGCTCCTATGATCACTAAAGACCATAAACTTGGAGCCATACAAATAGTGTCGCCACCACTTCAATGCAAACACCACTGCCGCCAATAAAAGATCATGAGTGGGGTAGTTAGCCTCATGCGGTCGCAACTGTCTTGACGCATAGGCTATCACACGCTCCTTTTGCATCAACACGCATCCAAGACCAAGCTTAGATGCATCGCAATATACCACAAATTCATCCGTTAAGTCGGGCAATGCTAACACCGGTGCGGTAGTAAGCCTTAACTTCAACTCTTGGAAACTCTCTTCACATTCACGGGTCCACACAAATGATTGATTCTTCCGAGTCAACTTTGTCAGTGGTAAAGCCAAACGGGAAAACCCTTCAATGAACCTCTGGTAGTAACCGGCAAGACCAAGAAAACTCCTTATCTCCGTTACCGACGTTGGTCTTTCCCAAGACATCACAGCTTCAACTTTAGATTTATCCACAACAACTCCATCATTCGAAATAACATGTCCAAGAAATTGGACCTCAGACAGCCAAAATGCACACTTAGAGAGCTTCGCATACAATTCTTTCTCGCAAAGGATGGTCAACACCAGACGAAGATGTCTTTCATGCTCTTCATGACTTTTGGAGTACACCAAAATGTCATCAATAAACACCACGACGAATTGATCAAGATATTCATGAAAAATACGATTCATGTAGCTCATGAAAATCGCAGGGGCATTCGTTACACCAAATGGCATCACTACGTACTCATAGTGTCCATATCGCGTTCGGAAAGCAGTTTTTGGAATATCCTCCGCCTTCACCTGAATTTGGTGATATCCAGAACGTAAATCAATCTTCGAAAACACAACAGCACCCTTCAATTGATCCAAAAGATCGTCAATACGTGGAAGAGGGTATTTATTCTTAATGGTTAGTTTGTTGAGTTGGTGATAATCAACACACAATCTCATGCTCCCATCTTTCTTCTTTACTAACAACACAGGAGCACCCGAAGGAGACACACTAGGACGAATAAACTCCCGTTCAAGTAATTCTTCCACTTGCTTTTTCAATTCAATTAACTCCATAGGAGACATCCTATAAGGAGCTCGGGAAACAGGTTCTGCACCCGGAATAAGATCAATAGCGAATTCCACTTCTCGTGGAGGAGGTAATCCGGGAATCTCTTCCGGAAACACATCGGGAAATTCTAAAACAATAGGAATTCCACCAGATTGGGATACACCATTCCCATCCACCAAACAGAACATCATGAAAAGCTGAGAGATACCTCGCACATTAAAACCTTCAGTATTGGAGGTTGGGGAGATCACTGTCCTGCTATGACAATCCACCAAAACCTTGTTGGCGGACAACCAATCCATGCCTACAATAACATCCAGATCTTTTATAGGTAAACACACGAGAGATACAATAAATTTTCTACCCTCCAAGTCCATCTCGACATTCTCACATCGAGTCACCGATCTTAAACAAGTACCAGTCTGTGTAGTCACTAATATTGAACCTTTCATCATACTCAAAGGCACTCGCAGGCGCCTCACACATTCTTCAGAAATAAAAGAGTGCGTAGCACCCGAATCAAATATCACATTAACAACATTACCATATATCAGGCACTCACTTTAGACAAGGTCTTCAGCTTGTGCTGCTTCTTCACCGGTCACGGCAAAGACTCTTCCAGCCATTTATTGATTAGCACCACGGTTCAGGCCATTTCGACCACCATTAGCATTACCTCGGCCGTTTCCATTACCATGACCGTTACCACCATTTCGGTTTCCATGTCTTCCACCATTACCGTTTCCACGACCACGGCCTCTAAAAGCACCATAGCCTCCACGGTTTGCATTATCACATGGCACAACATCTGCAGCATTCAAAGGACAATCAGGGCGGATATGCCCTGGTTGGTTACATCTGTAGCACACCACTGTTTCTTCATGATTGCAATCTCTGGCTAAGTGATTTCCGCCACATCTGAAACAACGAAGTCCTTGGCCATTACCTCAGCCACCATCGGCACCATGCCTTCCGCCACCTCGTCCACCTCTAAGAGAAGAGGACCTACGTACAAATCGTCTGTTGTTCTTAAAGTGGCCCTTCTTCTTGAAGCTAGAAGATTGGCCCTTTAACTTGTAATCATGCCCCGAGTAAATCCTTGGAGCAACATCATTCTCTTCAAAAATTCTACACTTATCCACAAGAGTAGGAAAACTCCTAATCTCTTGGTGACAAATCGCCTTCTTAATCTCTTGGCACAGTCCATTCTCAAATTTAACACACTTCAAAGCTTCAGTGCCCTCTTGCTGAAAGGGAGGATAAAACACACATAACTCTTCAAATTTCAAAGCATACTCTTCAACCGACATGCCGCCTTGCTTGAGTTCCATGAATTCGAGCTCTTTCTTGTTCTTATAACTCGCAGGAAAGTACTTCTTAAGAAATTCAGCCTTGAAATTCTCCCAATTTAAAGGAGTGTGGGCAGCAATCATACGCCCACGGGTAAGGATCCACCAAGATTTGGCCTCATTCCGAACCATGAACACTGCGTATTCCACCTTCTACATTTCAGTACATTCCATACTAGCGAATATCCACTCCAAGTCACGGATCCAGACATAAGCATCTTCTGGCTTATAGCCTCCATGAAATTTAGAAGGCTTCCGCTTAAGAAATTGGTCAAGACCTTGATTCGGCTGACCAATAGGTTGTTGTTGCCGTTCAAGTATGTCGGCAAAGGGATTAAAGGCTTCAGCCATGGCGGCTGTATCAGCATTGCGCCTATACGCCATCACTCAATCTATATACAACAACATAAACATAATTAGAAACTTAAAGTTCCTTCAACCAGTGTGCACACATATATCATTCATCATTAACTTCCTTAACACAAGTATCATCATAATGCATTTCATAATTAGAAGGTAAATATGAGAAAGGAATTGCCTGGTCGGGCTTAACAACAATCATTTAATAATCTCATTTCAATAACAGCCTTCATAATTCGCCCATATAATTCACAAATCAATTAGTCACAAGCAATAAACACATGGGCAATATCACTTATAATCATATCAAGAGCAATGAAGGCTCTGATACCAGGTTGAGACGCCCCAAACCCCCATATAAAATAGGAGGAAATTTTTTCGCGTCTTTGAAAATATCAATAAATCAAATAGTTAAAATGGCGAAGTATTTTTCACCAAACCCCTGGACCTATAATGAACCACTCCCATATATGAAGATATGAGAGGGTGAAATTAAAATATAAATTTTCCAATCAGAATCAGCGGAGGAATTATTTAATTTGGTTTAATCATTGGCTAATTGATTTTCAAGAGGAGTCCTTTCATAAAAATATGGGATATAATTTATATAATCTAAAGGGCCAAAATATTACTCCTCAATGCTTCAAAATAATATTTAAAGAAGGCAATAATGCATAGGAACAAAAACCACTTAAAATATAAATTTTTGTGAAGTGACAGGTGCCACTCGCTCAAGCGTGATTCAAGTCGCTTGAGCGAGCCAGCGTACCCACGCTTGAGCCGGCGCTGAGCGACCTTGGGCGAAAGAGAAAAATAGGCATCAGGGCTCAGCTCGCTTGAGCGAGCCCTGTCTCGCTTGTGCGAGACACGAAGGAATGCTTGAGCGAAGGAAGCGAGACGCTTGAGTGAAGAAGGAGAGGAGCATCAGGGGTCAATCTCGCTTGAGCGGCCCAAGGCTCGCTTGAGCGAGATCGTTCCAGAATGGTTGGCAGCTCTCTGGCCGATTTTTGCTTGGGCGAGACACCCCTCGCTTGGGCAAAAATCGTCCAGTATCATTTTCCCTCTCCCTCGCTTGAGCGCCTACTTCTACGCCTGGGCAAAAATTGTCCAGAATCTGAACACTGATTCTGTGGCAATATCGCTTGGGCGAAATGTAACTTCGCTTGAGCGAATTTGGGGCAGAAACGAATCCCCTGTTTCACAGCAATCTCGCTCGAGCGAGATCATCACTCGCTTGAGCGAGTTCTGCAGAAACTCAGCAGAAACGAAGATTCTCTTGGACTCAACTCATGAAAATTAACTCCTCCTATTTTGGCCTTTCCTAGGACCATATTTTACCATATTATGCATTCACCAATTCATGTAATGTTACAATTTAAAACTACATGATTCATTCATTGAACTACATACCACCAACATCATCATGCTACTTTTAATTCATGCATATATTCTAATTTCATCATCATACCACATACACTCCCTACATATATCTATATTCCACATCATTCCACAAGCTCCATAATATAACATAAAGACACAACATTCATTCATTCATCAAAGTTAAGTATTCAGGTTCATCCTTTACACTTTTTGGGTCATGTAGGAAAATTGACCTTACACAACATGTCCAATTTTCTCCCATGACCTCCAAAATTATCAACATTACAAAATTTGAGTATATACACCTCATATACTCTATCAAAATAGATTTTCATGCCGGCCAAGGCTTATACGTTCCTATCCATATTTACCTTCTTCAACCTCGGCCTCCGAAAGTTGTAGGACTTAAGTCATACCTACATAAACTTTAAAAATGACAACGGGGAGGTGAGTAACATAATCCAAATGAATTAAAGTCATACATTATTATGATGAAATACATGTATACTTGCACAAACATCATTCGTTGCACCACATCATACATCATACATAAATATATCTCATAACATCAAGTATACATTAACATTTCCAATCATTCGGATTATCGCACACACACATAGGGTTAGTATCCAACTCTTTCCCCTTTCAACTCTCAATCATCCGTTGCCACTATGGGCTTCCAACTAGGCATATCTCCAGCTATATGCAAATGCTCTTAAAACTAATGCATATGCACAAGAAATTCTCATCAAATAATGCGGATTCGACTGTGGGAAAATATATCATTAAATCAATTGTGGGACAAGCATAGGTGTGCTACTATGCCCCTACTGCAGTAGAAAAATTATGTACACATATATCTCAATTCATTCATGCTTACATCATCATAATTTTACTGGTACCAAACCGCTATCGCCCATCTGTAGCACTAGTCACCCTGTGACTTGCGGATTAACATCGTGGCCTCAACTACCATAAGTGCTACGGGCCCCTCCTGAACACACATCGAGAGAGCCGTGTCCCGTCGGACACCGAGGTAAACTCGCTCACCATAGAGCCGCCCGCCCACTGGGCCCGCCACATAGGGTGCCTCGTCACCAAACTATGGACAGCTTCATGACTGATAAACCGAGTCACAGGGGAAAAACCACAACACGCTCGTGCACCGAGCAGCCCTCCCACTGGGCCCGCCTAATGGAACCCCCTAATATTCCACAAAGACAGCTATGATATGCCATGGATGCAATGAAAATGCAAATCAAGTGCATCCTCACACTATGCATCCTAGATGCCACTCCACATTCAATCATTCACCACCACCACTTGGTGGATTTCAATATTCTCATCATTCTTATCCAATCCCAATTCTCTTTTGAACTTATTCTCATCAATAGTTAGTGGCATACACATTCCATAACTCATACACACATATTTGGGATATTCACATCACAATCTCAATTCACATATGGTTTCAGACCCTCATCATACTTCATTAATAAAGTATTATCACATCATTAATATTATCCCAAACACAATGCCACATAACAATCATCATTCTAAATGCATTCCAATCACACATATCATATCATCCATTCAAACAATCATTAACATAATCACATATACATATTTTCACATCACCAATGGATGAAATCATGCATTTAGAAAAGTTACCCCCTCCTACCTCAAGTGAAGTAGTGATCAACGTGGTTTGATGGTTCCGCTGCGTCAATGGGGTCACTTCCTACATCACAATACATCATACAATCAATTTTCTACTTACTCATTAAGACTTAAACACTTATACATATATCAATAACTTGATGTTTACTTTATTTTAACTCTCAAGCCTCTTTTATTTCATTTAATCCACCATAACCACCATGGGTTAGGTATTACCCTCTATTATCATGCACCCTAGAGCCAAACCCTTTCATGGGTTTCTCCATTAATGACTTCCATCAACCAAATACCATCACCAATGACCCTTATGCATCATAACTCACATTTATTACCAACAATTAATGTTCATCAACCTCCATTATGCATTTCCCCCAAATTCATGGAGTTAGGGTTTCATAAAATTCTAACAACCATCATAAATACTCTTCTCCTTCCAACCAAAAATGCATCCACTTTATTACTTCTCAAAGAAACCTTACTTTCATAAGAATCCACATTAAACTCTTGCATTAAATACTCTCCTCAAGGACATCCATACACATGCATGGTTCCCAAAACTCATATTATCATACAACCATGGCAAAAACCCAAGTAAATAGTGAGTATTCCTTACCTCACACCCAAAAATGAAAATGGGTTCAATGGAGGGAGAGGAAGCTACGAAAATGGAGAGAAAGGGGGAGAATATAGCAGCTCACAACCTTCTTCCAGCTCCACCAACGAAAATGAGAATGAGATGTGGAAGATGGAGCCAAGTTGCTATGGTTTTGGGAGAAATAAGAGAATGGAGAAGATGATGATGAAAAGAAGAAGAAGAAAGTGAAGTGTAATGTCCACTTTCAGCACGCCTACGTGAATATAGAAAGGAAAATTTGGGTTTTTGATTTATTTTAAATTCCCATTCATTAAAACTCCATCGTTTTATAACTAACAGGTTCTCCGTTCGGGCTCAATATATCGTCTGAAAATTATTCCAAATACATATTCGGATTCCCAATAATATTCTCAATAGCCCTGACCAATATCATCTCATTCTGAGATACTTGGTCCGACACCCATATCTCAACCGGACTTAATTTCAGCTTAACTGATCTCCATAATTTTCTAACAGTCCCCAAAATTATCAATTTAATTATTCTCAATAGCTTGGGACATTAAATATTCCATATACCAATTTCTAATATTTATTCCGGTAATTAATTCTCTATTTTAAAATTCGGGATGTTACAATCCACCCCACCAAAAGAAAATTTCGTCCCCGAAATTTCACATACCGGATTCAAATGCGTCGGGATACCGTTCTCTGATATCGTCTTCGCGTTCCCATGTGAATGTTTCTGTATTTCCATGTTTCCAAGCGACTTCCACCAAAGGTACCAACTTGTTACGCAATTTCTTCATAGAATGTCCAACAATGTGAACAGAAACTGGAGAAACGGATAGGTCATCTCGCACCTCAATCTCGTCCATAGGGATCACGTGTAGTGGATCATAAACATATTTCCTCAACTACGACATGTGAAACACGTTGTGTAAATTAGCAAGATGCGGAGGGAGTGCTATCCGATAAGCAACCTCACCGATCCACTCCAACACCTCGTAAGGTCCGATAAATCTAGGGCTCAACTTCCCACTCTTCAACGCCTTCCAATGCCTTTATCATGCGAGACCTTCAAAAACACATGGTCACCCACTTGAAACTCAATGGGTTTATGCCTCTTGTCATAATAACTCTTCTGCCTATCCTGAGCAATCTTCATATTCTCTTGTATCTTTTTAATCTGCTCGGTAGTCTCCTGGATAATCTCCGGCCCTCAACACAAGGGAGTTCTACACTTCCTTCCATACAACGCCTCATAAGGTGCCATAGCAATACTGGAATGGAAGCTGTTATTATATGTAAATTCGATCAATGGTAGAAATCTCTCCCAACATCCACCGTGTTCAAGGACACAAGCTCTCAACAAATCCTCCAAGCTTTGTATAGTTCTCTCCGATTGCCCATCGGTTTGTGGGTGATAAGTGGAACTAAGCTTCAACTTAGAACCCAATTCATCATGCAAACGTCCCCAAAACCGAGAAGTAAACCGAGGATCACGATCAGATATAATACTGGACGGAACACCATGCAGCCTAACAATCTCCTTGATGTATATTTGTGCCAATTTCTCCAAAGGACTCTTCATATTTATGGGTAAAAAGTGAGCACATTTTGTCAACCGGTCTATAATCACCCATATAGCATCGTTTCCAGCACGAGTTCTGGGTAGTCCAGAAACAAAATCCATAGCTATGTTATCCTATTTCCAAACAGGGATCTCCAATGGTCTCAAATAACCAGATGGTCTCTGATGTTCGACCTTCGCCTTTTGACAAACAAGGCAAGATGCTACAAAATTCGCCACATCACTCTTCATACCAGGCCACCAAAAATTCTTCTTCAAATCTTGATATATCTTGGTGGAACCAGGATGAATACTCAATACACTTTTGTGAGCTTCCTCAAGTACACGTTTCCTCACATCATCGCTTGAGGGAACATAAATTCGACCCTTTACACGCCAAATACCATCTTGACCTTCTTCTATGAACAAATTCTTCCCTTTTTCTTGGGTCTTCTTCATCTCAATCAAATACTCATCATTGGGTTGTTGCGTCTTCACATATTCCAGAAATTCATTTGCAACCTTCAACATCTCCAACACTATTTTCTTGGAAGTGTAAGTCTCCACGCCCACATTCAATTCTCTAAATTGTTCTATCAACTCCATTTCCTTGGCCATCATCATAGAAACATGCAATGACTTCCGGCTCAATGCATCAGCAACTATATTTGCCTTGCCGGGGTGATACTTCAATTCAAACTCATAGTCTTTTAGGAACTCCATCCACCGCCTTTGGCGCATATTCAATTCCTTCTGGTCAAATAAGTACTTAAGGCTCCTATGATCACTAAAGACCACAAACTTGGAGCCATACAAATAGTGTCGCCACAACTTCAATGCAAACACCACTGCCGCCAATTCAAGATCATGAGTGGGGTAGTTAGCCTCATGCGGTTGCAACTGTCTTGACGTATAGGCTATCACACGCTCCTTTTGCATCAACACGCATCCAAGACCAAGCTTAGATGCATCGCAATATACCACAAATTCATCCGTTAAGTCGGGCAATGCTAACACCGGTGCGGTAGTAAGCCTTAACTTCAACTCTTGGAAACTCTCTTCACATTCACAGGTCCACACAAATGATTGATTCTTCTGAGTCAACTTTGTCAGTGGTAAAGCCAAACGGGAAAACCCTTCAATGAACCTCCGGTAGTAACCGGTAAGACCAAGAAAACTCCTTATCTCCGTTACCGACGTTGGTCTTTCCCAAGCCATCACAGCTTCAACTTTAGATTTATCCACAACAACTCTATTATTCAAAATAACATGTCCAAGAAATTGGACCTCAGACAGCCAAAATTCACACTTAGAGAGCTTCGCATACAATTCTTTCTCGTGAAGGATGGTCAACACTAGACGAAGATGTCTTTCATGCTCTTCATGACTTTTGGAGTACACCAAAATGTCATCAATAAACACCACGACGAATTGCTCAAGATATTCATGAAAAATACGATTCATGTAGCTCATGAAAATCGCAGGGGCATTCGTTACACCAAATGGCATCACTACGTACTCATAGTGTCCATATCGCGTTCGGAAAGCAGTTTTTGGAATATCCTCCGCCTTCACCTGAATTTGGTGATATCCAGAACGCAAATCAATCTTTGAAAACACAACAACACCCTTCAATTGATCCAAAAGATCGTCAATACATGGAAGAGGGTATTTATTCTTAATGGTTAGTTTGTTGAGTTGGCGATAATCAACGCACAATCTCATGCTCCCATCTTTCTTCTTTACTAACAACACAGGAGCACCCGAAGGAGACACACTAGGGCGAATAAACTCCCGTTCAAGTAATTCTTCCACTTGCTTTTTCAATTCAATTAACTCTATAGGAGACATCCTATAAGGAGCTCGGGAAATAGGTTCTGCACCCGGAATAAGATCAATAGCGAATTCCACTTCTCGTGGAGGAGGTAATCCGGGAATCTCTTCCGGAAACACATCGGGAAATTTCGAAACAATAGGAATTCCACCAGATTAGGATACACCATTCCCATCCACCAAACAGAACATCATGAAAAGCTGAGAGATACCTCGCACATCAAAACCTTCAGTATTAGAGGTTGGGAAGATCACCGTCCTGCTATGACAATCCACCAAAACCTTATTGGCGGACAACCAATCCATGCCTAGAATAACATCCAGATCTTTCATAGGTAAACACACGAGAGATACAATAAATTTTCTACCCTCCAAGTCCATCTCGACATTCTCACATCGAGTCATCGTTCTTAAACAAGTACCAGTCGGTGTAGTCACCAATATTGAACCTTTCATCATACTCACAGGCACTCACAGGTGCCTCACACATTCTTCAGAAATAAAAGAGTGCGTAGCACCCGAATCAAATATCACATTAACAACATTACCATATATCAGGCACTCACTTTGGACAAGGTCTTCAGCTTGTGCTGCTTCTTCACCGGTCACGGTAAAGACTCTTCCAGCCATTTGTTGATTAGCACCACGGTTCGGGCCATTTCGACCACCATTAGCATTACCTCGGCCGTTTCCATTACCACGACCGTTACCACCATTTCGGTTTCCATGTCTTCCACCATTACCGTTTCCATGACCACGGCCTCTAAAAGCACCATAGCCTCCACGGTTTGCATTATCACGTGGTATAACATCTGCAGCATTCAAAGGACAATCAGGGCGGATATGCCCCGGTTGGTTACATCTGTAGCACACCACTGTTTCTTCATGATTGCAATCTCTGGCTAAGTGATTTCCGCCACATCTGAAACAACAAAGTCCTTGGCCATTACCTCGGCCACCATCGGCACCATGCCTTCCGCCACCTCGTCCACCTCTAAAAGAAGAGGACCCACGTATAAATCGTCTGTTGTTCATAAAGTTGCCCTTCTTCTTGAAGCTAGAAGATTGGCCCTTTAACTTGTAATCATGCCCCGAGTAACTCCTTGGAGCAACATCATTCTCTTCAAAAATTCTACACTTATCCACAAGAGTAGGAAAACTCCTAATCTCTCGGTGACAAATCGCCTTCTTAATCTCTTGGCGCAGTCTATTCTCAAATTTAACACACTTCGAAGCTTCAGTGCCCTCTTGCTAAAAGGGAGGATAAAACACACATAGCTCTTCAAATTTCAAAGCATACTCTTCAACCGACATGCCGCCTTGCTTGAGTTCCATGAATTCGAGCTCTTTTTTGTTCTTATAACTCGCAGGAAAGTACTTCTTAAGAAATTCAGCCTTGAAATTCTCCCAATTTAAAGGAGTGTGGGCAGCAATCATACGCCCACGGGTAAGGATCCACCAAGATTCGGCCTTATTCCGAACCATGAACACTGCGTATTCCACCTTCTGTGTTTCAGTACATTCCATACTAGCGAATATCCGCTCCAAGTGACAGATCCAGACATGAGCATCTTCTGGCTTATAGCCTCCATGAAATTCAGAAGGCTTCCGCTTAAGAAATTGGTCAAGACCTTGATTCGGCTGACCAATAGGTTGTTGTTGCCGTTCAAGTATGTCGGCAAAGCGATTAAAGGCTTCAGCCATGGCGGCTGTATCAGCATTACGCCTATACGCCATCACTCAATCTATATACAACAACATAAACATAATTAGAAACTTAAAGTTTCTTCACCCAGTGTGCACACATATATCATTCATCATTAACTTCCTTAACACAAGTATCATCATAATGCATTTCATAATTAGAAGGTAAATATGAGAAAGGAATTGCCAGGCCGGGCTTAACAACAATCATTTAATAATCTCATTTCAATAACAGCCTTCATAATTCGCCCATATAATTCATAAATCAATTAGTCACAAGCAATAAACACATGGGCAATATCACTTATAATCATATCAAGAGCAATGAAGGCTCTGATACCAGGTTGAGACGCCCCAAACCCCCATATAAAATAGGAGGAAATTTTTTCACGTCTTTGAAAATATCAATAAATCAAATAGTTAAAATGGCGAAGTATTTTTCACCAAACCCCTGGACCTATAATGAACCACTCCCATATATGAAGATATGAGAGGGTGAAATTAAAATATAAATTTTCCAATCAGAATCAGCAAAAGAATTATTTAATTTGGTTTAATCATTGGCTAATTGATTTTCAAGAGGAGTCCTTTCATAAAAATATGGGATATAATTTATGTAATCTAAAGGGCCAAAATATTACTCCTCAAGGCTTCAAAATAATATTTAAAGAAGGCAATAATGCATAGGAATAGAAACCACTTAAAATATAAATTTTTGTGAAGTGACAGGTGCCACTCGCTCAAGCGTGATTCAAGTCGCTTGAGCGAGCCAGCGTACCCACGCTTGAGCGGGCGCTGAGCGACCTTGGGCGAAAGAGAAAAATAGGCATCAGGGCTCAGCTCGCTTGAGCGAGCCCTGTCTCGCTTGAGCGAGACACGAAGGAATGCTTGAGCGAAGGAAGCGAGACGCTTGAGCGAAGAAGGAGAGGAGCATCAGGGGTCAATCTCGCTTGAGCGGCCCAAGGCTCGCATGAGCGAGATCGTTCTAGAATGGTTGGCAGCTCTCTGGCCGATTTTCGCTTGGGCGAGACACCCCTCGCTTGGGTAAAAATCGTCCAGTATCATTTTCCCTCTCCCTCGCTTGAGTGCCTGCTTCTACGCCTGGGCAAAAATTGTCCAGAATCTGAACACTGATTCTGTGGCAATCTCGCTTGGGCGAAATACGACTTCGCTTGAGCGAATTTGGGGCAGAAACGAATCCCCTGTTTCACAGCAATCTCGCTCGAGCGAGATCATCACTCGCTTGAGCGAGTTCTGCAGAAACTCAGCAGAAACGAAGATTCTCTTGGACTCAACTCATGAAAATTAACTCCTCCTATTTTGGCCTTTCCTAGGACCATATTTTACCATATTATGCATGCACCAATTCATGTAATGTTACAATTTAAAACTACATGATTCATTCATTGAACTACATACCACCAACATCATCATGCTACTTTTAATTCATGCATATATTCTAATTTCATCATCATACCACATACACTCCCTACATATATCTATATTCCACATCATTCCACAAGCTCCATAATATAACATAAAGACACAGCATTCATTCATTCATCAAAGTTAAGTATCCAGGTTCATCCTTTACACTTTTTGGGTCATGTAGGAAAATTGACCTTACACAACATGTCCAATTTTCTCCCATGACCTCCAAAATTATCAACATTACAAAATTTGAGTATATACACCTCATATACTCTATCAAAACAGATTTTCATGCCGGCCAAGGCTTATACGTTCCTATCCATATTTACCTTCTTCAACCTCGGCCTCCGAAAGTTGTAGGACTTAAGTCATACCTACATCAACTTTAAAAATGGCAACGGGGAGGTGAGTAACATAATCCAAATGAATTAAAGTCATACATTATTATGATGAAATACATGTATACTTGCACAAACATCATTCATTGCACCACATCATACATCATACATAAATATATCTCATAACATCAAGTATACATTAACATTTCCAATCATTCGGATTATCACACACATATATAGGGTTAGTATCCAACTCTTTCCCCTTTCAACTCTCAATCATCTGTTGCCACTATGGGCTTCCAACTAGGCATATCTCCAGCTATATGCAAATGCTCTTAAAACTAATGCATATGCACAAGAAATTCTCATCAAATAATACGGATCCGACTGTGGGAAAATATATCATTAAATCAATTGTGGGACAAGCATAGGTGTGCTACTATGCCCCTACTGCAGTAGAAAAATTGTGTACACATATATCTCAATTCATGCATACTTACATCATCATAATTTTACTGGTACCAAACCGCTATCGCCCATCTGTAGCACTAGTCACCCTGTGACTTGCGGATTAACATCGTGGCCTCAACTACCACAAGTGCTACGGGCCCCTCCCGAACACACATCAAGAGAGCCGTGTCCCGTCGGACACCGAGGTAAACTCGCTCACCATAGAGCCGCCCGCCCACTAGGCCCGCCACATAGGGTGCCTCGTCACCAAACTATGGACAGCTTCGTGACTCATAAACCGAGTCACAGGGGAAAAACAACAACACGCTCGTGCACCGAGCAGCCCTCCCACTGGGCCCGCCTAATGGAACCCCCTAATATTCCACAAAGATAGCTATGATATGCCATGGATGTAATACAAATGCAAATCAAGTGCATCCTCACACTATGCATCCTAGATGCCACTCCACATTCAATCATTCACCACCACCACTTGGTGGATTTCAATATTCTCATCATTCTTATCCAATCTCAATTCTCTTTTGAACTTATTCTCATCAATAGTTAGTGGCATACATATTTCATAACTCATACACACATATTTGGGATATTCACATCACAATCTCAATTCACATATGGTTTCAGACCCTCATCATACTTCGTTAATATAGTATTATCACATCATTAATATTATCCCAAACACAATGCCACATAACAATCATCATTCTAAATGCATTCCAATCACACATATCATATCATCCATTCAAACAATCATTAACATAATCACATATACATATTTTCACATCACCAATGGATGAAATCATGCATTTAGAAAAGTTACCCCCTCCTACCTCAAGTGAAGTAGTGATCAACGCGGTTTGATGGTCCCGCTTCGTCAATGGGGTCACTTCCTACATCACAATACATCATACAATCAATTTTCTACTTACTCATTAAGACTTAAACACTTATACATATATCAATAACTTGATGTTTACTTTATTTTAACTCTCAAGCCTCTTTTATTTCATTTTATCCACCATAACCACCATGGGTTAGGTATTACCCTCTATTATCATGCACCCTAGAGCCAAACCCTTTCATGGGTTTCTCCATTAATGACTTCCATCAACCAAATACCATCACCAATGACCCTTATGCATCATAACTCACATTTATTACCAACAATTAATGTTCATCAACCTCCATTATGCATTTCCCCCAAATTCATGAAGTTAGGGTTTCATAAAATTCCAATAACCATCATAAATACTCTTCTCCTTCCAACCAAAAATGCATCCACTTTATTACTTCTCAAAGAAACCTTACTTTCATAAGAATCCACATTAAACTCTTGCATTAAATACTCTCCTCAAGGACATCCATACACATGCATGGTTCCCAAAACTCATATTATCATACAACTATGGTAAAAACCCAAGTAAATGGTGAGTATTCCTTACCTCACACCCAAAAATGAAAATGGGTTCAATGGAGGGAGAGGAAGCTGCGAAAATGGAGAGAAAGGGGGAGAATACAGCAGCTCACAACCTCCTTCCAGCTCCACCAACGAAAATGAGAATGAGATGTGGAAGATGGAGCCAAGTTGCTATGGTTTTGGGAGAAATGAGAGAATGGAGAAGATGATGATGAAAAGAAGAAGAAGAAAGTGAAGTGTAATGTCCACTTTCAGCACGCCTACGTGAGTAGAGAAAGGAAAATTTGGGTTTTTGATTTATTTTAAATTCCCATTCATTAAAACTACATCATTTTATAACTAACAGGTTCTCCGTTCGGGCTCAATATATCGTCTGAAAATTATTCCAAATACATATTCGGATTCCCAATAATATTCTCAATAGCCCTGATCAATATCATCTCATTCCGAGATACTTGGTCTGACACCCATATCTCAACCGGGCTTAATTTCAGCTTAATTGATCTCCATAATTTTCTAACAGTCCCCAAAATTATCAATTTACTTATTCTCAATAGCTTGGGACATTAAATATTCCATATACCAATTTCTAATATTTATTCCGGTAATTAATTCTCTATTTTAAAATTCGGGATGTTACATAGGAATTGTAGTGACTTCAGGTTGAAGGACTACATATACCATTATGATATTGAGAATCATTTATGACATTCATGTAATGATCCATGCAACGTTCTCATGGTGGGTCTATCTGGTACATCATTACTCTTAATGAGTACTCGTGTGAAGACTTGATATCATCTATATTCATAATCTGTGAGATCAGACCATCAGTATACCATACACTAGTCTTAATGTATTTACATGTCCCCACATAAATACTTGACTAGGGACATTTTTGGAATAACTCTCATATCACCTATTACTCCAAGGATAAATAAAGGTTGTTAAACTATTTAACAAACAAATGCCTTATTCAAAATGATGTGTCCTATATAGGCTCTTAGTGCATATTTCCTGCAATTCCATGATTACAAAATCTAAAGCATGAAATTTTAAGCCTAAGGCTCTTCTGGCTACAACAAAACCTTCATCAATTAGCAGTGTTGTTCTATGTCGAGAATGGTTCAATGCCATGAAAGAGGAATTCCATGCTCTAAATAACAACAACACTTGGAATCTAGTTTATCTACCTCCACTCAAAAAATCCATTGGCTCTAAGTGGGTGTTTAGATTAAAACATAATCCAAATGAAACCATTGCAAAACACAAAGCTAGGCTTATAGCAAAGGGCTTTACTTAACAAGTGGAATTAGACTATCATGACACATTTAGTCTAGTTATTAAACCTGTTATAATTCAAGTAATTCTAACTATTGCTTTACCAAAAGACATGATCATTAGATAGGTAGACATTAGTTATGTTTTTCTTAATGGTCCTCTTAACAAGGAAATGTACATGAAATAGCTTGAGGGATTTGAGACACATAATCCAAATTTGGTTTACATATTAAGAAAAGCTATAGATGGCTTAAAGCAAGCCCTAGGGGCTTGGTTTTCCAAGTTGCTTCCATTCTTATATCATGTAGTTTTAAGTATGTTAAATGTGAAAATTCCTTATTTATTCATAACACTCCTCAATCTATCACTTACTTTCTCATATATGTTGATGAAATTTTAGTCACAAGAAGCTTTTCAACTCTAGCACAATACTTTATTAACAAGCTCAACAACTATTTTCCATTGAAAGACCTAGGTACTCTTCATTATTTCCTAAGAATTAAAGCTGATCCTTTGGCTTATGGTGGTATTCTATTAAATCAATCTAAATACATTTCAGATTTACTTAATAAGGATAATATGCAAGGTGCAAGGCTTATGAAAACACTTTTACCTCCTAGTTGCAAGCTAGCTGTAGATAACATAAAGGAAACACCTGATCCAACCTCATATAGATTCCTTGTAGGAGCTCTTCAGTATGTTATAATAACCAGACTTAATGTGGTATTTGTTGTCAATAAGTTATGCCAATTTATGCATTGACCTTTGGACACACATTAGAAAGCAATAAAACGAGTGCTTAGATACTTAACTAGAACCTTGGATCATGGTTTATTATTTTAGAAGTCTCAAAATTTGCATATCATAAGATACTATGACTTTGATTGGGAAGTAGATACTTTAGATATACTTTAGATAGGCTAAAATATTATCTCATATGGACTAGCAAAAAGCAACATTAATAAGTCTCTAAAGAGACTATTTTTATAAGCATAGTTAAATTGACACCATTTATTAATTATTTAAACTAATTAATTAATAATTATTAATAAAATAAGGTTTTGTAATTATTGCATGATTGATAAGATTATTGATTATAATTATATTTTTTATTAATACATTAATAAAATTATCTTGACTTTTACAGCGAAGTAACTTAAAGGGAAAGAAAGAGAAGAAGAAAAGAGCTAGGTCTAGGCGTAGACACGTTAGAATTAAAAGCCAAATTTTGGATTCTAGCGTGGGTATGCCAAGATACAATGTTGCCACACCCAGTTAGTAATCTTGAACTTCAAGTTGCACATAGGACACCAAAATTGAGCATGGGCATGCCTAGTACCACATGATGGCTCTTCAAGTTGTGTGGGAACGCTAAAAACCAACACGGGCACACTAGTTGTAATCAATAATTCTTGTACTCTTTGGAACAAGTGTTGACACGCTAGTTCAGTTTCTTCACGTGAAACTATTTATGCATAGGCAAGCTTCAGATAAGCATGGTTAGGCTAGTTGGGCATCAGTAAAATTTTGGTTTATAACTAATTATGCGTGTGCACACTAGGATCTTACACTGCCATACTAGATTTATTATTTAGGTCTATAAATAGCTATAATTATAAGAACTATTTATCACTTAATCATTTTACTTCATTTTAGCAATAAAATTTAGATTCAATCTCTTTCTTTTCACTATTTTCTTCAACTAGCCACCATGGCACCTTCTCTCATCTCATCCACCTTACTCCAAACCTTTCACTTCACCGTGTATGGCTAGATTCCTAAGGTTAATATAAGATGAGCTCTTTACAAAATGCTTAGGAAATTATAATATTTGATTATGATGAATATTCAGTATTGATTATATTTCTCTTCTCTTAAGGCTATTCTTGGATTGATCAGTATAGAATTAATCAATGAATTAGATTCAAAGAGAGACATCATGGCTTCCAATTCTGACATGAGGAATTCAACTTGACTTGAGGATGACCTAAGGGATTAGGCTTCTTTTGTCATGAGATTTCCTTAATTCACACAATTTTTTATTGAATAGTCATGTTCACCTAGGGATTAGGGTTCATGATTATCAATTTAGGGATTCTAACCTAAGGGATTAGGCTTTATCTATCTTTATGAATTCCATATTTAGTTGCAGAATCGAAATGGATCCAATCATAATTTCTAGTTCATACCAACAAAGTTAAGGAACGATTCCGATTCTTAACCTTTTATTTATGATATCTTTTACTTAATTTGATTGTCATATAAAATTCCTAAAATTCTATAAATAATTTCTGTTCTTCTATTATTAAGAAATGAAAGCTGTGATACTTTGTTCTATTAGCGTTGACCTAGGATTGTGATACTTTAAATGCAATCCCTATAGGAACGATACTAAAATATACTCAGTTAAACGATTGGTGCACTTGTTAAATATGAGTGTAAAAAATATGCATCAAGCACACCGTGTTAAGATGGAGTACTAAAGAAGAATTTAGGAGTATGGCAACCCTATCGTGGATTTAATCTTTGTTGGCTGAACTCCATCTTTAACCTAAAGCTCTACATCTAATCTGGTATGACAATCTAGGAGATGTCTTTCTTACATCTAATCTTATTTTTCATTTCAAGTATAAACATTTTGAATTGGATTTATGGTTTATTTGAGAGAGAGAGAGAGAGCAATAACTTAAAAAATTATTGTTAAACACATACCAACTCAGTTTCAAGTTGCAAACTTACTCACAAAGGCTTTAGCCAGCTTGACCTTCCCATACTTTCGACCCTAACCAAGTGTTCATTCCCTACCTACACTTAGTTTGAAAGGGGTATAAAGGATAATAGTGATAATACTGCTATAAAGAGAAATGGAATCACCTAAGTCTATATAAAGTTCTAAGTCTGTTAGAATATGTTAGATCTAGCTAAGTCTATTAGGTAATCATCATGTAAATAGAGTTATGAAAATAGAAAAATATAATTGTTAAATTGATATTACTTGTCATTTGAGATAATCAAATTTCTATTAAGCCAATTTTTTTCCCCTTGACCAAATTCCAGTTTGGTTAGCACAACAGCCAACCAAATAGGCACTTAGAAGTTTTATTAAAAGTATAAATCTAAAACCATAAAAGCGAATCTCTAAAATCCTAAACCCTAAAACCCTAATCCCTAAACCATAAATCCCTTAAATTCTAAAACCTTAAAACTACACTTTTACAAAGTGAACAAAGAAACAATTTTTCACACCTCTATCCTAGGACCTATGAACATCAGAGAAGCTTAATATAAGGCATAAGAATGCATAAAGAAAACAAAGTCTTCAACCAAACAAGTATGTACATTCCTTATACGTCAAGGGAGCTATGATGAATACTTAGAAGCGAGTGTAGCAAGTTCCTCTTTCTATAGGCATTGGGATTGTGAGTTGGGACTCTTTGGTGAGAGTATTATATATAAGGACTAAAATCCTCTTGTTTTGGTAACTCATTTAATCAATGAATTCAATTTTACTCTCCTTTCATCTTGTTTCTCTCTAAGCTCTTCCCTTTGTGGTGACAAAGGATAGCAACAAGGAGCAAAGAAACTCAAAATACATGATGGATAAGCCTTCACCACGATGATGAAGGGGTTGGCGGTGACAATGAAGACATCAAGGTTTGGATCTCATAGAGTAAGGGAAGGGAAAATATGGAGAATGAAAAAAGATTGAAGCATTTTGGCATTAATTCTTCTTTAATTCTAGTGTGGGACAGGAGTCCCACTCCACAACCAACTTTAAAATCAGCGTGAGAGTCTAATCCCATGCCAAAACCAAGCATTATACGCCTTTCTGAATTTCTGGCATGGTGTAGAACATGTTCTATGCTAAAACCATTAAGTCTTATGCCATTTTTGGCATGGGACACCATGCCCCATGCTAAAATTAATTAGTCTAGGAGGACCTTGGATCAGTACTAAGCAAAGCTTACATGTGGATGGATTAACTCCTTAAGCTCGTAGTGCTCCATATGCTAATAAGTACTAATTCGACCCAAGCTTGACCTTTATCAAGTTGATGGTAAATTGTTTTGATTTTTCGTACTGAGAAATTTGATGTATGGAAAAGGTTATCACCATAGAACATGACTCATAAAGCTCTTCTATATGATCTAGTATTTTTAAAATAATGGGCCCTACTCCTAGAGCTCTTCTCTATGATCTAATATTTTGAAAATAATGGGCCCTACATGTATTATTGCATAACAAAAGCATTACATCTACATTGTTTAATGTATTAGTGTTGTGTTTGATAAAATATATTTCACTTGATGTTTATTAACTATAATTGTTGTTTTCTTAAAGAATAACTTATTTGGCCATATACTTATGCCAAACAAGTTATCTTACCCATTCTATTGTTTGTTTGGTTTGGTTTATATTCTTAACTTGTTATAGGTCAACATGTGAAGTGACTTGCAATGACAAATAAAAGAATTATAGTTAGCATATTTTGGTACGTAATATGGCCAAAACGTTATGTTCTGATGTTACATGATATATGAAACGTACTCTTTATGTGAAATTGAAATGTTAAACTACTTTTATAGTTATGTTTGAAATTTTATAATTAAATTATGGTAAATCTCTATTTCAGTCTCTTATTATTTTTTTCAAAGTGGTCCTTATTTTTTTAAGTGTTTCATTTTGGTTTTTTTACTAAACCATATAGCTAAAAGGTAATGCTCTAATGTTTCGTGATACATGACACTTAGATCTCTTTATGTAAAATTGAAATGTTAAACTACTTTCACAGTTATATACAGAGTTTTATAATTAAATTTGGTTAAATCTCTATTACAATCCCATAATTTTGTTTTGCTTCAAAGTGTTTTATTTTGTTCTTCCCATAAAAAAAATTACTAACATTGTTAGAAAGATTGTTGATGTAGATAGTTAAATTTACTTATGTGGTTGTGTCCACTTCCTATTAATGAAAGAAAATCACATGTCATATTGACAAAGTGATTTTGGGAGGATTCAAACCCAACAACTTGAGGACAAAAGCAAGCCTATCCATCTCTAAACTACAAAATTTTAGTATATGTTAAATATATTTTATGTAAGTAATATTTTTTAAATATATTTTATATAACTAATATATTTTATATATTACATAAGTGACAATAATTAGCTATATAGTATACATTTTCATGTTATATATATTTTTTATAATTAATATATTTTTTTATATATTTAAAACACATTAAATATACACAATAAACATATATAATGCATATTAACTATATAATATAATTTAAATATATTATATATTTTAAATATATAATTCACTTCCTCTATTTTTATATTTGTCTTTTAATAAGATTGAATTTATTTCTAAATATATGTCCTTTTTTTTAAGATTTAATTTACCAATCATTCCCTTATTTTTTTGATTAAGTCGGAAAGGAATTAATTAAAAAATGATATTAAGTATTAAAAGAGAAAAAGCATATTAGTAAACAAGATGTGTTGAAATACATTAATTGTGACGTCCTAAGTTATTTATACTGTAACATCCCCGTTTTAAAATTAAGTGCTGAATAAAGAATGAACCATTAAGACTTGATTTCAACTAGAAATAACTGTAAGTGCATTTAACTAAGTGGGTTTAAGCCATTAAAATATTAAAATGGTGGCAGGCAGGAGACGGGGAGGAGTGCGCGTGACTGACGGGCACGCACTCTCCCATCCCACTCTTCGTTACTGTACGCGTGCACACATATATATATATGTCGTGAGCCTTAGTGATGAACACTCTCGCTATTTCTTTAGACTCTTTCTCCGTCACCTCATCCTCTGTTTTCTCTCTTCGTCTTCATCTTTCTTCTTCTTCTCTTCTCTCACTCTTCGCTCCTGGAGATCTTGATTCCAGTACTGAAGAACGGACCACACCCCATTCCAGAATCAGGCGCAGAATACGACAAGGCCAAAGAAGACCGGACGAACCAGGAGAAGGACATCGGACCCAACGACAAGAGCGGAAAAGGTTTCTGAGGAGTCTTCTTAAGGTAGGGGGCGCTTGCATGTCGAATGCATGGTCTAAGAACGGTACCGGATGAACGTACTGCCAAGTGTGTGTGTGTGTGCATGTTTTTATGATTTCATTAGGACTGGTGCATGATTTGAGATTTTGATAGTGATTTTCGTGACGATGGCGTAGTTTGCTCGTGGATGATAATGATGGATCTATTTTGTTGTCTCTGTGAAAAGTATGTATGTGTATGTTCTTAATTGAGTTGATCAATGTTGTTAGTCTGATGATCGATTGTAACATGCATCGGTGTGACTGACTGAACGATGATGAGTAGTGGGAAATATCCGTTCTTATTTGATGACTACGGTAATGTGTCCATGGCGCGATGATGTGTACTGATGAATGTGTTAGTTGCATGAGTAAGAGTGGGGTGACCCATGGAAGGTCAAGAACCCCAAGGGAAATGATTTCCAGTTACCAACCCTGGCTAGATCCCAATAGGGCTTGTGGTAGCCGTTGGAGCTAGAGAAATGAGTCTCGAGACGCCGTGGGGGGCCGGTGCCACCTGGTAAGAGCTGAGGGACGAGGGGCCAAAAGAAAAAGGGGGCTGTAACTGAGAGTCTTTTCCCGAGTCGGATCCGCAGACATGCATGTAGAAGTAAGGTTGATTGTGGTGATGTATAAATCTGTATATGTGCATGTGTATGACTTTTGAATGCATGAATATATATTTAGATGTGGAATAAACTCTGTGAATTATGCGTATCATGAATGTTGTTTGAATTGTATGAACTTGGTTACTTGAGAAAGGTTGAATGATAGCAGGAGCGTGTACTGACGCTGATACCGAGTCTGTGAGTATCATTATACATGTAAAAGCTCACCCCTGCAGTGGCAATTTTCAGTGAATGTCTCTCGTGAGGAGAATCAGAATCAGAGCTGGAATGCTGGGAGGAGTGCTGACGCAATTCGAAGGTTTAATTGAGGCGTTGTTAGATAAAGCCCGGACTAGCTCATACCGGATGTTAATGTTTTGGTGAATGAATAGAACCTTATGAACAAGAAGAAGTTTGATTTTTGCATTTGTAAATATTAATATACACTCTTATGTACATATGGATGTATGGTTTTGTGTGTGTGATGCTAAGTGCTGTCTTGTTTTATAATTATGCTCTAATAGATAAGCAGGGACAGTTTGATTGAGCAGGTTATAGTTAAGTCCGAACGAACCAAGAATTGTCTTAGGAAAGGCTTATGTCGAATACGTTGGGCGGAGTCGTACCCCGCCTGAAGTATGGGAAGCAATCCGCCCAAGCGCGAGAACTCACGCTGAAGCGAGTATTTACCAGAGCGAAATATCGACCATTATCCTTTCCTATCCGTGGTGATACTAACGCAATCCGGACCCCGATGTTGACCCCGGATTTGGGCGTATGGCTAAGTTCGCCCAGGCGTTGTCATAATTAGTTGAGTTGGGCGGAATAGGTTCAAACTCTTCCTTTCTCCACAACCTACTAACGTTATGTACCCTATAACTTCTCATTTTTCTAAGTGAAAGGCGAGTGTGAGGATTTACTTAGTGAACCCTTGTCCATACTCGATGGAGGAAATTACCTTGTGGTTGTGTTAAGGAGGCGTTATGTAGATTTCGTTTAGGCGGTGTCATACCTCGCCCAAGTAACTAGGACAGCCCGCCCAAGATACATATACCCCGCCTAGCCAAGTAGAATGATTCCAACTTCGCCTTTCCACCAAATGCTACGCGTGTGAATGTATTAACATATTTCCCTTATCCATTCCTTCTGTTAAGTGACCAGTATTTTCTCGAAGGGAAGCCTTGGTGCGAAATTTCTTCTATCCGCTGCTGTATTACCATACTCCGCCTGGACGGTGTAAGACCCCGTCTAAGCGAACAAACGGTGTTGTGCAATCCGCCCTAGTATTGGTGTATTACGATAAACCCATTGAAACGGCTCAGTCTTTAGCTTCCCTGTAGGTTGCTTTATGCGCGTGAATGTTCTTAGCTTTTCCCCATTGCCTGCTCCCTTCTACATCAAATGTTACGTGACTGTTTTTGTGAAAAATTTTCTCATATTTTGGGATTTATTAGTTGTAGATAATTAGGGTGTTACATTTTGGTATCAGAGCGGACCGAAAAGTCCAAGGCCAAAGTATGCTTACCAAGTGTAAGCGGTGGTGTCTGTGTCTTTTTGATTGAATGGTTGAAATTGTTGTGATATTGGTGAACCTGATTGATATTGGCTTGTGGATAGGAGGGTGTTGCCCCTCCTGGTCCTATTGATTGTATAATATACATATATAGAGATAGCATGATGTGCTAAGTCATTGAACATTAGGCTGAAATCCGAATGGTAGTAAGTGGCTCCGTGTACTTATCCTTAAATGTCAATTTCAGGATAAGGAATGGCGCATCGTCAAAGTATGGAGGCTATAGCCACAGCATTCCAACGCTTTGCTGATGTGTTTGAAAGGCAAGGCCAAACTCAACCTGAGGATGGCCATGTGCTGGACCGCTTCCTGAAGAGGAAGCCGAGCGAATTCTTAGGAGGACGGAACCCTGAGGCGGCGTTCAAGTGGACTCAGGAACTAGAAAGAATTTTTAAGGGTCTTCGCTGTACCGAAGCCCAGAAGGTGGAATGTGCAGTGTATATGCTACGAGATGAAGCGGAGAATTGGTGGAAGATAGCTAGGAGCCAATTCCCCGAAGATGACAATCAACTGACATGGGACGATTTCAAGGCCTGCTTCCTAGACAAATACTTTCCCGACACAGTGCAGAGTCGGAAGGAGCTGGAGTTTATGGAGTTAAAACAGGGCTCCATGACTGTGGAAGAATACGCGACCAGATTTGAAGAATTGTGCCTGTTCTATCCGCCCTTCCAGCAACCGGGAACGGAGCACTCCAAGTGTCTTAAGTTTGAGAACGGACTGAGATCGGATATCAAGAGGGCCTGCAGATACCATGAAATCCGGAGTTTCCCTGCCTTAGTGAACAAGTGTAGAATATTCGAAGAGGATGACAGGGCCCATTCAGGCCAGTGCAGCAGAGCCAACCAACACTTGAGGCCTCAGCAATCACGTTTCAAGAGGCCAGGGAACGTAAGGAGGAATGAACCCTTCACCAGATATCAGGACCATAATGACCGAGGGAGGCAGATGAGAGGACGACCAAGGTATGGCGGATGCTTTAAATGTGGTGGTGATCATTTTGCTAAGGAATGCAACGATACGAATGTTAAATGCTACCACTGCGGAGAGAAGGGACACGTTCGTCCGGACTGCCCCCAACTCCGCCAGGCAAACACCAATGTGCGTCAAGGAGGATATCAAGATCGGACCAGAGTGAATGATAACCAACGACCTGGTGGCAGAGGCAATGGAACCAGAGGAAACATGATGCATGCCCCGAACAGTCGAGAGAGGAACACCGGCCCAACAGCGACAGGAAGGATCTACACCATCAATGCAGAGGATGTTGCACCAGCAAACGATCTAGTACAATGTAAGTGCTCACTTGGAATGAATACGCTTAATGTTGTTTTCGATTCGGGGGCAACCCATTCTTTTATAGCTGATGAGTGCGTGAAACGGTTGAAGCTACCAACTGTGTCTATGAACCGGACTCTAGAAGTGGCCAGCCCCACTGGCCCTACTGTGTTCACATCGTCCGTATGTAAAAATGTAGCATTTGAGTTGTATGATCGGAGTTTCGCCTTCGATCTGATTTGCATGCCCTTAAAGGGTCTTGATATTGTGCTTGGAATAGATTGGCTTTCAGCCAATAAGGTATTAGTAGATTGTAGAAACCGAGAGATCGTTTTCCCAAAACAACCCACTGAAGATGGCACGGCACAAGGTATAACCCAACTATTTATGATGCTTTGTCTAACCAAAGAAGAGAATGAGCCCCTAGTGAACGACATTCCGGTTGTCTGCGAATTCCCAGAAGTGTTCCCAGAGGACGTCCCGAGTGTACCTCCTCATAGAGAAGTTGAATTCTCTATAGACTTGATCCCTGGAGCCGAACCGGTCTCCAGTGCACCCTACAGAATGTCCTCAACTGAATTGATAGAGTTGAAGAAACAAGTGGATGAGTTACTTGAGAAGCAGTTCATTAGACCAAGCGTGTCACCATGGGGCGCACCTGTGCTACTTGTTAAGAAGAAGGATGGCAGCTTGAGACTTTGTATAGATTATCGACAGCTTAACAAACTCACAATCAAGAATCGATACCCACTGCCTAGAATTGATGATTTAATTGACCAGCTGCGTGGAGCCTCAGTCTTCTCAAAGATCGACTTACGATCTGGATATCACCAAATCCGAGTGAAGGACTCGGACATTCCTAAAACTGCCTTTAGGACTAGGTATGGTCACTATGAGTATGTAGTGATGCCGTTCGGTGTGACAAACGCCCCTGCTGTTTTCATGAATTACATGAACAGCATATTCCATTCCTTCTTAGATCGGTTTGTTGTTGTCTTCATCGATGACATTCTAGTTTATTCTAAGACATCGGAGGAGCATGAAGGGCATCTCAGAGCGGTACTCCAGGTGTTGAAGGAGAAGCAATTGTTTGCAAAGCTTTCCAAGTGCGAATTTTGGATGGATGAGATCCACTTCCTCGGGCATGTGATCTCTAAGCGAGGCGTCTCGGTGGATCCTGCGAAGGTAGCTGCTGTAATAGCGTGGGAGAGGCCCAGATCGATCTCGGAAATAAGGAGTTTTATGGGCTTGGCAGGTTATTATAGAAGGTTCATCGAAGGTTTTTCTAAGTTGGCATTACCTCTGACTAAATTGACAAGGAAGAACGTTCCTTTTGTGTGGAGTCCGGAGTGTGAGAGCAGCTTCCAAGAGCTGAAGAATAAGTTGACAACGGCTCCGGTGTTAGCATTACCTGAGTTACGAGAAAGCTTCGTGGTCTATTGTGACGCGTCCGGACTCGGATTAGGATGTGTACTCATGCAGAAAGATCGAGTCATAGCATATGCCTCTCGACAATTGAGACCCCACGAACAGCATTATCCGACCCATGACTTGGAGTTGGCAGCAGTAGTTTTTGCACTGAAAATCTGGAGGCATTACTTGTACGGATCCAAATTTGAAGTATACAGCGATCATAAGAGCCTCAAATACCTATTCGACCAAAAGGAGCTGAACATGAGGCAGAGGAGATGGATTGAGTTCTTGAAGGACTATGATTTCGAGTTGAAATACCACCCAGGTAAGGCAAATGTCGTAGCAGACGCTTTGAGTCGAAAATCCCTCCACATAGCAGCCATGATGGCAAAAGAAGTTGAGTTGTTGGAGCGGTTCCGAGACATGAACTTGCATGTTGGCACCCCTTCCTCTCAGAAGATGACAATCGGTACGTTGAGGATTGCCAACGAATTCTTAAAATCCGTGTACGAACAGCAACAGGCGGACTCTTACCTAGCTGAAATGAAGGAAATTCAGGCTAAAGGAAAGGATTTATCCTTGGCAGAAGGGTCAGACGGGATCTTCCGGGTGAGGAACAGAATATACATACCAAGTGAAGGGAGATTAAGAAGAATGGTGCTTGATGAAGCCCACAAAAGCCTACTCAGCATTCACCCAGGAACCACGAAAATGTACCACGACTTGAGGAGACAGTTTTGGTGGCCCGGACTAAAGAAGGATGTGGCGGAGTACGTGGCCCGATGTATCACTTGCCAGAAATCGAAGGTAGAGCACCAAAAACCGTACGGTGCAATGCAGCCTCTAGAAATCCCCGTGTGGAAATGGGACTCAATTGCGATGGATTTTATCATGGGATTACCCAGAAACCGAGCGGGCCATGATGCCATTTGGGTTATTGTTGATAGATTGACGAAGAGTGCACACTTCCTATCTGTAAATATGAAGTACCCATTGCATAGGTTGGCGCGAATCTACATTCAAGAAGTTATTCGACTGCATGGCATACCTACTTCCATCGTCTCAGATAGGGACCCTAGATTTACGTCAAGATTTTGGACCAGCTTGCATCAAGAACTGGGGACGAAGCTTTGGCTTAGTTCTGCTTACCACCCCCAATCGGATGGACAATCCGAGCGAACGATTCAGAGTCTAGAAGACTTATTGAGAGCGTGTGTGTTAGAGTACGGTGGGGACTGGGAGCAGTATCTTCCCTTGATCGAGTTTACATACAACAACAGCCATCATCACAGCATTGGCATGGCACCTTACGAGGCATTATATGGGCGTAGATGCCGAACCCCGCTCTGTTGGTCGGAAACGGGTGAAAGTCTACTATTGGGACCAGACATCGTAAAGCAAACCACAGAACAGATCCGAGTGATAAGGGAGAAGATGAAAGCATCACAAGACAGGCAGAAGAGCTACCATGACAAACGCATCAAGCCATTGGAATTTCGAGTCGGAGATCGAGTGTTTCTGAGAACCTCTCCGAGTAAAGGAGTTGGACGAGCCTTAAAAAGTGGGAAGTTAAGCCCTCGCTACATCGGACCTTATGAGGTAGTAGAACGGATTGGCCCCGTGGCATACCGCCTCGCGTTACCAACTCACTTGTCCCGATTGCACAACGTATTTCACGTGTCTCAGCTAAGGAAGTATTTGCATGACCCCAGCCACACGATGCCTGACGACGGGGTAGAGATCAGGGAAGACCTAACCACTGTGACTACACCGGTTGGAATCGTGGATCAATCGGTAAAACGCTTAAGGAACAAGAACGTAAGGCTAGTTAAGGTGGAGTGGCAGCAAGGCAAGATCACCTCCTACACGTGGGAACGTGAAGACGCCATGCGACAGCAGTACCCCGGATTGTTTACCTAGGTAAGTACCGATTGAATTTCGGGGACGAAATTCTTTTTCAGTGGGGGAGAACTGTAACATCCCCGTTTTAAAATTAAGTGCTGAATAAAGAATGAACCATTAAGACTTGATTTCAACTAGAAATAACTGTAAGTGCATTTAACTAAGTGGGTTTAAGCCATTAAAATATTAAAATGGTGGCAGGCAGGAGACGGGGAGGAGTGCGCGTGACTGACGGGCACGCACTCTCCCATCCCACTCTTCGTTACTGTACGCGTGCACACATATATATATATGTCGTGAGCCTTAGTGATGAACACTCTCGCTATTTCTTTAGACTCTTTCTCCGTCACCTCATCCTCTGTTTTCTCTCTTCGTCTTCATCTTTCTTCTTCTTCTCTTCTCTCACTCTTCGCTCCTGGAGATCTTGATTCCAGTACTGAAGAACGGACCACACCCCATTCCAGAATCAGGCGCAGAATACGACAAGGCCAAAGAAGACCGGACGAACCAGGAGAAGGACATCGGACCCAACGACAAGAGCGGAAAAGGTTTCTGAGGAGTCTTCTTAAGGTAGGGGGCGCTTGCATGTCGAATGCATGGTCTAAGAACGGTACCGGATGAACGTACTGCCAAGTGTGTGTGTGTGTGCATGTTTTTATGATTTCATTAGGACTGGTGCATGATTTGAGATTTTGATAGTGATTTTCGTGACGATGGCGTAGTTTGCTCGTGGATGATAATGATGGATCTATTTTGTTGTCTCTGTGAAAAGTATGTATGTGTATGTTCTTAATTGAGTTGATCAATGTTGTTAGTCTGATGATCGATTGTAACATGCATCGGTGTGACTGACTGAACGATGATGAGTAGTGGGAAATATCCGTTCTTATTTGATGACTACGGTAATGTGTCCATGGCGCGATGATGTGTACTGATGAATGTGTTAGTTGCATGAGTAAGAGTGGGGTGACCCATGGAAGGTCAAGAACCCCAAGGGAAATGATTTCCAGTTACCAACCCTGGCTAGATCCCAATAGGGCTCGTGGTAGCCGTTGGAGCTAGAGAAATGAGTCTCGAGACGCCGTGGGGGGCCGGTGCCACCTGGTAAGAGCTGAGGGACGAGGGGCCAAAAGAAAAAGGGGGCTGTAACTGAGAGTCTTTTCCCGAGTCGGATCCGCAGACATGCATGTAGAAGTAAGGTTGATTGTGGCGATGTATAAATCTGTATATGTGCATGTGTATGACTTTTGAATGCATGAATATATATTTAGATGTGGAATAAACTCTGTGAATTATGCGTATCATGAATGTTGTTTGAATTGTATGAACTTGGTTACTTGAGAAAGGTTGAATGATAGCAGGAGCGTGTACTGACGCTGATACCGAGTCTGTGAGTATCATTATACATGTAAAAGCTCACCCCTGCAGTGGCAATTTTCAGTGAATGTCTCTCGTGAGGAGAATCAGAATCAGAGCTGGAATGCTGGGAGGAGTGCTGACGCAATTCGAAGGTTTAATTGAGGCGTTGTTAGATAAAGCCCGGACTAGCTCATACCGGATGTTAATGTTTTGGTGAATGAATAGAACCTTATGAACAAGAAGAAGTTTGATTTTTGCATTTGTAAATATTAATATACACTCTTATGTACATATGGATGTATGGTTTTGTGTGTGTGATGCTAAGTGCTGTCTTGTTTTATAATTATGCTCTAATAGATAAGCAGGGACAGTTTGATTGAGCAGGTTATAGTTAAGTCCGAACGAACCAAGAATTGTCTTAGGAAAGGCTTATGTCGAATACGTTGGGCGGAGTCGTACCCCGCCTGAAGTATGGGAAGCAATCCGCCCAAGCGCGAGAACTCACGCTGAAGCGAGTATTTACCAGAGCGAAATATCGACCATTATCCTTTCCTATCCGTGGTGATACTAACGCAATCCGGACCCCGATGTTGACCCCGGATTTGGGCGTATGGCTAAGTTCGCCCAGGCGTTGTCATAATTAGTTGAGTTGGGCGGAATAGGTTCAAACTCTTCCTTTCTCCACAACCTACTAACGTTATGTACCCTATAACTTCTCATTTTTCTAAGTGAAAGGCGAGTGTGAGGATTTACTTAGTGAACCCTTGTCCATACTCGATGGAGGAAATTACCTTGTGGTTGTGTTAAGGAGGCGTTATGTAGATTTCGTTTAGGCGGTGTCATACCTCGCCCAAGTAACTAGGACAGCCCGCCCAAGATACATATACCCCGCCTAGCCAAGTAGAATGATTCCAACTTCGCCTTTCCACCAAATGCTACGCGTGTGAATGTATTAACATATTTCCCTTATCCATTCCTTCTGTTAAGTGACCAGTATTTTCTCGAAGGGAAGCCTTGGTGCGAAATTTCTTCTATCCGCTGCTGTATTACCATACTCCGCCTGGACGGTGTAAGACCCCGTCTAAGCGAACAAACGGTGTTGTGCAATCCGCCCTAGTATTGGTGTATTACGATAAACCCATTGAAACGGCTCAGTCTTTAGCTTCCCTGTAGGTTGCTTTATGCGCGTGAATGTTCTTAGCTTTTCCCCATTGCCTGCTCCCTTCTACATCAAATGTTACGTGACTGTTTTTGTGAAAAATTTTCTCATATTTTGGGATTTATTAGTTGTAGATAATTAGGGTGTTACATATACAATTATCTTAAGCCATTAATTTAAATTTTAGGATAAATTTTTCACAAATAATTAATTTAATTATGTCATATTTATAAATCAACCATTTTCAGTAAAAAGACCAAGAATGTAAAATAGGTATGAACTAAAAACCATAAAACCATTTAAAATGGAAGAAAACCCTAAACTAGAACAGAGGCCTGATGCTACGCGTCAGCCCCACACTACACATGACACCCATAACGTAGCCCTGACTCTACGGACCAGGCTGACGCTCAACATCAACTTGACAGTAATAGCACTTGATGCTGTTAAACATTTTAGGCAATCGGCCAACTTTTAGTCTACCTAAAGGGCCCGTTTCAGATCCAATTGTCACGAAACTTCACAAGTCACATGTTTTCCTTATTCCGAAAATGTTGGCATTGTCTGTTTGCCAGAATTCTATCATATGCGTGAGTTATGTGCAAATGCAGTTTAGCCCAATCAGGTGCAAAACCCTTGCACCAAACAACCTAAATGGACACCAAATGGCCGAAGGCCTATATGTACAATTTCTAAATGTCCTAGAGGACCTATTGATCCCTTTCGGGAGTCCGAAACCCGCCGAATCCTAAAATCATCCATTTACTTCCTTATTTTCACATAAAATGCTTACTTCCATTCTATACAGTAAACCATTAAATGCACCAATCACATCACAACCACCCCACATAACAAACATGTTATTCATAGACACAAACAGAACCTGCCTATGTTCACAGATCAATCATGCAATGGCTCTGTGCCAACATTTCACATGGCTTTTTCCTAACTCATATACACACGTTGACACAATTATCATAATTCAATTCTCATCATCATCAGTTCATTAGCACCACATGATTATCACTATCATCCCAATCATATCCACCATCAACAGTCATGCATCAATTCATAACCATATAATCCAGTATTAAATACTAAAGTACTAGTAAATCACATACACACACACACACTATGTTATAACATACGCTAAATTCACAACACAATATGACTTATTACATAATTTCATCATTCTTTGGCATCAATCCTCCGTTTGGTGCACCTCCGGGGCATTGGCATCCTCCCTGTCACTGGTCACTAAAATTAAATAAACCACAACAAGGGTGAGTGTTTAGAATATCGCAATTAATATAGAATGGAAAGAGTAAAAGTACCTACTTACTATCTATAATCTTCTTAATTATATTACCTACCAATTTCTTACTTTTACACAATTATTGTTGCAATTACACTTACTGATATACTTTTCAATATGCTTTAAGATTAACTAGACTACGTACCTCACATCTAATAAAATTCATGCTCATAGTGGATATCACGACATCATTGTAAACTATAACATCAATTTCCATTCATCGTAAACATCAATATCAAAGCACATAGGCACAACTGAGTCACACATATATCAGACTCCTAGTATCCGGATACTAAAGAATCGGCCTTCAGCTGGGGGTCTGACTTGACGCCCCGTGAACCTGACTTGGTTCACTATGTAACACCCTCGGTTAAACAAGATAAACCCTTCTATAGGATCATCCTATTTAACTAAGAGTGTTAAAAGTTTTCAGAAAAAGTGAATATTTTTTTTAAAATAAAATAATGGCAGATCAGTGGAAGCAAATAGTAGGTAATTCACATAGTCATTCTCAAACTATAAGTAATTGTACTCTTAACAAAATGGGGCACACAGGTACCCTTAAATAGATACAGTCATCCATTGTCTTATTATTCATTAATAAATATTCCACTACATATATTCTACTTTTAATGAGTGCTCCTAGTTGGTTCAATATATTGTTGTTCGTCGTACTCCGGTTCTTGGTTCCCTAGCTCCTCTGTTATTAATCAACAGAAAGGGTGAGTATAAACCCCAGACCCTGAAGGTTCCCGGTGGGTACATATCCAGTCAATAGATAATATCACATAAATCATACAATTACTCATATTTACAACTATAACAATCAAGAATGTTGTCATGGAATGCATGAGTTTGGTTTATTATGATTTATCTTTAGTTAAGTCTCATGATGCATGTGGGCCTGATAAATCAATCCACCATCACCATTATCTCATTCTTTTGCATTCGTCCTGCTCAAGTTGCCTCTTGGGCACAACGTTTCCATTCTAGAGCGATCGAAGCTCACCAAGTCCCTCATTCATTATTCAATCATCATAAGGTACGAATGAACTCACAGGTTCTCATCATTATATTATCTTGGGACTTGGCTCTACACGATCATAGTTACATTCCGTCATTTAGTCAAAGTACACCAGAATTGCATCGTCTGACCCGGCTCTAGGCGCGACTCTGATGCCATTGGGTTTCCATTCCGGTTGTACTCCCAAGATTCTCCTCAGAGATCAAACGTGAATGTCCTCCAGCGTACCAGGTGTATGCTCTAGTTTTACTCCTTTAAAAATATTTTCATGATGCGAAATGCATTATTTTTATCATTTGATCCTTGGGTATTTATGTGTTTCCAGTCTCATAATATTTGTTCTCATGTTCTAAGGTCCCACTTATTTTTCAGACATATTTTTATTATTTTATTTATTTTTATTCTAGAAAATATATCGGTTATATCTTGGCTAAAATAATGCTTCGTTTAAAAAGTAAGTAGTATGTTCCTTATTTCTTTATTCATAATTAAAACAATAATAATATTAGTAACAATAACAATAATAATAATAATAAGAATAATAGTAATAATAATAATAATCATCATCATATTCATAATTATAATTATAATTGTATTCATAATAATAATAATAATAATAGTGATATAAATGGTGACCCTTCATCATTATTTCCTCATTTATCTCCTCTTTCAATTCTTCCTTACTGGAATCCACATAGACACTCATGGTTCTTAATATTTTTACAATTCAATACCGATCATATCCATTTAATCATCAAGATTAATAATAATCAATACAGCCAATTAATCATATACATATCAATAAATATATAAAACAAATATATAAACATTAAAGCATCTTAATTTAACAACAATTCCTGAACCTGCCCTGGAAAGGTGAGGACCAGAAGTACCTTAGCCCTTTCCAAATACTCGGTTCCCCCCTAGAATACCAAAGAATATACCCCCTGACCTTAATGAAGGATCTTAGATTGGTTGAAGACGTTCCCTTATTGTTCTTGCTTCAGACCAAGAGTGACTTGTACGTAGAGAAGGAAGTGAGAAAGAGAGACTTTACTAATTTTAGTTGTTCTAAGAATTCAGACTTGGGAATAAGTTGTGGTATCAATTTAATAATGAAAAAGACAAGTGGGGGACAAGCTTTTTCATAATGGGATGTTAGGTGCGTTGATTGTGGTAATAATGGAGATTTTAGATAAGAAGTGAGCTGTATTTTGACCATTTTCGCCGCCAACTTGCATGATTGGAGTAGACATATTAAAATATGCAATAGATGATATGATTGGAGTAAAAGGTGCAAGTTTCGCTGCCTGTGGCTCGTCCGTGATAACATACTCAGATTGGCGTGAACTAGCGGACCGGTCATTAAGTGGGGATGCTCCTTCCAGCGATCCTTTTCAAAACTGGTTAGGAATGGCGTCACTATCCCAGCCCTGATTCAGTCGGGTTCTATTGATCATGTCCCTTTTCAATTCTGACGCTGTTTGGCATATCTCTTTTCCGAGAAGTTTCAGAGCCTCTTTCGTTCAGAATCGCTCCACTCGGAAAGGAAATTCACTCGGAAATGTTTCTGTTTGAAACACTCAGTCAGCTTTTCCTTCCTTGAAAGTGACTTACTCGGAAATGTCTCACCCGGACTCATTCAGAAATATCACACTCGGATATATATATATATATATATGTATATATATATATATATATATATATATATATGCCTGAAGTGTTCTTTCAAAGCCACTTTTCTTTCTGAATGGATCCACTCAGGAATTGTCCACTCGGATATATCTCTGATTGAATTTCTTCACTCGAAAATACTTCTCTCGGAAGTGCATAACTCAGAAATCATATAACCAAAAGGTCATTCGGAGTTGTGTCACTCGGAAATCTTACAACTGAGAGGTCATTCGGAGTTGTGTCCCTCGGAAATCTTACAACTGAGAGGTCATTCGGAGTTGTGTCACTCAGAAATCTTATAACTGAGAGGTCATTCGGAGTTGTGTCACTCGGAAATCTTACAACTGAGAGGTCATTTGGAGTTGTGTCACTCGAAAATCTTACAACTGAGAGATCGTTTGGAGTTGAAGTTCAGTCCTCTCGGAAATCATTCCACTTGGGAATATCACTCGGAGTCGAAGGCAATTTCGAGGACGGACCCGAGCACAAGCTCTTGGCAACTTTTAGTCACCCGAGTACGAATAGAATGAAGGGGTTCTTCACTCGGATATTTACTTCCCCCCGGAAACTTTTCACTCAGAAACATATTCATTCGAAGTCAAAACCTTTCTCTGTCCAGAAGTACTTCCCTTGGAAATGACTCACCCGGTATATTTCAGTCGGTGTCAGGAAAGTTACACTCAACTCAGAGATAACCCACTCGGATATTTACTACTCGGAAATATCTCGGTCCGAGAAGTACTCATTCGAAATCAGTTGTTCTTCGTTCAGAAGTACTTCTCTCAGAAACATTTCACTCGGAGACGTTTCATTCGGAAATGAGTCATTTGAAGACGTTTGACTCGGAAACGAATCACTCGAAGATGTTTGACTCGGAAATGAGTCACTCGGAGACGTTTGACTCGGAAACGAGTCACTCGGAGATGTTTGACTCGGAAACGAGTCACTCAGAGACGTTTGACTCGGAAACGAGTCACTCGGAGACGTTTGACTCGGAAACGAGTCACTCGAAGACGTTTCATTCGGAGATGTTTTGTTCAAAGCCAGAGCCCCTTTCACTCAGAACACTAGTGGAAAAAATGGATACAACCACGGGGGTATAATCACGGATTAATGTGGATCCGTGATTAAAAATGACGCGGTGGCATTTTTGAAATTTTTGGGAAAACTTTTAATCACGGTTGTTAGGCAACCGTGATTAAAAGTCTCTATAATCACGGTTGTTTGACAACCGTGGTTATATGTCAAAACGAGATGGCATTTTTGAAATTTTGGGAAAACTTTTAATCACGGTTGTTAGGCAACCGTGATTAAAAGTGTCTATAACCACGGTTGTTTGACAACCGTGGTTATATGTCAAAACAAGATGGGATTTTTGAAATTTTTGGGAATTTTGATCTGATTTTGAAATTCATGTATTATTCATATATTATTCACCTTATTTTTAGAAAAATCCAAAAAAATAGAAAAACATGGAATTTTGATCTGATTTTTTACGTCATGACTTCTTTTGGTACTTATTAGCTATTTGAGTTGGAGTTTTTGAAAAATAAATTTTTGAGTGAGAGATACAAAAATTTTGCGATGACAAAAATCGGCAAACTTCAAACGAGCATAACTTGAGCTAGAAAACTCAGAATCCTTATTGCTGCATATGATTTTGGGGTAGAAAAAAAATCCGCATTCATTCTAACTGGGGCCAGTTGGGATTGCTCAGATTTTCAAAAAAACCCTTGTTTTCTCAAAAGTTTTTATTTTTTGTGATTTATTTGCTTATTTTTTGGATTTTTAGCCTTCTACTTTACCTATCAAATAAATTCTAAAAATTCTAAAAATTTTTATGGTGTTTTCTAATGCCAAAATAAGATTTTCACATATAACCACGGGTCCCTTGTTCAACCGTGGTTATATGTCATATATATAACCACGGGTCCTGGAGTAACCATGGTTATAGGTCATACATATAACCACGGGTACTAGCATAACCGTGGTTATAGGTCATACATATAACCACGGGTCCTTGTGTAACCGTGATTATATCTTCCTTTTCGTTTTAAATTTCATAATTTCACGAGCGCGCCTTATAGTCTAACTCTCTTTTCTCTCATTCTTCTCTGTAAGGTTTCTTTTCTCTGTTTTCATGTTGCCATTTACATTTCATTATTTACGTTCTAGATTTGTTTATTATGTGAGTTCTCACTATTTTTCTGTTGCCATTTACAGGTTTCCCATCGCACGCCATTGATTATTTACAGGTTTACGTTTTAGATTTATACTTGTGTTCTTCGTTTTACTCTGTGTTCTTCTCGTTCTTTTGTTGTAGTTCTTCTCGTTCCTTTGTTGTAGTAGCATTCTTGTTTCTTGTTTCTTGTGGTTGTTCGGATTTTCATTCATTTACTTTTCTTCTGTTTTTGTTTCTTGCGTTCTTGCTGCGTTTGTTATTTCTTGCGTTCTTGCTGTTTCTAAATGGTGAAGATGATAACCATGATTTTTAATTTTTTTTTTTGGTCCAGTACATTTAATCACGGTTGTTAGGCAACCGTGGTTATATCCACTTTTAACCACGGTTCAAACCCGTGATTAAATATCCTGATATACAATCACGCCCACTTTTAACCACGGTTGTTCAACCGTGATTAAAAGCCTTTTTTAACCGTGATTAAAGCCATTTTTTGCACTAGTGGAAGTGGTTCTCTCGGGCACACTTCACTCAGAATTGTCTCCGAGGCCAAGACTCCACTCGGAATTGGTTCTCTCGGTCATACCTCACTCGGAATTTCTCTCGGTCACTCGGAACAGATCCCTTTCTTCACTCAGACAGTTTTATCTAAGACATGTTTCACTCGAAAAATGGATAATATCATTAATGGTCTAGATAAATTCCATGATTTTACACGAGAATGAAATTTCTGGGATATTACAGACTACCCGCAGGGTATTTTATTTACTTATTACCACTTACAGAACTTCTATACTTCAAAATTTACAAGATTAAGACTGCTACTATAAATAGGGATGTTACACACTAAGCCCGACTTGGCTCCCCACCTCAACCATTGGGTCCGACTTGACCACTGGGTAGCTCAACTAGGTATAAAAACCACGGGAGCCGAAAACCAAGGGGTACATCATACCGTTGGCCATCCCATACCATATAAACACATACAATGTCACATCATCATGACAAAAACATCATCAAATACATTCATATCTGTCAGAAACTGACATTCAATAATTTCACAGGGCGGCCACATAGTCCAGCCCACGCATGCCATGTTACATCTTTTCCTTCATCCTTATTTTATTATTTTTATTAATTTATGCGTAGTCAAATAACATATACCACACTACACATCATCAACATTTGTCATAATTTATGCTTTACTTAGAACCGTTTATGCATATAATTCATATACTTATTTTCTTACTTTCTAACATATAACTAACCAATTCAACATATTTTCTCAACACTTAATTAGTTAATCACACATAAACACGTATACATAAATATATAAATTATACTTAATTAATTCATATTATTTCTCATAACTTCTAGTTAAATTCTAAGCTCCCTGAAACTACCATACTATCCGATCCTAATTAATTAAGACCCGAACACCCTCTTACCTCGATTCCAAGCTTTAATAATTTGTTCTTGGCGTCGGTTGCGTCCTCCTGTCACTTGATCCACCGCTCCTCTTCTGAATTTGACGCCCACTTCTTCAGTCGATCATTCAAAGCTCGTTCCAGCACCTACAGTCACCGAAATAACAACCCAGCTAATATATTGTGTTTCTTACTCTTCCAAATTTGTAATCCAAGCTTCTAAGTCCAACCAAACTCAGAATCCAAGTCCCCTCCTATGGCATGCAATTCAGTTTTGAAGGGGAAGAAGAAAAGGAGAAGAAAAAGCATATGGTTAAGTGTCCCAATGACTTACCTTAGCTCCTAATCACCCAAAAACCACCCAAATCAAGCTTCCATCAAGTGCTTGCCACAAATTGCAGAGGAGAAGGAAAAATGACGGGAAAAACATTTTTTGCATTCTGTTTTGCATGTCCACTACAAAAGTTGATCGCGACGCTGACGCTGACGCTATGCGTCCCACTGGCGCTGCGCGTTAGGTCATTAATTCTCACCTGACGCTGCGCGCCATAGCCACGCTACGCGTCAGGTCCCCTAATGCCATTTCCATTAAAATTCATTTTTAAACCCAATAATTCACTTCATATCCCTTAATCCTTATTATTTAAAATCAAAATACATTTATTTGATTATTCCAATTATTAAAACACCAGGGATGTTACATTAATTACTTTTTTTAAAAGGTGTGCAACAATCTTAAAAGACATAAAAAATGGATGGAGTAGTATTTTAATATTTAATATACCTACAATATATTTACCATAAATTTAATACATATTAAATATATATAAATATAATATTAAAAAATGTGTATAGGATATAATTAACTATTATCACTTATGTTTCAAATCTATTATGTATTTTAACGGTGGAGAAATTTATTCTATCCTTAATTTGTTGACTTTAAATCCTCTCAAGCCCTCTTTGGTAATTTTATATGTGTTTTTCTTTTAATAGGAAGTGGGCTTATTAATCACACTTATCTACATTCAATGGTTCATAAAATTTATACGCTATAGTATTTATATGTACTCAATTATAATAAATAAGTTTTTGTGTTTTCTTATTTTGTAAATTAATTCTTATAAAATAACGTATTGTTGTATCATTTGATGATCGATTTATTTTGCGAAATAAAGGATAATAACTTTTCATACTAATGAATCATTTGACTCTTTCCAATGAATTATTTTGCTAAAGTAAGGTATTAGTATTATTACATAATTTTTTTAATTTGTTACATATTTTTAAATAAGATAACAATAATCACTCATAGGTTTTAAAAATTTGAATTATCAATTCTACTTAAATCTACTATTTTTGGAAACAAAAGTTAGGTTTCACAAATTGGCCTAACTTAATTATTTACCTAGCCTAAGTCTTTTTTAATATTTGACCCAACTTTTAAAAACTTTGACTTAATGTCTAATGAGTGCATATTATACATAAATATTGGAAGGATTTTTATTTAAATTGTTTATAATCATCCATTCAAATTGATGTTTATCATGTATTTCATTCATTTTTGTTGAAGTTACTCATTCTATGTGCTTTGCTTGTAAGAAGTGAATTTTATAAGTAAAATCTTAGTTAATTCATGATTCACATGAAAAAAATAGAGCTTACCATATTTTGAAGAAAGGAATTTAAGTAAACAATATCTTGATAGAACATATCACAAACTACTCGTGTCAAGGAACATATATGTGTTTGCAAATGAGTTTAGAAGACCAAAAACCACCTCGGTAAAGGGATACACCTCATTTGTTTCAACTAACACAGGTATGGCCATGTTGATATTGTTGGAAGTATGTTAGTCCTCAAATTTACTGCTAATTTCTTAGTAAAAAGTATGTTAAAATTAATAAAAATTAGTTTAAATTGTAATAAATTTAGCTTTTAATTGTAATAAATGGAAACTATTGAATTTGAACTGCCATGATCCATTTTCTCTAGTTTTGTAGTGAAAAACTAAGGATTTAAGGAGAAAATTCATTCAAGTCTGAAGGTCTGAAGCGTAGCATCAACCTCACGCGTAGCGTCAAGGTTTTTGATGCTGACACTATGCGTCAGCCTTATGCATAGCGTCAAAAGCTACGTGAACTCCACTGGCAGTTGGCAATGCACTGAGAAAAGTGGCCAAATAATGGCCAATCCACTCCTAGCTACTATCTAACTCAAAGTGGGAGACCAATGGGAACATGTCTGTTGATTATTGGGGATTATTGAAGCAAATCATGGCCTGAAATTAAGCAAATTAATGGAGGCTGAGTCAGAGGTCTAATGCGTAGCATTAGGACCTCTGCTCAACCCTATAAATAAGGCCATTCTCCACCCATTTTTGGTATCCCATTCTATATTTTCTTCTTCATTCTCTACGATTCAAAGCTTCTTTCTGAGTTAGTATTTTAGAATAATTTCCATATACTTGAGAGTGTTATGTTGTATCATGTTTCTTTCTGTATCATGAAGTACTACCAAGTGTTTGTGATGTCATCAAATGTAAGTTGTGTTTTTACTTTCACCATGTGTAACTAATCTGTTTATGTTGGAATTGGTGAACCTATCTATAAATATGATGTTGTGATTATGACCTCTGCATGTTTATGATTCAAGTACCATGTTAGTATTTCAATCTTTTATTATTATGAACTTCAAATGGGAGAATTATTTTCATGCGTGTTAAAAACCACTTTAACGAAAGTAAAAGTTGAAATACCCTTAATATACCAATTACTAGGGATAAAGTTAGTAATTATTGTTGTGTTAAGGCGAAGACTTAAAGCAAGTTTTTACTGAGAAAGCATCTGAGGGATTAGACTTTATGGTAACTATTCAGAATTTATATCACGAGGGATCAGGTATAATGATTTTAAGCTAAAATAACATAAACTTGATGATTAAATATGCATGTCTATGATTATTTCATTATGATTTAGTGCGGGGATCCTAATTCCAACATAGTCTGTTAATTTGTATTTTATTCTCAAGTATTGGATTTGTTTTTTTAAGTACTACTCAAAGTTATTTCTAGTAAATTTAGAATTTATAATCTTTCACCCAATGTATAAATCAATTTCTAAATCTGTGAATATTGTACAAATTGTGTATACATCATTCTTTTGTTAATAAGTTTTAATACATTTACCATAGCAAATAAGAATTATTTTTCCACACTAAAAACATTTAATCCTTATGGGAATGATATCTATTTTGAAAACTGCAATGATATATTGGTGCGCTTGCCAATAAAAGGATCCAATAATCCGCCTAACATATTTTCTGGGCCTAGCAAGTTTTCTGGCACCGTCACCAGGGATTGAATTGATTCAGTAAAACAGTAAATTTTTTAATTATCGTGGTAAAAAAATTTCTTACTATTTACCTTAGGTAAATTTTTAATTTTACTTTTTATACAGTCATTTATTTACTTTTTCTTCAATTATTATTGTTTACACTAACTTTTTCTGCATAGTTTGTTTATGCAAACTCGATCTTCTACAGGGAGACTGTTCTTTGATCCTAAGATCGAAAAGTTTATAAAAAGATTCAAAGCTTTACAATCTAAAAACAAACTACTTCTTCTTTAACTTCATCTTTTTTCAAAATTCTAAAAATTCTAATATGGCTGAACAAAGAAGAACATTGGGATAGTTTGTGGCTATCAATGGACCACCCCGTGTATCAAGGATGTTCCAAGGACTTGTCGCTGCGATGGAAATTAAACCTACCACACTAAATATAATTCAAAACAACAATTTGCTGGCCTAAATCATGAAGAACCGTATGAACACTTAACTATTTTTTATGAACTATGCAGTATAATTGGTTTTGAACCCAATCAAGAAGAATCTGTTTACATGAGATTGTTTCTTTTTTCTTTGATTGGGCAAGCAAAAGAATGGTTTAAATCTTGTCCACCCGGTAGTTTTGCAAACTGGTCCGATGTTGAGAGAAAATTTTTAGAAAGATTTTATTCACCTTATAAATATTTTGAAGCCATGACAGCTATTCATTCTTTTTCACAAAATCATGAAGAGTCACTTGGTGAAGCATAGGAACAATTCAAAGCGCTTCTTAGAAAATGTTCAAACCATAACTTAGATGATGCTGGAAAGGAACGAAGCATTTATCATGGTTTATTGCCTCAGTTCAAGATGATGTTAGATGCATGTGTAGGTGGTTCATTAATGAACAAAACTATTGAAGAGGCAATTGCCATAATGGAATCCATGTCCATAAGTGATCGACAAGCGAAGCATGAAAGAGGTAACGTATCAAGGAAGCCATGTATGCTTGAATTATGGGTAAATAATGCAGTTTTAGCTCAGCAAAAATTACTAACACAACAAATAGAAGCAATGAGCAAATAACTGGAGAAATTACAAATTGCTCAAGTGTCATCACCACCCCCTGCTCAATTAAAACAATGTTTGCATTGCATGGGTGAACAACCATATGGTTACTGTGCACCTGATAGAAATGAACAAGAGCAAGCCAATTTTCTACTCCACCAAAGAATACCTATAGGTAATTTACCTTTTAATCTTAGTAATCTTTTGTCTAACAATTACCCATAGGGATGGTAGAATCAGAACTTTGGCTGGAGACAAGATGTTGGATCTTCCAACAGACCTCCTAACAATCAATTCAAATAACAACCACAATCTGATCAGGCATTAAGGTTGACAAGGATAGAAGAATCTATCCATCAATTGTTGCAATACATGCAAACTAATAAAGCCGTACGTAAAGCATTGGATGTGCAATTGGGACAGCTAGCAAAGGAAGTAGCCGACATGAAAAGTTCTGGTTTTTCTACAAACACTCAGAACTCGAGAGAACAATGTAAGGCTATTTTTACAAGTGGTAAAGTTGTAGGAAATGATTGTAATTAAATTGAAGAAGAAAGTGAAAAAGAAAGTGAAAAATAAGGGGAAATAGAAAAAATGACAAAGAAAAAGAAGAAAAGAAAGAGAAAAAGAGTGAAAAAAGAAAGTGAAGAAAAAGAGAACAATGAAATAAAAGAAAAGATGATGAAAAAGAAAAACAAAAAATAAAAAACAAAAACATCAGTATTTGGGTCAGACTCCTCCTGTCAAGGATCTGCCTTATGCTCATGCACTATCAAGAAAGGATAAGGAAAGAGAATATTAAAGTTTCCTTGAAATTTTTAAGCAGTTGCACATAAACATTCCATTTTCTAAGGCATTAGAACAAATGTCAACATATGCCAAGTTTATGAAAGAACTGCTCATTAAGAAAAGGAGGTACAATGAAGAGATTGTTGAACTTGAAGCAGGCAGTAGTGCCATTTTGCAATGCAACATGTCGAAAAAGTTGAAAGACCCTGGAAGTTTCACTATTCCCATCTCAATTGGAGGTGTAAATATTGGGAAGGCTTTATTAGATTTGGGGGCAAGCAATAATTTAATATCTCTAAGTATGATGAAGGGCATTGGTGATCTAGATCCTTAAAGAACAAAAATGACTCTGTAATTGGCTAATAGATCTATCAAGAGACCCTATGGAATTGTAGAAGATGTACTTGTAAAAGTTGATAAGTTCTACTTCCCCATTGATTTTGTGGTTTTAGACATGGGGGGATACTAAAGTCCCCCTAATTCTTGGAAGACCATTCATAAAGACTGCTAGAGTATTGATTGATGTAGACAATGGTAAGCTCGTAGTCAGAGTACATGATGAAGAGGTAAATTTTGATGTCTTCAAAGCTATAAAACATCCAACTCAAAACAAGATTGTTTTAAAGTGGATGTCCTTGATGAAGTTTGCCTCTCCATAAAGGTATGTTTATTTCTGACCCTCTAAATAATTTATTGATTGACTCTGTTGAATGTTTGAATGAGGAAGAGGAGAAGCAGATAGACAGGTGTTTAGAAGAACTTGAACGAGGGAAAGAAACTTCTCTTGAATCAAGAAAAATTGAAGAAATCCAAGAAGCACCTGTTAAAGAAATCCAGAGGCAAGAATTAAAAGTGATACCTTCTAACCTAAAGTACATCTTTTTGAAGTAAGGTAATCTTAAAGGTAATCTTAAACCAGTTATCATTAGTAATTTGTTAACTGAAATAGAAGAAGAAAAACTAGTAGAAGTGCTGAAGAAAAATCAAGAAGCAATTGGAAGGACACTTGAAGATCTGAAAGGTATAAGTCCATCATACTACATGCATAAGATTTTATTGGAAGATAATTTTAAGCCTGTAGCTCAACCTCAAAGGCGCCTCAATCCAACCATCAAAGAGGTAACCGAAAAGGAGGTTCTGAAATTGCTGAAAGCAAGTATCATCTATCCTATTTCTGATAGTGCATGGGTAAGTCTTGTTCAAGTAGTTCTAAAAAAGGGAGGAATGATAGTTATTGTTAATGATAAAAATGAATTAATCCCAATAAGAATTGTCACAAGTTAGAGAATGTGTATTGATTATAGAAAACTTAATCAAGCAACAAGGATATACCATTTTCCACCACCCTTTTATGGATCAAATGCCTGAAAGACTATCTGGACAGACTTATTATTTTTTCTTGATGGATATTCTGGATATAATCAGATTATTGTTGACTCTCTTGACCAAAAAAAGACTATTTTTACATGTCCTTTTGGTATTTTTGCTTATAAAAAGATGTCATTCGGATTGTGTAATGTGCCTGCTACTTTCCAAAGATACATGTTTGCTATTTTTATAGATCTAATTGAAAAGAGCATTGAGATTTTCATGGATGACTTCTCAGTTTTTAGGAATTCATTTGACTCATGTCTATCCAACCTAGAAACTGTACTAAAACAGTGTATTGAAACAAATTTGGTGCTGAATTGGGAGAAGTGTCACTTCATGGTTAAAGAAGGTATTGTATTTGGTCACAAAATTTCTACAAAGGGTATTGAGGTTGACCAAGCAAAAGTTGAGGTGATGTCTAAACTCCCACCCCCTATAAATGTGAAAGGTATTAGAAGTTTCTTAGGACATATTGGATTCTATAGAAGGTTTATTCAAGACTTTTCAAAAATTGCTAAACCTTTGACAAACCTTCTAAATAAAGATGTTGAGTTCAAATTTGATGAAGCATGTCTTAAAGCTTTTAATTCCTTAACAGAAAAATTAATTTATGCCCTTGTGATTGTTGCTCCTAACTGGAACTTACCCTTTGAACTTATGTGCGATGCAAGTGATTATGTTGTTGGAGCTGTGTTAGGTCAAAGGTATGAAAAGGTTTTTAGGGTTACACAGTATGCTAGTAAAGTGTTGAATAAAAATCAAATAAATTATACAACTACTGAAAAAGAGTTATTAGCCATAGTGTATGCCTTAGAAAAATTTAGATCATATCTGATAGGCTCGAAAATAATTGTTTTTGCTGATCATGCAGCCATCAAATATCTTTTGACCAAAACTAATTCTAAACCTCAGTTAATCTAATGGATTTTGCTCCTACAGGAATATGATCTTGAAATCAAAGATATGAAGGGTAGTGAAAATATGGTCGCTGACCATCTTTCTAGATTGGTGAATGATGAGGTCACTGCCAAAGAAAAAGAAATTTTGGAAGAATTTCCTGATGAAAAACTTTTTGAAATAACAAAGCGGCCATGGTTTGCTAATATGGCCAATTTTAAGGCAGTAGGAATTCTTCCAAATGATTTAACTTGGCAGCAAAGAAAAAAAATTTCAAAGATGCAAAATACTTTGTTTGGGATGACCCTTATTTGTTCAAAATTGGTGTGGATAATTTGTTACATCGTTGTGTGCCTGATTAGGAAATGAAAGAAGTGTTGTGCCATTGCCATAAATCACCTTATAGAGGTCATTTTAATAGTGAGAGGACCGCTGTAAAAATTCTTCAATCAGGTCTGTATTGGCCCTCCATTCTTAAAGATTCTCACTCATTTGTGTAATGTTCTGATAACTACCAAAGAACAGGTCAATATGAGGCAAGAAATGCCTCTCACAAACATTCAAGAAGTAGAGGTATTTGATTGTTGGGGAATTGATTTCATGGGACCTTTCCCGCACTCTCAATTCAATCAATACATTCTTTTGGTAGTTGATTATGTTTCGAAATGGGTAGAAGCAATCGCTTCACCTAATGCTGATACCAAAACTATGGTGAATTTCTTGAAGAAAAATATTTTTTACAGGTTTGGGACACCAAGAACTTTGATGAGTGATGAAGGTTCACATTTTTGTAACAAAGTTCTTCAGAAGGTGTTATAACATTATGGAGTGAGACATAAGGTGGCCATAGCATATCATCCATAAAACAATGGACAGGCTGAGATTTTAAATCGTGAAGTGAAAAGAATCTTGGAAAAGACTGTGTCTTCTTCTAGGATGGATTGGTCACAAAAACTTGATGATGCATTCTGGTTATACAGAACTGCATTTAAAACCCTATTAGCATTTCCCCTTTTCAGATGGTCTATGGAAAAGCTTATCATCTTCCAGTAGAGATGGAACATAAGGCATACCAGGCATTAAAATTTCTCAACTTTGATCCAAATGCAGCAGCTGACAAAAGAAAGTTGCAGTTACTTAAGTTAGAGGAAATAAGGAACAATGCTTATGAGTCATCCAGATGTTACAAGAGTAAGGTGAAAGCTTACCATGAAAAGAAATTAAAGAAAAGACACTTCACACTGTTAGTCAAGTGGCCTCAATACTCAAGAGGGGGGTGAATTGAGTTTTAAAACTTTTGCTTGAAAAGCCTTTGAAATTGATTCCCTTTTAACACAAGATAATAATATGCAAGAGACAGCAATTATAATGCAAGAAATAAGATAGAAAAGATGTGTAGAATTCACTTTGGCAATTTATCAAACACTTGGTCTACAGGATCTTAGCTTAGCCAAATTAATCAAGATCAAGCAATGCAATCATGATCAAAACAATACACCAGCCAGATGCAATATGTAAATGCAAGAGAGTAAGGAAGAGAAGCTTGCAAATTGATATAACGAGATCCACCACCCCGGTGTACGTCTCACCTTCAAGCAACCCACTTGAAGGATTTCCACTATTGAAGTTTAGAGATACAAGATATGAGCAATTACAACTTCCTAGTGTCCCACACTCAAGAACTCAATCCTCACTAGCACAAGGGCACACCACCCAATCTCTTAAACTCTCAATATCCAAAGGTTGAACCCTAACCTTTGTGACCACTCAAAACTAGAGTGAAACTTTGTGTTTGGTGTTTGTGTTTGCAAGCAAATAACTCTCTCAATAGAGTAGATATACAATTGAAAGACTCTCACAAATTTTAACTCTCTACAAGAGAGGATATGCAAATTTAGAACCTAAGTTTTAGAATAATGAAACTATACACAGATAAATGAACTCACAAAGCACAAGTACAAGCTATGAATGATTTTTTCCTTGATTGCTTGAGTATCTTGAATGGATGGTGCATTTATAGGCCTTGGAGAGGAGCTTTGGAGGCTTCAGAGCCATTGCACAGCATGGGCATTTAAGTTTTTGTGGAGAAGTGAGCTGGATCTACACTTTAAAAACATATCCCCATATTCTGACACTAAGGTAATCGATTATGCCTCGAGCTGTAATCGATTATGCTTCACTGTAACCCATTAATTTTATTGTCCAGTGGCTGTGTAATCGATTATGTCTTTTCCTGTAATCGATTATGTCAATGTAATCGATTATGTCATACCCTTGTAATCGATTAAGCATTATTCTTGATACACTTAATTCCTATAAGCAGTACTGTAATCTATTATGTAACTCATATAATTGATTATACATCAAACAGAACCTCTGTAATCGATTAGCCATACCTTGTAATCAATTAGTCAAAATACCTGATACATTATCCCTTTTATTGCAATAGTGTAATCGATTATTCTCTTTGTTTTAATCGATTAGGTAACAAACAGAATCATAGTAATCGATTATCCCTGCCTTGTAATTGATTATAAATTATACCTAATACTTTTAATTATTTTTACGCAGCATCATAATCGATTATCTTATTTGCTGTAATCGATTATGTTCATTCCAGAACCAAGGTAATCGATTGTTGTAGTGGTGTAATCGATTAGGCTATGTCAAATTCAGGTCTGATTCTTAATTTGATTTGTAATCTCTTTGCTCTTCTTTATTTTGATCTTCCCAAAGGTTTATTATTCTAGCACTTTGATACTTCATTGAAATTCATTTTCCTTGTCATGATTCTTCAAATGGTTGCTTTGTCATTATCAAAACTTTGACATCCTAGCTTTGTTACCTGAGACAATTTTTAAACACATTCTTCCCCTTTTTGATGATGATAAACAATGTTCATCTCATGAGGGTGTTAGTTTAGATAAAATTTCTCCCCCTTTCTTAAGGAGTTTATGCATAATTTTAAGAATCATAAAAGTGCTCAATTTTATGTTTCTTATGAACTATTTGTAGATTTCTTTTGATATTGTAGATTTCTTTTGATGAACATGAACATTTAATTTTTCTCCCCCTTTGTAATTATCAAAAAAAATAATGCAAGTAAAGAGTAAACACGAAAGCAAAGAAATTTCGTTGATTACTAAAGCAAAATTACAGAAGCAAAGGCAAAGCAGAAAAATATCCTAAGATAAAACATAGAAAACAATTCAATTATTAGGAGAAAAGAAACGGAGATCGATGAGTTGGTTAGATAGATCCTCATATTTTTTCTCTATAATCTCAAAGTGTTGTTGCTCAGTGATTTGAAATTCTTGAAGAGAGGTTTCAAGTTTGTCAAATCATTGATCAAGATAGGCATAAAGAGATGTGAAGGTATCAACAGGAGCAGAGGATTCTCCTTGGGTAGCAGGGGTAGAAGAAGCAGGAGCATCAGCAGGTGCTTCAAATGGGATATTGGCATGAATTCCTTCCATCTTAGAGACCCAAGCTCCATTAACAAAAATTATCCCTATCTTGGTGAGATGATGAGTACCAATCCAAGCTTTAGAGGGTACCTTCTCTGGAAGTTCCCCATTGAGGTCAACACCATAGGCTTTGAAAATCTTTGTTAGAAGAATGGCATGGGGTAGCTTGTGTTGCTCCTTGGCTTTAAGCATGTGAAGTTTGAGAAGCTGAATCCAGTTCATGGCCCACATTAGCACTACATCTTCTTCCTCAACAAGGGCGTAGTTGCCTCCACGAGGAACCAAAGCTTAACCAAAATTAAGTGAAGAAGGCAGTTGCTAAGAGTGAGATAGCCTACCAATTTATGATTGCTACAGGGACGGTCAGCTTTCCATAAGGATTGGCGTGCAACAATGCTGTTGAAATCCCATTCATCTTCGGGATAGCCACTAAAAAAATCAGCATCGAAGGGAGGGAGGATGCTTATTTCAGAAAGTTTCTCATTGGTGATCTTGAGAGTCACATTCTTGACTCTTGCTTCAAGCATACCATCAATAAGTTTCAGAGTGGAAAAGAAAACTCGAGTAAGCTCTGGGTAGTAAAATTCCTCTTTGAGAGAGAGAAAGGGGATGAGATTATAGTGGTTGAGAAATTGAGTGAAAGAAAAACTTGGGTGATCAAAAGGTTCAGCATTGATAAAATGAGGAGCAATGATATCCTTTTCAGAAAATTTCTTGATGAAATTATGGAGATCTCTAGGATTGGAGAAGAACCTTAAGAAATCAAGAGGGTTGGAAGTTTGGGAAATGGATGACCTTGCTCATTTGACATTCTTTGAAGAAGACATGATGAAAAGGAAAAGATGAAGAGGTTGAGAGATAAAGAGATATAGAGGGGAGGAAACTTGTGGTGTGAGATAAGAGGTGTAACATCCCAAATTTTATAAAAATGATTAAATATAAGGGATAAATATTAAATAATGATAAATGGGTTAATAAGTGTCCCAAAGATATTGAAATAATTAAATTGGGATTTATTATGAATATTTATAATTTATTGAGATTTAAGGAGCTAAAAATTTCACCTAGTTAAAATATGGGTGTCGAACCAAATGTCTCCGATTGAGGTGCCATTGGTCAGGGCTATTAAGAATATTATTGGGAATCCAAGTATATCCTCGAAATAATTTTTAGATAAAGTATTGAGCCCAAACGAAGGTCCTGTATGTTATAAAACGGTAAAGTTTTAATGAGAGGATTAAACTTAAAACTAAAAACCTCTTTTTCCCTTTTTCATTCCCGTAACCCTCTTCTCTCATTTTGGCAAACACATTGCTTCTCCTTCCTCTCTTATTTCTCTTCTCTATTCCTTTCTTCTTCTTCCAAAACCCTAAGTCAAGGTGTCACATTTCTCCTCCACTTCATTTCATTTTGGTTGGAGCGAGCTTGGAAGGAAGCCATTGGAGCTTGGAGACTTCTTCCTCCCTCTCTTAGTTTTCATTGGCATCTCCCTCTTTTGTTGGAACCCATTTTGTTTTGGATAAGGTAAGCCTCTTCCACCATTTTTGAATGGGTAAATGCTATGATTATGAGTTATTGTGGTTTGAGGGAGTAATGTATGTGAATGGGTATTTATTAGAAGCCATAAATGAGAAAACCCTAGAGTGGGTTGCCATAAATACAAGCTCTAAGTGAAATAAATGTGGTAGATGAATTTATGGTTGGAAGGAGATAGAAGATTGATGGTCATTTATGAATGTGGTTGGGTTTGGTGAAAACCCTAACTATGAGAATTGAGGGAAATGAGCGATAATACCATGAAAAGTGATTTTTAGTGAAAACCCATGATAATGTGTGTAGGTGTTATTGATGATGGAGATTAATGGTTATTAGGGAATGGTTATGGAGTTTTAGGTAAAAACCCTAAGTATAATAAATTGTGGGTTTTGGCTAAATAGGTGATTTTGATGATTTTTCATGCCTTAGAATGATTTTATATGAGGAGATGAATGTTTGAAGCATTGGTGTGGATTATTGAGATTTGGGGAGATGAGTGTATATGAGTATGTAAGTGATTTGAAGAAGTTGATTTTGATTTTTGATATTCATGATGATGTTAATAATGAGTGCAAAACCATTGATAGTGGATTAGGGAGATGAATACTTGGTTTGGTGAAGTCGTAGGCCTTGATATGTGCCATTTAGAAATTGTTGATTGATGATAATCTTGAATGGAGCCAAGAAGCTTATAATGAATTTGAGTGAATTGTGATGATGAGTAGTAAACCACATGATGATTTGGAGGTCTTATGAGTAAGGGTCATGGTATTGTTGTTGTTGGATTTGTTTAGCCCTTTAAGATTTAGAGAATATTGGTCTTAGGAAAGGAATTCCTGAAGCCTAATACAATGGTATGGTGTTTTAGCAAGTCTAGGAATTGATATCAAGCTTTACGATAATGCCTTATAATGGCTTATTAATTGCATGTGTATATGTGTGCAATATGTAGATTCAGTGTTGAATGATAAAACGGAGCATTCAAAGCATTAGAATCGTGGTTCTTCTCTTGAGGTAGGAGAGGAGTTTACATTTCAAATTGCATGAGTGAATAATTGTTGAATTATGTATATACATGAACTCATGCATCGCCTTGCCATGATTATGTTGAATGATGAGATAATTGATAATGTGATGAATATTATACTTGGCAATGGTGGATTCTTAAGGAATATATATGAACTTGAATTGATAATGAATGTGAAAGTCCCTTTTTGGGAGTGATGTTATGTTGATAGGGAAATTTTTTAAAGTATGAGGTTATGCCTTGATATACATGAATAATTGAGGAACTAATAGAGCCAAATAGAGTTTTATGAGAATTGGATGGCTTGTGAGAGTCCCAATAGCTTCTATGCGTAGTTTATGACTTGTAGAAATTGGAATGGGCCAATTCCATTGAGAATTGACCCTTGAGTTGCCCAAAAACGTTTTAAATCAGGTAAAACACAATTATGCACATAGGTCCCTCATTTTTGGGAATTTTTGAGTGCGGCCGGTGGCCACACGTTTCAAATGATATATATGAGTTGGTGTTAAAATTTGGTGGACATTGGAATTCGTATGAAAAAGTTAGAGTAATTAGAAGTTAGAATTTGGGTAATTTTCTGCATAAAATGCAGCAGGGGTCTGATTTGCCAAGCTTGAATCGATTCAAGAAAAGCTCAAATCGATTCAAAGCTTGCTAGAATTACTGTTCAATTGGGTAGGAACGTGTGAATCGATTCACACCAGGGGATGAATCGATTCATACCCCTCTATTTCACTATTTTTGGGCATTTGAACGCATGAATTGATTCATGGGATATGGGAATCGATTCCTACCTCTCTGTAAGCCAATTTTGGGACTTTTTGATGCATGAATTGATTCACTATATATGGGAATCGATTCATGGCCCTGTTATGGCCACTATGCTATTTTTCCAACTGCTCTATTTTCTTTGCTATTTTTGGCCCGTTTTGGCATCTTAATGACATTTTTGGCCTCCGAGTTCTTCATGAAAGTTGTAGATAATTATGTTACGGAGGTGTGAGAATTGGTCTCACTTTAATTGGAGTTATCTAACTCTCATTAGGCGAAAAATACTGAACCTACTGCATTGAAAAATTCAAGTTTAAGAGGGTTTTGAACCCAACTTTTTAAGGTGGTCAAATTGGGACTAATAGGTGATATTTGTGGCATGTCCCATTATTATTAAGACTAAAAGTGAGCTTTTCTCATGTCTTAGTATTGAAAGTTAACATGAGCTTATTATTACTTAAAACCCCTTTATTATGTAAAAACAAGAGATTATATTAGGGGTAATGATGGGTGATGTTGTTGATCAATCCCTTAAATAAAGGATAATTATTATTATAGATGATTACAAATGTCATTAAGTTAATACAAGCATAGGCTTGTATGTGTGGCTTGAATTGTATTAATAAATTGTTGTATTACCACACTAGTTGTGAAACTATGGCAATGACATATGAAATGAAAATCCACTAAATGATTATGTGGTGGTATTGATGAAAGATTAACTAATATTAATGATGATTTGTGATGTTGTGATGCCATTATGGTTGTTTGCAAGTGGTGACTTGCATGTATGATAAATGATATATTGAGATGGAAAAGCCACACTTAAAACTTGAAAACAATGGCTAAAACCAACAATGATAAAATACACTAAGATGTATATGGTGGTGTTGGTGATTATGATGATGATGATGTTTAATGAGTGGCATTTAGAATGCACAGTGTGAGAAATGCATTTGATTTGCATTGCATTGCATCCATGGCATATCATAGCCATTGATGTTGGAACGTTAGGGGGGTTCCCTCAGCCGACCCAGTGAGAGGATGGCTCAGTGCACGAGCAATTTTTTGTTTCCTCTGTAACTCGGTGTATAAGTTACGAAGCCGCCCATGCATAGCTACAGGGAGCTACATGTGGCCGACCCTTGTGGGGGTGGCTTTTGATGAGCAGGTGACCCTCCGCCATGGTTTGAGATCTGGCCGACCCGTAACACCATATGTCGAATACATTGTTTACCGTGGTCATGGTGAAAATGGCCAGGTGTTGCATTATGGGCGATGCGGCTTGGTACCAGTAAAAATTGGTGATTATGCATGCATTATGATATATGTATACACATTTTACTACTGTAGTAGGGGCATGGTATGTGATCATGCTTGACCCATAATTTGGTGTTTATTCCCACAGTCGGATCCGCATTTGTTATTGATTATTCCATTGTGCATATGCATTAGCCATAAGAGCATTTGCATATAGCATAAAGATATGCCAGATGATGATGATGATTGGTGATGATTGAGATTATGGTATGGTGTTGATGAGATGGGTAATTAAATACCTAAAAGACCACATAAGGATTAACGAATAATATGAATATAATAAATGATATTGAATATGATGATATGTGTGTTATGGCCCATTATGATGTAGGGCATGATTGATTATGATTGATGATTATGATGATAGCCCATGGTGGCTTTGAAATAAGACCTGGATGGCCAATACTGATGATGTTGGCCCATTGTGGCGTTGTGATAGATGTGTGTATGTGATTGCTTTGCTATGAGTTGATGAATGAATACATAATATGTATATTATTGAAATGAATAGATTATGATGATTATTGATGTGTTTAGCAAAGCATACATGATGTTGATATGCATATGTACATAATCTCAATTGTATTCATATCATCATTTGAAATGTATAACTCACTCTCCTATGTGGTCTACTTTTTAGTATTGATACAAGAAAATCATGGGATGAGAATATTTATGAAGTAAATCTCTTGGAAAGGTAAATAGTGGTGATGGAATGCCTTGGCTGGCAGCATTGTAATTTATTATGTCGTGTATATAATGGATATGGTGATGTTATTATTTATTGATGTTAATGGATGAATTTGTGAATATGTACCAATATAAATGATGTATGAATATTGGGGCATTGGGATTCATAACCAATAGATGGATATAATGGTGTTGATTATGTAGTCACTTTGGGAATGTATATGTGTTGAAGATTTATGACTTTAAGGTTGAATCGAATGTGGTTAATTATGAAATTGTGGACATTGGAGATGTATTATGCATGACCCTATAAATACATGTATTTGTATATTAGGCATTGCATGTTTATGATTTATGTATAAGATTAGTTATGGCCTAATAGGCTAGTGTTGTATGCTTGCATGCTTTGCCGAACCTTTTCTCATATCTTCATATATGGGACTAGGTGTTTTCCATGTATACATATTTTTCTACCGCTATAAACTCTACTATTTTTGTATACAATCGTGGGCAGCCTATTTAACGATCTAGTTATATTTTATTAAATCTCACTCTTCGGTTTTCTATGATTCGGGTCTTGATGTAATCATTGTGGTGTTTTGGAAATATTTAAAACGTGAAAAATTTACTCGTATTTTTATTAATTAATTATCTTGATTACATCGGGATTTGGGTCCGGAGAATCAGGGGGTGACAAGAGGGGTGTGGGAGATGGTATTTATAGAGTTTTAGAAGTGGGAATTAGGGTTTAGGAAGGGATTAGGATTGGTTAGGCCAAGCTGCACACAGATTGAGCATTAAAATCTGTAATCCTGGTGACTCCGTAATCGATTACGTTATGGGTCGGGCGTAATCGATTACACCTCTGAAGAATTTGAAACGTCAGGCTTAATAATCGATTAGACCATGAGTGTAATCGATTAGATCAAGATTAAATTTTTCATAGAAACTCAGTAATCGATTAGTGTGAGGCTATAATCGATTACATGGATAACAGAATGCCCATAATCGATTATACAGAGATATATAATCGATTATGTACAATATATAATGTAACATCCCAAATTTTTAATAATGTACCGGGTGAATAAAACCATTAAAATAATAATTTCAAAAGGGGGGAATTTGTTTATTAATTGCCATTAACTTAATTAATCAAGGGGTGCTGATTAAAAAGGGTGATTGGCTTTAGTGGGTGCTGATGGGACTGGGTGACGTGAGCAGACTGCCCCTCACGTTTTCCCACCCCACCATTTCTTCCTCGTGCATGTGTTTATATTTGGACGAAGGTTCCTTGCCTTGCATCCTTCGAAACTCCCTCTGCGATTCCTCTTCTTCCTTCTTCTCTTTCTCTCTTGTTCTCCTTCTTCTTCCTTCTTCTTCTTTTCTCCTTCTCTGCTCTCTGTTCCATTCCCTGTTTCGGAAGCCAAGTGACGGTGCTGCAGAGGAGTTAGAGCTCCCTCATACGAGTAGAGGATGAGCGTCGAAGCAGAAGCAGAAACAGCTTTGTACCACTCGTGGAGGGCAACAACGTTCAAGTAAAGGCTAAGCGAGTGGAAACGTTGAGTGAAGCAGCAAGGAAAAGAACCAACACCCAAGAAGAAAAGCCTCTTGGAATCTCGTAGTTGGTAGGGGAAGTACCTTACATGTTAAATGCATGGGTTATGAATGGGTTTTGAGTATTGATAATGGTGATTTTATATTCTGTTGTATGATGTGCTTGCATGTGGAATGCTTTGTTGAATCCGTTCTTATTCATATGGATGCATGCGTTGATTAAAGTCATGACGCTGTTGTATACCGATTGCATGTTATATTGTGTTGATTGGAATGCTTTGTTGAATCCGTTCATATTCATATGGATGCATGCCTTGATTAAGTCCTGACACTGTTGTATACCGAATGCATATTATGTTGTACTGATTGGAATGCTTGTTTGAACCTGTTGATCTTCATATAGATGCATGAGTTGAGTAAGTTCTGACACTGCTGTATACCGAGTGCATGTTATGCATGAGTTGATGAGAATGCTGTTAGGAGTTGATATTGACTGAGACCGATTGCATTGGGCTCATATGTTGTTAATGAAGCTATGATGATGACTGCATGGAAGTATGTGTGTGTTAAATTAATATGTGGAATCCTGGAAATGTGTATTACCGACTGCATGCGAATATGTATAACTGAGTGAAGGTTGTGTGCATGAATTCTGTTATATGATGAATCCGCGTGTGGCGCATGGGATGCGTTGTGCTGGGAGCACGTAGTGCGGGACACTACCATCGGTTATTAAGCGTGGGACGCTGTAAAATCCTTGAGTGGGACTCAAGGTAGCCCTTGAGTGGGACTCGGGCTGCCTGTGAACACCTCCGTTGGCGCTGAGAGCGTTGGTGTCACCTGTGGGCAAATGGTTAGGTACCTGTAAAACGGCCAAGCAGCTGGGAGCTGATTTGATAGACGAGAGCTATGTATAAAAAGGCTGAGAGCCTACGTTGCAACGTCTATACTGATACACACGAATGTGGAACCGAGTGATATACTATGTGCCTATTTACTGTTGATATTGTTTGGAATTGGTTATGCATGCGAAGGTGTTAATGAGATGATGAATGTTTGTAACCGAGTGAATTACCCTGTGTGTATTAACTGTTGACATTGTTTGGAATTGATCATGCAGGTGGCAACGTTATTGAAAGGATGAATGCATATAACCGAGTGAATAATCTGTGTTTAAATTGCTACTGATGTTGTGTAGAATTAATTATGCATGTGATGGTGTTAATGAGATGATATATATATATACCCTCAGGACCGAGTGCACTATTCCATGTGTATATGCTGTTGATGCTGATTGAATTCTGTTCTATGAATGTATGTCATGTATTGGAGAGTTGTGTATATATAGCCGAGTGAGAATTGTGGAATCTGACTAATAAATGTCCAAAAGAAGCATTCTAATACACGGATCTTAATATCACGATACCGATTGTTGTATGTTAATATTATTGAGTTGATGTGTGTAAAAGGCCGAGTGATAACTGATGGATTCAGATCGGTAAGGACCTTGTGTGTGTTCTGGCTGATTAGCATTGCCCTGACTATAATTGTTGCCATGTATAATTGTGCGTATATATATATTGTTGTATAAAGGTGAGGCAACCTGAGTCAATATCTATCATTTAAAATTTAAGATACTCACCCCTGTTGTGGCAATTTTACAGTGAATATCTCTCGTAATGAGGATGGGAGGAGGAGCTGAAATGCCGGGTGAAGTGCTGATGTACTATGGAGTTTTACAACTGTGCATATGTCATATAAAGTGTTTTGAGTTAAGCCTCGGCCGGCTCGTGTTTTTCTGTTAGTCTTTTTGACGGAGTTGAATCTCTTGGAATGGGAACATGATATGGTGGTTGTAAAATTGTGATATACACTTCTATATATATATGCCTATGTTTATGCCATGTTGCATGTCTACCTTATGCTGTGAAATGCCTGGGTAATCCTTATATATATGCGCGTTCATATCCCCGAGTGTGTAGGAAATGACATAACTTATCATGAAGGAAGTCAACCTATGGTCTAGAGGGAAGGTTTGTGACTCTGTCACCGAGTGGGAAGGTTCAGACGTTCTGAGTGAGTGAAAGCAGATAGCTCCGAGTAGGAATTGGCGTAGAAGACTGCCCCCAGCAGTGAGCTATTAGGATTCGAAGTTGAGAGTCTAGAGATGTGTTCCGAGTGACAACTACTAGGATTTCTCCCGAGCGTAGGATAATCAATGAACCCTGAGTGAGAATCCGCCGAGTGAAGGTTTTCCGACTGGAGAGTGACACCTTAGACTCTAAGGGACCCCACTGTAGTAAATGGTTGGTAATAAAAGAATCTGAGTGAGTCTCAGCTTAGTAGAACGTTTAGAGTAGGCGAATTACGGCTACCGAGTATAAACCAAGTAAAATACCCCGAGTGACAAGAAGGGTGCTAAGGTTGTCCCGAGTGATGAGCATTCATAGATTCCGAGTGTAGTGAGCGAATACCGAGAGAAGTTTTCGCTTGAGCGAGTACGCGTTGCTGCGTGGTTCGCCTAAGCGATTTCCCCTTCTTCCGCTGTCAGCTCCCTGGATCGGTTTTATCTCTCTTGCTTTTCTTCTCCTCTCGTTTCTTTGTACCAAGGCATTCTGATCTTCTTTTCTTGCGGACAAAAAAAAATTTTCCTCTTTTTACCGTCTACGATTCATTAAATTAGGGCGTTACATTTTGGTATCAGAGCAGACCGAAAGGTCCAAGGCCAAGGTATGCTTACCGAGTGTAAGCGGTTGCGTGCTTTCTGACCGAGTGGTTATCCTGATTATGATACTAGTTGAAACTGGTTGATATTGACTTGTGGATAGGAGGTTGTTTCCCTCCTAGTCCGATTGATTGTGTAGCATATAGAAATAGTATGATGTGCTAAGTTACTGAACATTAGGCTGAAATCCGATCGGTGGTAAGTGGCTTGGTATACTTATCCTTGAAGGGGTGTTAATTTCAGGATAAGGAATGACGCATCGCCAAAGTATGGAGGCTATAGCCACAGCATTCCAACGCTTTGCAGACGTGTTTGAGAGGCAGGGACAGCCTCGAGCTGAGGAGGGCCAAGTACTGGACCGCTTCCTGAAGAGGAAGCCGAGTGAATTTCTAGGTGGACGGAACCCTGAGGCAGTGTTTAAGTGGACTCAGGAGCTGGAAAGAATTTTTGGGGGTCTTCGCTGTACCGAGACCCAGAAGGTTGAGTGTGCAGTGTACATGCTACGTGATGAGGCGGAAAACTGGTGGAAGATAGCCAGAAACCGATTCCCTGATGATGATGCTCAGCTGACATGGAACAATTTTAAGACATGCTTCTTGGAGAAGTACTTCCCCGACACAGTAAGGAGTCGGAAGGAGTTGGAGTTTATGGAGTTGAAACAGGGCTCCATGACTGTGGAGGAGTATGCGACCAGATTCGAAGAGTTGTGTCTATTCTACCCACCTTTCCAACAACCAGGGACGGAGAGTTCCAAGTGCCTTAAATTTGAGAATGGATTAAGATCTAATATTATGAGAGCTTGTAGATACCAAGAGATATGAAGCTTTCCTGCATTGGTAAATAAGTGTAGGATATTTGAGGAGGATGAGAAGGCCCATTCGGGCCAGAGCAGCAGAGCTAACCATTCTTTAAGGCCCCAGCAATCCCGCTTCAAGGGGCCAAGCAACGTTAGTAGGAACAAATCTTTTTCCAGATTTAGGGGACGGAATCAGCCTGAAAGACGACCAGTGGTAGGAGACGGGAAATGTTTCAAGTATGGAGGAAATCATTATGCCCGAGACTGCAACAACAATGGTGAAATGGTGTGCTTCCATTGTAATAAAAGGGGACACATCCGCCCCGATTGTCCCCAACTCCGTCAAGCAAACACCAGCGTACGTCAAGGAGGTTTCCAAGGGAGAAACCGAGTGAATGATAACCAATGACCGAGCGGCAGAGGAAACAGAGCCAGAGGAAACATAATGCTTGCTTCAAATAACCGAGAGAGGAATACCGACCAACCAGCGGTGGGAAGAGTCTACGCCATCAACGCAAAGGATGCTGCACAAGCAAATGACCTAGTGCAATGTAAGTGCTCACTCGGTAGACATACGCTTAATGTTGTTTTCGATTCGGGAGCCACCCATTATTTTATAGCTGATGAGTGTGTAAAGCGTTTAAAGTTACCGACTGTGTTTATGGATCGGACTTTGGAAGTGGCCAATCCGACTAGCCCTAAAGTGTTGACATCGTCAATATGTAAGGATGTGACATTTGTGTTGTGTGATCGGAGTTTCACTTTCGATTTGGTGTGCATACCTTTAAAGGATCTTGATATTGTGCTCAGAATAGATTGGCTTTCAGCCAACAGGGTGTTAGTGGATTGCAGAAACCGAAGGATAATCTTCCTGAGGCAGCACAATGAGGACGGCACAGCACAAGGTATAACCCAATTGTTTATGATGCTTTATCTAACCGAGGGAGAGAGTAAAACCCGAGTGAACAAAATTCCAACTGTCTGTGAATTCCCAGAAGTGTTTCCTGAAGACGTACCGAGTGTCCCTCCCAATAGAGAAGTCAAATTCTCTATAGACCTGATCCCTGGAGCCGAGCCAGTCTCCAGTGCACCATACAGAATGTCCCCAACTGAATTGGCCGAGCTGAAGAAGCAAGTAGATGAGTTGCTCGGAAAACAATTCATTAGGCCGAGTGTATCGCCTTGGGGTGCACCTGTGCTACTTGTTAAGAAGAAGGATGGCAGCATGAGGCTTTGTATAGACTATCGACAGCTAAACAAACTCACGATTAAGAATCGGTACCCGTTGCCCAGAATTGATGACCTCATTGACCAACTACGTGGAGCCTTAATTTTCTCAAAAATTGACCTGCGATCGGGATACCACCAAATCCGAGTGAAGGAATCGGATATTCCAAAGACTGCCTTTAGGACTCGGTATGGTCACTACGAGTATGTAATGATACCGTTTGGTGTAACAAACGCCCCTGTTGTCTTCATGAATTACATGAACAGTATATTCCACCCGTATTTAGACCGATTCGTAGTTGTTTTCATTGATGACATCCTAGTTTATTCTAAGACTTCTGAGGAGCATGAAGAGCATCTCCGGGCGGTACTCCAAGTGTTGATGGAGAAGCAGCTATTTGCAAAGTTTTCAAAGTGTGATTTCTGGATGAATAAAATTCATTTCCTCGGACATGTGATTTCCGAGGAAGGTGTCTCGGTGGATCCTTCAAAGGTGGCAGCTATAATGGCATGGGAGAGACCCAAGTCGGTCTTGGAGATAAGGAGCTTTATGGGCCTGGCAGGTTATTATAGAAGATTCATTGAAGGTTTTTCTAAGTTGGCCTCGCCACTGACCAAATTGACTCGGAAAAACATTCCCTTCGTATGGAGTCCCGAGTGCGAGAACAACTTCCGAGAGCTGAAGGACAAGTTGATGACTGCTCCAGTACTGGCATTACCTAACTTGCAAGAGAACTTCGTGGTTTATTGTGATGCATCAGGACTCGGATTAGGATGCGTGTTGATGCAGAGAGACCGAGTGATAGCGTATGCCTCTCGGCAATTGAGACCTCACGAGCAGCATTATCCGACCCACGACCTTGAATTGGCAGCTGTGGTGTTCGTATTAAAAATCTGGAGGCATTACTTGTACGGGTCCAGATTTGAAGTATATAGTGATCACAAGAGCCTCAAATACTTATTCGACCAAAAGGAACTGAACATGAGACAGAGGAGATGGATGGAATTTTTAAAAGATTATGATTTCGAGCTAAAGTACCATCCGGGTAAAGCGAACGTCGTTGCCAACGCGTTGAGTCGGAAATCCCTTCATGTAGCAGTGATGATGGTGAAGGAGGTAGAGCTATTGGAACAGTTCTACGACATGAACTTACATGTCAACATCCCCTCCTCTCGAAAAATGACGATCGGCACGCTGAGGATTGCCAATGAATTCTTGAAATCCGTGTACGAGCAACAACAGTCAGATTCCTACTTGGCTGAGATGAAGGAGACTCAGGCCAAGGGTAAGGATTTGTCTTTGACCGAGGGATCAGATGGAATCTTCCGAGTAAGAAATAGAATATACGTACCGGGTGGAGGAGAATTGAGAAGAATGGTGCTTGATGAGGCCCACAAGAGCTTGCTAAGTATCCACCCGGGTACCACGAAGATGTACCATAACCTGAGAAACCAGTTCTGGTGGCCCGGATTAAAAAGGAACGTGGCAGAATATGTGGCTCGGTGCATCACCTGTCAGAAGTCGAAAGTGGAGCACCAGAAGCCGTATGGTGCATTACAACCCCTGGAGATTCCCATGTGGAAATGGGACGCAATTGCCATGGACTTTGTCATGGGATTGCCCAAAAACCGAGCGGGCCATCATGCGATATGGATCATTGTTGACCGACTAACGAAGAGTGCACATTTCCTGCCTGTGAATATGAAGAACCCGATGCATAAGTTAGCTCAGATTTACATTCGTGAAATTGTCCGACTGCATGGTATACCGACTTCCATCGTGTCAGATAGGGATCCTAGGTTCACGTCCCAATTTTGGACCAGTCTGCACCAGGAAATGGGTACAAAACTTTGGCTTAGTTCTGCTTACCACCCCTAATCTGATGGGTAATCCGAGCGAACAATTCAGAGCTTAGAGGACTTACTAAGGGCGTGTGTGTTAGAGCACGGTGGGGATTGGGAGCAATACGTTCCCCTGATCGAGTTTACGTACAACAACAGCCATCACAATAGTATTGGTATGGCACCCTACGAAGCACTGTATGGTCGAAGATGCCGAACCCCGCTTTGCTGGTCGGAATCGGGTGAAAGTCTGCTATTGGGACCAGAGGTTGTGAAGCAAACTTCAGAGCAGATCCGGGTGATAAGGGAAAGATAAAGGCGTCTCAAGATAGGCAGAAGAGCTACCATGACAAACGCACCAGACCTTTGGAATTTTCAGTCGGAGACAAGGTATTTTTAAGGACTTCACCGAGTAAAGGAGTCGGGCGAGCCCTGAAAAGCAAAAAGTTGAGCCCTCGATACATTGGGCCTTATGAGGTGTTGAAACGAGTCGGCTCCATGGCATACCAAATAGCATTACCGACTCATTTATCTCGATTACATGACGTGTTTCATGTGTCTCAACTAAGGAAGTACCTGCTAGATTCTACTCACATAATGCCTGATGATGAGGTGGAAATCAAGGAAGATCTAACCACTACAACTATACCGACTAGGATCGTGGACCGATCGGTAAAGCGATTAAGGAGTAAGAAAGTGCAACTGGTTGAAGTGGAATGGCAGCAGGACGGGTATACCTCTTATACCTGGGAGCGCGAGGATGCCATGAGGCAGCAGTACCCCGAGTTATTTGACCAAGGTGAGTTACCGACTGAATTTCGGGGACGAAATTCTTTTGAAGTGGGAGAGAACTGTAACATCCCAAATTTTTAATAATGTACCGGGTGAATAAAACCATTAAAATATAATAATTTCAAAAGGGGGAATTTGTTTATTAATTGTCATTAACTTAATTAATCAAGGGGTGCTGATTAAAAAGGGTGATTGGCTTTAGTGGGTGCTGATGGGACTGGGTGACGTGAGCAGACTGCCCCTCACGTTTTCCCACCCCACCATTTCTTCCTCGTGCATGTGTTTATATTTGGACGAAGGTTCCTTGCCTTGCATCCTTCGAAACTCCATCTGCGATTCCTCTTCTTCCTTCTTCTCTTTCTCTCTTGTTCTCCTTCTTCTTTCTTCTTCTTCTCTTCTCCTTCTCTGCTTTCTGTTCCATTCCCTGTTTCGGAAGCCAAGTGACGGTGCTGTAGAGGAGTTAGAGCCCCCTCATACGAGTAGAGGACAAGCGTCGAAGCAGAAGCAGAAACAGCTCTGTACCACTCGTGGAGGGCAACAACGTTCAAGTAAAGGCTAAGCGAGTGGAAACGTTGAGTGAAGCAGCAAGGAAGAGAACCAACACCCAAGCAGAAAAGCCTCTCGGAATCTCGTAGTTGGTAGGGGGACTACCTTACATGTTAAATGCATGGGTTATGAACGGGTTTTGAGTATTGATAATGGTGATTTTGTATTCTGTTGTATGATGTGCTTGCCTGTGGAATGCTTTGTTGAATCCGTTCTTATTCATATGGATGCATGCGTTGATTAAAGTCATGACACTGTTGTATACCGATTGCATGTTATATTGTGTTGATTGGAATGCTTTGTTGAATCCGTTCATATTCATATGGATGCATGCGTTGATTAAGTCCTGACACTGTTGTATACCGAATGCATATTATGTTGTACTGATTGGAATGCTTGTTTGAACCTGTTGATCTTCATATGGATGCATGAGTTGAGTAAGTTCTGACACTGCTGTATACCGAGTGCATGTTATGCATGAGTTGATGAGAATGCTGTTAGGAGTTGATATTGACTGACACCGATTGTATTGGGCTCATATGTTGTTAATGAAGCTATGATGATGACTGCATGGAAGTATGTGTGTGTTAAATTAATATGTGGAATCCTGGAAATGCGTATTACCGACTGCATGCGAAATATGTATAACTGAGTGAAGGTTGTGTGCATGAATTCTATGTTATATGATGAATCCGCGTGTGGCGCATGGGATGCGTTGTGCTGGGAGCACGTAGTGTGGGATACTACCATCGGTTATTAAGCGTGGGACGCTGTAAAATCCTTGAGTGGGACTCAAGGTAGCCCTTGAGTGGGACTCGGGCTGCCTGTGAATACCTCCGTTGGCGCTGAGAGCGTTGGTGTCACCTGTGGGCAAACGGTTAGGTACCTATAAAACGGCCAAGCAGCTGGGAGTTGATTTGATAGCCGAGAGCTATGTATAAAAAGGCTGAGAGCCTACGTGGCAACGTCTATACTGATACACACGAATGCGGAACCGAATGAAATACTATGTGCCTATTTACTGTTGATATTGTTTGGAATTGGTTATGCATGCGAAGGTGTTAATGAGATGATGAATGTTTGCAACCGAGTGAATTACCCTGTGTGTATTAACTGTTGACATTGTTTGGAATTGATCATGCAGGTGGCAATGTTATTGAAAGGATGAATGCATATAACCGAGTGAATAATCTGTGTTTAAATTGCTACTGATGTTGTGTAGAATTAATTATGCATGTGATGGTGTTAATGAGATGATATATATATATACCCTCAGGACCGAGTGCACTATTCCATGTGTATATGCTGTTGATGCTGATTGAATTCTGTTCTATGAATGTATGTCATGTATTGGAGAGTTGTGTATATATAGCCGAGTGAGAATTGTGGAATCTGACTGATAAATGTCCAAAAGAAGCATTCTAATACACGGATCTTAATATCACGATACCGATTGTTGTATGTTAATATTATTGAGTTGATGTGTGTAAAAGGCCGAGTGATAACTGATGGATTCAAATCGGTAAGGACCTTGTGTGTGTTCTGGCTGATTAGCATTGCCCTGACAATAATTGTTGCCATGTATAATTGTGCGTATATATATATATTTTTGTATAAAGGTAAGGCAACCTGAGTCAATATCTATCATTTAAAATTTAAGATACTCACCCCTGTTGTGGCAATTTTCCAGTGAATATCTCTCATAATGAAGATGGGAGGAGGAGCTGAAATGCTGGGTGAAGTGCTGATGCACTATGGAGTTTTACAACTGTGCATATGTCGTATAAAGTGTTTTGAGTTAAGCCTCGGCCGGCTCGTGTTTTTCTGTTAGTCTTTTTGACGGAGTTGAATCTCTTGGAATGGGAACATGATATGGTGGTTGTAAAATTGTGATATACACTTCTATATATATATGCCTATGTTTATGCCATGTTGCATGTCTACCTTATGCTGTGAAATGCCTGGGTAATCCTTATATATATGCGCGTTCATATCCCCGAGTATGTAGGAAATGACATAACTTATCATGATGGAAGTCAACCTATGGTCTAGAGGGAAGGTTTGTGACTCTGTCACCGAGTGGGAAGGTTCAGACGTTCTGAGTGAGTGAAAGCAGATAGCTCCGAGTAGGAATTGGCGTAGAAGACTGCCCCCAGCAGTGAGCTATTAGGATTCGAAGTTGAGAGTCTAGAGATGTGTTCTGAGTGACAACTACTAGGATTTCTCCCGAGCGTAGGATAATCATTGAACCCTGAGTGAGAATCCGCCGAGTGAAGGTTTTCCGACTGGAGAGTGACACCTTAGACTCTAAGGGACCCCACTGTAGTAAATGGTTGGTAATAAAAGAATCTGAGTGAGTCTCAGCTTAGTAGAACGTTTAGAGTAGGCGAATTACGGCTACCGAGTGTAAACCAAGTAAAATACCCCGAGTGACAAGAAGGGTGCTAAGGTTGTCCCGAGTGAGGAGCATTCATAGATTCCGAGTGTAGTGAGCGAATACCGAGAGAAGTTTTCGCTTGAGCGAGTACGCGTTGCTGCGTGGTTCGCCTAAGCGATTTCCCCTTCTTCCGCTGTCAGCTCCCTGGATCGGTTTTATCTCTCTTGCTCTTCTTCTCCTCTCATTTCTTTGTACCAAGGCATTCTGATCTTCTTTTCTTGCGGACAAAAAAAAAATTTTCCTCTTTTTACCGTCTACGATTCATTAAATTAGGGCGTTACATATAACACCCCAATTTTCCGGACTCGAATCCGATGTAATCTATATAATTAAATAATAAAAATACAAGTAAATTTTTCGCGTTCAAAATAATTTCAAAACATCATCATGACTACATCAAGACTCAAACCACAGAAAACCAAAGAGTGAGATTTGATAATCTATAACTGGATCGTTAAATAGTTTACCTATAACGGTATACAAAATAACAGAGTTTACAGCGGAAGAAGAATGTGTGTACCGGGCATACGCCTAGTCCCATATGTAAAGATATGAGAAAAGGCTCGGTAGAGCATGCAATAGCATATCATAAGCCTAATAGCCAACCATCATTTTTTCACATAATTTCATGAACATACAATGCCTAAGATATATATACATATACATAACTATATGATCATGCAACATACATCTCCGATATCCATACTCCATAATTAACCACATTCAATTCTATCTCAATATCATGTATGATCAACACTTATACATTCCCAAAATGGGCTACAGTCCAATGTCACTATATTCATCAAATGGGTATGTATCCTAATACTCCAAATATCAATATATCACTCACATATCTAGCCATTTACAATACATCCACCAATATCTATAATTATTCACACTATCATATACATTTTATTCACAATACAATAAATTACAATCGCTACCGGCCAAGGCATTCCATTACCACTATTTACCTTCCCAAAGACTTTACTTTACAAACATCCTCGTCCCATGATATTTCTACATCAATGCTAAAAAGGAGACCACATCAGAGAGTGAGTTATATATTTCAAATGACGATATGAATACAATTGAGATTATGTGCATATGCATATTAACATCATGTATGTTTTGCTCAACACATCAATAATCATAAATACTCATGTTGACTATATATATATATATATATATATATTTTATATTCATTTTTCAATTCATAGCAAAGCAAGCACATACACATAACATCCCCAATGCCATACTAGGCCATTATCAATCTCATCAATAAATCTTATCTTTTCTCAAAGCCACAATGGCCAACATCATCATTATTAATCAAACATAAACACGCCCATCATCTCGTTAGGCCATCACATAAATATCATCGTATTCATTATCTTACATCGTATTCATATCATTTATTACTTTTATGTGGTCTTTTAGGTACTCAATTACCCATCTCATCAACACCATACCACAATCTCAATCATCATCAATCATCCACATATTCTGGCATATCTCCATGCTATATGCAAATGCTCTTAAAGCTAATTCATATGTACAATGGAATAGACAACAAATATGGATCCGACTGTGGGAATAAAAACCAAATTGTGGGTCAAGGATGATCACATACCAAGCCCCTATCACAGTAGTAAAATATGTACACATATATCATAATTCATACATAATCACCATATTTTTCACTACTAAAAAAACCAAAATTAGCCACCTCAAAATAGCGACCACCGAATGTCGTCGCTAAGTAGCGACTGAATTAGCGACCGACTAGGAAATAGGGACTGGGAAAATATCTTAGTGACTAAGTTAGCGACCAAATTCACCCGTCGCTAAAAGGTGTGACTAACACCGTCGCTAGTGCCGTCGCTAATGATACGTCGTCGCTAGTGCGGTCGCTAGATTTTGTTCCCTCCATTTTTTGTTTCCCTCTTATTAGCGCCAAGATGTTGCGACGGTAACTGTGCCGTCGCTAATGTGACGGCATATGCCGTTGCTAATGAGTGACGGAATTAGCGACCGTAATATGAAAGGTACCTTAACAGTGACCAAGTCAGTGACCAAAATAACCCGTCGCTGAAATGTTGTCGCTAAATTGTAGCCCGTCACTGATACAGTCGCTACATTTGTTTACCTTCATTTTTTGGTTTCCCTCCAACTTATAATTTTAGCGATGGTGATGTGGCCGTCGCTATGTCTTCAGAGAGATCAGCGACTCAAGCGTGCCGTCACTATCGGGCTATCAGACCACAAGGTAGTGACGGCAGGTAGAGTCGTCACTATGTTTCAGCGACGCCGTTTTGCTGTCGCTAAGGTTCCTGAAGGGTTTCAAAATTTTGAAGGGATTTCTAAAGTGAGCGACGGATGTAGTCGTCGCTAGTTTTGGTATATTAGCGACAGATGTACTTATCCGTCACTATGTTATTAATAATAGCGATAGGTGTTTACCGTCGCTATATGTAAAACTTATTTCGGGACTATCCCATTTTCCCAATCATTTGCCCTAAGACAAATTTCCCTCCCTCCCTCAGCTCTCTCCCTCCCTCCGACTCCGACAATCTCCCCCTCCCTCTGTATCCCTCCCCATCTCTGAGTGCTCCGTCTGAAGCTCGAAACCTCCGAACCACCATGTCCCGCTTACGAACCACCATCTATCTCTACCCTCTCTGAGTCCTCAACGTGTCCTCCGTTGACAAAGTTCCCTCCCTCCCTCAGCTCTCTCCCTCCCTCCGACTCTGACAATCTCCCCCTCCCTCTGTATCCCTCCCCATCTCTGAGTACTCCATCTGAAGCTCCAAATCACCGAACCACCATGTCCCGCTGAGTGCTCCGTCCTCAACGTGTCCTCCGTTCGAACCTCCGTTGGAAGCTTTGACCATTTGAGGCTCCCTTCCCTCTATCGCAGGTAACATTCCACTACCTTTGCCATCTCTGATTTTCTGCTCTGTGGGTTTATGACCTTTGTGTTTAGTATCTTGGTTTGGGGGGTTCTGACTACGGGTCCTGGGTTTATGGTTTCTATTGCTGGTCTCTAGATTTCTGGATTTCAGGTATAGGTTGGGTGAGGAAGGGGGTTTATGGTTTGTTATATTGTTCGTTTTTCTTATCGCTTGTTAATACCTTTTCCTATGTATTAGTTATTTTAGAAATCATATTGACTTTCTTGCTTTATCCTAAACCCAAAAGTCTATACCTTTAATTTGGGTATCAACGATTTATTATTGTTAAAGAAAAAGAGAAGATGATGAGACGAATTGTAGAATCAATTCTTTGTTGTGGTTTGCAGAGTCAATTATTTCAAAGTCTTTCCATAAAATATTTGCTTTATAAAAATGTTTATGGTTTTAGTTTAACAAGGGTTTAATTTTTTTTTATGTTGTTATAGCCTGAAAGTTCTTTTTAAGTGAGCATGTTTGTTTTCTTAAGTTGATTTAAAACATTGTATATTAGTCTTATAAGTATCATTTAACTAACTTAGGACCTTAGAGTGAAGTACCATTGACCAAAAACATTTTTATTTTCACCTTGACATATTTTATTTTCTCCATCTTTTACTCTCTTGTTTTTTTTTCTTTTCATTTCACTCTTTTTATACACCTAAAATAACACCTCAGCAAAAGCGTGTGAAAGTTTTGGCAAAACGACCGCGAAGTTATTCATCCAAATAATTATTAAAGACAACAATTGTTGCACTAGGAATTTACAAGAGTCCATGCTCTAAGACAAAAACACCTTTTACAAACTCAATGTCAAAGATACTGTTTTAAATTTTAATGCAGTATATGTCAGCAAGTTAAGAGCTTCAATAGTTATGTATGCTCTGACATGCCAAAATAATGGACAAATAGATTATGGATTTAGAGTTTTTTTATTAATCAACTCAAGTCAGCAAGTTAAGAACTTCAATTATGTGATCCATTATGCTCTAACATGACAAAATAGTGGAATAACACATAATGGATCAGTGTTTTATCAATGGAATCATGTGGAAAATAGAATAAAGATGGAATTAATGGTCACTCACAAGGTGGATTAGAGTGAAAATCAGTAAGCAAAAACTTTTGTGGGTTAAGTTGGTTTAAAATAACTCAGTGGGAGTGGTTGATGATGAAGGGGTCCTTGTCTTGTAGACTTGGAATATATCGGGTATAGAAATTTGTAGAAGGGCCATAATTTTTATTATCTAATTTCTGTTTAATATGTAATTGGGTAAATTGAGTTTTTTTTTAGAATTTAATTATTAATATTAATTATTGACGTCATTCGAGATAGTTAAAACTATGTTTGACTGTAGAATAAAAACTCTTTCTTTACCAAACTTCGCTCGAGAATATTCAATGTTTAAACAAACAAGCTTTTAATCTTTTAATATAATGGTAAAAAGAGTCCACTTCAAATAGATCCTTATTTTATGTTCATATCAGATCTCAACATTTCATATTATATACCAATTGTCATGTATTTGCATTACCTTTCCTATTTACTCTTTTTGTTTTTATATCCATGTCTACATGGGAAATATTTAAACAAATGTGACGATAGTGTGATGATAAGATATCTCAGTTGATATCTGAAACCAAATACAACCAAAACTATGTTTGACTGTAGAATAAAAAATTTTTCTTTACCAAACTTCGCTCGAGAATATTCAATATTTAAACAAATATAACATTCCACTACCTTTGCCATCTCTGATTTTCTGCTTTGTGGGTTTGTGACCTTTGTTTTTGGTATCTGGGTTTATGGGTTTCTGACTACGGGTCCTGGGTTTATGGTTTCTATTGCTGGTCTCTAGATTTCTGGATTTCAGGTATAGGTTGGGTGAGGAAGGGGGTTTATGGTTTGTTATATTGTTCGAGATAGTTAAAACTATGTTTGTCACCTACAGTAATTTTGTTCAGTCTAAGTCTAAATAAGTTATATCAAATCAAAAAATTTCTTGTAAACATTATTAAAGTAGGTATTATGTCTTCCTAACAACATACTGATCTTAGCATTTGAGCTGAAGTCAAAACATAGTATAGTAAATTAAAATATATGTATACATCGACTTTATCAATGCATTTTACAACTTCATAATCATATATGTATATATGCTATGAAACATGTTGTGTATGTTTAGTGATAGTAGTAAATAGTAATGGTATCTTGGGCTGTACATCAAAATTTGGCGTAGAGAAATGGGGTTACAATGAGGGGAAGAAGCTGGACCGAACATCTTTGATGTTTGCAGCCTCAGAGGCATTCCAAAAAAGTGCGTTGTTAGTGAAATACAACTGGTTACTATTAGGTGATTGTTGTTTTAGAGGTGAAGCTCTCAAGAATTGAGGAACTTTGGACCAAGTAGAAGGCATCAACTCATGATGATGATTAGAGTTTAATCCATAGCTTGTTGGGTATGAAAAACTCATGGGGCGGTTCTCAAAGGAATTAGAAGCCGCTTGTTGTTGTTGTTGATTAGTGTCAGGTCCCAATAGTCCTTGTAATATTGAACTAGGGGTACCATATAAGGCAGAGGAATCAATCTGAAAATTAGTGGAGGGTAACCCTTGGCTTGTCACTGTACTGTCCCCAGAGCTATATTGAGGACTAAACTGGTTTTGATCCAAAGAGAAACCCCTATTTGAAGGCTCTACAGAAAACAACTTCTCTGGCCTCCATTGAACTTATTGATGATGAGATAAACCCATCCCACTTTCTTGCTGAAAATTACTGGTTCTTGATGAACTCAATTTCTCTTGCAACATCGACCTGAAACTGTTCTCTGTACCCTTCTCTCCTCGTCTATCACCATCAAACAAAAAGTCACAGTTTTTAGCTTATGAACATTGATCAATCAAATAAATCAATTTATAATCACTCTTCCCTACTATGTTAAATTGCAAAGTCATCAAAGAATAAAATGATAGGTAAAAGTTGTTAGAAAAAAAAACATTTTTTTGGTTGGTTGTAAAATTTGTTTGTGTGTGTGTATTTGACTCGAAATATATATAGTAAGAGTAGTTTAGTTTGCACTTACAACAAGGATGGTTGATTCCAATCCATGGGTTGGGAAGAAAGGCCTAAACCCATCATATGCAAGTTGGGGTCATTGGAAGAGTCAGAATCTGAAGGTTGAAGCTTGTTGTTATTATTGTGATGAGCAGTGTCATGGAAAACCACAGAGGAAGAGTTATCCATGGAAGACCTTGGCTTGATGTCAACCATATTATCTGAAGAAGGTTACCAAGTAAAGTTGTTGTTGGTGATGGCAGAGGAAGATGACTGTGATGCCCCACTTTCATAGCTCACACTTCTTGTTGTTGTAGATTGTTAAGAATGCTGTTGGGTTTTTTATGAATATAAGAATGCTGCTGGTTTTTAAAATGCTAATGCTGGTTTTTAAAATGCTGGTGCTTTTTAAAATGCTACTATGTATGGGCTAATAGATAATAAGAGTATATATTTTTCTCTTTAAACCTGTACCAAGTATTGCAATAAGTTGGCAAAAATCCACCAAGTCTTGGAATCTACAAATTCAGAAAATTCTAGATTGCTAGATAAGATTCACTATTTTTTTTAACTGAATGAAAGTTGGAAATTCAATTATTTTGAAAAATGGAAAATTCTATATTGCTAGATAGTTTGCTTTGTGTGTCTCTCTTTGTTTAGTTTCCTTGTTACTTGTAACTGTCTAACGACTTCTTGGTTTGTCATGCAGAGTAAAACACATCACACGTGGTCTCTGATCGTATCTCTTCAGCTTCGTATTCATCGCTGACTTTTTCCCTAGGTAATCCCCTAACGCTGACTTTCCCGATATGTGTATGCATGTCAATTATTGTTTATTAGTAGAGAGCAAAGATCATTAGGAATTGGTTTTGATGTGTTTATAATATGTTTTATACATGTGTAATGTTGTTTCTTAGTGGAGAGCAGAGCTCATTAGAAATTGGTTTTGTGTGCTGATAACATAATGTTTTATGCATGTGTAATGTTGTTTGTTAGTGGAGAGCAGAGCTCATTAGGAATTGGTTTTGTGTGCTGATAACATGATTTTTTATGCATGTGTAATGTTGTTTGTTAGTTGAGAGCAGAGCTCATTAGGAATTAGTTTTGTGTGTTGATAACATGATTTAGGACTTAATACCTCTCAATATCACATACAATGTGTAGCATATATAATTATCAATACTGGGAAGTTTTCTATATGTAACAGGCCGTTTCTAATTTTGGGAAATGTCTAGTTTACAGGGGAGACTCTGCCAAAATTTCGGCAGGCTCCCTTTCTTAGGGAACTTAAAAAATGAAACTCAACGTTAATAATGTAAGGTTTAGTCGTGTGTGTACCCATTAGATTCCTGTTCAAGTTTCAAAACAACCGGTCGATGTACCGTGTTGTGTTGGATCTTAAATTGTCCCGGTTGGACAGTTTGGTATGAATTTGTAACCTGTAGGGCATAACCCATCAATGTTGTATGTGGTCTATCTTGAGAAATTGAATGAATGTGCATTTGAAATTTCAGTTATGGTGTTTCGTATTGTCCCCAGGGTGCATGTCTGTGTGTGGTGTTTCATACCGTACGTATCTCTGTGTACTCGGGGACCAATGCGAAATGCTGCCGAAATTTCAAATAAACATCAATGACACAAGATAGACCATATACAATTATGGGATGGGTTACGGATGGTTGCATATTCATCCCGAATGGGATAGGGCCCCACCAATTTGCAACATCAAAGAGATAGAGTGATTCACAACCGATAGTTAAATAAAAATTTAAACGTGTAAGGTAATAGAGATCGTGCTTGTTAGATGTTATAAATGGAGGTATCGACAAATCGATAATGGATGTACAACCGACTAGATCGCAGTCGGCGAGTGACTGAGGAGTTTATGATGGGGCTATTGGAGTTCATTCCATTCGCTACGGCAAACACGCCTGGATTTGAAGCAACTCAGAAGATTCGTTGTCCATGCTCAAGGTGCAAATGCATGAGTTTTGAATACGTGGATGATGTCATGTGCCACCTAACTGAGAAAGGGTTCATGGAAACATACCACTGCTGGTACAACCATGGTGAGCAGTTACCGCGTAGACCATCAGACGTAACTGTGCAACAGTCTTACTATGAGGTTGGAGGAAACAGGGATACGTACAACAACATAGAACAAATAGTGATGGATCATGTTGGACCCTCCACCGGGCGTCTGCTGGAACATAATGACCAAGCAAGTCATGGAGACTCTGACAATGTAGAGGAGGATCCTAATCCGGAGGTGAAGAGATTTTATGATTTGTTAGCGGCGGCTCAGACTCCATTATGGGACGGGTGCAACAGTCACACTGAGTTGTCAGCCTCCCTAGCTGCTTTAAGCCTAAAGGTAGATTATAATCTTTCTGGAGGTTGTTTTAATAGGATGGTCAATCTGATGGGTTCCACCATGCCTAGTAATCATAGAATGCCAGCAAACATATACCATGCTAAGAAACAAGTGGCAAACTTGGGGTTGGGTTGTGTGAAGATAGAGTGTTGTGTTGGTGGATGTATGCTGTTCAGAAATAAGTTTGCAGATAAGAGTGTCACAAAATGTCTGCATTGTAATGAGGAACACTACAAGACCGTTAAAAGGAGAGGGAAGGTAACACGGACGGCCAGGAAGAAAATGTGGTACTTCCCTATAACACCGCGTCTTCAACGCCTGTATGCCTCATTGTCCACGGCAAAACACATGCGTTGGCATGCTCTGAACCAAACACAAGAGGGGTTTCTTTGCCATCCTTCCGACGGGAAAGCATGGAAGTGTTTGGATGAGCTATATCCGGACTTTTCTGGCGAGCCGCGCAATGTAAGACTTGGCTTATGTACTGATGGGTTTAACCCGTTCGGTCAATATGGAAGAGCTTACTCCTGTTGGCCAATCATCCTGACCCCATACAATCTGCCTCCTGATATGTGTATGAAGAGGGAGGTCATGTTTCTATCTATACTGGTTCCAGGACCCAAAAATCCAAAGGCGAACATAGACGTGTTTTTGCAACCGTTGGTGGAAGAGTTATCACAATTATGGGATGTCGGGGTAATGACATACGATGCGTCTTTGAAGAACAACTTTATGATGCGTGCTATTTTGATGTGGACTATTAACGACTTCCCGGCCTATGGTATGCTTTCTGGATGGTCCACGTCTGGGAAGCTTGCTTGCCCTGTATGCATGGAACATACCGGGGGGGAATCACTCCCTGTTAGTGGCAAGACAAGTTTCTTTGACTGTCATAGAAAGTTTCTACCGTTGGATCACCCGTTTAGGAGAAACAAAACTGCTTTTAAGAAGAACAAGGTTGTTAATGAACCTCCACCCCGTAGGTTATCTGGTGCACGGGTTTGGCAGAGGGTCGAAGAGTATCCTTACATCTAGGACAAGAGTGTTAAGGAGTTTGCGGGTCACGGTAAGGAACACCACTGGGTGAAGCAGAGTGTCCTGTGGGATTTGCCATATTGGAAAGACTTGTTGTTAAGACACAATGTAACATCCCTCTTTTTAGAAGCAATTTTATCCTTGTAAATTTTAATTATGGAGGGTTTATAAGCAAGAATAAGTCAATATATACCCTGTTGATGGTCTGTAGTACCTCAAAAATGTCATTTTTGCACATAATAATAGAATTTATATGGAATATTAGTGAAATGATGCAAAAACCGAGTAAAAAGGGCTCTGTTCCGAGTAACAGAGAAGAATTCCGAGTGAATGGTCAGAAATTCCGAGTGGGGGAGAAAAATCCGAGTGAAAACATCATAGAAAGGCTCGGTTCCGAGTTGAATGCTTCCTTTTCTGAAAGAGACTACACCAATTGGAGTATTCCGAGTGAAAGAATGTATAAATACTCATGTTTATGTTGATTTGATGCTTCCTACCGATTGGAGTGCGTTGTGGAATCAATTGGGAAGGATTCCGAACGGTTTCCTATGAATTTGCTTAGGAAACCGAGTGGAAAATGGTGGAGGGAGCCAATTCCGAGTGAGATACACCCTGCTGGACAAAAAACCGAGTGAGAGTAGTACGTGTGAGTCTTGTTCCGAGAGGTAATGGTTTAAATAAACCTTAATTGGGCATATAATTAAAGAAATTGGCCTAAACCGAGTGAATTGAGTGAAGGAAGACTCGGATTTCCGAGTGAAGATTCTGAGAAAGAGAGGACTCGGTCTGAAGAGGTATTACCGAGTGAGAAACCGAGTGCCTGAGTCGGTTCCGAGTGAAGATTTGAAGCTTCGCTCAAGCGAGCCTTGAAATTGTTGACTAGAAAGTAGGAATTCCAATCAGAATAGTTCTTAACCGAGTGTAATTTCACTCGGTATTCACTGACAGAAGTGCGTATTGACTTCAATTTTGTCTTTTAATGATATTTAAATTCAATCGTGCGCATTATGGATAGTGGACGACCAGAAATGGGCACTGACTCAGCATATATCTTTATTTAATCCCTAGTGACCCTTCCATTAGCAATCCACTAACAGCCCACTCAGAAAAGCTGTCCCCCACTTGTTTTCCCACTCACTTCCTCCCTATTTAAACCAGCTCAAGGTTCTCAGAACTCATACCCACACACGACACAAACACCTTCATCACTGTCCTTCCCAGCAAGCTTCTTTCCCTCTCCTTTCCCTTCTGTTTCACTCGGATTTGAAGCAGGACAGTGAAGGAAACCTCTTTCTTTCCATCCAGGAACTTCATTGAGGTAAGGGGGTATATTCTTGGGTGCCTTGTGGGAAAACCGAGTGAAGGACAGATTCAGTGTGTATGAATTAAATGCTTTAAATTGTTATTTGTATATGCATGTATATATATATATATATATATCTGTTACCGAGTGTATATAATCAGTGATGAATTGTGAAATGATATGTACTTATTGGACTAAAAATACTAAGAATCATGGGTACCGTGTGATTTCCAGTGAAAAATTATGAATAGAAGATGGATTTAATGATAACAGGTTCTGTTTTATGTTAATCCGACCGGTTTTACACCTATAACAACTCGGTTTTGCTTAGTCTCAATCGGATTCAACCTTAACTGAATGTATTTCATTCTGATAAACAATTTTTCACTCGGTAAACAACCTAATTTCACTCAGAGAACTTTTTCTAGTTTATTTCCACTCGGACAGCATCTTCCCAGTTGATTTCACTCGGAAAACATCATATTTCACTCGGAAAACACTCTATTTCTCTCGGACAGCATCTCCTAAGTCTTATTTTACTCGAAAATCTCTTTCTTAAATTATTTCACTCGGAACTTGACTTAATTTCACTCAGAAAACTCCTTTTAGTTTAATTTCACTCAGAATATATAGTTAAATTAACTCAGAAAACTCTTATCAACCTAATTCCACTCGGAATCAGGATTATTTCATTCGGATTTACTTTACTCGAAGGTATTCTAGTCAGCAGAATGATTTTTCACTCGGAAATTATATAAATTTTACTCAGAAACCTTTCTGCTCAACACTTTTAACTAGGAAAAATATTTTTAACTTCCCTGAGAAAACTTTTAACCTGAACTCACTCGGATTGATGCTTATTATATTCAGAAACTCACTTCAGCCTGAATTTACTCGGTATCTAAACTCATTTCACCCAGAAAATTCATTTTTCACTCGGAACAGATTTATTTTACTCGGATGATTCAGTTTCACTCGGTATTCAACTCATCTCACTCGGCAAACTCAATTTCTCACTCAGTATTAAACCTATTTTTCTCAAAAAGTTTGGAAATCAACATTTCTACTCGGATATAATTTATTTTAATCGGAAAAATCATTTCCACTCGGAATCAGACCTGTTTCAGTCGGAAAACAGCCTTCCAGTACAATTCCACTCGGATTTTTAGCCAGATCGCTTGGAGAACCCTTCTCTGTATGATTCCACTCGGAATCATACTCATTTCACTCGGATTTACCCCTGTTCCACTCGGAAAACTCTGTTTTTAATGTTTTTCACTTGAATTTTCAATTGGAAACTAATCTTTAATATTTTTAAGTTATTGGTAAGTTATAATTATCATTCTTATTCTATTATTATCATTATTTATTGTCAAACTTAACATTGTTACCATTATTATTAGTTTTATTATTATTATACATTGTTAACATCTTAATTATGCGTAATTACATAAAGAATATATTATTTTACTCTTTATGAAAGAATATATATAATAGATATATTTCTAAAAAAAAATAATAAACGAATATCTTACATGGTTTAAATGATTGATGAAATTCAAAGAACTTGTGAATGATATAATGAGACTGGAAACACATAAGATACCCAGGGATCTAATGATAAAGATAATACATTTCGCATCATGAAAATATGTTTTGAAGAAGAAAAACCTCTAGAGCATACACTTGGTACAGTGGAGGACACTCACGTTCGATCTCCATGAAGAATCTTGGGAGTACAACTGGAACGGCAACCCAATGGCATCAGAGTCGCGCCTGATAGCTGGGTGAGACGATGCAATTCTAGTGTACTTAGACTAAATGACGGAGTGTAACTATAATCGTAGGGATCCAAGTTCCAAAAATATTTAAATCAATGATGAGAACCAATGAGTTCATTTGTACCACATGGAACTTGGGCGGACCCTGATCGCTCTAGATGATTGGAATGGTGATATTCCAAAGAATGAGAAGAAGATGAAACGATTTATTGGGCCCACATGCATCATGAGACTTAACCAAAGATAAATCATAATAAATCCAAACTCATGCATTTTATTACAGCATATTTGATTGTTATAATTGTGAATATGTTATATGTACGATTTATTTCATGGCAATATGCTTGATTGTTATAATTGTGAACATGCTAAATATACGATTATGTGATGACAACATGTTTGATTGTTATAATTGTGAATATGTTAAATGTATGATCTATGTGACATTGTATGTTAACTGGATTATGTCCGCACCGGATTAACCAATCAGGGTCTTGGGTTATACTCACCCTTACTGTTGAACATTTTTCAGAGGAATTAGAAACTCAAGAACCCGAGTGTGAAGATCAGTAATACGCTGAACCCATTGAGAACAATCATTAAGGATAGAATATTTATAATTAGACACCGGATGACTGTATAATATTTAAGGGTGCCTGCGTGCCCCATTCTGTTAAGAGTACAATTACTTACAGTTTGTGAATGACTATGTGATATATACAATATTGCTTCCACTGATCTGCCAAGTATTTATAAAAAAAAAATATTCACTTTTTCTGAAAACTGTTAACACTCTCAGTTAAATAGGATGAACCTACAGAAGGATTTGTCTTATCTAACCGAGGGTGTTACAAAGGTGGTATCAGAGCATAGTCGATTCATTAAGCTTGTGGAGTGGACCATTAGGTTTCCACGTACTCTGATAGAAATATTGAACAGTCCATAACACTCCTAAGACTAAATATCCTATGAGGAATGCTCCATATAACACATACCCTGAATCTATTTGTTGATATTCTTTCAGCAAATTCCTAATGGCACGCCAAAATAACAATCATATGATGGAGAATCTTCTTACCAGAATTGTGGAGGTAATGGAACGACAAGAGTTACCTCATGCTTCTGCCAGACAGGGATTAGCTAATTTTCAAAGGAACAATCCTACGCAGTTCAAAGGAGGCTTCAATCCAGAAGGAGCACAACTATAGATTGAACACCTTGAAAAGATTTTTGTCGCTATGCGATGTTCTGATGAGGATTGTGTAACCTTTGCTGTCTTCATGCTGGTTGGAGAAGCAGAACACTAGTGGACTCATGCTAGAGTCAGACTAGCTACTGATGGGCATATCATTACTTGGGGACGATTTAGGACAGAATTTCTCGCTAAATATTTCCCCGAAGACATAAGGAGGCAAAAGGAGCAGGAATTCTTTAATCTGAAACAAGGCAATATGACTGTTGGGGAGTACGCTGCTAAGTTTGATGAACTGGCAAAATGTTGTCCCTACTACACCCACATGGGAGAAGCGTCAAGATGTGCAAAGTTCGAAGCAGGGCTACGATATGAGATTCGTCAAGCCATATGTTGTCAACAAATTACACAATTCACTACTTTGGTTGACAGATGCCGCATCTTTGAAAATACCTCTAATCTTCGACGACCTGGAGCGTCTAATCATGGGCCAGAGCGACGTATGCCAGATCGACAGCAAAGAAGGGATTTTCGAGGAGATCGACCATATTTTCGATCTTTCAACTCAGCCAACCGAATTCCTCCTAGAGGTCAGGAGAACCAAAGTGGTAGAAACTGCACAATTTGTGGACGGATTGGACATCGTGATGTTGACTGTTGGTACAGGAATAAAAATAACCAACAACAAGTAACTCAAAGACAGGCAGTACGACCAACAGGTCAAGGAAGTGGAGGATCTACTACAAATGTCTCTACCAACAATGCCCCGAGAATGCAAAATGTTCCCCGCAACAACAACTTCAGACAGAACAATAATCCTGGAAGGCCCGGAAACAACTCAACCAGAAGGCCAGGGGGAAATGCCAGAGTTTTTACCATGAATGGTGCAGAAGTATCACAAGAGAACGATCTTGTGCAAGGTACATGCTTTATAGGAGTACTCTATTAAATGTATTATATGATTCTGGAGCCACTCATTCTTTCATATCTGAGAATTGTGTAAAACATTTAAAGCTTCCTACAACCTCTCTGCCCTATCAAATGATTGTCACAACTGCCGCCAATAAGCCCATTTGCTCTACTCGCATATGTCTAGAATGTCCTCTCAACATCGAAGGGAAAGCTTATCGAGTAGATCTGATATGTTTACCTTTGATTGATCTAGACATTGTTTTAGGGATGAATTGGCTTGCTGCCAACCATATTCTTATTGACTGTCATAATAGATCCATCTCTCACGGGTCTACTACATCTGAATATGATCAAGTCACTGATTCTTGCCTTATTAGCTCAGAAAAGGTAATCTCAAAAGAAGTCCAACTATACATGATCCTTACTGAAACTGAAAGTAAGGCCACTTCTCAACTTGAACAGATTCCTGTTGTTCAAGAATTTCCAGAAGTATTCCCTGAGGACATACGAGAGCTACCTCCAGAGCGAGAAGTCGAATTCAGCATTGATATTATACCGGGCGTGGGACCAATCTCTATTGCTCCTTACCGGATGTCACCCAAGGAACTCAGTGAGCTCAAAGAGCAATTAGAAGAACTTCTAGAGAAAGGAATGATTAGACCCAGTGTCTCACCTTGGGGAGCACCAGTTCTTCTAGTCAAAAAGAAGGATGGCAGTATGCGGTTATGTGTTGACTATCGTCAGTTAAATAAAGCTACGATCAAGAACCGATACCTTCTCCCAAGAATTGATGATTTGATGGACCAATTACGAGGAGCCACTATCTTCTCGAAGATTGATCTGCGATCAGGCTATCATCAAATCAGAGTGAAGAAAGAGGATGTACCCAAAACAGCATTCAGAACACGATATGGGCACTATGAGTATCTTGTTATGCCTTTTGGAGTCACAAATGCACCTGCAGTCTTTATGGGATACATGAATCGAATCTTCCATGAGTACTTAGACAAATTCGTGGTTGTATTCATTGACGATATTCTCGTCTACTCCAAGAACCATGAGGAACACGAGGAGCATCTTCAAATTGTTCTGAACACTTTACGTGCAAGGCAATTGTACGCCAAGTCTTCAAAATGTGAATTCTGGTTGACAGAAGTGAAATTCTTAGGATATGTCATCTCTAAGGAAGGAATTGTTGTGGATCGTACAAAGGTAGAAGCTATACTAAATTGGGAACAACCTAAGAATGTGACGGAAATCTGCAGTTTCCTTGGACTGGCTGGATATTATCATCGATTCATCGAGAATTTCTCTGGAATTGCAGCACCTTTAACTAAGCTGACTCGTAAAGATCAACCATTCGAATGGACTGACAAATGCGAAAGCAGTTTTACGGAGTTACGCTAACGACTCACTAGTGCACCTGTCTTAATTTTTCCAGATCCTGCCAAGCCATATGAAGTGTACTGTGATGCGTCAAAACAAGGACTAGGATGTGTCCTAATGCAAGAAAGAAAGGTTGTTGCTTATGCTTCAAGACAGCTAAGAACGCATGAAGTTAATTATCCCACACATGACTTGGAATTAGCTGCAGTTGTGTTTGCCTTGAAAATCTGGAGACACTACTTGTATGGTACATACTTCGAAGTCTTCAGTGATCATAAGAGCTTGAAGTATCTATTCGACCAGAAGGAGTTGAATATGCGACAACGTAGGTGGATGGAATTTATCAAAGATTATGATTTTGAACTCCGATATCATCCTGTAAAAGCTAATGTAGTAGCTGATGCACTCAGCCGAAAGGCCCTACGTCTATCATATATGATGACAAAGGAGTTGGAATTGATAGAACAGTTTCGCGATTTGAATCTAGCAGTAACACCAAAAAGGGGAAGCCTTATGGTTGGAATGCTAAGAATTTCCAATGATTTCTTGGAACAAATCAAAGAAGCTCAAGCCAATGACCAGGAATTACAAGATCTAACAGAAAAGACAAAAAGAAGGAGTCTCAGAGTTTAGCAAAGATGAACATGGAGTGATCAAGTATCAACAGAGGCTCTGTATTCCAGTCAACGCAGATCTTAAAAGATCTATCCTGGATGAAGCACACAAAAGTAAGTACAATATCCACCCAGGATCAACCAAGATGTATCAGGACTTGAAGAAATTATTCTGGTGGCAAAGAATGAAAAGGGATATCGCTGAGTATGTAACAGCTTGTCTGATGTGCCAGAAGGTAAAGGTGGAACAACAACGTCCAAGTGGGACCCTTCGTCCTTTAGATATTCCAGAATGGAAATGGGATGAGATTACTATGGACTTCGTGAGTGGATTTCCCAGAACATCAGCTGGATATGATGCTATTTGGGTAATCGTGGATCGATTAACAAAAACCGCTCACTTCATTCCTATCAATATGAAGTATTCACTAGAAAAACTCACCCAGATCTATATCAAGGAGATCGTACGGTTACATGGAACTCCCACTGCAATTGTGTCCGATCGAGATCCTCGTTTCACATCACAGTTTTGGAAGAGCTTGCAACAAGCTCTAGGAACTCGTCTGAAGTTAAGTTCCGCATATCATCCACAGACAGACAGACAATCGAAAAGGACGATCAAGACTCTTAAAGATCTATTACGTCTTTGTGTCTTGGAACATGGTGGAAGTTGGCAAGAATACCTTCCACTTATTGAGTTCACTTACAACAACAGCTATCATGCAAGCATCGGAATGGCCCCTTATGAAGCTTTGTATGGAAGAAAATGCTGTACACCTTTATGTTGGTATGAAACTGGTGAGAAAATAATAATTGGACCAGAGATTGTTCAGAAGACAACAGAACAAGTTCAGAGAATTCAAATGGCAATGAAGGCTTCGCAAGATAGACAAAAGAGTTACTATGACAAACGTCGGAAGCCATTAGAATTTGAAGAAGGTGACCATGTATTTCTTAAAGTTACCCCTACCACTGGCGTAGGAAGAGCTTTGAAGGCCAAGAAGTTAAGCCCCAGATATGCAGGACCCTATCAGATTCTGCAAAAGATAGGAACTCATGCGTACCGCATTGCTCTGCCACCCGAGCTGACAAACCTTCACAATGTCTTTCATGTCTCTCAACTCCGCAAATATGTACCAAGCCCTGATCATGTTCTAAGTCCCGATCAATTTGTTCTGAAAGAAAACCTTACCTTTGAAGCATCGCGAGTTAAGATTGCTGACCGACGTCTCAAACAGCTAAGAGGCAAAGAAATCCCTTTGGTCAAGGTAATTTGGAGTCAGACAGATGATGGGGATGCTACTTGGGAAATTGAGGAGAAAATAAGAGAATTGTACCCTCAATTGTTTTAACTTTGAATTTCGGGACGAAATTCCTAAAAGGGGAGGAGAATGTAACATCCCTCTTTTTAGAAGCAATTTTATCCTTGTAAATTTTAATTATGGAGGGTTTATAAGCAAGAATAAGTCAATATATACCCTGTTGATGGTCTGTAGTACCTCAAAAATGTCATTTTTGCACATAATAATAGAATTTATATGGAATATTAGTGAAATGATGCAAAAACCGAGTGAAAAGGGCTCTGTTCCGAGTAACAGAGAAGAATTCCGAGTGAATGGTCAGAAATTCCGAGTGGGGGAGAAAAATCCGAGTGAAAACATCATAGAAAGGCTCGGTTCCGAGTTGAATGCTTCCTTTTCTGAAAGAGACTACACCAATTGGAGTATTCCGAGTGAAAGAATGTATAAATACTCATGTTTATGTTGATTTGATGCTTCCTGCCGATTGGAGTGCGTTGTGGAATCAATTGGGAAGGATTCCGAACGGTTTCCTATGAATTTGCTTAGGAAACCGAGTGGAAAATGGTGGAGGGAGCCAATTCCGAGTGAGATACACCCTGCTGGACAAAAAACCGAGTGAGAGTAGTACGTGTGAGTCTTGTTCCGAGAGGTAATGGTTTAAATAAACCTTAATTGGGCATATAATTAAAGAAATTGGCCTAAACCGAGTAAATTGAGTGAAGGAAGACTTGGATTTCCGAGTGAAGATTCTGAGAAAGAGAGGACTCGGTCTGAAGAGGTATTACCGAGCGAGAAACCGAGTACCTGAGTCGGTTCAAAGGAATTCCGAGTGAAGATTTGAAGCTTCGCTCAAGCGAGCCTTGAAATTGTTGACTCGGAAGTAGGAATTCCAATCGGAATAGTTCTTAACCGAGTGTAATTTCACTCGGTATTCACTGACAGAAGTGCGTATTGACTTCAATTTTGTCTTTTAATGATATTTAAATTCAATCGTGCGCATTATGGATAGTGGACGACCAGAAATGGGCACTGACTCAGCATATATCTTTATTTAATCCCTAGTGACCCTTCCATTAGCAATCCACTAACAGCCCACTCAGAAAAGCTGTCCCCCACTTGTTTTCCCACTCACTTCCTCCCTATTTAAACCAGCTCAAGGTTCTCAGAACTCATACCCACACACGACACAAACACCTTCATCACTGTCCTTCCCAGCAAGCTTCTTTCCCTCTCCTTTCCCTTCTGTTTCACTCGGATTTGAAGCAGGACAGTGAAGGAAACCTCTTTCTTTCCATCCAGGAACTTCATTGAGGTAAGGGGGTATATTCTTGGGTGCCTTGTGGGAAAACCGAGTGAAGGACAGATTCAGTGTGTATGAATTAAATGCTTTAAATTGTTATCTGTATATGCATGTATATATATATATATATATCTGTTACCGAGTGTATATAATCAGTGATGAATTGTGAAATGATATGTACTTATTGGACTAAAAATACTAAGAATCATGGGTACCGTGTGATTTCCAGTGAAAAATTATGAATAGAAGATGGATTTAATGATAACAGGTTCTGTTTTATGTTAATCCGACCGGTTTTACACCTATAACAACTCGGTTTTGCTTAGTCTCAATCGGATTCAACCTTAACTGAATGTATTTCATTCTGATAAACAATTTTTCACTCGGTAAACAACCTAATTTCACTCAGAGAACTTTTTCTAGTTTATTTCCACTCGGACAGCATCTTCCCAGTTGATTTCACTCGGAAAACATCATATTTCACTCGGAAAACACTCTATTTCTCTCGGACAGCATCTCCCAAGTCTTATTTTACTCGGAAATCTCTTTCTTAAATTATTTCACTCGGAACTTGACTTAATTTCACTCAGAAAACTCCTTTTAGTTTAATTTCACTCAGAATATATAGTTAAATTAACTCAGAAAACTCTTATCAACCTGATTCCACTCGGAATCAGGATTATTTCATTCGGATTTACTTTACTCGAAGGTATTCTAGTCAGCAGAATGATTTTTCACTCGGAAATTATATAAATTTTACTCAGAAACCTTTCTGCTCAACACTTTTAACTAGGAAAAATATTTTTAACTTCCCTGAGAAAACTTTTAACCTGAACTCACTCGGATTGATGCTTATTATATTCAGAAACTCACTTCAGCCTGAATTTACTCGGTATCTAAACTCATTTCACCCAGAAAATTCATTTTTCACTCGGAACAGATTTATTTTACTCGGATGATTCAGTTTCACTCGGTATTCAACTCATCTCACTCGGCAAACTCAATTTCTCACTCAGTATTAAACCTATTTTTCTCAAAAAGTTTGGAAATCAACATTTCTACTCGGATATAATTTATTTTAATCGAAAAAATCATTTCCACTCGGAATCAGACCTGTTTCAGTCGGAAAACAGCCCTCCAGTACAATTCCACTTGGATTTTTAGCCAGATCGCTTGGAGAACCCTTCTCTGTATGATTCCACTCAGAATCATACTCATTTCACTCGGATTTACCCCTGTTCCACTCAGAAAACTCTGTTTTTAGTGTTTTTCACTTGAATTTTCAATTGGAAACTAATCTTTAATATTTTTAAGTTATTGGTAAGTTATAATTATCATTCTTATTCTATTATTATCATTATTTATTGTCAAACTTAATATTGTTACCATTATTATTAGTTTTATTATTATTATACATTGTTAACATCTTAATTATGCGTAATTACATAAAGAATATATTATTTTACTCTTTATGAAAGAATATATATAATAGATATATTTCTAAAAAAAAATAATAAACGAATATCTTACATGGTTTAAATGATTGATGAAATTCAAAGAACTTGTGAATGATATGATGAGACTGGAAACACATAAGATACCCAGGGATCTAATGATAAAGATAATACATTTCGCATCATGAAAATATGTTTTAAAGAAGAAAAACCTCTAGAGCATACACTTGGTACAGTGGAGGACACTCACGTTCGATCTCCATGAAGAATCTTGGGAGTACAACTGGAACGGCAACCCAATGGCATCAGAGTCGCGCCTGATAGCCGGGTGAGACGATGCAATTCTAGTGTACTTTGACTAAATGACGGAGTGTAACTATGATCGTAGGGATCCAAGTTCCAAAAATATTTAAATCAATGATGAGAACCAATGAGTTCATTTGTACCACATGGAACTTGGGTGGACCCTGATCGCTCAAGATGATTGGAATGGTGATATTCCAAAGAATGAGAAGAAGATGAAACGATTTATTGGGCCCACATGCATCATGAGACTTAACCAAAGATAAATCATAATAAATCCGAACTCATGCATTTTATTACAGCATATTTGATTGTTATAATTGTGAATATGTTATATGTACGATTTATTTCATGGCAATATGCTTGATTGTTATAATTGTGAACATGCTAAATATACGATTATGTGATGACAACATGTTTGATTGTTATAATTGCGAATATGTTAAATGTATGATCTATGTGACATTGTATGTTAACTGGATTATGTCCGCACCGGATTAACCAATCAGGGTCTTGGGTTATACTCACCCTTACTGTTGAACATTTTTCAGAGGAATTAGAAACTCAAGAACCCGAGTGTGAAGATCAGCAATACGCTGAACCCATTGAGAACAATCATTAAGGATAGAATATTTATAATTAGACACCGGATGACTGTATAATATTTAAGGGTGCCTGCGTGCCCTATTCTGTTAAGAGTACAATTACTTACAGTTTGTGAATGACTATGTGATATATACAATATTGCTTCCACTGATCTGCCAAGTATTTATAAAAAAAAAATATTCACTTTTTCTGAAAACTGTTAACACTCTCAGTTAAATAGGATGAACCTACAGAAGGATTTGTCTTATCTAACCGAGGGTGTTACACACAACATTGATGTCATGCACACTGAATGTAATGTTTTCATGAATATTTTTGACACTGTTATGGACATCAAAGGGAGAACAAAGGACAACGAGAAGAGTCGTCTAGACCTTCCGATTTGGTGTTCTAGGAAGGAGTTGGAGTTGAGGGATGCGGGACGTGGAAGAATGTTTAAACCCCATGCAAAATATGCTTTAACTAGACCACAACAGATTGTTGTGTGTATTTGGATGAATGGGTTGACCCTGCCTGACGGATTCGCTTCTAACTTGAGTAGATGTGTCGACGTGAAGGATGGCAGGGTGTTTGGCATGAAAAGTCATGATTGCCATGTGTTTATGCAACAACTACTCCCGTATGCGTTTCATGCCTTACCGAAGCCTATTTGGAAGTCGTTGGTGGAGTTGAGTCACTTCTTTAAGGAGTTGACGGCTACTTCGTTGACTGTGGAGAAACTTGTGAAGATGGAAGAAACTATCCCGGTATTGATTTGTAAGTTGGAGCAGATTTTCCCACCAAGTTTTTTTGACTCGATGGAGCATTTGCCTATCCATCTACCGTACGAGGCCTTGGTTGGTGTCCCGCTGCAGTATCGTTGGATGTATCCATTCGAAAGGTGAACGCCAGAACTCTTTAATTTCCTTGCAAACACTTCTTATAATAGTATTTTCTAACTTAACACTTGTTAATGATGTTGAAGATTCTTACGCTCTTTAAAAGATAAAGTGTCAAACAAAGCTTGCGTTGAAGCATCAATTTGTGAGGCATACTTAGTCGAAGAAATGACAAACTTTGCTTCTTTCTATTTTCCGACGGAGATAAAAACTAGAATGAGTAGAATTCCCCGCAATCTTGGGGTAGCCAGCCGCACAGGGTTTGATGAACAAACATCGATTTTCAACTATCCTGGTCACCCGGGGGGCAAGTTCACAAAATGTTACATTGATGAGAAAGATCGAAAGGCGGCTCACTTGTACATTCTTCTAAATTGCCCAGAAGTGGAACCCTTTATTGAGTAAGTCATAGAAGTTATATGTTACATTCTAAACGTGGCTTTTATAGTATCTAAATTTGTTTCCTTTGAATAGCTTATACACAGATATGCTAAAACTTGAGCAAAATGATTTAACTGATGACCAAATTCATAGTGAGGTGTCATCCAAGTTCGTTGGTTGGTTCGCGCAACACGTAAGACCCGTTTACCAAGTGTTTTTTATCTTTGCTTCTAACTCCCGATATCTAACGATGACCTACTTGTTATGTTGTACATAGATACAAGACCCAAACAACCATATTGAAGATTCTTTACTCCAAGCCCTTTCTTGGGGGCCGGTGAAAACTGTTAAAAAATGGCCTATTTACTACGTAAATGGCTACAAGTTTAATATTCTTCAATGGAGTGAAGGGATGCGCACCCATAACTACGGGGTTTGTGTTAAAGGCACCGCCGGATAGTTGGAAGAAGACTTTTATGGAGTGCTGACGGAGATTGTTGAAGTTTCGTTCTCTGGACGACTAAGAAGAGATATTGTTCTATTCAAATGTGATTGGTTCAACAATACAATCGGTGTTGGAACAATGGTTGACAACAACTACGGCTTAGTTGAGGTCAAGAAGAATGGTAGATATAAAGGGTTTGATCCCTTCATTTTTACCCAACAAGCTGAGCAGGTTTATTACACCGACTTCCCGGGAGGACATCGGGACTGGTATGCAGTAATCAAGGCCAAGGCTCGAAGTCAGATCACTGACAATGTCTCCGAGGAGGTCGATGACACTTATCAGCTTGCACCACACGAGCTCAATGATGCCAATTTGTTGTTCAACATTGATCCAGTCATAATGGATGAGACACTTGCCACTACGGGGGGTGAACACATTGACAAAGACCTTGTCTCTCGATCAAAATGGTCTAGGGCTGATTTGGATACTGATGAACTTGTTCAAACAGATAACCACAGTGACACTGAAACTGAGGGTGAATTTGAAACTGAAACAGACATAGAGTATGTAGTTGTTAAACATATATACATAGGTTTATATATATCCTGAGACTAACCTTTCTTTTCATGATTTTATCCACAGATGACGGGACGTCGACTGCTCTTCAGTAGGGGTGGTGGGTCCAGGACCCCGACATCCCGGCTGGGGACTCCCACCCCAGGACAGGAGACCACTCCATCACCGCCACAGCGGACCACTCCATCACCACTACAGCAGAGCACTCCATCACCACCACCACAGCAGACCACTCCAGAGCAGACTCCTGGAGTTGGTGGCTTGGAGGACCATGGCCATCAGGCCACCCCTGTAACATCCCAATTTCGAAGTTATATACCGAATGAAAATAAAACGTTAAGAGTTTGAATGCAAGTAGGGAATTAATTGTTAATTATAACCAACATAGCTCAAGAAATAATAACAAGTTAATTAGGCTTAGTTGGTGAAAGGTGGCTGTTTGTGATTGGTGAAGTTGTGTGAGTGGACTGCGACTCACAACTTCCCATCCCACTTCCTTTTCTTCGCATGCGTATATATATGCATACCCTGTATCGCCGTGGATACCTATCTTCTCCCACTATTTCATCCTCTTTTTCTTCTTCGCCTCCATCCTCTTTTCTCTGTGCTTTCCCTTCGTTCCCGGAGATCATGACGACGGTGCTGGAGGAAGGTCAGGGCCCCTCTAACTGGTGAAGGACGATCGTTGAAGCAGAGGGAGAACAACTTCCCATCCCCGAGCTAATTGCAGAGTACGACGGAGTGAAGGAAGGCTGAATAAGTCGGAAGAAGGGCGTCAAACCCAACGTCGAGAGCAAAAAAGCTTCTTGAATTCCTTTAGTAGGTAGGGGGCGCTTGCATGCCAAATGCATGGTCCACGAACGGTACCGGGTGAATGTATTGCTTTAAGTATGGGTGCATGTGTTTGTGGCGATTGAATAATATGCATGATTGTTGATTCGGGATCCTGTGTGTAAGATGGTAGTTGTACAATAATTGCATGTGACCCAGATGGTGGTAATGTAGCCTGTTAACCTTGTTATAGACGAATAAAATGCATGGTCCTACCTCTGTTAACACTGTAAGAGCATGAATGTGTGATTGTTGGTTGATTTGTTAGACGATATTACCTTGACTGTCCAATTGTTGTGCATGTTGTTATGGCTGGCAAAGTAAATATGAGGACTGTGTTGAATCTATTCCTACTATGATGGTTTTGAAAGAGGCATCAGTTGAATAATGATGCATGCTGGTAAACGTATTAGCTGCATGTGTAAGAATGGGGTGACCCGTGGAAGGTCAAGAGCCCCGAGGGAATGACTCCCAGCTGCAGACCTTGGCTAGATCCTGAAGGGGCTCGTGGTAGCCGTAGGAGCTAGAGATGAGTCTCGAGACGCCAATGGGAGGCCGGTACCACGTGGGAAGAGCTGAAGGACGAGGGGCCATTAAAGGGGGAACTGCAACTGAAAGTCATTCCTCGAGTCGGATCCGCAGGCATGCATGTAGATATGAGGTTGATTAGGGTAGTGTGCATAGTATGTGTTGAGTGTCATGAACGATTTCCTAATGTGTGGATGTATGTGTACGTGTGAACGAAGATAAACTTTATGTAGTATGTATGTTATAGACATTATTCCGATTGCATGATCTTAGTTCATCCTGAACATAGCTGAGTGAAAGTAAGTGTGCATATTGACACTGATACCGAGTCTTTGGTTGTCATTTTACATGTAAAAGCTCACCCCTGCAGTGGCTACTTTTCAGTGAATATTCCTTGGAATGAAGGATGAAGAAGAGACCGGGTATAGAGTAGAGAAACCGAGCGCTATGGAATACATGTGTATATGTAAATATTGTGTGTAAGGTCTTGTCAAGCCTTGGCCGGCTCGTATTTTGATTTTAGCCCCTATCTCAGAACTTGAATACTTTCGGGTAGTAAAAACATTCTAATGCGTTGTAATATCTAAACACTTTCCTATATATATATATGTGTGTGTTGTGCGTTGTTCTATGCTGTAGGTGACGTTGAGTGGTAAATATGGGTGTATAAGCGTACCTTCCGAGTGTAGGAGATCAGTGTGACTATGGGTAGAAGTGGGGCTAAGTTATCATTAAAAGGAAGCGAGGTAATGAGTCATTCCGAGTGATGAGAGATTGAAATTATCCGATCGATTGAAGTCGCATAGCTTGGAGTAGGAGTTGGTTCGAACCCCGTGAGTAACAATTGTGAAAAATTCATGAATAGAGGATAATCAACGATTTCCGAGTGAGAATTCACCGAGTGAGCAGTTCACCAACCGGGGGACGACACCTAAGACTCCAAGTGGACCCATTGTGATAGATCTGCAAGTAGCTAGAACCCGAGTGAGTCCTGGCTTAGTAGGAGAATTAGAGCAGGAGATAATATAGTTACCGAGTAAAAAGTAAGTAGAGTACCCCGAGCGGCGTAATGGACGTGGGAGTTATCCCGTGTAAGAAGTCTTCACAGATTCCGAGTGAGTGACTTGAGAATCATCTTGGGTTGCCAATGTATATGTATATGTAATCCGAGCGGGTTAAGAAGTGGGCTTTCCCGAGTGAACCGTACGCTAGAAACCAAGTGGAACGGCAGGATGCCGAGTGAACTCCTCGCTCCAGCGAACACGGTATTCGCTCCAACGAGTGTGTTCCAGGAAGACTCTTGTGTGGGTATCGCTTAGGCGAATCGTCCTTCGCCCGAGCGACCTGAGTTATTTCGCCCAAGCGGGTGGACGTTGTTTGTAGGATTCGCCCAGGCGATGAAGTGTTCGCTTAATTGAATGGATCAGTCTAGCCCTGTTCCTTCTACCGAATGCTATGCGTATGAATATTCTTTCATTTTCCCTTGCCTTTCTCTTCTTCCTATACCGATTGACCAGTGGTTGATTTTTGAAAAACCCTCCCTTGTTTTTGGGCTTAATTATTTATTTGATTTAAAATTTAGGGTGTTACAACCCCACCTCCGGCATCCCCTCTGCCCATGTTGGTACCCGTGCCGGCCGGAGACGAGTAAGTGACTAAACCTCAAATACTTTTATGTTATTTGTATGGTACTTTATATTAAACTTTAGTGGAAAGACTTGTTGGTTTATTGGATGTTACTTTAATTAGTACTTGTATAGATTGAATTGTACTGGGCACTCTTCTGTTTGTAACAGGGTAACTATTTAAACTTGGAAATGTTACATACAGGGGAGACTCTGCCGAAATTTTAGGAGTCTCCCTAGATTGTCCACTGTTATTCTCCTGATATAGTTGTTGTCATTACAGCTTTGTTGATAGTAGTCGCACTACCAAAGCGATTACTAAGGTATTAAAGGCCCAGTGGGATGGTCCATATATATCTTGGACAGATGCTGGGAAGGTTGTCCAAGATAGGTGGTTTGACACCTTCTCGGTAAGTTCCTAGCTCATTTGTTGTGACTTGATTTGTAAAATAGACCTCTTATTAATTTTGATTTCTCATTTCATTTTACAGCGTGATTACCAGTGGGCGGAGGGTATGATTGATGAGATTAGGAAGGTCTTTGCCACAAAGACCTCCAAAATCATCAAGAGTACCCTTTGGAAGGTGAGGGACAAGGGTGAGCTCCCTCGTTAGATCCCGGAGGACCATTGGGACGGGATGGTCCAAAAGTGGGGCGGTGTCCCATTCCAGCAGGCGAGTGCTCGGAACAAGGCCAACAGAGCCGCCGATGTTGCAGCCTCAGTTTACACTAGGGGTAGCATTTCAACCCTCGAGCACAAGAAAAGATTTGTAAGTATATTTATGTTAAACATTTCTATTATGATTCATCTGACATGTTTACAAATAATAATCTTAATGTTTTTTGTCCACCACAGGAGCTGAGGGAGCACCGGGAGCCTTCTTTGTTTGAGGTCATGCAAATGACCAAGAAGAATAAAGCCGGTGCATGGGTAAACCAGAAGACTATGGATCTAGCGGTATTTACTTTTAACTGACACATGCTTATAATTTACAAATTAGCTTACTAATCTTATCATTGTTTTTGAATTTACAGGAGGCATATCAGGCCAGGAGGGCCAAGAAAGAGGCGGACCTGGTGGCTTCCACTCCTGAAGGGGAGGTTCCTCCCACCCTATCTTGTTCTGACGACAACGCCATCTATATGGAGGCTGTTGGCGGTGTGAACAAGAAAGGGAGGGTATTTGGATTGGGTGGCGTCGGCACGCAGCTGGCGAAAAAGGGGAAGACCCCTTCCTCTTCATCTTCCTCTGGTCTTCCGACTGAGGTTGTTCAGGTAATTCAAAACCTAAATGATGAGCTACAGGAGGAGCGACGTCAGAGGCAGTTGTTGTTGGAGCGGGCCGAGGTGGACTGACAGCGGGCCGAGGCGGACCGACGGCGGGCTGAGGAGCAGCAAGCCGAGACTCGTCGGCAACTTGCTCAGCAGCAGGAGCTACTGATGCAGTTGATGGTGAGGCTACCTCCCCCCACTTCCCAGGCGCCCCCACCACCACCCCAGAATCCCCCACCACCATGATTGTATTTTTATTATTTATACACATTGTATATTTGATTTATAGTTTTTATGTTATATTTCATTCAGTATTTATTTTGTCATTCTTCATTTATTATGTCAATATTTATTGGTAATTAAATTCAAATCAAAAAGCCTTATTGTAACTATCATTAATAATTCAACCTATTTGATAAATAAATTTAATCCATTATTTTGTTTTTAATAATAATTTAATATTTTAAAGAAATTATTTAAATTTAATTATAAAATTTTATCAGCCAATACAAAATACAAAATATTAATACATTTTTAAAGTTAAATTAACAAAATCAGTAAATATTTAACCAATTTTTTAAAAATTAAAAAATTCCAGTTAGCGACGGTATTAGACGGTCGCTATAAGATATAAACAGCGACAGACTGCAGTAGTCGCTGAATGGCTACTACAGCGACGGAATAATACGGTCGCTGGTTTAGCGATGGATAACGTGGTCGCTACATGACTACCCATAGCGACGGAATTCTACGGTCGCTGGTAGACTACAACTAGCGACGGAGCTTGTGGTCGCTGTATGACTAACCACAACGACGGTAAACGGCCGTCGCTACTAGCGATGGAGGCATGAGGTCGCTGTATGGCCACAGTTAGCGACAGCTGAAGTCAGTGAAGCAGAGACCATTTTAGCGACGGTATCATGCCGTCGGCATTTTAGCGACGGTTGTTTTATGGTCGCTGATCTATTTTCGACGAAGGTTTTAGCGACGGGTGTTTTCCCGTCTAAAATGTCGTCACTAAGGTATGTAGCGACGGTCTTGGCATGGATTAGCGACCAACTTATTCCGTCGCTAAAAGGTGTTTTTTTAGTAGTGTTTATTGGTACCAAACTGCATCGCCCATAATGCAACACCTGGCCATTTTCACCATGACCGCGGTAAACAACATAATCAATATATGGTGTTGCGGGCCGGCCATATCTCATATCATGGCAGCTGTGATCCAATAGACCACCGGGGACACCTACTCATCAAGAGCCACCCCCCACAAGGGTCGGCCACATGCAGCTCCCCGTACCTAAGCATGGGCGGCTTCGTGACTTACACACTGAGTCACAGGGAAACAACAAATTGCTCATGCACTGAGCCACCCTCCCACTGGGTCGGCCGAGGGAACTCCCCTAACGTTCCAACATCGGCGGCTATGATATGCCATGGATGTAATGCAATGCAAATCAAATGCATTTCTCACACTGTGCATCCTAAATGCCACTCATCAATCATCATCTTCATAATCACCAACACCACCATACACACCTTAGTGGATTTTATCATTGTTCGTTTTAGCCATTGTTTTCAAGTTTTAAGTGTGGCATTTTATTTCAACATATTTCATACCGTACATGCAAGTCAATACTTGCAACAAATCACAATGGCATCACTATCATCAATAACATTCATCAACATTACCACATAATTTCTTAGTACATTTTTATCTCATTGATCATTTCCATTGTTTCATATATAGTGTGGCATTCACAATAATTCACCAATATAATTTTAAACCACACATACAAGATTACACTTGTATCACACACAATGGCATTCAACAATCATTCATAATAACAATCATCCTTTTCTTAAGGAAATGATTAACAACATCATCTATCATTATATATTATTGATATCATCTCCGATTCATCGAGTTATCACAAACACATTATCAAGCAAATGCCCCTTTATTAGTCTCATCATCATTTAAGGGTGTGTCACATAACCATAACATTTACTCTTCATTATCAATCATCATATCATATTATTGATGGTAAACATTCATGTTTTCATAACATGTTTCAATTAATATCAAACACCCCAAGACACACCATCATCATATACCCCTAACATAATCTCTTACTTTTACACAATAAAGGGGTTTTGGATACTATTAAGCTCATGACAAATTACAACATTAAGACCTAAGAGAAAAGCTCACTTTTAGTCTTAATAGTAATGAGACATGTCACAAATATCACCTATTAGTCCCAATTTGACCACCATAAAAAGTTGGGTTCGAAACCCTCTTAAACTTGAATTTTTAATGCAGTGGGTTTGGTATTTTACACCTAATGAGATTTAGAAAACTCCAATTAAACTGAGACTAATTCTCACACCTCTGTAACACAATTATCTACAACTTTCATGAAGAAGTTAGAGGCCAAAAACATCATTAAAATGCCCAAACGGGTCAACAGCAGCAAAGGACGCCTATTGGGCAATCCTGTCGTAATCGATTACGATAATCGATTACAGCTGAAACGGAACGCTTGTAATCGATTATGCTCACCTATATAATCGATTACACCTGAATCTAATCAATTAAGCCTAAAACAGAATGCCTGTAATCGATTACGCTCACCTTCGTAATTGATTACGCCATACCAGAATGCAGAAATTGTGCAGAAAATACATGATTTGGGGACTTCTAACCCCTCTAACCTTTTCATATCAACTCCGAATGCTACCAAATTTTGACCCCAACTAAATTACATCATTTGTGACGCGTGGCCACTGGTCTCACTCAAAAATTCCATAAGATGAGTGACTTATGCATATAAATGCATTTTACCTATTTTAAGCCATTTTAATGCAACTCAAGGGTCATCTCTCACTTAAATTAACCCATTCCAATTTCCACAAGTTTTGATTCATACATGGAAGCTATTGGAACTACCCTATGTCATTAAAACCACATAAAACTCTATTTGACCCCTTCACTTCCATGATTATGCATAAAAACGCACTTTGTAGTCAACAATCATGGCCAAAGCTATTTAAACTACCTCATCCATGTTCTAAATAATGCCAACAAGATTCAAATGCACAATTAAGGTTATGTATCCTAATTCTATGCCTTATAACCTCTAGGATCAAAATATGACCTATCCACTTGTTCAATATCATGCAAATCCATATCATATACAAAATATAACATTATGCTTCTCATACATACAATTGCCAATTATAACATCCATCACATTGTAAATTATCTCATCATTCAATATAATCATGGCAAGGCAAGCATGAGCATATTCATATACTTAATCATCAAACATTCAACTCATGCAATTGAAATGCAAACTCCTCTCCTACCTAGAGGGAAGACCCGCAATTCAAATGCTCTAATCGCTTCGCCACGCTGTCCAAACTATAATCTACACATCACATATATGCATACATACATTAAATTAATGAGCCATCATAAGGCATCATCATAATTTCAAGCAATGTAAATATATGTTAAGGCTTAATGTCAAGTCCTAGACTTCTTAAACACCAATTCATATTCTTATATTAGGTTTCAGGAATTCCTTTCCCAAAACCAAGATTCTCTAAATCTAAAAGGGCTAACCATACCCAACAACAATATTTCTCTCATCATTACTTAAACTATCCATTTGCCATTCAAATTCATCATGAGCCTCTTAGCTCCTTTCAAACCATTACCCATCAACAATTCCATATGGCATACCAAATGGCCTAAAACCTCATCAAGTCACACTCTTATTTCACTAATCCATCATAACACAACATATATAGTCCCAAAGCTTAAGGTCAAGATCCTTTAAAATTCAATAACTATCATTTCCTACATTCTCATTGTTCAAGCTCCTCATAACAATATCACAACGTTAACACACTTAACAACTTAGAGTTATCATCAAAATTCTCTTGGTTTTATATATCCTTATCATCAATGATCAATGTCACACACTTAAAAGCTCATTCCTACATACCAAATCACTCTGACACCAAGTTATCACTATGTTTTCAAGATTTACCATAAAACCCTAAATCCCAATCTCTAGGGTTTTCATCAAAACTCAACAACTACTACTAATAACCATCCACCTCCATCAATAATAAAAGCCATCTAAAAAATATCATGGGTTTACAATTAAAACCACTTCTCACAACATCATTACTCATTTCCCCTAATTCCTAAAGTTAGGGTTTCATTTAAAACTCAACAATCACCATTATCACCCATCATTTTCCACCATCTAGAATGCCATTTTTGTGTGCTACCATTAATGCATATAAAAGTTCACATTTAACATATTTTACCTTAGGGTTTCCACATTCTATGGTTCCCACACCAATCCTCATGCATTTAATCTTTCACCCATCACCCATAACCCAAAATCTAGGGCATAAACTCATTAAAAATGGTGAGAAACTTACCTCAGCCACCAAGAAACAATAGGTTCCCAAGAGAGTAGAGAAGGTGGCGAAAATGCAAGGAAAGGGAAGAGAGCTCCAATCAACCAAGGCTCTTTCTTGTCCAATGAAGAAAAACAAAATAGAGAGGAAGAAAGGTACACCACCTTTTCTAGGTTTTAGAGAAGAAGAAGAAGATGAAGAAGAGTGAATGAGAGGAGAAGCAAAAAGAGAGCAATATCATAGCCTAAGGGAGAGGGAGTCAACGTGAAAGTGAGAAGGGGAATGGGGTTTGTGTTTTAATTGTAATCCCTTCATTAAAATTTTATCGTTTTACAACATACAGGATCTCCATTTAGGCTTCATACTTTACCCAAAAATCATTCCGATTATATATTCGGACTCCCAATAATATTCTTAACAGACCTCACCAACGGCATCACAATCGGAGATACTTGATCCGACACCCATATTTTAATCGGGTATAATTTTGTCTCTTAAAGCCTCAATAAATTATAAATAATCCTTATATATCTCAAATTTAATTATTTCAATATTGTTGGACATTTATTAACCCATTTATAATTATTTAATATTTATTCCTCTCAATTAATCATTTTTATAAAATTTAGGATGTTACAATCCACCCCACCTAAAAAGAAATTTCATCCTCGAAATTTAACCTCAATATATCCATCATAAGGCCACCCTTCGGGCCGTACATCAACAAGATTCAATGTCATCTTATCATAACATCAGACTTCCCAAAGTCCACAGGACGAGATCATGACATCAGACTTCCCAAAGCCCATAATCGATTATACAGAGATTTGTAATCGATTATGTGTAACACAGAAAGCCTATAATCGATTATATAAAGTTGTTAATCGATTATGCACCACACAGAAGACTCTTAATCGATTATATTATGTATATAATCAATTATAGTATGCCTAGAATTGCACAAACACATTTTTCTGAAGAAGCATACAATTTTCTCCCTATTTTAACAACTTAACATGCATATTTGCTAATTTTGGTTTCTCAAAGACAATTTTTAACATCCAGAATTCCCAATTCTCTTCTTATGTTAATGAATTATTCTTTTGCAAAGGGTTTGGTGAATATATCAGTTAGTTGATTAGATGTTTCAACATATTCAAGCATACAATCACCTTTCAATACATGATCTCTAATAAAATGATGTCTTATTTCTATATGTTTGATCCTTGAATGCATGACAGAATTCTTAGATATATTAATAGCACTAGTATTATCACATCTAAGAGGCACATGGTCTAAAATAACACCAAAATCTAGAAGTTGTTATTTCATCCATAACATTTGATCATAACAACTCCTAGCAGCAATATACTCTGCCTCAGCTATTGATAATGCCACACTAACTTGCTTCTTGCTATGCCATTAAACAAGTGAGCTACCAAGCAAGTGACAAGTGCCACTTGTGCTTTTTCTATCAAGTTTACATCTTGCCAAATCAGAGTCAGAATATCCTACAAGAATACATTCAGCACCTTTATGATGCCAAAGACCAACATCTAGAGTTCCAACAAGATATTTCATTATATGTTTTATAGCAGTTAAGTGTGATTCTTTTGGACATGCTTGATATCTTGCACACATACACACAGCAAACATGATATCCAGTCTACTAGCAGTTAAGTAAAGTAAGGATCCAATCATACCTTGATATTTTGTGAGTTCTACATCCTTACCTTTCTCATCTTTGTCCAAATAACATAAAGTGCTCATGTTTGCTTTGTCCATGTTGAACTTTTTGAGCAACTTTTTACAATATTTGGATTGGCTAATGAAGGTTCCTTCTCTAGTTTGCTTGATTTGCAATCCGAGGAAGAATGTGAGTTCTCCCATCATGGACATCTAAAATTCATTCTCCATTATCTTAGCAAACTCTTTACAAAGCAACTCATTAGTGGCACCAAAAATGATATCATCCATATAAACTTGCACCAAAAGTATATCATTCTTTTTGTGCTTAATGAATAATGTTGTATCAACTTTTCCTCTTTCAAAATTGTTTTCTAAAAGGAATTTGCTCAATCTTTCATACCAAGCTCTTGGAGCTTGTTTTAAACCATGCAAAGCTTTTCTTAGTTTGAAAACATGATTTGGAAATTGATAGTTTTCAAAACTAGGAGGTTGATCAACATATACTTCTTCTTGAATATATCCATTCAAAAAGGCACTTTTGACATCCATTCGATACAATTTGAAATCCTTATAACATGCAAAAGCTAGTAATAGCCTAATAGCTTCTAACCTAGCTACAGGAGCATACATTTCTTCATAATCGATTCCTTCTTCTTGATTATATCCCTTAGCAACTAGCCTAGCTTTGTTTCTAGTGATTATGTTGTTTTTGTCAAGCTTGTTCCTAAATACCCATTTGGTTCCTATTATTTGATGGTCATTAGGTTTTGGCACAAGTTCCCAAACTTCATTTCTTTCAAATTGGTTCAATTCTTCTTGCATGGCTAACATCCAATGTTCATCAATAATAGCTTCATCAATGGTTTTAGGCTCAATTTGTGAAACAAATGCTAAATGATTACAAGTATTGAATGAGCGTCGAGTACTTACACCCTTAGTGATATCACCTATAATGTTGTCCATGGGATAGTGTTTTGATGTGATCCACTCTTTTTGAGAACTTTGTTGTTGTTGTTCATTTTAAGAAGCTACTTCATTATTGATTCTTTCTTCTCCCTTGTTTTCTAGGGTCATCTCTTGGAGTGTGCCTACAAGATCATCAACATCTTCCTTTCTCGAGGAATTATGGCCATTTTCATCAAATTTCACATGAATAGACTCTTTAATGGTGTTTGTTTGTTTGTTAAAGACTCGATAAGATTTACTAGATGATAAATATCCAAGAAAGATTTCTTCATCAGATTTTGCATCAAACTTTCCCAGATTATCCTTTCTATTATTAAGCATAAAGAATTTGCATCCAAATACATGAAAGTAAGATATATTTAGTTTTCTACCATTGTAAAGCTCATAGGGGTTTTCTTCAAAATTGGCCTAATTAAACATCTATACATAACATGATAAGCGGTATTTACTGCATCGGCCCAAAAATGTTTAGCAATATTGTTTTCATTCAACATAGTTCTAGCAAGTTCTGCCAAAGATCTATTTTTCCTTTCAACAACTCCATTTTGTTGTGGAGTTCTAGGAGCTGAAAAATTATGTTCAATGTCATGTTTTTAACAAAATTTTTCAAATAGTTGATTTTCAAATTCTCCCCCATGATCAGTTCTAATGGATACAATCTTTGAGTCTTGTTCATTTTGGATAAGCTTGGCTAGTTTCTTGAATGCATGATATGCTTCATTTTTGTGAGCAAGAAACAATGTCCATGTATATCTAGGATAGTCATCTACAATCACTAGACCATAATAATTGCCACCAAAGCTTTTGACCTTAGGGGTTCCAAACAAATCCATGTGCAAAAGTTGTAAAGGCCTTTGAGTTGAAACAACATTTTTAGCTTGAAACGATGCCTTTACTTGTTTTCCCTTTTGACATGCATCACAAAACTTATTTTCAAATTTTAACTTTCGCAATCCAATTACTAGTTCTTTTGAAACAAGTTTATTTAAGTGGTCTATGTGGATGTGTGCTATTCTTCTATGTCATAGCTATGATTCATCCTCTCTAGTCATGAAGCATTGCACATCATTTGAAGACAAACAATCAACATCAATCATGTAAACATTATCTATTCTTTGACCAACAAATGTTACTTCTTTATTTTGCTTATTTTCAATTATGTAACCATTTGATTCAAATATCACTCTATATCCTTTGTCACATAGTTGACTTATACTAAGCAAATTATTTTTGAGTCCTTCTACATACAATACATCACTAATTGAAGTGGAAGAGTTTTTACCAATGTTTCCAACTCCAAGGATTCTTCCTTTGGTATTGTCTCCATAAGTGACACTTCCTTTTCTTTTAGGTGTAAATGATGTGAATTTACTCATATCACCCGTCATATGCTTTGAACATCCACTATCTAGGTACCAATGGGTGTTGTTTTCCTTAAAGCATACCTACAAAACAAGTCAAGTTAGAGAACTTGGTACCCATTTTATGTTGGGTCCTTTTTGGTTAGTTTGTGGTAATGTCCCTTTGGGAACCCACACCTTTCTTATAACCTTTGGTCCAAATTTTCTAACATGGCAATATGAAGCATTATGACCTTTAATACCATAATGATTACACTTCATAAAAGGTGATGATGATTTTCTAAGAGGCACAAAGAAATTCTTGTAATGTTTTTCTTTCTTAGTAGGATTAAATCCTAAACCGGATTTGTTAACACATGCATCTTTATTTTCCAAGTAATGCATCTAGATTATCTATACCATTTGTGAATTTCTCAAGAGTTTTATTCAAGTATAAGATTTTCTTTTCTAGGTGATCATATTTCTTGACATGTTCACATGATTTTGAGCAAGTTTGATTTTCAACAACTTTCTTTTTCAAAATTTCATTTTCTTTTACTTGCTCAATTAGATGCATCTTAAGAGTTTCTATGGTTTTTCTTGACAACTTATACTTACTAGATAATTTAATATATTTATCATACAATTCTTCAAAAGCATCAAATAATTCCTTTTTATCAAGTTCAAGATTATTTACCTCATCTTGCTCTTCTTGGTGGTTGGCCATTAAGCATAAGTTTGCTTCTTCATTATCCAAATCATCAGAGCTACTCACATCATTTTCGCCCCATGCTATATAGGCTCTTCTTCTACCTCTTCTTTCTTTGTTTTTCTTCTTTAGATTTGGACAATCTACTTTGAAATGTCTTTCCTTGCCACATTCGAAACAAGAGGGTGAGGATATATTATCTTTGAGCATAGGTTTCTTACCTTGGTTTATGAAGTTTCTTTGAAACTTCTTGTTTTTCATAAGCTTGCCGAATCTCTTCACAAACAGCCCAAACTCCTCATCCTCTTCAAGGTCACTTTCAGATTCTTCTTCATTGATTGAAGTGGCCTTGAGAGCTAGCCCTTTCTTCTTGGAAGACTTCTCTTCTTCCTCTGCATTCTTCAAGTCCTTAAGCACTTACTCTTGTTCTTGAAGCTTTCCAAACAATGTTACAAGGGACATGTCATTTATGTTTGGAGATTGCTTGATTTCGGTGACAAGAGGTTACCATTCCCTAGTAAGACTTTTCAACACTTTATGAATAAGTTCTTTGTTAGTATAAGACTTGCCAAGGGTAATAAGATGATTTATGATTAATGTGAACCTCTTTTACATTTCAAGAATAGTTTCTCCAGAGTCCATCCTAAAACTCTCATATTGACTAGTGAGTGTACTAATTTTTGAATCTTTTACATCACTAGTTCCTTCATGGGTGATTTGGACAGTGTCCCATATTTCTTTAGTAGTTTTCCAAGTTACAACTCTAAAGAACTTATTCAGACCTAAAGTAAAGGTGATGAGATTTTTAGCTTTGTAATTGTATTGGACCTTTTTCTCCTCATCACTAGTCCAATCATCCAATAGTTTTTCTACTTCTTATCCATCAACAATATGCATAGGTATGAATTTTCAAATCAATAGACTGTATAAAGATTTTCATTCTTTCTTTCCAAAAAGCATAACCTTCTCCATTAAAAGCTGGAGGTCTATTTGAGCACCACCTCGGGAATCATGTTATATGAGATATAGGCCATCTTAATCTCTTAAAGTTGTTAAGCTTGATCTACCAAGAGTCAAGCTCTGATACCACTTGTTAGTCAAGTGGCCTCAATACTCAAGAGGAGGGTGAATTGAGTTTTAAAACTTTTGCTTGAAAAGCCTTTGAAATTGATTCCCTTTTAACACAAGATAATAATATGCAAGAGACAGCAAGTATAATGCAAGAAATAAGATAGGAAAGATATGCAGAATTCACTTTGGCAATTTATCAAACACTTGGTGTGCAGGATCTTAGCTTAGCCAAATTAATCAAGTTCAAGCAATACAATCACAATCAAAACAATACACCAGCCAGATGCAATATGTAAATGTAAGAGAGTAAGGAAGAGAAGCTTGTAAACCGATATAATGAGTTCCACCACCCTGGTGTACGTCTCACCTTCAAGCAACCCACTTGAAGGATTTCCACTATTGAAGTTTAGAATTCAAGCTATGAGCAATTGTAGCTTCCTAGTGTCCCACACTCAAGAACTCAATCCTCACTAGCACAAGGGTACACCACCCAATCTCTCAAACTCTCAATACCCAAAGGTTAAACCCCAACCATTGTGACCACTCAAAACTAGAGTGAAACTTTATGTTTGGTGTTTGTGTTTACAAGTAAATAACTCTCTCAATAGAGTATATATACAATTAAAAGGCTTTCACAAATTCTAACTCTCTACAAGAGAGGATATGCAAATTTAGAACCTAAGTTTCAGAATAATGAAACTATACACAGACAAATGAACTCACAAGGCATAAGTACAAGCTATGAATGATTTTTTCCTTAATTGCTTGAGTAGCTTGAATGGATAGTGCGTTTATAGGCCTTGGAGAGGAGCTTTGGAGGCTTCAGAGCCGTTGCACAGCATGGGCATGGAAGCTTTTATGGAGAAGTGAGCTGGAACTACACTTTAAAAACATTTCCCGACATTCTAACACTAAGGTAATCGATTACACCTCGAGCTGTAATCGATTATGCTTCACTGTAACCCATTAATTTTATTGTCCAGTGGCTGTGTAATCGATTATATTTTTTCATGTAATCGATTATATCAATGTAATCAATTATGTTATACTTTTGTAATCGATTAAGCATTTTACCTGATGCATTTTATTCCTGTAAGCAGTATTGTAATCGATTATGTAACTCATATAATCGATTATATATCAAATAGAACCTCTGTAATCAATTAGTCATGCCTTGTAATTGATTAGTCAAAATACCTGATGCATTATCCCTTTTATTTCAACAGTGTAATCGATTATTCTCTTTGTTTTAATCGATTAGGTGATAAACAGAATCATAGTAATCGATTATCCCTGCCTTGTAATCAATTATAGATTATACCTGATACTTTTAATTCTTGTTACGCAGCATCATAATCGATTATCTTATTTGCTGTAATCGATTATGTTCATTCCAGAACCAAGGTAATCGATTGTTGCAGTGGTGTAATCGATTAGGCTATGTCAAATTCAGATCTGATTCTTGATTTGATTTGTAAGCTCTTTGTTCTTCTTTATTTTGATCTTCCCAGAGGTTTATTATTCTAGCACTTTGATACTTCATTGAAATTCATTTTCCTTGTCATGATTCTTCAAATGGTTGCTTTGTCATTATCAAAACTTTGACATCCAAGCTTTTGTTACCTGAGACAATTTTCAAACACACACACACCAGGTTAGCAAGTTTTACTATTTAATTCAAGATTAAAATTGTTTCCTGGTAAATTGAAATCAAATTGGTCAGACCCATTTGTAATCAAGGAAGTTAAACCATATGGAGTAGTGGAAATTGAAGATGCAACTTCCAAAAGAAGTTGGATGGTAAATGGGCAAAGATTGAAACCATATCTGGGTGGTGAAATCAATAGACTAACCACCATATGTTATTTAACTGATTTGTGATGTGTAGGATGTCAAGCTAGAAACATTAAACCAAGCGCTCAATGGGAGGCAACCCATTATTTTTCCTCATTTGTGTTTTCTGTGATAAAAAAATAATGAATGATGATTATATTCAGTTGTAGGTTAAAATTGAATTTATGAAAATAAAAAGGGGTTTAATTTGCATAAAAAATGAGTTTTATATTAAAAATTAAAGAAAATAAAGTTCTGATTCCATGCGTAGCTTCCCATCCACGCGTAGCGTGGAGTCAAATTTTTAGACCTGACATGTAGTTTCCCACCCGCACATAGTGTCAGGTCCTGCATTTAGTTTTTAAAATAAAAAAACCACCCACAGAGAGGCCCAAATCCAACCTTTTAAAACCAAAAGTTTCCCTCTCTGTGCCTCATTTTCTCAAAACCTTAATTTCCCAAACCCCAAATTCCTCCATATTCCTATCTTCTTCCAACATTCCAAGTAAGAATCTAATCCTTTATCTTTTCATTTTTTGCGTTTTTAATTCTTAGAATGGCATGAGGTTAGGGTTAGGATTATAAAACCACTAGGAACGTTTGTTGTTTAATATGTTATGATTGAATGTGTGATTGAGGGGTTGTTGCTACGCAACCCCACTTTTCTGGTTTCAGACCTGCGAGCCCACGCGTAGCGTCCCACTGAGCGTAGCGTGGGAAGAACAGGGCTGACGCTATGCGTCCCCCTGACGCTACACGTCAGGCCCCTGTTTATATTTTCTTGATTATTCTGTTTTAATTGTTTTTAGTTTTAAATTATATGTAACATGTCTTTAAATGTTTGTTTTAGATTTTTAGATTTTTAATTTTTGAATTTTGATTTTAATAATTTAGTTTTATATTGTTATATGATGTGTGAATTGAATTAATCTGTTATGTATACTTTACTGTGTGTTTTTAATTTTTAGAATTAGTTGTTTAAAACAAAAATCAAAAATATTATTTTGTTGTGTGATTTTAAATTCATGTGTATTTACCAAAAATATGAAATTGTATGATTGTTGTTTTGTTTTTGAAATTTAATAATTTTGTATGTGTATATAAACTGTTTGTTTGTGTGATTTAATTAATTTTGTTCTAAAAATCATAAAACCAAAAAAAATATGTGTGTGATGCATGTATATTATCTTTGATTGTTTTTATTGGAGTGAAATTTTCTTGTTATCCATTAAAAGGTGTGATTAGTGTTTGTTAATGTTTCTTATAGATGGCCCCAAAGAAATCCATTCCAGCTATCGGTCCTAAAAGAAGAAGGACCACTGATACTACTTCTTCTAAGGACCCTGATATCCATATTGAGGAGGAGCAGCTTGGACCTCGTGACCTTACTAGGTTCAAGACTGATGCGAAGTGGGCTAGGTTCCACCAGATTAAGGGTCAGAGGCTTATCTGGGAGAGAGTTCTAGACCTGTGAGTGATTGATTATCCTGAGCTGATGGGCAAGATACAGAGGAGAAGGTGGGGTATACGGTTTGCCCTATCCACTAAGGGAGATCCCATCCTAGTAATGGAGTTTTATGCGAACGCCTACCGAACTTTCCAGGACTCGCCAACATTGGGCAGATGCGGAGCAGCTCGGTGAGGGGCAGGCACATCACCTACGATAGAGATACTATTAGTGCCCTACTGGGTAATCCTTGGGAGTCTACTCTCGAGATCGACACTTGTTTCTGGAAGGAAAACAGAAACAAGGTTGCTACTGAGGATAGTGATTTAGGATACTTCCTAGATCAAGTTGCTCACTTTTTAAGCAAAGATTAAATCTATTTTGACCTGAGTAGGGTTAATAGATCTCCATCTAATCTGTTGAAGACCCAGATGACTTCTTTGGCTCAGGCGTGGTCTTATTTGATGCTCCATAATATCACTTTAGTTTCTCACCTCTCTTCTCTACCAGTTGATAGATGTTGTTTGCTGTATTCCATTCTTTAGGGCTACACCATTGACATAGCCGAATTTATACACACCCTTGGGTATAAAGTAAATCGCCCTGTACCCTTTCTATTGATTTTTTTGCCTTACTGAGGAGGCGGGGGGTACAGGTGCCATCACCTGAGTTTACTAGTTCTTTAGGGTGAGTCCTAAAGGTTCTAGTGAATAGAGACTATTTTGTATAATAGTGCGAGCTTCCGCCACCCCTTGAGCAGGAGGCTCAACCTAGGAAGAGGAGAAGGAGACCACCACAGCCACCATTTACTGATACTATGACACATGGATTTGCTAGGATGACTATAGAGCATCAGCATATAATGCAGATGATGGCTGCTTCTCACAGAGCTTACGTGCATCTTCATGAATCCTTTTACTAGTACAGGATCCAGGGAGAGGGAGCGCCATTCATGACACCAGCCAAGTTTGCAGCTCATGTAGCTTGGACACGTGATCAGCCCATATATCCTAATGTAGGAGGACCTTCTGGAGCTCAGGCTGACACTACAGATAAGGAGGGTGATGCCGATGAGAAGGGTGATGATGATGAGCATATAGTGGACGATGACTAAGGGCCATGTTTATTTTATGCATTTCTATTATTACTTTTACATTTAGTTTAGTTTGATATTTACTTGGGTATTTTGATATTTTGGTTTGGATTATATATATTACTATGGTTTGATTTTTATTTTGTGTGGTGTGATTTTATAATTATCTTCTTTTCTTAAAAATAAAATCAAAAACAAGTGTGGTTTTCTAAATAAAAATCAAATTTTCAAAAAATGAAAATTTAAAACACACTTGAAGTTTTTAACAATAAGTTGTTTTTAATGATCAATGATTGATTCTTTTGCAACTAAGGCATTTTGATAAGACCTAATTACAATGATCTTATTAATAATCAAGCTAATTTTGAAAACCCAGTGAGCTGAGAGATCTTGAAACACTTGGGGGTTTCAACATAATTTCTTCCAAATTGATTTTGCTTGATTCTTTGATTTGTGTTATTATACAGAGGATCCAAGAGCATGATCAAGACACATTTTTGGTAAACACAAGAACTTAGGGCCAAAAAGCTTACCATGGTAAAATATAATTATCCTTTGATAGCCAATTTTGAGCCTTAAAAATAAATTCTTTGGCACTCTTAGCCCATAATAATTTTAACCATTCCCTTTATCTGATTAAGTAAAAGAGCATTTAAATGAAAAATATTTTGAGTGTTCTTAGAAAAAAGGGGAGTGAAATTGTAAACTTAATTCTTTTTAAAATCATCAGTGATGCATGTATATGAAAAATGAAAAGAAAATATGTATGCAAAATCAGAAAAGAAACAATGAAAAGGATTAAGTTGGGTGTATTTACCAAAATAGAAGTGAGATTTTGGGTCAAGAAAAGCACCCTAAGAAATTATGAAATGCTCTTTTATGATTTCAGGTGTTTGATTTCAAAGAAAAACCATGAATTCTTGTCACACCGTGATTTTCTAGACCCGAATCCCGATGTAATCAAGATGAATTGTTTTTCACGTCTGAAATAATTTCAAAGCACCTCAACGATTACATCAAGATCCGAATCACAGAAAATTAAATAGTAAGATTTAATATTTTATAACTGGATTATAGAACAATTCGCCTATGATTGTATACAAAAATAACAAAGTTTACAGCAGAAGAAGAATATGTATACAGGGTACACGCCTAGTCTCATATATGAAGATATGAGAAGAGGCTCGGCAAAGCATGCAAGCACACAACACAAGCCTATTAGGCCACAATTATTTTTACACATAAGTAATAAACATACATTGCCTGATATATATATACATATGCATCTATATGGTCATGCAACATATATCACCAATGTCTATATTCCATAATTGAACACATTCTATTCAACCAATTCTAATCATCAAATGGGTATGAATCAAATACCCCAAATATCGTTACATCATCCACTCATATTGTCATTTATAACACATCCATCAATATCAATATTTATCAACACTATAATGTACATTTTATTCACAATACAGTAATTACAACAGCCGCCACCCAAGGCATTCCATTACCACTATTTTTTACCTTCACAAAAGCTTTACTTTAAAAATATCTTCATCCCATGATATTCCTGCATCAATGATAAAAATAGACAATATGAGAGAATGAGTTATACATTTCAAATGATGAATATGAATACAATTGAGATTATGTGCATATGCATATTAACATCATGTATGATTTGCTAAAATCAACAATAATTATCATTGCTCATTCCACCAACGTATACATATAACATTTTCATCAATCGTTTCATAGCAAAGCAAACACATACACACATTTTTTCTCATTGCCACAATGGGCCAACACAATCATTATCAATCATACATAGATATGCCCTTCATCACATTGGGCCATGTAACACCCTAAATTTTAAAATAAAAGATTTATTAAGGAGATAAATATTAAATGATTATAGTTAGGATATTTAATGTTCCAAAATATTGGGAATAAATAAATTAAGATTTTTGGTAACTGTTTATAATTTATTGGAACTAGATAAGCTGAAAATGAGCCCGATTGAAATATGGGTATCGGACCAAGTATCTCCGATTGGGATAATATTGGTCAGGACTGTTAAGAATATTATTGGGAATCCGAATATGTATTTGAAATAATTTTTGGATAAAATATTGAGCCCAGACAAAGATCTGTTTGTCATAAAACGATGAATCTTTAATGAGGGATTAAAAAAATAAAACCAAATGGCCCATTTTTTCCTTCTTATTTCTGTCAACTTCTTAGATTTCTTCGTAACAAACACTTTGCTTCTTCTTCTCTACTCTTCTCCTTCATTTCCTCTTCTACTTCTTTTCAAAAACCCTAAGCAAAAGGGTGGTGGCTCTCTTCTCCTCTCTCATTTTCATTCTTGAAGGAGCTTGGAAGAGTTTGGAGCTTAAAGTCTCACCCTTCTTTCTCCTCATTTTCATGTGGTTTTCCCTCTCTTGGAAAACTCTCTCATTCCTTCTCTTGAGGTAAGCTCTTGCTATTTCTCAAGAGTATGAACTATGGGTTTTTGGGTTTTGATATTGGGAAAGTGATTTAATAAGTGTTTTTGGGTTATTAGAGAAACTCTAACCCTATGATTTGGGGGAAATACAAAATATGAGTAGAGAAGCATTTATTGTGTTAGATAATTGTTATTGGTGAGGCAAAATGATGTTATTAATGGTGAATGGCCATTAATAAAGCCTAATGGTTGTTAGGAACCATCAATGTGGGAACCCATTAAGGTTTGGCATTAAATGTGCGTAATAATAAGCGTAGACGCCTGAGCCAAGGTGGTTGAATAGAAAATAATTGTGTGATATATTGTGATGTAGGAAATAACCCCAGTGACAAGGCGGAACCATCTGACCGTGGTGATTTCTACTTTTCTTGAGGTAGGAGGGGGTAACTATTCTAAATGCATGATTTCATCCATTGATGATGTGAAAATATGTGTATATGATTATGCTTGATGATTGCTTGTGTGGACGATGTAATAATTTCATGATTTGAGTGCATTTAGAATGATTGATGTTATGTGGCGTGTATTTGGGATGTTGAATATGATATTGACCTGGTCTGAGTCGGAGTCAATAATCTGGTGTGGGACCAGTCATGAGAGTCAGTAGATGGCTGAGGTTTTAGACCGGTGTTGTATGTATCTGGTATGATTATCCGGTACCTAATGAGAAGAGACCAATCTTGATGTCCGATATTTTACCTGCTGAGTCTGTATTGCATACAAAACGGATGAAGTGATATCCATACTTTGGTATCGGTATCGAGACCGGATATGATATTATAATGAATATGTTGATGAAATATGTCATGATGGTTTGAGACCATGTTTGAATTGAAATCAATGATATGAAATATCCTAATTATGTACATGTGAATTGATAAATGTGATTCTCACTAACTACCGATGTGTGTGAGTTCCAACGAGAATTGGTAAAGATTAAGAATATTGAAATCCACTAAGTGGTGGTCATGAATGGATGATTGATTGAGTGGCATTTAGGATGCACAGTGTGAGAATGCATTGATTGGCATTTGCATCCATGGCATATCATTCATTGTTTATATGGAATGTTAGGGGTTCCAATAGGCAGGCCCAGTAGGAGGGTGGCCCAGTGCACGGGTATACTATTATTGCTCCCTAATGATTCTGGGAATCACGAAGTTGCCCTCAGTTTGGAGACGAGGCACCCTATGTACAGGCCCTGTAGGAGGGTGGCTCTGTGATGAGTAATTTACCTCGGTGTCCGACGTGGCACGGCTCCCTTGATGTGTGTTCGGGGGAGGCCCGTAGCACTTTGGCAAGTAAGGTCATAATGATGATCCGCAGTCACAGGGTGACTAGTGCTACAGATGGGCGAGAGCGGTTTGGTACCAATAAAAGTATGATGTTGAGCATGCCTAAAATTGGATATAAGTGTACATATTTTACTACTGTAGTAGGGGCATAGTAGCACACCTATCCTTGTCCCACATTTGATATATTGATGTTTTCCCACAGTCAGATCCGCACTTGATAATGATTCCATTGTGCATATGCATTAGCTTTAAAAGCATTTGCATATAGCCAGAGATATGCCTAATTGATAGCACGTGGTGGTGATGGATGGTTGTTAAATAGAGAGAAAGTAAGCTGAGGTACTAACATTAAAAGTGTGATGATTATTGAGAATGTTAAAGAAATTATATATATGATATTACCTTGTGAATATATTTATTTAGACATGTATTGTGTTGAGATGGAATGATGTATCATATGTGTGAAGCATGTGATGTTTTCCTGAAAAATAAACATAATGCACACATGTATAAATATCATCGTAATGTATGACTTTGGTACATTTGGATTATGTTACTCACCTCCCTGTTTCCATTTTTAAGTTTGATGTAGGTATGATGTAAAACCCTACTCTTTTGGAGGTCGAAGATTAATGAAGGTAAATGTGGAAGGAATGTGGATGACTTAGAATGGATATTTACAAGTATGGAGTGTATGGAAGCTCAGAAAGCCGAATACGCAGTGTTTATGATCCGAGATGAAGCTGAATCTTGGTAGATTCTCACTCGTGGGTGTATGATTGCGGCTCAAACTCCCTTAGACTGGGAGAACTTTAAGGTGGAGTTCCTTAGGAAGTACTTTCCTGAGAGCTACAAGAATAAGAAAGAGCTTGAATTTATGGAGCTTAAACAAGGAAGCATGTCGGTGGAGGAATATGCCTCAAAGTTTGAAGAGCTATGTGTGTTTTACCCTCCTTTCCAATAGGAAGGTACCGAAGCTTCAAAGTGTGTTAACTTTTGAGGATGGATTGCGCCAAGAGATTAAGAAGGCGATTTGTCATCAAGAGATTAGGAGCTTTCCTACTCTTATGAATAAGTGTAGAATTTTTGAAGAGAATGATGTGGTGTCTAAAAGTTATTTAGGACATGATCATAAACTGGAGGGTCAATCCCTTAACTTCAAGAAAAAGGGCAATATTAAGAGTAATAGATAATTTGTACGTGGGTCCTTATCTTTTAGAGGCGGACGAGGCGGTGAAAGGCATGGTACAAGTAGTGGCCGAGGTAATGGCCAAGGACTTCGATGTTTCTGGTGTGGTGGAAACCATTTAGCCCGTGATTGTGGTAATGAAGAGATGGTGGTGTGTTATAGATGTAACCAACTGGGGCATATTCGTCCCAATTATCCTTTAAATGCTACGGATGTAGTGGCTCGCAATGATGGGAACGGGGGTGGCTATGGTGCTTTTAGAGGTCGTGGTCGTGGAACCGATAATGGCGGCCGAAATAGTGGTCAAAATGGTAATGGCAACGGAAATGGTGGCAACGGTCGTGGAAATGGGAATGGTCAAGGTAATGGCAATGGTGGCCGGAATGGTCACAACCATGGTGCTAATCAATAAACTGCTGGAAGAGTATTCGTTGTGACCGGTGAGGAAGCAGCTCAAGTCGATAACCTAGTTGAAAGTAAGTGTGAGATGCTTAGAAATTCTATGCATGTTATTTATGATTCGGGTGTGACCTATTCTTTTATATCCGAGGATTGTGTACGGTGATGGAGATTGCTGGTGTGCCTAATGAAAAATGCCCTTGTGGTTACTACCCCAATCGGTGCTTGTCTCAGATCGGTTAATCGATGTGATAACATTGACATGCTCCTAGAAGAGAGGAAGTTTGTTACTTCTTTCATTTGCCTACCCATGAAGGGCTTGGAGATCATTCTGGGTATGGATTGGCTCTTCACCAATAAAGTCTTGGTTGACTGTCAACAACAGACTATCATTTTCCCTTCTTCAGATGTGGGGAAATTCGATGTGCAAGGTATAGCTCAATGTTGCATACTATTATCTCTTGTCGATGGGACAAATGGTCTCGATCCCTTAAATATTCCCATTGTCTCCAAATTTCTAGATGTATTTCCTGATGAGGTACCTAGTTTACCTCTTTCACGAGAGGTGGAGTTTTCTATTGATCTTGTTCTGGGAGTTTCCCGAGTGCCATATCGGATGTCTCTTATAAAGTTAACTGAGTTGAAGAGACAAGTTGAAGAGTTATTGGAATGAGAATTTATCCACCCAAGTGTATCTCCTTGGGGTGCGCCTGTTTTACTGGTGAAAAAGAAGGATAGAAGTATGAGGTTATGTGTGGACTATCGACAACTTAATAAGTTGACCATTAAGAACCGATATCCCCTACCTCGCATTGACGATCTTTTGGATCAATTGAATGATGCCGTTGTATTCTTAAAAATCGACTTACGTTTTGGATATCACCAAATTCAAGTGAAGACCGGGGACATTCCTAAAACTGCCTTCTGAACTCGATATAGGCACTATGAGTATGTAGTGATGCCATTCGGAGTGACAAATGCTCTTACGATATTCATGGATTACATAAATCACATCTTTCATGAGTATCTCGACCGGTTCACGGTGGTGTTTATCGATGACATTCTTGTCTATTCTAAGAGCCATGAGGAACATGAAGAACATCTTCGTCTTGTTTTGAATATCCTTTGAGAGAAAGAGTTGTATGCGAAGCTTTCCAAATGTGAATTTTGGTTGTCTGAGGTCCAATTTCTTGGATACGTTATCTCCAAAAATGGTGTTGCTGTTGATCGATCTAAGATTGAAGCCATGCTGGCTTGGGAAAGACTGACATCTGTGACCAATGTGAGAAGTTTTCTTGGTCTTGTCGGTTATTACTAAAGATTTATTGAAGGATTTTCCCGATTGGCTTTGTCTTTGACGAGCTAACCTGTAAGAATCAGCCATTTGTGTGGAGTCTTGATTATGAAAGGAGTTTCTAAGAGTTAAAAGTTAGACTTACTTCTACTTATGTGTTGGCTTTGCCGAACTTATTGGATGACTTTGTGGTGTACTGTGACGCTTCTAAGCTCGATCTTGGTTGCGTGCTGATGCAAAAAGAGCGTGTGATAGCCTATGCGTTGAGACAGTTGCAACCGCATGAGGTTAACTACCCTACACATGAACTCGAATTGGCGGCAATGGTATTTGCCTTGAAGTTATGGCAACACTATTTGTATGGCTCTATGTTTATGGTCTTTAGTGATCATAAGAGTCTCAAATATCTGTTTGATCAGAAGGAGCTTAAATGCACCAATGGAGATGGATGGAGTTACTGAAAGATTATGAGTTCGAATTAAGGTACCATCTCGGAAAGGCAAATGTGGTTGCCGATGCCTTGAGTCAGAAGTCATTGCATGTTTCTGCTATGATGGTGAAAGAGATGGAGCTCATCGAGCAATTTTAGAATTTGAACATGGGTGTAGAAATATATACCCCAAAAAATATGTCTCTTGAGGTGTTGATGGTAGCAAATGTATTCCTTGAAACCGTGAAATTGCAACAACCGAAGGATGAGTACTTGACTGAGATGAGAGAAGCTCAAGCTAATGGGAAAAATTCATTTTTGAAGGAAGGCCATGATGGCATTTGGCGTGTGAAAGGCCGGATTTATGTTCCATCTGGTGGTGATCTAAGAAGGTTGGTACTCGAGGAAGCTCACAAGAGTATGTTGAGCATACATCCTGGTGCCACAAAAATGTTTCAAGATCTGAAAAAGAATTTCTGGTGGCCCGGTATGAAGCGGGATGTAGCTAATTGTGTAGCCTCTTGCATTATTTGTCAAAAGGTGAAGGTTGAGCATCAGAAACCATCTGGTTCTCTGAGACTGCTTGACATTCCAGTGTAGAAGTGGGACGACATTGCTATAGACTTTGTTTTTGGATTACCTAGAACACGTACTGGAAATAATGCTATATGGGTAATTGTAGATCAGTTAACGAAGTGTGCTCACTTCTTGCCCATAAATATGAAGAGTTCATTGGAGAAATTAGCCCGGTTGTACATAAAGGAGATCGTTAGGCTACATGGTGTGTCTTTGAGCATTGTGTTGGATCGCGACCCACGATTCACTTCTCGATTTTGGGGAAGCTTGCATGAGGTAATGGGTTCCAAGTTGAAGCTTAGTTCGGCGTATCATCCACAAACAGATGGACAATCTGAGCGGATAATTCAAAGCCTTGAAGATTTGTTACAGGCTTGTGTATTGAAGCACGGTGGTTGTCGGGAAAGATTCCTACCACTAATTGAATTTACATACAACAATAGTTATCATAGTTCCATTGGTATGGCTCCATATGAAGCATTGTATGGTCGAAAATGTAGAACTCCACTGTGTTGGCTTGAAACTAGAGAGATTTTGGCTTTGGGGCCGGAGTTGATGGCGGAGACAAATGAACAAATCAAGATGATACAAGAAAAGATGAAAATTGCCCAAGATCGTCAGAAGAGTTATTATGATAAAAGGCAGAAGCCACTTGAGTTTCAAGTTGGCGATCACGTATTTTTAAGAGTATCAAGAGATAAGGGTATTGGAAGAGCTTTAAAGAGTAAGAAGTTAAACCCTAGGTCCATTGGACCTTATAAGGTCTTGGAGCGGATTGGCGACGTTGCATATCAGATTGCACTTCCTCTGCACCTAGCTAATCTACATAATGTGTTCCATGTGTCACAGTTGAGGAAATATGTCCATGATCCTCTACATCTAATTCCTACGGACGATGTTGATGTACGAGCCGATTTGACTATTCCTCATGTTTCCGTTCGGATTGTCAAACGCTCCATGAAGAAGCTAAGGAATAAATTGGTACCTTTGGTGAAAGTTGCGTGGAAGCACGGAAATATAGAGACGTTCACATGGGAATGTGAGGACGATGTAAGAGCACGATACCCCGATGTGTTCGAATCTGGTATGTTAAAATTTCGGCGACAAAATTTCTTTTTAGGTGGGGTGAATTGTAACACCCTAAATTTTAAAATAAAAGATTTATTAAGGAGATAAATATTAAATGATTATAGTTCGGATATTTAATGTTCCAAAATATTGGCAGTAAATAAATTAATGATTTTTGGGAATTGTTTATAATTTATTGGAACCAGATAAGCTAAAAATGAGCTCGGTTGAAATATGGGTGTCAGACCAAGTATCTTCGATTGGGATGATATTGGTCAGGGTTGTTGAGAATATTATTGGGAATCCAAATATGTATTCAGAATAATTTTTCGATAAAATATTGAGCCCAAACAAAGATCCTGTTTGTCATAAAATGATGAATCTTTAATGAGGGATTAAAAAAAATAAAACCAAATGGCCTATTTTTCCCTTCTTATTTCCGTCAGCTTCTTGGATTTCTTCGTAACAAATACTTTGCTTCTTCTTCTCTACTCTTCTCCTTCATTTCCTCTTTTACTTCTCTTTAAAAACCCTAAGCAAAAGGGTGGTGGCTCTCTTCTCCTCTCCCATTTTCATTCTTGAAGGAGCTTGGAAGAGTTTGGAGCTTAAAGTCTCACCCTCCTTTCTCCTTATTTTCGTGTGGTTTTCCCTCTCTTGGAAAACTCTCTCATTCCTTCTCTTGAGGTAAGCTCTTGCTATTTCTCAAGAGTATGAACTATGGGTTTTTGGGTTTTGGTGTTGGGAAAGTGATTTAATAAGTGTTATTGGGTTATTAGAGAAACCCTAACCCTATGATTTGGGGGAAATACAAAATATGAGTGGAGAAGCATTTATTGTGTTAGATAATTGTTATTGGTGAGGTGAAATGATGTTATTAATGGTGAATGGCCATTAATGAAGCCTAATGGTTGTTAAGAACCATCAATGTAGGAACCCATTAACGAGTTTGGCATTAAATGTGCGTAATAATAAGCGTAGATGCCTGAGCCGAGGTGGTTGAATAGAAAATAATTGTGTGATATATTGTGATGTAGAAAATAACTCCAGTGATGATAATGAGGACATACCAAGGGAGGACCCTCACACTACCCTAGAGAAAGGACTTGAGGCTTACAAAGGTCCCCTCACAAGGGCCAAGACCAAAAAGTCCAAAGAAAGCATCCATCGGGCCTTATCTTCATTCCTCTCCTTGAGTGGGCCCAAGCCCAATGAAGACTTCTTGAGGATCTATTCATACTCTACTTGTAATATATTTCTAGTTAGATTCTCTAGGCTTATAGGTTTTATTTGGGCCTTGCAAGGTCATTTGGGCCACTTTTAGGCCATGTAGTCTCACTTTGGGCCATGTATAGGCTATACCCTTCTCCATTAGCACTATTGGGCCTAGGCATCATAGAGAGGCCCATTTAGGATCCACTTGGCCAAATTCTCCAAGCTCTATATAAAGAGCTCTCCCTTTGTAATTTGACACAATTAATGCCATTTAAGAATTTCACACTTTCAAAGTGAGTTTTAGTGAGAGAAGCTCTCCCTTCTCTCTAGGTTAGACTGAGCTCTAGCAAGCTCTCCTCCAAGGGGTTTTCCTCCCTCTTGGTGGCGAGTTCTAGGGAGTTATCTCCCCTTGGAGTGGCCTCTCATTCACATCCTCTATTCCATCCTCCATTCTCCTCCTTTCTCCCTTCCATCTTCCACCTTTTCTTTCTCTTTTTCCTCTTCCAAATCTGTGTAGTCTAGAGTCTTTTTCTTCCTTTTCCATTTCAGTTTTCAAGAGCAAGAAGCTTCATCAAAGGCTTGTGGAGGTTAGAAGAAGAAGAGAGCCCTAGATCCACCCTTCTTCTAGGAGATAGAAGAAGATCCTACATCAGACGAGGTGGAACCATTTGACCGTGGTGATTTCTACGTCTCTTGAGGTAGGAGGAGGTAACTATTCTAAATGCATGACTTCATCCATTGATGATGTGAAAATATGTGTATATGATTATGCTTAATGATTGCTTGTGTGGACGAAGTAATGATTTCATGATTTGAGTGTATTTAGAATGATTGATGTTATGTGGTGTGTATTTAGGATGATGAATATGATATGGACCTGGTCTAAGCCGGAGTCAATGATCCGGTATGGGACCAGTCACGAGAGTCAGTAGATGGCTGAGGTTTTAGACCGGTGCTGTATGTATCTGGTATGATTATCCGGTATCCTAATAAGAGGAGACCGATCTTAATGTCTGATGTATTACCTGCTAAGTCTGTATTGCATACAGAACGGATGAAGTGATATCCATACTTTGGTACCGGTATCGAGACCGGATATGATTATGATGAATATGTTGATAAAATATGTCATGATGGTTTGAGACCATGTTTGAATTGAAATCAATGATATGAAATATCCTAATTATGTACATGTGAATTGATAAATGTGATTCTCACTAACTACCGATGTGTGTGAGTTCCAACGAGAATTGGTAAAGATTAAGAATATTGAAATCCACTAAGTGATGGTCATGAATGGACGATTGATTGAGTGGCATTTAGGATGCACAGTGTAAGAATACATTGATTGGCATTTATATCCATGACATATCATTCGCTGCTTATATGGAATGTTAGGGGTTCCAATAGGCAGGCCCAACGGGAGGGTGGCCTAGTGCACGGGTATACTGTTATTGCTCCCTAGTGATTCCGGGAATCACGAAGCTACCCTTAGTTCGATGACGAGGCACCCTATATGGCAGGACCTGTGGGAGGGCGGCTCTGTCAGGAGTAATTTACCTCGGTGTCTGACGTGGCACGGCTCCCTTGATGTGTGTTCAGGGGAGGCCCGTAGCACTTTGGCAAGTAAGGCCATAATGATGATCCGCAGTCACGGGGTGACTAGTGCTACAGATAGGCGAGAGCGGTTTGGTACCAATAAAAGTATGATGTTGAGCATGCCTGAAATTGGATATAAGTGTACATATTTTACTACTGTAGTAGGGGCATAGTAGCATACCTATGCTTGTCCCATATTTGATATGTTGATGTTTTCCCACAGTCGGATCCGCATTTGATAATGATTCCGTTGTGCATATGCATTAGCTTTAAAAGCATTTGCATATAGCCAAAGATATGCCTAGTTGATAGCCCGTGGTGGCGATGGATGGTTGTTAAATAGAGAGAAAGTAAGCCGAGGTACTAACATTAAAAGTGTGATGATTATTGAGAATGTTAAAGAAATTATATATATGATATTGCCTTGTGAATATATTTATTTGGACATGTATTGTGCTGAGATGGAATAATGTATCATGTGTGTGAAGCTTGTGATGTTTTCCTAAAAAATAAACATAATGCACACATGTATAAATATCATCATCATGTATGACTTTGGTACATTTGGATTATGTTACTCACCTCCCTGTTGTCATTTTTAAGTTTGATGTAGGTATGATGTAAAATGTAACATCCTAAAATTTCAAAATGAGGATTAATTAAGGAAATAAATATTGAATAATTGTTTGTGGAATAATTAATGACCCAAAATCTTAGAAATAATTAAACTAAGTTTCTTGGGGACTGTTGGTGATTTATGGAGACCGGATAAGCTTAAAACTGACCCGATTAAAATGTGGGTGTCGAACCAAGTATCTCTGATTGAGATGATATTGGTCAGGGCTGTTGAGAATAATATTGGGAGTCTGAATATATACTCAGAATAATTTTTGGATAAAGTATTGAGCTAAAACATAAATCCTGTTTATCATAAAACGATGAATCTTTTAATGAAGGGTTAAAACTAAAGCCAAAAAGCCCAAATTCCCCCTCCTTTTCTTGTGAGCATGCTGAAGGATTGGAGAAACACACTTTATTTCTTCTTCTCTCCATTTCTTCTTTATTCTTCCTCTTCTTTTCCTTCCAAAACCATAAGCCAAGGTGACACAACTTCACCCTCCTCTCATTTTTGTTTTCAAGAAGCTTGGAGGGAGGCCATTAAAGCTGAATTCTTCTTCCTCTTCTTCTCCATTTTCGTGTAGCCTCTTCCCCCTTCTTGAACCCATTTTGTTTTTGGGTGTGAGGTAAGATATACTCACCATTTTATGAGGTTTTTGCCATGTATATGTGTTATTATGCTTTGGGGAAGCCATGCATGTGAATGGGTATTTACTATAGGAGTATTTAATGCTTGAACCCTAGAGTTGGTTGCCATAAATGTGAATATTTATGAGGGGTTAATGGTGGAGGTGCATTTATGGTTGGAAGGTGATGAAGATTAATTATGCTTTAATGAGTGTTGTTGGGTTTTAGAGAAACCCTAGCTTTTAAGAATTGGGGAAAGTTATAAATATTGGTTGGATAGTGTGATTGAGAGCAAATACAAGCCATTGGGTGTATGAGTATTAGTTGGTGTGGTATTTTGTGGATGTTGGGCTATTGTTGTTGGTAGCCCTTGAATTTAATGAATGTGGCTTGAAGGGAAGGAATTCCCGAAGCCTAACAAATGATGGAAAATGATGTCTATAGCATGTCTTGTACACGTTATGAAATGGTAGATATAATGATGATTAAATTAGAATTGAATTTTTGTTTTAAATAGTTGATTGATTGAGGTTTTACATGTATAATAATGTAGGACCTATTCCGAATGACGAGGCAGGTACGTCGTATCCATCGAAATTCTTCTCTTGAGGTAGTAGAGGAGTCTATATATTCTAAATGCATGAGTTGAGTAGTGTTTGATTGTCATATGTGACAATATGCATGTTAGCCTTGTTTGAGTGGTAATGTTGATTTGTGGTTGTTAAACATGATGATGGTGATGAATATGCTTGGCAACATGTAATGTGCATTTAGAATGTTTATGGTATGCTAAATGGTGATGATGAATTGTTGGCTAGTTCATTGCCTTGATAATGATGTGTTTGGGGTTAGGTTCACTATAAGTGTGAAATGAATGTTGTTGGTGTTTAATTGAGAATGGGTGTGATGGATAGCATACCTTAATTGATGGTGTGAGATTGATGTTCTTGTATTGATGATGGAATTGAATGATATGAATGAAACAATAATGAGGATGCCACATAAAAGCTTAAACAAATGATAATAACCAACAATAATAAATCCACTAAAAACCTTGTGGTGATGTTGGCAATGGTGTTGATGGTGATGTTGATGAGTGGCATGTATAGGATGCATAGAGTGAGAAATGCATATGATTGGCATTTGCATCCATGGCATACTGCATAGCTGCCGGTGTTGGAATTTTAGGGGATTCCCCCGGTTGGCCCAATGGGAGGGTGGCTCTGTGCACGAGCAATTTATATTTCCCCTGTGACTCGGTGTGTAAGTCACGAAGCTGCCCATGTTGTGCTATGGGGAGCCGCATATGGTTGACCCTTGTGGGGGGTGGTTCTTAATGAGTAGGTGTCCCCGGTGGTCCTTGGGATCACAGCTGCCATGATATGACTCATGGTTGGCCCGCAACACCATATGTTGAATATGTTGTATACCGCGGTCATGGTTAAAATGACCAGGTGTTACAAAATGGGCGATGCGGTTTGGTACCAGTAAAATAATTATTGAAATACTGTAGTAGGGGTATGGTTAGATGATCATACTTGAGACCCACAATCGATGTTATTATTCCTACAGTCAGATCTGTAATTGTTGAAACATTCCATTGTGCATATACATTAGCTTAAGAGCATGTGCATATAGCAAGGAAGTATGCCAAAAGAGATGAATTATGATGATGGATGTATTGGGGTTGATATAATAGGTTATGACAACATAAAGATATGAATACTAAATGATAATTTTGAGTAAAGCGGATATGTTGTGTAATAGTCCGAATGTTGCAAGACTTGATTATGTATATGCTTATATACCTTGTTTGACTTATAATGTCATTTGTGATATGTGTATGAGTGTATTATAATAAGGAATAAAATGGTGAATGATGTGTGTGTGCAAAGTATACATGTTGATGCATATGTACATAATCATATGGTATTCATATTCATTCTTTTGGAATGTATGACTCACTCTCCCATGTTGTCCATTTTTAGACTTGTGATGCAGGACACTATGGGAAGAGTGGATATTTTGAAGTGCATTTTGGTTGAGGAGGTAAATAGTTGTATAGGAAGTGTCTTGGCCGAAAAGATCTAGATTTTTGTATAGCATATAGGGTGTATATATGCTTATTTCATGATCTAGATTGTATTTGATGATTTGAGGGTCATGTAGGAAAATTGGACCTTGGTGTGCATGGCCAATTTTCATTAATGACCCAAATGATGTAATACGATGAATTATGATGCTTGTTGGTGTTTAATTTCATGAATGAATGAGGTATTTCATAACTTTTAGTATTTTATGAAGTTTTGTAGAAATGAGCTTAAATCCTATGCATTGAGTGAAAGAAGTTTGATTTAAAGTGTATGAACAATTAGGAGGACTCATAATTATATAATGTAGTACATCTAATGCATTAGGATGGGTCAAAATGGTAGGAAATGAGAATTGAGACGCTAAGTTGTGTAAAATCCACGTTTCTGCACAAGTTTTGCAGAACTCGCTAAAGCGAGACCCTTGGGAATCAGGGGCGTGGCCACTGGCCAAAATTCGCCCAAGCGAATGGCTTTCTCGTCCAAGCGAGATTTGCCTGGGAATGGAGGTTAGTCACTGGACCATTTTCGCTCAAGCGAAATGGTCTTGGCTTAGGAGTTGCTCAAGCGAGAGGAAAAGAAATTGGACACTGGACGATTTTTGCCCAGGTGAGCCTTGCCTCGCCCAAGTGAAAATCAGGCAGTGAGTCCCTATTGTTGCTGGAGCAATCTCGCTCAAGCGAGATGGAACTCGCTTAAGCGAGGTTGGCCCTTGGAGTAAATCTCATTCTCTCGCTCAAGCATCTCGCTAGCTCACCCAAGTGTGGCCTTCGAATCTTGCTCAAGCGAGATAGGTTCCGCTCAAGCGAAGGGACCCCCTAATGCTCAAAACTCTCCCTCGCTCAGCCTTTCTTGTTTTCACTCACGCGTACCTACGCGAGCTCGCTCAAGCGAATGTGGTACTCGCTTGAGCGAGTGGCATCCTGATGCACATATTTATTTTGTCTTAAATGATTATATTTCCCGTTGCATTAAACTTCTCCTTGCATCATCTTAAAATTCGATTGGACATATTATGGATCCTTGAACCTCATGAAATCTTCTCCCTTCAAATTCAATCATGCAACAATCAAATTAATTATTTCTTCCGCTGTTTTTAATTGGAAATTTCTCATGAAATCGTTTTAATTTACCCTCTCATATCCTCATATATAAGATTGGCTTTTCATAGATCCAGGTGTTGATTAAAGCCTCACCACTCTAATTATCAAATTAATTAATGATCTTAAATCGTGAAAAATTTACCCGTAAATTTGGGGCGTCTCAACAAATCCTACTCTTTTTGAGGTAGAGGATTGATGAAGGTAAATGTGGAAGGAATGTGGGTGAGCCTTGGCCGGCATATATATACGCATTTTTGTATAGCACATAGTGCGTATATGCTTATTTTGAAATTAATTTGATGACGGTTGATTTTTGGAGGTCATGTAGGAAAATTAGACCTTATGTGTACGGCTAACTTTCATTAATGACCTTGATGATGTATAATCGATATTATTATTATTATTAAATTATATTTCTATTGCTTAACAAATCGATGAGGCATCTTTCATCATCTTTTTGGTAGATATTTTAATAACTCTTGAATTTAATTTCATCTTCCGCTTTTCCCTTGTGACGACCTCAAGTCCGGTCATCCGAGGTACACTCTGATACCTTTCTCATATCTTCATATATGAGATCGGTTATTCAACAGTCCGGGGTAATTACTCGGCATTATATATATATATATATTGAATTTCTTCTCCTTAAAGTTAATTCAAATCGCAAAAATTTACCCCTAGTTATTCAGGACGGGGTGTTACAGGCCATCACACACAACATCATAATATTCAGTATCTTTTCGTTGTATTCATATTTTTCATGTTGTCTTTTAGGTAATTCATTTACCCATCTCATCATCATCACATCTCAATCTCAGTCATCATCAATCGTCATCTATCATAATTACCTTTTGGCATATCTCCATGCTATATGCAAATGCTCTTAGGCTAACGCATATGCACAATGGAATAACAACAACAAATGCAGATCTGACTGTGTGAAGAAACACCAAATGTGGGTTCAAGCATGATCACATACCATGCCCCTACTGCAGTAGTATAATGTGTACACATATATCATAATGCATGCATAATCACCGATTTTATTGGTACCAAACCGCATCGCCCATCTTGACACACCTTGTAACATCCCATTTTCAACACAAATAGAAAATAGATATTAATATATCTTTCATGAGAAATACTTACTATAAGTTAGTTTATTATTATCATTTTTATGAAACTTTGGTATTTATATTTAATTATTTGTTTTTTAAAAAATAAAATAATAATAATAATAAAATGAAAATATTTATGAATGGGAATTTTAAAATGACTTAATTAGTATTCATTGATTAATGAAATTATATTAAGAATTTTGAATATCTTTATTATTCACAACTTTTATTTTATGTTTATGTTTTTACATATTTATAATTTAACTGTTATTAGAACTTTAAAATAAAATTTTGAAGGAATTAGACTATGGTTCTTTAAAACTTTTTGATCTGCATAATATTTATGATTTTCTAAAATTTTTTGAAAATTTTGAAATATTTTAATAAAATAATATATTTTAAATAATTTTAAATTCATATAAAGTTACTTAAAATTAAAAATATTTTCAAGAAAGTGAAGTTAAATTATAAGAAAATTTTCTAAAATCCATTTCAAGTAGACTTATCTAAAAATTATCGGTTTAAGTAAAATCTTGATTTTTACCAATCGTAAAAATATCGAAAACATACTAATAAATTTTTATTAATAGAAAATTTTAGATTTTTTAAATTTAAACTTTATATTACTTATTATAAAATTAGTGAGAACTGATATAATATTGCTAAATTTCAAAAAGGACTAATTTTGAATATTTAAAATATACCAAGTGAATGGTTACTATTTGGCTTAATAATTCAACCGACATTTATTATGCAAAACAATGTGCATGAACGAAAATTTCAAAAGGTGCACAGTAATCAAAAATGAAAATTTTAGAAATTTCACAGTACTTTTATAATAAAATAATAAAATTTATAGTGAAAAAATTTTCTGTAAATACCTGAGGTTTCTAACGAAGGAAATCACATTTTCAGATTAAGTTTTCTTAATATAGCAGTGTTAGAAAGATAGTGGTAGGAGTGAGAAAGAGAAATAAATTTTTTGGAAGGAGGTTCTGCCAAAATCATAAGGTAAGAATAACTCTCTTTTATACTTTTTAGGTTTATTTTTAATCGTTTTAAAAATCTATTATTATACTAGATATAATATTATTTTAAGTTACTATTCTGAATAGTAAATTACTATGTCAATAGTAAATCACTGTTACAAATAATAAATCACTATTCAAATAGTAAATTACTATTTACTATTACTATTTACCTTTACTATTTATGTTTTACTATTTACCATTACTATTCATATTTTACTATTTACTGTTACTATTCATGTTTTACTATTTACCGTTACTATTCACGTTTTACTATTTACTGTTACTATTCATGATTTACTATTCACTATTCGCTATTCACTATTCAAAATTTACCATTTCTGTTTTAAGTAGAAATCTTAATTTTCATCTTATAACTATATTAAAATGAAATTGGTATATTTTAGATCTCAGATACGAGGCGCACACGGACTTTCCATAACAAACCAAGATACAAGAGGTAAGGAAGAGTGGGATAGGAATATAATATGAAAAGACATAAGAATAATGGGAGAAGTCTCCTACTCCTTTAAAATTTAATAATATTATTATTTTAAAATAATAACTATTTAACTTAAAATTTATAATAAATTTTAAATTGAGTATCTTGTGTAACTTGATCTGAAATACCTATGCAAATACCTGGATAACCTATGCGAACTGGACTGAACCTATGCAAGGACTTGGACTATTATGACCTGTATGGACTGATATATACCTATGCGAGGATTGAACTATATGGACCTACATAGACCTATGCGAGGAATGGACTATAAAGACTTAAAATTAATCTTATTAATCTAAATAACCATTAAAATTTGAATTATATTTATGACTGATATTTAGTTGATTTGATTTGATTATAATTAATAATATTTGATTTTGATTAATGATATTGTGATTTATAATACTAGACTGTGATTAATAATATTTATGATTTGATGATATTTGATTGTGATTGATGATATTACAATACTTGATTGTGATTGATGAATGATTGATGACCTTGTGATATGGAGTTTGAGCATATAGCAAGCATGACGGAAAGTTAAAACTCAGTAAGAATTTTCTTACCTTACTCTTTAAATTTTTATTCTAAGAGAAAGTATTTTATCATTATTTTAGTCTTTTATTTCTTCTTAGAAATAATTTTCATTAACTTTATTTTTAATCTCTAGAATAAAATCTAGTATTAAAAAGAAGCTATTTTATAAAAATCAGAGGTTGAGATAATTAATTTTTGAATTAAAGAAAATTTTTATAGTTTTAAGTATTCTTAGTTAATGATTTTTAAAAAAAAATATTTTCTTTTAGAAATCAGAAATTTAAATTGGTTTTCCCTAATGAAATAACTAAAGGATATTTTGTTATAGTTGAGATTTCTAAACTCAATCTAGTTAAGATTCAAATTGGGAAAGATTATGTAAATATGTGAATTTTTTAAGAGGAAGTTTTGAGATATTTAAGGCTTGGAAACTCAATTTTGGTGAGACCTGAATTTGAAGACTGTACTAAATTTATTTTTGTATAACAGAAGTTCAAAGAAGAACTTATGGGAATATACAGTTTATTGAGATGATTTTGTGAACCTTTATGGTATTTAATAATTGAGTTTCTAAAAGTCTTAACCAACTAAATATGCGAGTAGTTCATGCATCATGAATCATTAAAGAGAAATGAGATGTGATATTGCCTGGGGATGGATTATAGAAACTAAGGATACATTAGAGGAGGCTTAATTGCGAGCCTTGGGATGAGAGGGTGTGAAAGGGTGCTTTAGGTGACCTGGGGTCACTCCCTAGTGCCAGGTACTTTCACAATAAAAACTTTCTCAGTCTGACTAGTCTTTAAGTGTTTCCACGCCAGTTGAGCTGTTCATATGCCATGAAGGCATTTATGTTATTATTATCCGGAATTATGGAACAATGTAAACTCCTGGTTGGCCCAGTGCAAACTAAAACTTTAAGGGCCCACATGCATAGAATAAATGAGATGGTAGTATTAAAAACATTGCATAACATTCATGTGATTGTGACATTCTATGTGGGTGGTTGTGAATGAAAGTATAATTGTTATGTTATGAAAACTTTACATTCATAATTGATTATGTATATGATTGTGATTGAAATTATTGTATTAGATTGTGAAAACCCTTATGCTTATGTCTTATCTGTAAAGTATTATATTCTGTTTCTCACTCCTTCTTGTTTGAATTTTGTGTCCAAAATATATGTTGTGATATATAGCTAGCAGTCCAAGATGGAAGGATATGTAATTACATAAGGGTAAAGTGGTATCATCCTCAATCAGATAGATGAAGAGATATGACAAGAGTAGGATTCTAAAACTCGATGGTTCAAGGACTAGGAAATGATTGGTCAAATTTGTAGTAGAGGTATAGTTTAGTTTTACTTTGCCTTATTACAATATCAAGTTAGATAATTGTAACAAGGTAAAGGTTAAAATTTGATAAACTTTCTCATTCAGATATAATACTGTAATGATTTATCACTTATGATTTCTATTAATTGTTTTGTCATTATGAACAAATATTGAAAGACAATGTTTTTTTTTACTTTCAATATTCAAAGGAAATCATATGTATATACGTCCTTGTATACACGAGATAAAAAGTGATAAATATGTATATCTTTCTAAAAGTTTTTTTAAGGCAAGAAGAATACATATATGTCTCGTATATATAAGGAGGTGTTACACACCTGGCCATTTACACCATGACCGTGGTAAACAACATAATCAATAATATAAGGTGTTGTGGGCCGGCCATGATTCATACCATGGCGGTTGTGATCCAAAGGACCACCGGGGACACTTGCTCATCAAAGAGCCACCCCTCCCCCCCCCCCACAGGGGAAAATAAGAATGCACGTGACTTACACACCAAGTCACAGGGGAAAATAACCCTTCCACAGGGCCGGCCGGGGGAATCCCCTAATATTCCAACACCGGCAGCTATCATATGCCACGGATGCAAATGCCAATCAATGCATTCTCACACTATGCATCCTATCATGCCACTCATCAATCATCATCATCACCAACACCACCATACAATCTTTAGTGGATTTTATCATTGTTGGTTTTAGCCATTGTGTTCAAGTCTTATGTGTGGCATTTCATTTCAACATACTTATATCATACATGCAAGTCAATACTTGCAACATTCATAATGGCATCACAACATCAACAACATTCAATAATCTTTCATCAATATTAAAGGAATCCCTAGCATCCGTATTCATCTTTTATTCATCAACATCACCACATACTTCTTAGTGGGTTTTCATCTCATTTGATCATTACCATTGTTTCATATATTGGTGTAGCATCACAACAATCCATCAATATCAAACCACACTTACACAAGATCACACTTGCATTCATTCACAATGGCACTCGACAATCATCAATAATAACAATCATCCTTTTATTCAAGGAATTAATCAACAATCGTCATCCATCATTATTCATTATCGATATCATCTCCGATTCATCGATTCATAATTATTACATTGTAACGCAATCATCCATCACTTGTATCATCATCATGCAAGAGGGTGTCGTATAACCACATCATTTAACTTGTCATTATCAAACATCATAACATATCATTAGTGGTGCACATTCATGTTTTCATAACCTATCGTAGGTACATACCTATTTTCCAACATTTCAATCAATATCAAACACCACCAAGACACACCATATATACCTCTAACACATTCACATGTCATTGCATGATGAACAAAATTAAGGTAATAACAAGTTTTATTCATTTTCAATACCAAGGTATGTGGGGGACATGACAATGCCATCACGTTTTGATTGCTAAAACGTATTAGAAATATATGCAATCGAATGTATAAACATGTCATTGCTCAACCATATCAAACAACATCAAAACAGAGTGAAAATGAGCCAAAAACATACCACGAATCGATTTAGGAAGGTCCTTGAATCGATTCATGTGATTCTAGAGCACCAACTAACAAAACAGGGGTCCTTGAATTAATTTAAACCCCGTATGAATCGATTCAAGCATGGTGAAATTAATGAACAGTAATTCTAGTAAGTCTTGAATTGATTCAAGGCTTCGTATGAATCGATTCAAGCTCATCCACTAACCGCTGAATTGATTCAAGTAAACGTGTGAATCGATTCAAAGCTCTAGAAGTCCTTATTTTTGGAAACAAAATACATTGAATCGATTCAAGTCCTGGCATGAATCGATTCATGCATTCCCAATAGCCTTTTCACTCTGGGAAACACTATCCTATGACTCCAATCATCAAATATAACCTCCATTATGCTTAAACACACCTTCACATGGGGTTTTAACTCAATAGATCATACATATATATACTCACATACATATTCCATTTCATCATTAATTATTCACCAAGAACTACATTATTTCCATCTCACATACATATTCATATCATTTTCAAGGCCAATAAATTGTCAATCTTTTCATTCAACAACCATTTATCAACTTATCTTATTTATACAATCATCGCAAGGCAAGCATGACTATAAATCATATACATTCATCATCAATTACTCAACTCATGCAATTGAAATGTAAACTCCTCTCCTACCTCGGGAGAAGAACCACAATGATTTGAATGCTCTGATCATTCTGCACCATCATCCGAAACACAATCTCCTATCTATACATATATGCATTCAATCAACCAATGAGCCATCATAAGGCTTCACCATTATTTTAGACAATCACAAACATCTCTTAAGGTTTGGTAACAAGTTCTAGAATTGTCAAAACGTCAATCTATACCATCGTGTTAGGTTTCAGGAATTTCTTTCCCAAAACCATGATTCTATAATTTTCAAGGGGCCAACCAACCCAACAACAATAGTATCACATCCCTTATCACTATGGCATCTAAATCATCACATAAATCACCCAATTGCCATTATTGTCAACCAAATTCATTTAAGCCACCTTAGCTTTATTCAAGGTCATCGTCAATCAATAAATTCAAGTGGCCCTTATCATGGCCTAAGGCCTCATCAAATCCTCATCAAAATCCAATAACTCTAACAATCATGACCAATCATTCCAATCATCTTTCCTACACATCAAAATCATTCTCATGACAACAAAATCATCAACCTCCTTATATAGGCCAAAAGCCCCAAATTATTAACCCTCAAAGGGTGCATATACAAATTTGCAAACATCAATTTCAACAATTCTCAAACATCATCATAAACATGATACCATCATCAAAGTGCTAATCATTTGTAAAAAGTAATCAATGGTCCCAATGGTCATCTACCCTATGGTTTGGGTTTCACATGCATAAACCATCATACATAACATCACGAACTTAGTTCAAAATTTCATCAACATCAATAATCAATCTCAATGTTTTAAAAATTTACCTTTCTCATATAGAATCATTCTAAAGGCACAAAATCACAAAAACCATTAATTTAGCCAAAACCCCCAAATCACCAACACTTAGGGTTTTTTTATCCAAATCACTCAACAACAACTTCAATCCATTTCTAAAATCCATATGTAAACCATAAACTACATCCATTTCTAACACCAAACCAAAATCAAGAATCATATTCCTAAACCATTCAACCTAGGGTTTTACATTCCCATCAACAACAATAATACCCAATGCCAATATTCCAAGCTTAAGGATCATATAAACCATAAATAAAGCAAGGTGGGTTCAAAACCTTACCTCCATTCCATGCTTAAAAGGGGATCACGAAAATGAGGAAGATGAGGAGGGAGATGCTTCAATATTAGCCCCAAAGTCCCATTTGTGCTCCATGAATCCAAGCTTAGATTTTAATTTTGGCAATGAATGGAAGGAGAAAGGTGGCAGACGGTTTGGTGGAGAGGGGGGAGAACAAGAAGAAAAATAGAGAATGATGGGAAAAGAAGAAGCTTGGACAATAATAGAGGGAAGGAGAGAGGAATTTAGTGGAAATTGGGCATTACCTAATGGTTAAAAAGGTGCCCTAATTTGCTTTTACCATTGGTCAATAATTTCCCATTACACAATGGATAAAAGATTGAAAAGGAAGGGAAGAAAAGGCTACGGTGGAAATGAGGAGGAAAATAGGATTTGTCATTTTCTTTTAATTCCATTTGGCTCGTATATTTGTCATTTAATGTCATACGTCGTGTCCAATTAATTATCTCCTCAATATCAAAAATTATTTTAACTATACCACCATAACCACAGTAATTTTCTAAGTACTCTAGACCCATCAAATATCCAACTTGACTAAGTGGGTCCCACACCATCTATTAAAACATCTGGTTCCGGTAAATCTTAATTTACCGATAATTCACCTCTGACGTCTAATTAAATTTTCCATAATTATTGGACCATAAATAATCATTTATCACTATCGAATAATTTTATTTTCTTCAAAATTTGGGATGTTACAATCCACGTCACCTAAAAAGAAATTTTGTCCTCGAAATTTGACATCGATACACATCTTAAGGCCACACTTCAGGCCGCACACCATCTAGGTTCATCGTCATCGAAAAATAGTATCAGACTTCCCAAAGTCCACAGGACATGATCATCATCACTCCTTTGTTCCTAGCATAAAATATCATATATCCAAGACGTGTTACAACTCATCAATTCTTAATTCATCCGACTTAACTCCCATATTCATATCCAGTACTACCAGATAGACACAATACATTCACCATAAGCAGTTACAACCTCACTTGCCCGGCCTATAGGTTGTTGCATCTGACATACAAGAAGGCATCCCAATCCCGTAATGGTTACAACAAACACATGAGGTCGGTGTATTAGTGCACGTTGCCACAATACCTATGGCATACAGAGTCATGTCAGGACAAGTACCTTCAATTCTCATCACTCACATTATTCACACTTGTTTAAATAATACCAACTCACCTGAAACTTAGTGGTATTTCGCTCAAGTCTACGACCATCATACTCATATCACATTGTCACTATACATATAGTCCGACATCAATCACGTCGTATTAATCATCAAATATCAATCACCATAACCATGTATTGGTACATTTACATTAGATTCCCAATCATCATAGGGTAAACACCCCATCATTGGGCTTCATCCAACCGATTAAATTGCCTAATAATCCTTTATTTCGTCCATATATTGTTGGCCATAAGTCAATTCAAGCCTAAATGAGTCACCAAACTCATATTAAGTATGTAACCTCAAGGTTATAATAGGATTCTCAATCGTATAATAAGCTTTCATATTAGTGAATTCCCTCACAAATCATAACCAAAGTCCATAAATGGGGAGTATAACTCATATTATATCACACTTCTACTTGGTTTCTATCTTCAATATAGCACCTTTCAAATAAAAAGGGAGGTAATGACATGATTAAATTTTATTTACCAACTCATAATCACATATGTCATCTCTATATCATATCATATTCCATAATTATCCTTATGATCACAATGTCAAGGGCACACAATTTAGCCCAAGGCCATACCATAGAATCATATATCATAGTCAAAACCCAAGTATACTTCGAATTCAACATTATTATTCACCAATTACTTAGGGGTTTACATTCGTTATTCGTATTCCTTCAAATATCGGCTCTAACCTCAATAATTCATTTTATAATTAATTTCACTAGGGCCCAATTAATCACAACACTCAACCAATCATTAGACTTAGAAAGTCCAAGGGTCACCTAGCACCTATCGTAAGATACTCCCACAATGCACAACGTCATTAGACATGGCTCATAAAAATAACATAGAGCCTAGACCACCATAGGGTTCGATTTCCACAAGGTTCGATCTTTTCAGATCACATCAAGTCATCCGGGTTACAACATCTAGAGGGTCAAAATTACATCAATCATTCACTCGGCCTTCACATACAAAACCGAGTCCAACCCCAATTATGTTCCAACATAATCTCGCATTCAATCGTCTTATCACTTATTTATGCCCTCTATCTAAGGAGACATAGCAAATCAATTGCATCATACACATATAGTGTTGTGCCTAAGGATATAAAATCCTTCATTCAAATTAGCACAATCAATCATTTCAATTAATTTTTTCCATCAGTAATATAATTAATCACTTCGTTCCATGAATACCCATATTAGGGAGTTCTTCCACTATCATTCATTCAATCAATTCTAGCACATGATTCATTCACATTCAATAAACATACCATGGCCAGGAGTCATAAACATGATTCATATAAGAGACTAATTAAATAATTCAATTTCAATATCACAAGGCCTCAACATATATAGTCTACCACCATCTCAATTCTCATTTAATATCTCCTATCCGTGATCAACACACAGCATAGGTCCATCATCAAATCAATTCACATTCAATATGTCATATCCATGATCACACATGGTATAAATTCATTATCAAGTCAAGTCATACTCAATATATCAATATCAAACGCATAATATCAATGTATTTGTCATTAGAAGGAAATAGTGTAAGGAACTTGGCCGGACTTACACAATCAAGCATATCAATCATATCGGATAATTTATCCATATGTATTCAATTTCATGAATTAACCATAATCAACAATGAGAAACTCTGCTCCGTATGTGTATCATACAACCTCAATGATGAAGGGGCATACTCCCACAAATATCAATCATATCTTATGAATCATAATTTCGCAAAGAGTCTTCAATGAGCAACATTCATAACTCAGCACTAATAATTCATGAAGAATCGCCATTGAGATAACAATGCCCTGATAGTCAATTCACAATTCTTAGACAACTAGTCATTCATAAATCCATATAGGGCAACCAATACTTTAACATGTCATCATCCTCTAGATAATTATCACTTTTAAGTCTATACAGAGCATCCACAATCCAACAATGTGCAATATGCTCCATGATCACCAAAACGTCTCTCTATTGAGTAATTGTGCTCCAATCATCCATAATATCAACTTCAAGGCAAAGCAACCATACTCTGATGGTAATTAATAAACCTAATTCATAGCAAAAAATGCTCTAATACCAAGTTGTCACACCATAATTTTTTGGACCTAAATCCCGATGTAATCAAGATGAATCGTTAATGAAAATACAAGTAATTTTATTTTGCGTTTGAAATAATTTTAAAGCACCTCAACAATTACATCAAGATCCGAACCACAGAAAGTCAAAAAGTGAGATTTAATATTTTATAACTGGATCATAGAACAATTCACCCATGATTGTATACAAAAATAACAGAGTTTACAGCGAAAGAAAAATATATATATAGGGCACACGCCTAGTCCCATATATGAAGATATGAGAAGAGGCTCGGCAAAGCATGCAAGCACATAACACAAGCCTATTAGGCCACAATTATTTTTACACATAAGTAATAAACATACATCGCCTGATATATATATATATATATATATATACACATATGCATCTATATGACCATGCAACATACATCACTAATGTCTATATTCCATAATTGAACACATTCTATTCAACCATTCTAATCATTAAATGGGTATGAATTCAAATACCCCAAATATCGATACATCATCCACTCATATTGTCATTTACAACACATCCATCAATATCAATATTTATCAACACTATAATGTACATTTTATTCACAATATAGTAATTACAATAGCTACCGGCCAAGGCATTCCATTACCATTATTTTTACCTTCATAAAAGCTTTACTTTAAAAATATCCTCATCTCATGATATTCCTGCATCAATGCTAAAAATGGACAACATGGGAGAGTGAGTTATACATTTCAAATGATGAATACGAATACAATTGAGATTATATGCATATGCATATTAACATCATGTATGCTTTGCTAAATTCAACAATAATTATCATCATTACTCATTCCACCAATGTATACATATAACATTTTCATCAATCATTTCATAGCAAAGCAAACAAATACACACATCTTTTCTCATTGCCACAATGGGCCAACACCATCATTATCAATCATACATAGATATGCCCTCCATCATATTGGGCCATCACACATAACATCATAATATTCAGTATCTTTTCATTGTATTCATATGTTTCATGTTGTCTTTCAGGTAATTCATTTACCTATCCCATCATCATCACATCTCAATCTCAATCTCAATCATCATCAATCATCATCACCTTTTGGCATATCTCCATGCTATATGTAAATGCTCTTAGGCTAATGCATATGCACAATGGAATAACACAACAAATACGGATACGACTGTGGGAATAAACACCAAATGTGGGTTCAAGCATGACAACATACCATGCCCCTACTGCAGTAGTATAATGTGTACACATATATCATAATGCATGCATAATCACCGATTTTACCGGTACCAAACTGCATTACCCATCTTGCAATACCTGGCCATTTACACCATGACTATGGTAAACAACATAATCAACAATATAAGGTGTTGCAGGCCGGCCATGATTCATACCATGGCGGCTGTGATTCAGAGGACCATCGGGGACACTTGCTTATCAAAGAGCCACTCCCACAGGGGAAATAAGAATGCTTGTGACTTACACACCGAGTCACAGGGGAAAATAAGAATGCTCATGCATAGAGCCGCCCTCCCACTGGGCCGGTCAGGGGAATCCCATAATATTCCAACACCGGCAACTATGATATGCCATGGATGCAAATGTCAATCAATGCATTCTCACACTATGCATCCTATCATACCACTCATCAATCATCATCATCACCAACACCACCATACAATCTTTAGTGGATTTTATCATTGTTGGTTTTAGCGATTATTTTCAAGTCTTATGTGTGGCATTTCATTTCAATATACTTATATCATACATACAAGTCAATACTTGCAACAATCACAATGGCATCACAACATCAACAACATTCAATAATCTTTCATCAATATTAAAGGAATCCCTAGCATTCATATTCATCTTTTATTCATCAACATCACCACATACTTCTTAGTGGGTTTTCATCTCATTTGATCATTACCATTGTTTCATATATTGGTGTGGTATCATAACAATCCATCAATATAATTTAAAACATACTTACACAGGATCACACTTGCATTCATTCACAGTGGCACTTGACAATCATCAATAATAACAATCATCCTTTTATTCAAGGAATTGATCAATAATTGTCATCCATCATTGTTCATTATCGATATCATCTCCGATTCATCGATTCACAATTATTACATTGTCACGCAATCATCCCTCACTAGTATCATCATCATGCAAGAGGGTGTCGTATAACCACATTATTTAACTTGTCATTATCAAACATTATAACATATCATTAGTGGTGTACATTCATGTTTTCATAACCTATCATAGGTACATACCTATTTTTCAACATTTCAATCAATATCAAACATCACCAACACACACCATCATCATATACCTCTAACACATTCACATGTCATTGCATGATGAACAAAATTAGGGTAATAACAAGTTCAATTCATTTTCAATACCAAGGTATGTGAGGGACATGACAATGCCAACACGTTTCGATTGCTAAAATGTATTAGAAATATGTGTAATCGAATGTATAAATATGTCATGACTTAACCATATCAAACAACATCAAAATAGAGTGCAAATGAGCTAAAAACATACCACGAATCAATTTAGAAAGGTCCTTGAATCGATTCATGCAATTTGGGAGCACCAACTAACAAAATAGGGGTCCTTGAACCGATTCAAACCCTGTATAAATTGATTCAAGCATGGTGAAATTGATGAACAGTAATTTTAGTGAGTCTTGAATCGATTCAAGGCTTTGTATGAATTGATTCAAGCTCATCCAGTAGCCTCTGAATCGATTCAAGCAAACGTGTGAATCAATTCAAAGCTCTAGAAGTCCTTATTTTTGGAAACAGAATACATTGAATCGATTCAAGTCCTGGCATGAATCGATTTATGCATTCCTAACAGCCTTTTCACTCTGGGAAACACCATCCTATGATTCCATTCATCAAATCCAACCTCCATTATGCTTAAACACACCTTCATATGGGGTTTTAACTTAATAAATCATACATCTATATACTCATATACATATTCCATTTCATCATTATTTTAGACCATCACAAACATCTCTTAAGGTTTGGTAACAAGTTCTAGACTTATCAAAACGTTAATCTATACCATTGTGTTAGGTTTCGGGAATTCCTTTCCCAAAACCATGATTCTCTAATTTTCAAGGGGCCAACCAACCCAACAACAATAGTATCACATCCCTTATCACTATGGCATCTAAATCATCACATAAATCACCCAATTGCCATTATTGTCAACCAAATTCATTTAAGCCACCTTAGCTTTATTCAAGGTCATCGTCAATCAACAAATTCAAGTGGCCCTTATCATGGCCTAAGGCCTCATCAAATCCTCATCAAAATCCAATAACTCTAATAATCATTCCAATCATCTCTCCTACACATCAAAATCATTCTCATGACAACAAAATCATCAATCTCCTTATATAGGCCAAAAGCCCCAAATTATTAACCCTCAAAGGGTGTATATACAAATTGGAAAAAATCAATTTCAACAATTCTCAAACATCATCATAAACATGATATCATCATCAAAGTGCCAATCATTTGTAAACAGTAATCAATGGTCCCAATGGTCATCTACCCTATGGTTTGGGTTTCACATGCATAAACCATCATACATAACATCATGACCTTAGTTCAAAATTTCATCAACATCAATAATCAATCTCAATCTTCTAAAAGTTTATCTTTCTCATATAGAATCATTCTAAAGGCATAAAATCACAAAAACCATCAATTTAGCCAAAACCCCAAAATCACCAACACTTAGGGTTTTTTTTATCCAAATCACCCAACAACAACTTCAATCCATTTCTAAAATCCATATGCAAACCATAAACTACATCCATTTCTAACACCAAACCAAAATCAAGAATCACATTCATAAACCATTCAACCTAGGGTTTCACATTCCCATCAACAATAATAATACTCAATGCCAATATTCCAAGTTTAAGGATCATAAAAACCATAAATAAAGCAAGGTGGGTTCAAAACCTTACCTTCATTCCATGCTTAAAAAGGGATCACGAAAATGAGGAAGAGGAAGAGGGAGATGCTTTAATATTAGCCCCAAAGTCCCATTTGTGCTCCATGAGTCCAAGCTTAGATTTTAATTTTGGCAATGAATGGAAGGAGAAGGGTGGTGGACGGTTTGGTGGAGAGGGAGGAGGAGAAGAAGAAGAAAAATGAAGAATAATGGGAGAAGAAGAAGCTTGGACGGTAATAGAGGGAAAGAGAGAGGAATTTAGTGAAAATTGGGCATTACCCAATAGTTAAAAGGGTGCCCCAATTTGCTTTTACCATTGGTCAATAGTTTCCCATTACACAATGGACAAAAGATTGAAAAGGAGGGGGAGAAAAGGCTACGGTGGAAATGAGGAGGAAAATAGGATTTGTCATTTTCTTTTAATTCTATTTGGCTCGTATATTTATCGTTTAATGTCATATGTTGTGTCCAATTAATTATCTCCTCAATATCAAAAATTATTTTAACTATACCACCATAACCACAATAATTTTCTAAGTACTCTAGACCCATCAAATATCCAACTTGACTAAGTCGGTCACACACCATCTATTAAATCATCCGGTTCGTGTAACTATTAATTTACTAATAATTCACCTCTAGCTTCTAATTAAATTTCTCACAATTATTAGACCATAAAAATCATTTATCACTATCGAATAATTTTATTTTCTTCAAAATTTGGGATGTTACAATTCTTGTAACTAAAGCCTCATTGCAACCCTTGAAAAGACCTTGTGACTCTTGTTTGATTTTGTATGAATGACAATTGGTAAGATAAAAATCAAAATTAAATTTATTTGATTTTGTGATCAATTGAGCTAAACAGGTTACCTTTTTATAGAAATAAACACTTGTGAGGTAAGCCTTGAAATAAGCTTGAATTATTGATATCATATTGTATAAATTTTATCTTCAAGCCTATTTTGCACAAGACATCTATTTTTGATCATTCCAAACGGTAAATTGTGAATTACTTCATGTGGTGGTAAATTTTTAGACTTTTTAAAGATTTGATTTCAAAAAGATTGTTTTGTTTAAGTTTGTTTTACTCGAGGGCGAGCAATTTTCTAAGTTGGGGGTATTTATCAGTCCTCAAATTTACTATTAATTTCTTGATTAAAAGTGTGTTAAAATTAATAAAAATTAGTTTAAATTGTAATAAATTTAGCTTTTATTTGTAATAAATGGAAACTATTGAATTTGAACTGCCATGATCTATTTTCTCTAGTTTTATAGTGAAAAACTAAGGATTTAAGGAGAAAATTCATTCAAGTTTGAAGGTCTGATGTGTAGCATCAACCTCACGCGTAGCGTCAGGGTTTTTTATGCTGACACTACGCGTCAGCCTCACGCATAGCGTCAAAAGCTACATGGACTCCACTGGCAGGTGGCAATGCACTCAGAAAAGTGGCCAAATAATGGCTAATCCACTCCTAGCTACTGTCCAACTCGAAGTGGGAGACCAATAGGAATATGTCTGTTGATTATTGGGGATTATTGAAGCAAATCATGGCCTAAAATTAAGCAAATTAATGGAGACTGAGTCAGAGGTCTGACACGTAGCGCCAGCCTCACACGTAGCATCAGGACCTCTACTTACCCTATAAATAAGGCTATTCTCCACCCATTTTTGGTATCCTATTCCACATTTTCTTCTTCATTCTCTATGATCTAGTGCTTCTTTTCTGAGTTAGTATTTTAGAATAATTTCCATATACTTAAGAGTGTTGTGCTGTATCGTTTCTTTTTGTATCGTGAAGTAGTACTAAGTGTTTGTGATATCATTAAATGTAAGTTGTGTTTTAACTTTTACCATGTGTAACTAATCTGTTTATGTTGGAATTGGTGAACCTATCTATAAATATGATGTTGTGATTATGACCTCTGCATGTTTATGTTCAAGTACCATGTTAGTATTTCAATCTTTTATTAGTATGAACTTCAAACAGGAGAATGATTTTCATGCGTGTTAAAAACCACTTTAACAAAAGTAAAAGTTGAAATACCCTTAATATACCAATTACTAGGGATAGAGTTGGTAGTTATTGTTGTGTTAAGGCCAGGACTTAAAGCAAGTTTTTACTGAGAAAACATCTGAGGGATCAGACTTTACGGTAACTATTTAGAATTTATGTCACGAGGGATCGGGTATAATGATTTTAAGCTACAATAACATAAACTTGATGATTACATATGCATGTCTATGATTATTTCATTATGTTTTAGTGCGGGGATCCTAATTCCAACATAGTCTGTTAATCTGTATTTTATTCTCAAGTATTGGATTTGTTTTTTTAAGTACTACTCAAAGTTATTTCTAGTAAATTTAGAATTTATAATCTTTCACCCAATGTATAAATCAATTTCTAAATCTGTGAATATTGTACAAATTATGTATACATCATTCTTTTGTTAATAAGTTTTGATACATTTACCATAATAAATAAGAATTACTGTTTCACACTGAAAACATTCAATCCTTGTGAGAACGATATCTATTTCGAAAACTGCAATGATGATATATTGGTTCGCTTGCCAATAAAAGGATCCAACAATCCACCCAACACGTTTTCTAGGACTAACAAAGTATACTCTAAGGTGTTATATGTTTAAGACATATCCATTTATTATATAATTAAATAAGATATTTTAGTTAGATAGTTTAACAACTTTTATTAATCCCTGGAGTAGTAAGTCAATATTATTATAAGAACTATTCTTAAATTGTCTCTAGTCACGTATTAATATATGGACATATTAATATATTAAAATGGTGTATGAATATACTGATTTGATTTCAAAGATCATGGATATGTGTGATATCAAGTCTTCATAAGGCTACACATTAAGGTTAATGAGGTGCTAGATAGACCCACTATGAGAACGTTGCATGGGTCATTACTTGAGTGTCATAAACGATTCTCCAAATGATAATGATATATGTAGTCTTTTGACCTAAAGCCATCATATTTCTACATGAAATTTGTTGTTTTAATACAATCAAATGTCACATGTAACAAGATGATAATACAGGTTATAATTAAGTAATGAACAAATCGTGTAAAAGGATGTAACAAGGTGATAATAAATAATGTAATTGAACAATGAACAACATGTGCAAAGGGATATGAATGATTTAGATAATATTTGACTATCAAATATATGGTCATGCTCAGAAAAATATTAGATATTTATTTCAATAAGGTTTATTTATTAAAACTACTTAAGGGAACCTTTTCAAGGGTTTATTCTTTTCTAGTTTACACTTAGAGAAAACAATCTAGGAAATTCTTGGAGGATGAAGTCAAAAGTGAAAACTTTGGAAGGAGATCCCTTGAAGGTTCATTTAAAGGATACAAGTTTCAAAAGGAACAATTAAAGGTTTATATCCTTTTCCACCTATTTTCTTAAGTTATTGTAACCTTCATGTTTACATATATGATTTTGAGGTATAGTTTAAACATCCTTATGTGTTTTCTTTGTTATAGGGATTGTGATTAGCCCAATGAAGGATTGACAATAAAGTATTAAATCATTATTTTCTTACTTGTTAATCTTATTTAATTTTCATTATTTTAGTTATTCTTCATAATTAAGCCTTTGGGCAGAATCAAAATGTGAATTAAAAAAATTCTAAATAGATAATAAGAATTTAATTATGAAAATAGGTTATTATCTTAATTAATTAAGATGTCATGAAACTTGATGTGTTTGAATTAACTTAATTATCATGAAAGTATAGGTTGGATTCTTCAAATATGTTATTGTATTTTACAATGTCATAATTAAGGATGAGAATAGGCCAAACATTTTCAACCATAGTTAATTATATATGTATATATGATGAACAGTTATTGCATGACAACATATATATTTGAAAAGGAATTCTCAATAATCTAATGAATATTTATTATCTCACCTAAACATTAACACATCTAATGGAGTTTTTATGATAATATATTGTTGTTGACTCATTATTGTTCATTTTAGGATTTTGTCGGCATATCCAAGTTGTTTGAAGAAGGCCTTTGGGTTTTCACTTGGGACCTAATGGTAAGGAATTATGAGTCAGTCTTGTCGAATTAGTTGTCCTTTTTAATTTTATGTACTTTAGGGAAAGTGTCTTTTAGTTTTTGATGTAATTTATTTAAGACAAAGTTTCACAATTATAATTATAATATATTTAATCTATTTTTATTTTAAGATTTGGATTAAATATTCATAGCTAATTATGTAATTAATTAAGTTAGAAATGAGTTTTTCTATAAATGTGTTATTGTTTTCCTATAAAAATTAAGAATGTTACTGATCCGGTCCCAACACCGGCCCCCAAGAGCATGACTTTAATGCTTTGCCAGATTAGCATTTTGAACAAGAAAAGTACGCTTTAAGCACATTATAATCACTTCTATACGGAGTGCACTCCGCCAAGGCACGTAACTCCGCCAAAGCATGTTACTCCGCCTAGGCTCATAACTCCGCCAAGGCATGTAACGCCGCCAGAATGTGTTACTCCGCCAAGGCTTATTACCTCGTCAAGGAGGAAAATATTGAATACCTTATACACATGCATGAAACATTCCTAATGCATATCACTCCGCCAAGCCACAGGCTCAATACAGGCGGAACATTGAACTTCCCATACTGCGTAGCGAGCCCATACTTATAACCCCGGCACGAGATTGACTCTGTCTTGAGAGGTTGAAAATGGGAATCATGCTGTCACGCATAAAAGGGAAAAACAAATAAAATAATAAAGCATTCACGCTTTCCAAGTAAGTGGAAACACCCACTACAATAACAGTGATGGTGCTCATGAACGACACAGGGACCCACTACCTTTCTTGCATTATGCCTGAAAACAAGGAACGGGTCCTACCAATAATGGAGCACCAGTAACAGGTATATAAACCTCAGCAAAAAGGTATATGGGGGATCCCCAATTCAAAACCTTACACTCTCTTACTTGCATAATTCTCTCAGATTTGCTTTCTAAGTCTAAGAGTATTCTGAAATACTGACTTGAGCGTCGGAGAATAATTGCAGGTACCACCACCAATTGTGTCAAGGCAAAGAAAACAACTTCAGGCGGACTACTACATCGCCACAGAGCGAGTTACACCCGCCCCAGTGTGGATTACACTCCGCCCAATACACAAGGACACTCCGTATTTGCATCTGTATAACACATCCTTGTATCAGACTGACATTTCATGTATATTTTGAGCTGTTTCAGAATCATAACTTTACACCCCCTGTAAAGAACAGTTCATTGGCACGCCCGGTGGGACCTGTAAATTTACCATTCCCACAATCTTTGATCAATTTCCATCACATTCATCATTAATGGAGATACTAGAACGAGAAGTGTAGAACGAGGATTCTCCTCCACGCAACCCCAGACGTCTCAACTTCGACAACGATGCTCATAAAAAAGCAACACATGTTGATTCTCCAGATCCAAGAGATGACACGATTCGAATGTTGAGAGAAGAGCTTGCTGAGCTTCGTCGTGAGAAGGCGAACCCCATGCATGAGAAAGTTGGCCCTGCAAGACAGCCACATCATGAACCACACATACAGGAGGAATCAAGTACTCCTAACTACTCTCGCATCCCCACTTACATGGAAGAGCAACGAAGCCTTCCACTGGCAAATGCTCAACATCAAGAAGGAAGGAGAGCAAGTTCAAATACACCCCCCTCAGGATACAAGATGAGTATCCCATTTTCTAAAAGGCTCATGAATGCACATGTACCTAGACATTTGCAAACTACGCAGCCCATTTCTATAGGAAAATACACTGGGGAAACAGATCCTTCCAAGCACTTAGATGCTTATATCTACGAAGCTATGTTCTTAGGAGCAGAAGAGGATGTCATGTGCAGGATGTTCCCCAGGACCCTCACAGGTGAAGCTCTTAGTTGGTTCAAGAGCTTACCTTCAGGCTCCATTGATTCATGGGAGGATCTGGCCACAGCTTTTGGCAGCCACTTCGTGATCTCTAGGGATGCACCTAGAACCTCTCATACCTTGGCTCAGATCAAGCAAGGTGACAAAGAATCTCTGAAGGATTTCCTTAAGAGATTTTACAAGGAGGCAGCCATGGTTCCTGATCTGACAGAAGCGATCCAGTTGCATATCCTCATCGAGGCTATGCAGCCACAATCACATTTTGCTTTGTCGTTGGCAAAGGGACCTCCATCCACGATGGAGGAATTTCGCAAGAAGGCGTCCAAGTATGTGCGTGTTGAGATGCACCTAGAAACCACTGCATCTCACGATAAACCACCCACTGCAGCCCCACGTCATGACAAAGACAAGGAAAAGTCATCCAAAAATGACAGGTTCCATCAAAAAGATAAAGTTAGATGGCACTCCGGTCAGGAATAAATGGAACATTTTAAATTTACGCATATATTACAGCTAGTTGAGTAATATGGTATGATCTTTTCTTCCTAACTCAAGGATCTTCCTATGTATGCTTTCCTTGAAAGGGTTTCGAAAAGATATACCCCAACTCAGCCCTTTATGTAGTTCCATTATTAATGAAATGCCTTCCTGCATTCAATCTTCACTCTAACTTTGAATTGATTATCCATGGCAGAATTTATTCCCATGCAGATAAGACAACGGCTCCAAAAACTGAAGCACAGATGCATAACTCTTTATTCCATAAAGATCAACCAACATGCAACAACGCTTCACAAACGGAGTCAACAAAAACTCCTTGGGGGGAAAGGATTGGTGTCTCAGCTATATGCTGCACCATACCGACCCTAAGGTACAAAAAACTCCTTGGGGGAAAGGATTGGTGTCTCAGCTATATGCTGCACCATACCGACCCTAAGGTACAAAAAACTCCTTGGGGGGAAAGGATTGGTGTCTCAGCTATATGCTGCACCATACCGACCCTAAGGTCCAGAAAATTCCTTGGGGGGAAAGGATTGGTGTCTCAGCTATATGCTGCACCATACCGACCTTAAGGTCCTACAGGCCGCCTATGGAAAGAACTGGTGTCACAGCTATATGCTGCACCAATTTATCCCCAAGGTCCTGTAGGCTTCTTGCAGGAAGAATTGGTGTCACAGCTATATGCTGCACCATACCGCCTCAAAGGTTCAACCAATTTCTTGCAGGAAGAATTGGTGTCACAGCTATATGCTGCACCATACCGCCTCAAAGGTTCAACCAATTTCTTGCAGGAACAATTGGTGTCACAGCTATATGCTGCACCATACCGCCTTAAAGGTTCAACCAATTTCTTGCAGGAAAAAACGGTGTCACAGCTATATGCTGCACCATACCGCCTCAAAAGTTCAACCAAGTCCTTACAGGAACAATTGGTGTCACAGCTATATGCTGCACCATACCAATCCTGGATTCAACAATTTTCATTTGATCAGGAGTTACACTCCAATTCAAATTCAAAGGGATGAATGCTCCATCCAAAATTTGACTCCGCCTAACTGCCAATGCTTTACGGAGTACATAATTAACAAACTCCAGCACTATCAATAAGTTCAAGTAAGTATAACACTTGTAAAATTGTGCTTCATTAAATTCCTAAGAGGCCACTCCGCCCCCTTACGGAATCCTATTTCATTAAATTCCTAAGAGGCTATTCCGCCTCCTTACGGAATCCTATTTCATTAAATTCCTAAGAGGCTACTCCGCCTCCTTACGGAATCCACTTTCGTTGAAATTCCTAAGAGGCTACTCCGCCTCCTTACGGAATCCAATTTCATTGAAATTCCTAAGAGGCTACTCCGCCTCCTTACGGAATCTACTTCAATGAAATTCCTAAGAGGTTACTCCGCCTCCTTACGGAATCTAATTTCTTTAAAATTCCTAAGAGGCTACTCCGCCTCCTTACGGAATCCAATTTCTTTGAAATTCCTAAGAGGCTACTCCGCCTCCTTACGGAATCCGTTTCATTAAAATTCCTAAGAGGCTACTCCGCCTCCTTACGGAATCCTGTTTCATTAAAATTCCTAAGAGGCTACTCCGCCTCCTTACGGAATCCAATTTCTTTGAAATTCCTAAGAGGCTACTCCACCTCCTTACGGAATCTACTTCAATGAAATTCCTAAGAGGCTACTCCGCCTCCTTACAGAATCTAATTTCTTTGAAATTCCTAAGAGGCTACTCCGCCTCCTTACGGAATCCAATTTCTTTAAAATTCCTAAGAGGCTACTCCGCCTCATTACAGAACATTCTTCAGTTAAATTCTCAAGAGGCTACTACGCCTCATTATTGAAATTACTTCAGTTAAATTCTCAAGAGGCTATTCCGCCTCATTATTGGATTTACTTTACTGGAATTCTTAAGAGGCTACTTCGCCTCCTTACAGAATTCACTTCAATGAAATTCCTTAGAGGCTATCCCGCCTCATTGCTGAATTTTACTTCACCAAATTCCTAAAGGGGTTATTCTCGTTGTACTTAGTCATATTTCATTAAGTCCTCAAATGATTACGCTGCCTTCTTAATATCGTTTTACAAGGCATAAATTCGACGGACTCAGACAGTGTTTATATGAACAAGTATAGATTATAGAAAATATATTTCATTGAATATTGCCAAAAACTGATAAAAATCCAGAGCCTATCCTGGAACAAGGCAATATTAATAAAATGCAAAAAAACAAAATTTGCAAAAGGACTCCAGAGCTAGTCTTCAGAGCTCGGGTGGCACTCCCTCTTGTTGGGCGGAGCTGGGCTGACCTTCACTAGGTTTGGATAAACTTTGGGAGGGGGGCAAGTCCGCCAGGACATATTCTACACTGGGCGCAGGAACGTGACCCCCCTGAGCAGGCACCATCAGTTCGCCATCAATGAATTCATAGTACGGATGAATGCCTGCAGTGGTGAGAGCAACACCTGGATTGCGATAACGGAGTTGGCGAACAGCCATGCTGAAAGCATCATCAATAGCCGCCTCAGCTGCATCCAAGGCAGATTGTAACTCCTTGTCAAGCCTCTCACTGGTGGCATCTGAAGTGGCTTTTTCAGCTTGCAGCTCTTGAACCTGTTTTTCAAGGTTATTGTATGCAGTGGCTGCTTGGTCCAACTCCGCCGCCCAGGCATCTTCAGCAACGGTCTTATTTATTTCAAAGGAAACCAACCTCTGCTGAAGTTTGCTCACACCTTCGCCCAGTTCTTTGTTCACCTGGGATAGTCCGCCCACCTCTTCGCCCAATTTTACATTCTGCTCCTTCAAGCCAGAAACTTGCTTTTCCAGCAAGACTTTATCAGCTCTCACCTGAGCCAGCTCCTCCTGCAGCTTCTTGATGTCGAAGTCGGCGGTGTCAAGGTGTCTATCTTTAGCTTTGATCACCTCCGACAGCTGTTCGTTATCATGCTCCAAGCTGCGTATTTTTTCAATAGAATCATGAAAAGATTCTTGAAACATGTTGGCCTCAGCAGCAACATCAGCAATACGTGGCACAGAGGCTAGAAAACCATCAATTTCTGCAAGGTGCCACCTTGCAGCTGCAGCAGCGTCTGGAATCTCTTGGAAGTCGATGTCGGGGCGGAGGATGAACTCCGGATCACGTCTCTCCGACTGGCGGGATCCCATATTTGCAAAATACAAGAAGGGATTCAGTCGAGACCCCGCCAAAGGCAGAGAGACAGATCGCCTGGATGACTCCCCTGGAACATCAATAAAGAAAACTGGTGTCCCTCGAGTAGCCAAGCCCAAGGCGGGATTCTCAGCCGGGCGGACTGGGGAAGTTTGAACTCCCTCCGCCTCATCTCCCACAACTTGGTCAGAAGAGGCTTGAATTCCCTCCGCTTCCTCCCCCATGACATCTTCTTCGAGGACGCCTTCAACACCGCCCATATCAGCAGTAGTACCCACAGCAGGTACCTCCTAAGTCTCTTCCAAGTTGATGGCGGTGTCAACTGATGCTCCTTCCTCAACCCTCTTCTTGCCTTTGGTCTTCCTTCTTTGCAAGGGTTGGAGATCTACTTCCTCTTCTTCCTCCTCAGCAGCTTCTGGTTCTTGGCGTTTTTTAGAACGCCTCTCAACATCAGCTGTTGAGGACCCTGCACCACCTTCCAAATTCACTATGTTAGTGGATGCAGGGAAAGGAAGGGTCTTCGTTAGAGTAGCAGCCAAATTCCTCCTGGGCTGCACATTATTCTTCGCGTCAATCTCCTTGCGGCTCATGCGGATCTGCTTGATGCGTTCCATCGCAGGGAATTTAGCAATCTCTCATGCAAAATAACATATATGAGTACAGTTAGAAGAGGCAGGAAGAAATAGAAGTAATATTCAATCAATATTGGAATTGTTAATGACGAAATATTACTCAAGTATCCCTGAGCATCCTGCCCAAGCAGCCTTCGACACAGAATCAGCTTGTGGACGGAATTGTACTCCTTCAACGCCCGGAGTACTTCCACAGATGCAGCTGATAGAGCACTTTCCTCGACTTCATACGCTTGCGTAGTCAAGAGGAAGTGCTCATGAGTCCAAGCTACTGGGAATTTGTCAATTCCCTCTTTACTCCGCCAGAAGACGGGCTTGTCCTTCCTAACGGACACCTTCATAAAACTCATCCTGAAGTGAAGACCGCCTTCCTTGGCGGAGTCAGCAAACACCTTGAAATTTAAAATCTTCGGCTCCGCCCGAAGGGTTACAAAGCCTATGCCACCAGTTCTCACGTTCACCCTCCTCATTATACGGCAGAAAGAAAAGAACAACGCCACAGTGGGCGTGAACTCCAGATGTTCAGCCATCACCTCAAAACTACGAACTATCCCCCAACCATTGGGATGCAGTTGAGAAGGAGCGCAGTCCAGAAACCTAAGTACGCCCATCTGGAATTTGTTCAGTGGGAAGCGTACCCCCAGCTGGGTGAATAGAATATCGTACATGTATATGGTGCGTTCATTTTGAGGACGATGACATATTCGTTCGAAGGTCTTGGGAGAACGAATGATGAACCTCCTTTCATACCGTTCATCTTTCCAGATTGGCACGGGCAACTCCATCGCCCCTCCACTAGTTGTCGCATGACGAGAGGAAGCATCTCTAACATCTTCCTCAACCCAACAATAGGGGTTAATCTCAAGTGTCTTTTCCCAATCCAATCCATGTAAAACAACATTCTGACACTCTGCCATCGTGAGCATTTGTGTATGGGAAACGCCTCCTGATACAAACGAATGTACAGCATTACTAAAATACTCCACGCTGCTGTAAAACGTTGAATCCCTCCCAGTATAGAAAGCCTCATCTTCACTCTCAATGTCAGAAAACATGGGACGAACAGAAACCCTAGAGCATGACACTGACTTTTTTCCCCTCATCCTCGCTTCAACAAACACACATATAAAGAAAAAATCGAACCAACCCAATAGAAATAAAGACAGAAAGCAGAGGAAGAAGCAAGCTACCTTAAGTTTCTGGGAAAACTGAAGAGCTCCAACAACCAACAAACTAGCGAGAAAGTAGCAAGAGTAGTTTCAGCACACGAATGCAAAATAGAAGATGAAGCAAAACATTTCCCTCCCTAAGAGTTTACCTATTTATAGGCATGGCTTGGGGGGAAATAAGCGAATCCTCAAAAACCTCAAAGATGTGTTTGCAGCCGTTGGATTAATCTCACTAACGGTTCTAAGTCTCAAACACGTGTTTACAGCCATTGGATGAATCTCACTGATGTTTCCTTTTGTTGATGAAACCAACAGATGAATCTAAGGGCAAATATTTCCTGGGCCGCATTTTCAAAATCCAAGGCCCATGATAATAATCTCGAACACATATCTCAACTGCCATCCCACGCATTTATGTCCCATCATTGGAATGGCAATCGTTACGAGGGCATACGTGGCAATGAGAGATTGAAGCGGCAAAACGCAGTTAATAACAGGCGTGGCAAGTAATGATGGAAGCATTAAATGCACGAAAACACTTGTCCGAAAAATCCTGAACTGGCAAACGCCGCCTAAACCCATGCCTATAAAAGCTAAACTTAAATATAGCTCATTAAAGTGACTCCGCCAGTCACTATAACAAGCTAGGGGGCATATGATCCGGTCCCAACACCGGCCCCCAAGAGCATGACTTTAATGCTTTGCCAGATCAGCATTTTGAACAAGAAAAGTACGCTTTAAGCACATTATAATCACTTCTATACGGAGTGCACTCCGCCAAGGCACGTAACTCCGCCAAGGCATGTTACTCCGCCTAGGCTCATAACTCCGCCAAGGCATGTAACGCCGCCAGAATGTGTTACTCCGCCAAGGCTTATTACCTCGTCAAGGAGGAAAATATTGAATACCTTATACACATGCATGAAACATTCCTAATGCATATCACTCCGCCAAGCCACAGGCTCAATACAGGCGGAACATTGAACTTCCCATACTGCGTAGCGAGCCCATACTTATAACCCCGGCATGAGATTGACTCTGTCTTGAGAGGTTGAAAATGGGAATCACGCTGTCACGCATAAAAGGGAAAAACAAATAAAATAATAAAGCATTCACGCTTTCCAAGTAAGTGGAAACACCCACTACAATAACAGTGCTTGCAAACGGCGCAGGGACCCACTACCTTTCCAGCATAATGCCTGAAAACAAGGAACGGGTCCTACCAATAATGGAGCACCAGTAACAGGTATATAAACCTCAGCAAAAAGGTATATGGGGGATCCCCAATTCAAAACCTTACACTCTCTTACTTGCATAATTCTCTCAGATTTGCTTTCTAAGTCTAAGAGTATTCTGAAATACTGACTTGAGCGTCGGAGAATAATTGCAGGTACCACCACCAATTATGTCAAGGCAAAGAAAACAACTTCAGGCGGACTACTACACCGCCACAGAGCGAGTTACACTCCGCCCCAGTGTGGATTACACTCCGCCCAATACACAAGGACACTCCGTATTTGCATCCGTATAACACATCCTTGTATCAGACTGACATTTCATGTATATTTTGAGCTGTTTCAGAATCATAACTTTACACCCCCTGTAAAGAACAGTTCAGTTACATTTCAAGGTTTTGGTCTGACCTGCTACTTAGTTTTGAGGTTTTTGACATAGATCATATTTTGAGTATGACCTATTTAAAAGCCTAATTTAGCCTATACAAAAATCCAATTTAAATTGTGTCAATAAAAAGGCAAACAAACATATACTAAGAGATAATAAGTTTATCTTAAACAAATCAATATGTCTTTAAAAGGCTAACAACTTACATACAATATACTTTTAATTATCAATTTTACATGTTAAAGTTGATTTTTAACAAATTTTAATTTTATAAACTATAATTCATAGAAAATATCATGTGTATTTATAAATTATAATATATTACAAATTATATTCCCTTGTAAAATTATATATGACCTTAAAAAAGCTAACCTAATAAGTTAAAAAAGACTTTTTTAAAAGCTTAAACTTAGCTTATTTAATTAAATAGACTTTTTGAAAAGTCTTAGTTTGATCTTTGTATTTAATAGACTGAGACAAACTAGGTCTTAACTAGGCTAGACCATAGGCCCCAACAGGTGGCCTGACTTACTTTTATCCATAGTCATAACATATACTCCTAGTTCCTATTTATAAGACAATTTAGACCAAAACACATGTTAAGAACATATATTAATGCTCCAATTTTGATAAAAAGACATTGTAACATTCTAATTTTATCCCTATTTAAATTCAAATTCTACTTGTTAATAGGAACATTTTGTAAAGTAAGGGTAAACATGAGAAAATACATTAAATGTTTTTAGGTATGTGAGTCTTGTTTTATAAATAGAACCACTAAAACATTTTTTTGTCTTATAAATAGGAATGGAAGGAGTAATTCTCAAAATAAATTGAGAATTGATAAAAAAATATTTTAATGAAGTCATCAATTCACATCACCCATATTACGATAAACCTTAGAAGCTTCCCTAATTGGCTTTTATTTATTTGATAATTGTTTCATTAATTATTTTTAATTTTTTAAATTCCTATTCATTTTTAAGGGTATATTTCAACATTTATTAATATGTTAATTTTTGAAAAATTCTTATATAATTAAAGGAATCAAGATTAACTAATTTTTAAAATTATTTTATTTTATATAATTCAAAGATTAACTAAAACACATAATATATTTATGAATAGAAATAATTTTACCATATAACTGATGGGTTTGATACCGGTATCCATAGGCCCATATTGGTAGCTACACATAACATTTGGTATCAATATATGCATCACAATATCGCTCCCTTACATAACCCTTAATAATTGGTATCGTTAACAAGTTGGTCCTCAAATAAAGGTTAAGGAACGCATTGAGGGAATACCTATCACACCCCTGATTTTCTGTACTCGAATCTCGATGTGATCGACATAATTAATATAAATTGTGAATAAATTTTTTTTTCGCGTTTGAAAAACATTTCCCAGACATCATCATGATCACGTCAAGACCCAAATCACAGAAAACCAAAGAGTGAGATTATATAACCTAAAGCTGGATCGATAGATAATTTGCCCATAACGGTATACAAAAATAATAGAGTTCACAGCGGAAGAATATGTATACCGGGCACGCGCCTAGTCCCATATATGACGATATGAGAAAAGGCTCGGCAAAGCACGCAATGGCACATCATAGCCTAATAGACAACCATCATCATTTTACATAATTACATAAGCATGCAATGCCTAAGATATAACTATATATATGCATAAATACATTTATATACATTCGGGAATCTTCTCCCGACTATCTCAATCATCAATGAACATCATTTAATTTCAATCCCTCTAATACACATCAAATCATCTCTTGCATTCTACATATATATATTCGTCTTCCATCAATTCAGAGGATTATCTTATACATAATTCAAGATCTCTAAATCATCTACATTCTCATAACCAATTCATTCATTACATAAGAACTTGTAAATGATGCCGGCCAAGGCACTTCCTCTACCACTATTTACCTTCACCAAAGCTTGATCTTTAAATCCGAACTCATCCCATGGCAACCTGCATCACAATGCTAAAAAGGAGACCACATGGGAGAGTGAGTTAACATTCAAAATGACGAATAATATATATATATATTGTGATCATGTGTATATGCATACAAACGTCATGTGTGCTTTGCTATCAAATCATCAAATCATCATTCATATATCGTTTTATTATTATAATAGGCCTACAAGCCTCATAGATCACAATTCATATCATAATCAAGCACAACATATACACAATCATATACCACCACCATGGGCCATCACATCGTCAACATGGACCATTCTGGCCCTTCATTAAAACCACCAAGGGCTGACATCATCATCATCAATTATAACAATTACACCCTTCAAACATTGGGCCACAATATATATATATCATCATATTCACATCATTTCATTTATTCATATTATTTATTACCTTTATGTGGTCTTTCGGTATATTAAATTACCCTTCTCATCAATACCATCTCATCATCTCAATCATCATCAATCGTTATCATATTATGGCATATCTCCATGCTATATGCAAATGCTCTTATGGCTATTGCATATGCACAAGAATTTCTCATCAAATAATACGGATCCGACTGTGGGAATAAACACCAAGTTGTGGGTCAAGCATAGGTGTGCTACTATGCCCCTACTGCAGTAGAAAAAATTGTGTACACATATATCTCAATTTTAAGCATGCTTACATACTCATAATTTTACTGGTACCAAACCGCTCTCGCCCATTTGTAGCACTAGTCACCCTGTGACTTGCGGATCAACATCGCGGCCTCAACTACCACAAGTGCTACGGGCCCCTCCCGAACACACATCGAGAGAGCCGTGTCCCGTCGGACACCGAGGTAACTCGCTCACCATAGAGCCGCCCGCCCACTGGGCCCGCCACATAGGGTGCCTCGTCACCAAACTATGGACAGCTTCGTGACTCATACACCGAGTCACAGGGGAAAATCACAATACGCTCGTGTACCGAGCCGCCCTCCCACTGGGCCTGCCTAGTGGAACCCCCTAATATTCCACATAAACAGCAATGATATGCCATAGATGCAATGCAAATGCAAATCAAATGCATCCTCACTCTGTGCATCCCAAATGCCACTCATCAATCTCCATCATCATAATCACCAACACCACCATATACACCATAGTGGATTTTATCTTTATTTGTTTTAGTCATTATTTTCAAGTTTTAATGTGGCATTTCCATCTCAACATTTTTCATATATATATTTCACATCATATACGCAAGTCAACACTTGCAATCAACCATAACGGCATTACTATAATCACATAATTACATACAAGCCCCTCAAGGCATGTCATTCATATAATTGGCACTCAATGGCCACAAACATCACTCATAGTAGTCCACACATGGATATCAGAGGCATAGCAACAAACATAATATTAATCCACACATGTGGCAACAAAGTGTTACAAATTACATATATATATATCAACAATCATATTTGCCTCACACACATGCAAGTCAATTACTTGCACCCATCATAAAAGTATCATAATAATTCTCAATAATTATCAATTTGCCATTTCAATTAATTCAATACATATACATGGCAAGGCAAGCATGAGTATCCATCACATACAACAATCACTATTCAATTTACTCATGTAATTTGAATGTTAACTCCTCTCCTACCTCAAGGGAAGAGCCAAAACGATTCCAATGCTCCGAATGCTCCATCATATCACCCGGAATATGATCTACATAATATACATATGCATTCATACAATTAATAACCCATCTCAAGGCATTCCTCATAATTCTTAAACATTTGCTAGCTTATCATAATGCCCAACATCAAGTCCTAGACTTGGTAAACACCAAGCTATGTAATTGTATTAGGCTTCGGGAATTCCTTTCCCAAAGCCAAGATCCTCTAGATCTTAAAGGCTAACTACATCCCACATCATTTACTTCTCATCAAGATTCATAATATATCAATAGAGGGGAAGCATACATGTTTTCGTAACATAGCATAGACATATACATAGCTTGCCATGGCCTTAAGTCATTCCCCAATCACCTCTAAGACAAACCACACATATACCCTTAGTGAATTCTCTTGTTTCTCCATACTAAAAGGGATTTTGGGCAACAATGAGCCCATGATAATTTCAACATTAAGACATGAGGAAAGCTTACTTTTAGTCTTAAAAAATAGTGGGACATGTCACAAATATCACCTATTAGTCCCAATTTGATGACCATAAAAAGTTGGGTTCAAAACCCTCTTAAACTTGTATTTTTCAATGCAGTGGGTTTGGTATTTTAGGCCTCATGAGAGTTAGAAAACTCCAATTAATGTGAGACCAATTCTCACACCTCCGCAACATAATTATCTACAACTTTCATGAAGAACTCGGAGGCCAAAAATGTCATTAAGATCCCCAAACGGCCCAAAAACAGCAAAGAACGCTTATCGGGCAATCCTGTCGTAGCTAATCGATTAGGCCAAGCACCTAATCGATTACAAATGACTCAGAAGGCCTGTAATCGATTATGAATACCTTTGTAATCGATTACACATGAAACAGAATGCCTATAATCGATTAGGAACACCTTTGTAATCGATTACGCATACCAGAATGCAGAAATTATGCAGAAAATGCATAATTTTGGAACTTCTAACCCCCCTAACTTTTTCATATCAACTCCAAATGCTACCAAATTTTGACACCAACTAAATTACACCATTTGTGATGCGTGGCCACTGGTCTCACTCAAAAATTCTTAAAAATGAGGGAGTTATACACATAGAAGCATTTTACCCGTTTTGAGGTACTTTTGTGCAACTCAAGGGTCATTTCTCACTTAAATTGACCCATTCCAATTTCCACAAGTTTTAATTCATACATAGAAGCTATTGGAACTACCCTATGTCATCAAAACCACATAAAACTGTAATTGACTCTATGAGTTCCTCAATTATGCATAAACCTTAAACTTATCACCAATACCATCACAATGGCTATCACATCCAATGCCAATCATCCACATAAATTCTCAATTAACAAAACATATACTTCATCCCCTCAAGGATGGTTCATTAGCATGTACATATTTCAACCTCTCATGGGTTATTCATCATCATATATACACATATATTATAATCAATAGCCAATAATTTGCCATACACATCATTTCACTATAAACATGGCTTAATTATTCATCAACTCAAGTATCCATTATCAATGGTTTTTGACTGTTATTATCACATTAACAATATCTCATACTCATTCTCAACCCAACACCTCAAATCACCATTCCTACATACAAGCATATATCATCTTACACAACCTCATGAACATAGTTCAAAATATCATCAACCTCATTAATCAATCCCAATGATTCTAAAGATTCACTCCCTTCATATAAATCATTCTAAGGCATCAAAAATCATCAAAAATCACCTATTTAGCCAAAACCCCCAATTTATCATACTTAGGGTTTCCTCAAAACTCAATAATCATTTCCAATAACCATCAATCTCCATCATTAACAACACCCATACACATTATCATGGGTTTTCACTAAAAATCATTTTTCATGGCATTATTACTCATTTACCCTAAATCCTTGGGTTAGGGTTTGGTTCATCAAGTCATTTTCCATCAAAACAACACCCAATCTCCCATCACAATACTTAAATAGGCTTAAAACCATAAACTAAAGCCATGGGTGTTCAAGATCATACCTCTTTCTCCTAGCTCAAGCTCCAAAATGAAAATAAGATGAAGAGAAAAGGAGATGAGCCAAGCATTTCTCCAAAGTCCCATTCTTGCTTCATGAACCCATGATGTCCAATTAATTTTGAGTGGGTGAGGAAGTGGAGGAGGTGGTCACGGTTTTGGGTGTGAAGGAGGAAGAAGAAATGAAAAATGAAGGAGGAGTAAAAGTGGAGAGGAAACCAACGAAGAAATGGAGAAAAGAAGGAGAGAAGGAATTAAAATACACCCCTTTTCATTAAAAGCTTCCCGTTTTAAAATAAACAGGATCTCCGTTCGGGCTCAATACATTATCCAAAAATTATTCCGAAGATATATTCGGATTTCCAATAATATTCCTAATAGACCTGACCAACGGCATTTCAATCGGAGATACTTGGCCCGACACCCATATCTCAGTCGGGTCAGTTTTCAGCTTATCCGGTCTACATAAATCACCTATAGTCCCAAAAATCTTAATTCAATTATTTCTAATATATTGGGACATTAAATAATGCACAAATAATTTTCTAAACACTCTAGACCCATCAAATATTTATTTCTACTTAGTGGGTCCCATATTATCCGTTAAATCACCCGATTCCAGTAAATTTTAATTTACCGATAATTCATCTCTAATGTCTAATAAATTCTCCCATAATTATTCATCCATAAATAATTAATTATCCTCTTCCAAGAAATTTATTCCCTTTAAAAATCCAGGATGTTATAATCCACCCCACCAAAAAGAAACTTCGTCCTCGAAGTTCAACGTCGGCATATACCGTAAGGCCATAGTTCGGCCACACACCAATAGGGTTCAATGACACCACAAAATAACATCAGACTTTTCAAAGTCCGTTAAGACATGTTCATTATCACTTCATCATTCTTAACATAAAATTCCTACAAAGTGTGTCATATGTCATCAATTACGACTCGTCCAACAGAGCTCAGATGTTCATACTCAGTACGTCCAGATAAGCGCAGTACATTCACCATAAGCAGTTACAATCCCTACACCTGCCCGGTCTATGTGTTGCTGCATCCGACATACAGGAAGGCGTCCCAATCCCGTAGTGGTTACCACAAACACATAAAGTCGGCGCATAAGTGCATGTTGCCACGATGCCTATGGCATGTAAGGCCATATCAGGACCAGCACTTCGTATTCCCATGCTCACATCGGTCACACTTATCCAAATAATACCAACTCACATGAGACTTAATGACAACTCATATAAGTCTGTCACTCAACATGTTCATGTTACATCATCGTTAAATATAATTCGGCATCATTCGTGCCGTATAAATCATCAAATATCGATTACCATAACCATACATTGCTACATGGGTGATAATTTTCCAACCATCACAGGGTAATCACCCCACCATTGGACTTCATCCATTTGAAGTCATGGTCAAGCAACTTAGTAATCATTAGTTTATTTCAAACACTATCGGCTGTAATTCGATTCAAACCTGATCTATTCACCAAACTCACATCAAATATATGCTCCCAAGGTTAAAATAAGGTTCATACCCATGTAATAATTTTTCCACACTACTGATTTTCCTTCACATATCACAACCAAAGTCCATAAATTGGACATACGATTCACATCGTGTCACATCGGCATAGGGTTTCTATCACCAATTTAATCCCTTTCAAAATGAAAAGAGAGGTATCTACAGGATTAAACTCCATTTACCAGCTCATGTTCACACCTATCTTCTCTACATCACATCATAATCCATAATTAATCCAATGATCATAATCTCTAGGGCACACAATTTAGCCCAAAATCACTTCGTAAAATCATATACCATAATCAATTCCAATTATACCCCAAATTCAACATTATTATTCATCAATCATCAGGGGTTACATTTATCATTCGTATTCCATCACATATCAGCTCTAGCTTCAACAACATATTTCATAATTAATTTCGTTATGGCTTAACCATTCATAAGGTTCGATCAATCACTAGACTTAGGAAGTCTAAGGGTTACCTAGTACCCATTGTGGAATTCTTCCACAACAAATAAAATCATCTAACATGGCTCATAGGAGCATCGTAGAGCCTAGACCGCCATAGGGTCAAATTCTAAAAGGTTCGATCATACAAGATCGCATCAAGTCATCTGGGGTTACCACACCTAGTGGGTCAAAATCAATTCAATTATTCACTCGGTTTTCACACACCAAAACCGAGACACAACCCTAATCTAACATGTATTCGATTTCATATTTAATTATTTATCACATATTCAAATTCCCAATCTAGGGGATACAACAAATCACTTGTATCATTTTATATATAAGGCTCTTGTGCCAAAGGATATAAAATCCATCCTTCACAAATGACACAACCAATCATTTAGATTCAAACATACTCATACTAAGGAATTACTCAATATTATTCATTCATTCAACTCATGCATGTGAGTTTCATTTCATTTAACAAGCATTCCTTGGCTAAACGCCACAAGCATAATGCATATAAGAGACCCAACCAACAATTTATATATAAGGTGCGCATGCACATCAAGGTCTTAATAGGTATGGTCTACTACCATATCAATTTCTTTCTCAATATCTTCTATCCGTAATCAACACACGGCATAGGTCCATCATTAAATCAATGCATAACTAACATACCATATCCATGATTACACATGGTATAAATTCATCATCATATCGATTCATATCTCATATTTTATATTCATATCTCAATATTTCATTTCCATGATTAACATCCAGCATGGATCTATTGTCAAATCAATTTGCATGATATATATCAACATCAATGCACAATAATAATATATTCATCATTTGAAGGTAATAGGGTAAGGAACTTGGCCGGTCTTACACAATAAATACATCAATCGTATATTGCGAAAATTCATTCACTCATATTCAATCCCATAATCCATTCATGATCATCAATGAGCAACTAGGCTCCACATGTACATCATACAACCTCAATGAAAAAGGGTATACTCCCAATAAACAACAACCACGTCATATGAATCACAATCTCATAAAGGTCCTCAAATAGCATTACTCACAACTTAATATTAATGATTCATAATTATTCCTTAATAAGTAAGTAGGCCCTTATAATCAATTCATAATCCTTAGACAACTAATCATTCATAAGTCCATATAAGGCAATCAAACATAATATCATCATTCTCTAGATAATCATCATCCTTAAATCTATACAAAACAACCATATTCCAATAACGAGCATCTCGCTCTAGAGATCACCATAAGTATCTCACCATTGAGCAATCATGTTCCAATTATCCATAATATCAAATCCTTACAGAGCAACCATGCTCTAGTAGTAACCAATAACTCTAATTCAGAGCAAAATATGCTCTGATACCAGATTATAACACCCCTGATTTTCTGTACTCGAATCTCGATGTGATCGACATAATTAATATAAATTGTGAATAAATTTTTTTTTCGCGTTTGAAAAACATTTCCCAGACATCATCATGATCACGTCAAGACCCAAATCACAGAAAACCAAAGAGTGAGATTATATAACCTAAAGCTGGATCGATAGATAATTTGCCCATAACGGTATACAAAAATAATAGAGTTCACAGCGGAAGAATATGTATACCGGGCACGCGCCTAGTCCCATATATGACGATATGAGAAAAGGCTCGGCAAAGCACGCAATGGCACATCATAGCCTAATAGACAACCATCATCATTTTACATAATTACATAAGCATGCAATGCCTAAGATATAACTATATATATGCATAAATACATTTATATACATTCGGGAATCTTCTCCCGACTATCTCAATCATCAATGAACATCATTTAATTTCAATCCCTCTAATACACATCAAATCATCTCTTGCATTCTACATATATATATTCGTCTTCCATCAATTCAGAGGATTATCTTATACATAATTCAAGATCTCTAAATCATCTACATTCTCATAACCAATTCATTCATTACATAAGAACTTGTAAATGATGCCGGCCAAGGCACTTCCTCTACCACTATTTACCTTCACCAAAGCTTGATCTTTAAATCCGAACTCATCCCATGGCAACCTGCATCACAATGCTAAAAAGGAGACCACATGGGAGAGTGAGTTAACATTCAAAATGACGAATAATATATATATATATTGTGATCATGTGTATATGCATACAAACGTCATGTGTGCTTTGCTATCAAATCATCAAATCATCATTCATATATCGTTTTATTATTATAATAGGCCTACAAGCCTCATAGATCACAATTCATATCATAATCAAGCACAACATATACACAATCATATACCACCACCATGGGCCATCACATCGTCAACATGGACCATTCTGGCCCTTCATTAAAACCACCAAGGGCTGACATCATCATCATCAATTATAACAATTACACCCTTCAAACATTGGGCCACAATATGTATATATCGTCATATTCACATCATTTCATTTATTCATATTATTTATTACCTTTATGTGGTCTTTCGGTATATTAAATTACCCTTCTCATCAATACCATCTCATCATCTCAATCATCATCAATCGTCATCATATTATGGCATATCTCCATGCTATATGCAAATGCTCTTATGGCTATTGCATATGCACAAGAATTTCTCATCAAATAATACGGATCCGACTGTGGGAATAAACACCAAGTTGTGGGTCAAGCATAGGTGTGCTACTATGCCCCTACTGCAGTAGAAAAAATTGTGTACACATATATCTCAATTTTAAGCATGCTTACATACTCATAATTTTACTGGTACCAAACCGCTCTCGCCCATTTGTAGCACTAGTCACCCTGTGACTTGCGGATCAACATCGCGGCCTCAACTACCACAAGTGCTACGGGCCCCTCCCGAACACACATCGAGAGAGCCGTGTCCCGTCGGACACCGAGGTAACTCGCTCACCATAGAGCCGCCCGCCCACTGGGCCCGCCACATAGGGTGCCTCGTCACCAAACTATGGACAGCTTCGTGACTCATACACCGAGTCACAGGGGAAAATCATAATACGCTTGTGTACCGAGCCGCCCTCCCACTGGGCCTGCCTAGTGGAACCCCCTAATATTCCACATAAACAGCAATGATATGCCATAGATGCAATGCAAATGCAAATCAAATGCATCCTCACTCTGTGCATCCCAAATGCCACTCATCAATCTCCATCATCATAATCACCAACACCACCATATACACCATAGTGGATTTTATCTTTATTTGTTTTAGTCATTATTTTCAAGTTTTAATGTGGCATTTCCATCTCAACATTTTTCATATATATATTTCACATCATATACGCAAGTCAACACTTGCAATCAACCATAACGGCATTACTATAATCACATAATTACATACAAGCCCCTCAAGGCATGTCATTCATATAATTGGCACTCAATGGCCACAAACATCACTCATAGTAGTCCACACATGGATATCAGAGGCATAGCAACAAACATAATATTAATCCACACATGTGGCAACAAAGTGTTACAAATTACATATATATATATCAACAATCATATTTGCCTCACACACATGCAAGTCAATTACTTGCACCCATCATAAAAGTATCATAATAATTCTCAATAATTATCAATTTGCCATTTCAATTAATTCAATACATATACATGGCAAGGCAAGCATGAGTATCCATCACATACAACAATCACTATTCAATTTACTCATGTAATTTGAATGTTAACTCCTCTCCTACCTCAAGGGAAGAGCCAAAACGATTCCAATGCTCCGAATGCTCCATCACATCACCCGGAATATGATCTACATAATATACATATGCATTCATACAATTAATAACCCATCTCAAGGCATTCCTCATAATTCTTAAACATTTTCTAGCTTATCATAATGCCCAACATCAAGTCCTAGACTTGGTAAACACCAAGCTATGTAATTGTATTAGGCTTCGGGAATTCCTTTCCCAAAGCCAAGATCCTCTAGATCTTAAAGGCTAACTACATCCCACATCATTTACTTCTCATCAAGATTCATAATATATCAATAGAGGGGAAGCATACATGTTTTCGTAACATAGCATAGACATATACATAGCTTGCCATGGCCTTAAGTCATTCCCCAATCACCTCTAAGACAAACCACACATATACCCTTAGTGAATTCTCTTGTTTCTCCATACTAAAAGGGATTTTGGGCAACAATGAGCCCATGATAATTTCAACATTAAGACATGAGGAAAGCTTACTTTTAGTCTTAAAAAATAGTGGGACATGTCACAAATATCACCTATTAGTCCCAATTTGATGACCATAAAAAGTTGGGTTCAAAACCCTCTTAAACTTGTATTTTTCAATGCAGTGGGTTTGGTATTTTAGGCCTCATGAGAGTTAGAAAACTCCAATTAATGTGAGACCAATTCTCACACCTCCGCAACATAATTATCTACAACTTTCATGAAGAACTCGGAGGCCAAAAATGTCATTAAGATCCCCAAACGGCCCAAAAACAGCAAAGAACGCTTATCGGGCAATCCTGTCGTAGCTAATCGATTAGGCCAAGCACCTAATCGATTACAAATGACTCAGAAGGCCTGTAATCGATTATGAATACCTTTGTAATCGATTACACATGAAACAGAATGCCTATAATCGATTAGGAACACCTTTGTAATCGATTACGCATACCAGAATGCAGAAATTATGCAGAAAATGCATAATTTTGGAACTTCTAACCCCCCTAACTTTTTCATATCAACTCCAAATGCTACCAAATTTTGACATCAACTAAATTACACCATTTGTGATGCGTGGCCACTGGTCTCACTCAAAAATTCTTAAAAATGAGGGAGTTATACACATAGAAGCATTTTACCCGTTTTGAGGTACTTTTGTGCAACTCAAGGGTCATTTCTCACTTAAATTGACCCATTCCAATTTCCACAAGTTTTAATTCATACATAGAAGCTATTGGAACTACCCTATGTCATCAAAACCACATAAAACTGTAATTGACTCTATGAGTTCCTCAATTATGCATAAACCTTAAACTTATCACCAATACCATCACAATGGCTATCACATCCAATGCCAATCATCCACATAAATTCTCAATTAACAAAACATATACTTCATCCCCTCAAGGATGGTTCATTAGCATGTACATATTTCAACCTCTCATGGGTTATTCATCATCATATATACACATATATTATAATCAATAGCCAATAATTTGCCATACACATCATTTCACTATAAACATGGCTTAATTATTCATCAACTCAAGTATCCATTATCAATGGTTTTTGATTGTTATTATCACATTAACAATATCTCATACTCATTCTCAACCCAACACCTCAAATCACCATTCCTACATACAAGCATATATCATCTTACACAACCTCATGAACATAGTTCAAAATATCATCAACCTCATTAATCAATCCCAATGATTCTAAAGATTCACTCCCTTCATATAAATCATTCTAAGGCATCAAAAATCATCAAAAATCACCTATTTAGCCAAAACCCCCAATTTATCATATTTAGGGTTTCCTCAAAACTCAATAATCATTTCAAATAACCATCAATCTCCATCATTAACAACACCCATACACATATTATCATGGGTTTTCACTAAAAATCATTTTTCATGGCATTATTACTCATTTCCCCTAAATCCTAGGGTTAGGGTTTGGTTCATCAAGTCATTTTCCATTAAAACAACACCCAATCTCCCATCACAATACTTAAATAGGCTTAAAACCATAAACTAAAGCCATGGGTGTTCAAGATCATACCTCTTTCTCCTAGCTCAAGCTCCAAAACGAAAATAAGATGAAGAAAAAAGGAGATGAGCCAAGCATTTCTCCAAAGTCCCATTCTTGCTTCATGAACCCATGATGTCCAATTAATTTTGAGTGGGTGAGGAAGTGGAGGAGGTGGTCACGGTTTTGGGTGTGAAGGAGGAAGAAGAAATGAAAAATGAAGGAGGAGTAAAAGTGGAGAGGAAACCAACGAAGAAATGGAGAAAAGAAGGAGAGAAGGAATTAAAATACACCCCTTTTCATTAAAAGCTTCCCGTTTTAAAATAAACAGGATCTCCGTTCGGGCTCAATACATTATCCAAAAATTATTCCGAAGATATATTCGGATTTCCAATAATATTCCTAATAGACCTGACCAACAGTATTTCAATCGGAGATACTTGGCCTGACACCCATATCTCAGTCGGGTCAGTTTTCAGCTTATCCGGTCTACATAAATCACCTATAGTCCCAAAAATCTTAATTCAATTATTTCTAATATATTGGGACATTAAATAATGCACAAATAATTTTCTAAACACTCTAGACCCATCAAATATTTATTTCTACTTAGTGGGTCCCATATTATCCGTTAAATCACCCGATTCCAGTAAATTTTAATTTACCGATAATTCATCTCTAATGTCTAATAAATTCTCCCATAATTATTCATCCATAAATAATTAATTATCCTCTTCCAAGAAATTTATTCCCTTTAAAAATCCAGGATGTTATAATACCCAACACCTACAATTGAGTCAAAAACGTCTGCACTTATGTAAGCTTTCCTTATACATTATGGAAAAGTACTAACACATCCCACATAAAACATAATCATCACTTCATTCTATAAATACCACTCATATACTACAGGTTGATGTACGTTTAATTAACTCTAACGCTTGAACTTCGATATTGACATCGTACTAACTAGAGCGTCAAAGTGTGTATTCGCAGATGACATTTTATTTCACCATTCAACATGAGATACTAGTGTGCGTTGGATAAAATACAACAAGATCTTAAAGTCCCCGCTAAGATAATATCAGATCCCCACTGGATCAATGTAAGATATAAAACCAACACACCTAGTACCCATACCAGAAGTTTATACCCTTATACCGGGTATATCAATAACTATATAGAAAGGGTCATAATTAAATTAAGAATCTTGATGATAAATAAGTGATTGAATAATTAAGAATAATTACTCTTCTCTTATATAATTATAAATAAATGAATTCTTATGTGTGTAAAAATGAAAAACTAATTTTAATTTATCAGTAAGAAAACTAATTTCATTATTTAATCCTATATATATAGGTGGATATAGGTTGGATATATCTAAAAAGAGTAATTAATTGATATAAAGCTTAGTCTCTTTAGTTAAATAGATTTTTACAAAAAAAGCAAACATGTTAACTTTGGGTCATGAGTTTACGTAGGCTATGACATAAGCTCCCACGAGTTGGTTGCCATATTCTCATTTATATCTATATATTTATAATTTTAATTATAATGTATGGTTATTATAAAATCTTATGTATCATAAATCAAATAAAAATCATTCTAAATATAATTGTTAGTACTCTAACAAAATGTTTGCTAGTTGGTTTTTGAAGAAAAATAAAGGAAATAGAAAGACTTATTGAAACTTTTCCCCCCATTGTGTGTTAAATGTTAGATTTTTTTTATATGTATTTTTTAAAATATTATTCTACATCTCTTCTCCATTTCCTTTCTAAATTCCCGCTTCCATTTCTCACCAAACTCTTTAACATATCAACATATCGTGAGATTTTAAATATAACGAGTAAACTCCTAAATTGGATTTCTAATTAATATGCATAGTGGGATTCGATCCTTGAGAAATTTATATTGCTCCATTGATCCCTAATTTATCGTGTCATTGGGCAATAATGTCATTGCCATCTACACATCTGATTTGGGTTCAAATATCAAACATTCAAAATATTGAAATTCTTCTGTTTGGAGGTTAGGAATTAGAAATTGATCATTACATTTATAGTGAAACAGGGAGTTTTCCAACATTCATTACTATTAGGAACTTATTTACCCGACGAAAGGATAAGTTGGGGACTAACAAAATAATATAAAATTTTCAAAGACCAAATCCCACTATACATAATATTTGGGAAACCAATTTAGGTGTTTCTCAAATATAACAAAGCATCTATCTATTTTGTAATATATATTTAAACCACGAAACCACAATTCAACTTTAAGCAAATTTATAGATTTTTTTTATTTAACCACATATATTTTTATCAGAAAAATTAAAAAAATGGTATCTAAAATCCGATAATGATAAATTTGAAAAACTAAAACAAAGAAGTTAAGTGATAATAAAAAAATATTGAAAACTAAAATAAAAATAAAACAAAATAGCAAAAATTATAATACAATAGAATCCACAAATGACGTTGGTTTTTTATCATTTTAAATTTTTTTTTAATTTGGAATGACGTTAGTAAGATTTTAGTTAAACTAAAAAAAACTAATTAAAATAGTATTTTAATATTAGTAATTTTACCTCTCACAATAGTTTTTTTTCCTAAATATGTCAATCACTTATACTATATCAATGAAAAAAACAATTCGCGTTTGCAAGAACATATAAATTACTTTATTTTGTTTTAGCTTTTATTATTTTTCCATCTAACTTTTTTTTCTATATTATGGATATAAAATAAAAATATAAACACAACAAAGATATAAAGCTAAAAAGGAGACATGACAGTCTGGGATAAATTTGGAATTTTAATTTGGTATTGTTTTTATTTTATACTAATTTAATATTTTTTTAATCTTTAAAAGATCGTTGATTTACTTAGTAATGAGATGTGATTTTCTGGTTTTGTATTTATTACAAAATGCATAGCTCCAATTTTTCTTCGGGTGAATATCAGCTCTATTATATTTAAACCTATATTTTCATTAAAATTTATCTTTATTTCATGCAATTATTTTTAAAATATTTTTCTGATCAAATGCTATTAATCCATCAAGTAAATCTTTCAATTTAATTGAATCCACACTCATGCAATAATGTGAAAAAGGAAGTACTTTGTTTCTTTCAAAATCTGAAAAAAATCAAAGCAAATGTTACAAATACACATCAGCAAATTGTTGAACTATATACAAATAACAAGTTTTCGCTCAGATGAAAAAATCTTCTATAAAAAATAATAAAAAAATGAATAATTGCTTGATAAATTAATCAAATCCCGATTAATCAAATTTGTAAAAAAAAAACATAAGAAAAAAAGAGAAATTATTACATTTTTAAAATAAGACGGAGAAGACCTGAGAGAGAAAAAAGAAATAGTAACCGAAGAAAGAAAGAGAAATGAAAAAATAATAATAAAGAAAAAAAAAAAAGAAACAAAAGAGAAGAAGAGAAACACTAATAGCAAGGATCGAGCTTAAACACACAGAGAGACAGCAAAGTTCAATACACAAATCAGCAACAAATTAAAACAGAAAAATAAAAATAGAGAGAAAAAGAAAGAGACATAGCCATAACCGAAGCTTCCAAGATTCAGAAGCAACAAGTGAGGTTCGAGATTTCTATGCAAATTCGTGAACTACGCTGAGGTAAAAACCCTTTTGTCTTCTTTTAATTTAATTTAATTTAATTTATTTCTGAAACACTCTTAGCTCTTTGTTCTTAATTCTCATTCCATTGCAATTTAAAAAATTTCCCCCTTTTTTAATATATATATATTTTGCAACGTTGCTGAATTTTGTTCAACTCAGTGATCTTTTGAGGACTCAAAGTTGATGTGGCGTTGGGGAATTTCGTGCAAGTAATGAGATTGGTGCAAGTGATGTTGTAATGTTTGGTGTTTTTTTTTTGTGCTGTGTTTTTCGTGCGCAAGCATGTCGTTTTGGACCCATTGAGTTTGGTGCTTCAAACTTAGGGTTTTGATTAGCCATTCAATTTATTGAATTGGGTTTAGTTCGAAGAGGTTTCACGGCTGGGGTTAGTGTGTTTTTCTCGTGGTTTGATACCTAGGGTTTTGTGGGGTTGGAAAGTTGAGATTTGGCTTTGCATTGTGTGGTGTCTTGGTGTGTGAAATTCGGGAAAAAAGGGTGACTAAATTTGGGCTCAAAATTGGTTCTTTATGTTGGGTTTATGGTGTTGGGATGTTTTGTGCTGCATCTGCTTGTTGTGATTTGCAGAGGTTGGGGTAGTTGATTCGGGTTTCAATGATATGGGGGAAGGGGGGTATTGGGTTCTTTGGAAAAGGAAGTAACGACAATTTGATTCGGATTGAGGTTTTGGGTGGGTGGTTGTGTCCTGATTTGTTGGGGAGTGTATGAATCTGTCTGTTGAGAAATGCGACCCCAGCAGAGCTCGAGAATTGATTTGGTCGAATTGAAAGCGCAGATTGTGAAGAGGATTGGAGCAGATAAGGCAAAGAGGTACTTCTATTACTTGAATAGATTTCTGAGTCAGAAGCTGAGCAAGATTGAATTTGATAGGTTATGTTGTCGGGTACTTGGGAGGGAGAATCTTTCATTACACAATCACTTTATAAAGTCTATTTTGAAGAATGCCTGCCAAGCCAACACCCCGCCACCTGTCCAGCCGACACGTCCTCCAAAATCAGGTGCACTTGTCAACAATGTGTTTCCTGTTAGAGAGGATGGTCATGAACATAGTATCGGAAACTTCCAAAGTCAAAGTGCTTCCATTTGGTCCAATGGGGTTTTGCCAGTGTCCCCACGTAAGTTAAGATCTGGAGTTCGCGATCGTAAGCTTAAAGATAGACCTAGCCCTCTTGGACCGAATGGGAAATTTGAATCTGTTGCTCATCAATCTATGGCGACAGAAGACAGTGGTAGCAAGGTTGACATGGAGAATGGAACACTTACTCCATGTGATTATCAGAGGCCAATGCAGCATCTTCAAGCAGTTGCTGAGCTACCTGAGAATGGTATGGGGGATGTTATTCAGGGACCTGCAGGGAGACCAAATATACACGGAAAAGGGCCAACTGAAATATCAATTGTCGAAGATGGGGAAGAGGTGGAGCAGTTAAACCGCCTCAGTTTCTCTAGAATTCCCCTGATAGCACCGCTCGGGATCCCTTATTGCACTGCTAGTGTTGGTGGGGCCCGCAAAGTGTTGCCAGTGAATAGCGGTAGTGATTTTGTTAGTTGTTGTGACAGTGGTAGGTTATCTGATACAGATACATTGAGAAGGCGCATGGAGCAGATCGCCGCAGTACAGGGTCTTGGAGGTGTTTCTATGGAATGTGCAGATATGTTGAATAGTATGTTAGATGTGTACTTGAAACGGTTGATCAAGTCTTGTGTTGATCTAGTCGGTGCTAGATCTGCAAATGAGCCAAGGAAACTCCCTCTCTCCAAACAGCAGATTCAGGGTAAGGTCATTAATGGAATGTGGCAAAATAATCATTTATATGTGCAGAGTTCTGGTGGGCTGGCAGAACCAGATCCGGTACACAGATCATCATTGACAGTATCTTTGCCTGATTTTAAAGTTGCTATGGAGCTAAATCCGCAGCAACTTGGAGAAGATTGGCCGCTACAGATGGAGAAAATCTCTATGCAATCATTTGAGGAATAATACGTCTTTGAAGAATTTTTTTAAGATAAGGTTGGGTTTTTTTTTTCTGGTTCTGATCAGCAATGGTCGGTGACCTGCAAGGATGAATCAGATGACCTCCTCAAATGGAAACTTCTAGTCCTTCCATGATCAAATACTGATTTTGAGCTTCAAAAATGTCTTATCTCTGCTATTTGAATGGGTGAGGATGGATCGGACATTTATTTATCAGCAACCAAGGGTAATATCTAATGAGGCCCAGAATTGGTTGCACTGTTGTATGTTTAGCATTGGTGTTGGCTGTATATGCCATTGCTAGGGATCTCTTGCTTTACAGCCAATAAGAAAGAAGACTCAGAAAGTTTTGCAGGGATACTGGTGTGTAGCTGGGATCAGGGAACTGTGACATGTATTAGAGCCAAAGGGTTGCTCTGTATGTATTTTTAGAATATGAGTATTGATTGAAATTCAATATTAATAACATCTTTTAAAATTTCCTTCTTGATTTTAGTTTTATGGTTGAGCACCAAAATTTCACCATTACCTGTACTAGTTTTTGTTTCCCATTTTGTTTATCATGTAGATCTTACACCTCTTTCATTTCTAATTAATTTTAGTGACAATAAATGGATTTCTTACCATATGTTAGACTTAAATTTTGACTTTTGACTTCAATTTAGCATACAGATATCTTATCTATTTGAGATTCCATTATTTCTATCCTTGTCTGTTATCCGGGATTCTTTTACCATTTCTGGATTTGAAAGCAGAGTAAGTCTGAAGTGCATGAAAACTTTAAAAAAAAAAATAACTTGGAGGGAACCTTATTTGCCTATATTCAATTCATTGGAGTAATTGGAAAGTCCTGTTTGTACCCAGCACAGTTGGGTCTTGCTGGCTCTCATAATTGAAGATTTGGTGAACAGTATCCCAGCATCAACAGCTCCACAAATACAAAGTATATTCTTATCAAAGCAACAAATAGTTGCTTCCACATGTTCTCTTAGAATGTGAGACTCATGTTTAAGTTTGTGTGACCATAATTACATGTTCAAAGATAGGCAGCTTGGTAGTCTAAAAATAAGTTTTTGACCAGCCGATCTAACAGAGTTACAAGGTATCTTCAACGATGGGTGAGATCAATACTTAACATTAGATGATTCCGTTGATTTATGTAATTGTACATATTTAACGTTAGATGGTTCTGTTGATCAAACTATGTTCTAAGTTTCCAAACAAGTATGCATTTGTTATGAGCTTAGAAGTTCTCCATGCGAAGATGTGTGTCTACTGTTGTCACAACAAGCAACTGTCCAATATGCAGAAAAACGCAGAGAGAATGAAAGTATGGATAACTGCTCCATGTACATTTCATTTTTAGGGTGTATAAGTGGAAGGAAAGCAGAAATAAAAAATAAAAAAAAAGATTAAAGAGACAATGAGACGTGATATAAGATATATAATGTAATAAAGGGAAAGACATGCAAAAAAACGAATCAAATATTGCTTAAGCGTACAATTATCACCATTAGTGTAGTACCTGTTTAAATTGAATTGACACTTATATCAATGGAGAGAACACTTAGGTGCACCGGTGTGTTATCTAAAATTGATTATTGATTTAACATCAAGTATTTTGACTCATACTCGATCACTTGCACAAAATATTTCTCAAAACTATTGTTGCACGACTCAAGAAAGGGGAAGATAGTCTTCAAATGAATCGTTCAATTTGTCTTTAAATTTGAAATCAATTTGTCTTTTTATTTGAATTTGAAATGCTAAGAACTGAAATATTGGTTTGAGGGGTGTTTATAAACTCCAAGAACTTCCTTCAATAATCAATGCGTGTTTTTTTGGTGAAGTGTTTATTGTTTTTTCGGTCAGTTTTAATCAACACAACAGGCCTTTGATACTTTAGGCCCATTTGTTTCTTTCCTCCGCATCCATGTGTGGGTCAATGGCCCATCAGTGACAACAACATTGAAAATGAAAAATCACCATTATTATAAAATACATACATGAATATAAAAATAATTTATATTTTTATTTAATAAATATTCTCGTTTTAAACAATGACTTGCGTAACTAATCAGTTATGACTCAGTTAACAATGTAGGCTAAGATTATAGGAAGAGTCTCGGGTTTGATCCTCACAATAAACACTAAACCTCGAACACGTAGAATTGTCTTCGAAGAAGGCTATGTAGAGGGATCTATTTCGGTTTCCTTTCCTTTCATATATTCTTCATCTAGGAATATAGTTGAATTAAATGGTTGTTATTCACACACAAAATTTGGAGCACAAAACCCTAGGAAATCCTCATAGGAATTAGGTTTATCAATCTCTATAATGTGTCACTTAATTTATAATGTGAGCATAAAAGGTACTTTTATACCTAGGTTAGAATCAAAAGGGCCCAGACCCATTACATTAAAACTGACGAGATTCCCTCTCTAACTAAAATAAAGGGGATCAGGAGAACAGGTGAGTCCCCTCCTGACCCCGGGGGCAACAGGAGCCCCCCGACTATGAGTCTAATAAATCAATTTTAATTCTTATAGTTTTACACTTGGGGTTTATTATATAATTACTATGTTCAATAATAGTATTTTAATTAGGTTTTATGTTGTTTAGTTAAATTGAAGTATTATGTATATATGTTTTAATTTTTGTTTTTTGTATGTATCTTGAGTATCTCGCCTTGTTTTGGCCATAACTTAGGCTTTTGTGATCCAAATGGGCAAATCTTAGAGCCCATGGAAAGCTAAGGCAGAGGCCTACATCATGATTATCGAATTTGGTTATTTTGCATCTGAAAAAAATAAAGAAATGGAGCTTGAATCAATTAGCCCTCATGTGTCCCACTAACATTGACATAGTTCACCAAAATACACATATTTGGACCTGTAAATGTCCAAATGACCTCATTCTTACGCCACATTCTCAATAAGACAGAGATCTACAACTTTCATGTTGAAGATTTTGCAAAATTAGGCCATCTAGATGGTTATATTTGACTTGCAAGGTGGAGACGATAAAAAGGAGAATGAATTTCAACACCTACCATTATCTTCTTTTGAATTATTGTAATTTCAAGCCCACCAATGTTGAAAAAATGCATTAATGATCAGAAACTGAATATATAATGTCACGATACCTTGCCTATAAATAAATGCTTGAAGTTGTAAGGAAGATACACAAGAGATACATAAGAAATACATGTTTTAGTTTTCATTACATTTCTATATCTTTGCTTTAGTTTCTTAAGTTTTAGTTCTTTCTCTTGCTTTATTTCTTTGTTCTATATTCCATCCCTCAAGTTATGGTTTTCATTTCCCTTCCTCAATATCAAGTAAGTTAATTTTATTATTTTTTATTTACTTTTATAATCAAAGTTATAGTTAATTTAATATTATCTTTTATTGTTAAAAATTATAACGAAAGCTTAATCTTTTAAAATCAACTCAAGGAATTTAATTTTTCTTTATGTTAACTTTGAGTTCTTGCTCTTAATATTTTTATTGAAGATAATTACTTTTCTTTGTTTCTCAAATACTTATGATGGTAGATTATTTAAGTATATAACCGATTGGTATATAATTAAACAATCTATAATCTAAAATGATGTTGGTTGGTTAATCAATAATGAATTTGAGAACAAAGATTAAGTCACTAAATAAGAGATTTCTATTTAGTTTCTTAACTCAATTAAACAATGGTTTTAAAGTTATTTTAGTAATTAATAAGAATATATCGATTGATTATTCTTATTAGTTTATCAATTCAATTCTAGAAGATTTTCTAGAATATAATCATTTAGGGATTCCAAATGATTTAAGGTTGAGAAATTAATTATATTTAATGATATTTGTGATCAATGATTAGTTAACTAAAGATTTATTAATTCATTGGGTTGATTATTTCTAAATTTGATTATTCACTCACTCATAAATTTACTTTTTGCACTATTATATAATTACTTAGTTTTTCTTTCAATCTCAACATAAACCCCCCTTTATTATAATTAAATTGAGTGTAACTAATTTAACTAAGGTCCACGAGAGACGACTAAGGTTGTTCACCTTATACTATATTAATTTAACTTTTTATTTGACCCGACAATGACGGCGTGTCAAATTTGGCGCCGTTGCTGGGGACCTTTGGTCCTAATTATTTGCATTCAAATACCTAATATGTTTTACATTATTTTGTAGGTGTGTTGAAGATATTCAGGTTTGGTTGATTATAAGCTTGTTAAAAAAATTAAAAACAAATCCACTTTATTATAGTTTTATTTATTTTCTAGTAATCTTATTTCCAACCATTCAAAAAAAGTAAAAAAGTATTAAAAAATAAAATCTTTACATATTTAAATATATGTTCTAAGCATTAAATAATTAAAATGATAACTTTTTCATTTTATTACATAGTTGTAGTATCTTGTTGCAATATGTATATATGTATTGTGCATGACTAGATCTAATCCTGAACCATTACATCCTTTTGATCCTGAAATAGATAGAATATTTCATCAACTAAATAGATTATCCAAGAGACTATTAGGCAATAATAACGAAACAAATAATAATATTGTAGCTAATAACATAAGTAGTAAAACTAAACCTTCGACTTCTGAGCATTTGTATAACATGGCTGAAAAGACATTAAGAGAACTAGCTACACCAGATGTCACTAATCAAATATCGTGCATCTTATATCCTGAGGAAGATGTTCCTTTTATGCTTAAAACTGATTTAGTTCATTTGTTGCCTAAGTTTCATGGTCGTGCAGGTGAAGATCCTCATAAACACTTCAAAGCATTTCACATCCTTTGCTCTACCATGAAACCTAAAAGGGTTTTAGAAGAACATGTAAAACTTAAAGTTTTTCCTTTCTCCCTAGCAGATATTGCTGAGGATTGGTTATTTTACCTTCCTCCTGGCTTTATTACTAGTTGGGATGACCTCAAAAAAATGTTTCTTGAAAAATTTTTCCCTGTTTCAAGAACTTCTCAATTAGAAAAGAAATATGTGGCATCCGATAACATGACCGGGAAAATCTTTATGAATACTGGAAAAGATTTAAAAGATTGTGTGCTAGTTGTCCCCACCCCCAAATTATAGACCAACTTCTTATACAATATTTCTATGAAGGTCTTAATCCAATGGATAGAACTTTGGTTGATGCAACTAGTGGTGGTGCTTTGCAAAATAAAACTATAAATGCAGCAAAAAACTTTAATTTAGAACATGGCTGCTAATGCTCAACAACATGCCACTAGAAATAATTCTATAGTAATTGGAGGAGTCCATGAAATTGAAACTACTAATGATGGAGATAAAAAATGGAAAAGTAAATTTGCTGAACTAGCAACACTTATGAAAAATATTATTGTGTCTCAAAAACAACAACCTGCAACCCCTGCTAAGGTATGTGCTATCTGTACTTCATTAGATCATTATACCGATTGTTGTCCTACACTGTAGAAAACTAAAATTCCTGATGAAAACCCTCAAGCATGTGCTGCCAACTTATACAATAACAGACTGCCACAACTACAACATAACAATTATGATCTCCCTTCTATAGATATAATCCTGGTTAGAGGAATCACCCTAATTTAAGATGGGATAATTCCTCACAACAACCTCATGCACCTTTTCAGGAAAATACTAGACCAAGCAGACCTTATCAACCTCTTGATATTCAACAACAAGCTACACAAATAGCTGTACCTTCCATTGAGAAATCAAATTTGGAGGAATTGATAAAGCAAATGTCAGTAGATAATTTAAACTTTCAAAAAAGAACTGAGGCTACAATTCAGACTCTTGAAAATCAAATTGGTCAATTGGCTACATCTTTAAACCATTTGCAGTCTCAAGGTTCAGATAAGTTACCCGCCCAGACAATTGTCAATCCTAAAAATGTAAGTGCAATTACTTTAAGATCTGGTAAAGCTATTCATGGACTAGAAAAATAACAACAAACTGAAAATACTATTGTCATAAAAAAACATGCAGAAGAAGTTTTAGATAGTTCAAGTAATAATAGTAATGATATATCTCTTACAAATCCTTCTTCTGCAGCTGGTCCTGATAAACAACATATCCCTCTTCCATTTCCACAAAGACAAAAATCTATACAAAATAAGAAAATAGATGAAGAGATCTTGGAAACATTTAGAAAAGTAGAGGTAAATATACCTTTATTAGAATCCATCAAGCAAATCCCAAGATATGTCAAATTCCTTAAAGAACTATGTACTAATAAAAGAAGACTAAAAGGCAATGAAAGGATTAACATAAGTAGAAATGTGTCTGAATTAATTGAGAAACCCTTGTCACATATACCAGAAAAGTGTAAAGACCCTGGGACATTTACCATTCCATGCATAATAGGTAATAACAAATTTAAAAATGTCATGCCAGACTTAGGTGCATCCATTAATGTTATGCCTATGATTGTATTTACTTCACTTTCCCTTGGACCTTTACAAACTACAGGTGTGGTGATACAATTAGCAAATCAAAGCTCTACACATCCTGCAGGAATCATTGAAGATGTCCTTGTTAAAGTTAATGATTTAATTTTTCCTATAGATTTTTATGTTCTAGATATGGAAAATGAGACTTCCACCAATAAAGCTCCAATAATTTTAGGTAGACCATTCTTAAAAATAGCTAGGACAAAGATAAATGTAATTGCAGGAACACTTTCCATGGAATTTGGAGATAGTGTGGTTAGATTCAACATTTTAGATGCTATGAAGCATCCTACTGAGGACCATTATGTTTTTCAAATTGACTTAATAACTGATTTAGTTGATGATAATATTATTAAGTTGTTTGATGATGTTGATTTTCCTGTATTGTCTAATTTTTATGATTCATTTGTTTATGATTCATACATGGATTCTCATCAATGCAATGTGTGTGATAAAATTAAGAAATATCTTCTTGATGATAATACTGATCCAAACTCTCTTAAAACAGAAAATATAGTTCCAGATGTTGTTTCAAAAGAATCAGAGTGTAATAATTTGATTAAAGTAGTTATAAATACATCTGATTATGTTGAAGTACAAGTTGCCGAGACAAATTCAACCAAATTGATTCCTTCAATAATGCAGCCTGTAACACCCCCTTATATACACGAGAGATATATAAAAAACTTTTAGAAAGATATACATATTTATCACTCTTTATCTCGCGTATACAAGGACGTATATACATCTGATTTCCTTTGAATATTGAAAGTAAAAAAAAAACATTGTCTTTCAATATTTGTCCATAATGATAAAATAATTTATAGAAATCATAAGTAATAAATCATTACAGTATTATATCTGAATGGGAAAGTTTATCAAAGTTTAACCTTTACCTTGTTATAATTATCTAACTTGATATTGTAATAAGGCAAGGTAAAACTAAATTATACCTCTACTACAAATGTGACCAATCATTTCCTATTCCTTGAATCATTGAGTTTTAGAATCTACTCTTGTCATATCTCTTCATCTATCTGATTGAGGATGAGACCACTTTACCCTCTTATAATTACATATCCTTCCATCTTGAACCGCTAGCTATATATCACATAACATATATTTTAGACACAAAATTCAAACAAGAAGGAGTGAGAAACAGAATATAATACTTTACAGATAAGATATAAGCATAAGGGTTTTCTTAAACTAATAAATTAATATCATTCAAATTTCATACACAATCAATTATAAATATAGGATTCTCACACACATAACAATCATACTTTCATTCATAATCATACTTTCATTCACAATCATCCACACAGAATATCACAATCACATGTATGACATGTAATGCTTTTAATACTATCTCATTTAGTTTATGCATGTGGGCCCTTAAAGTTTTAATTTGCACTGGACCAACCAGGAGTTTACACTGTTCCATAATTCTGGATAATAATAACATAAATGCCTTTGTAGCATATGAACAGCTCAACTGGCGTGAAAACACTTAGAGACTAGTCAGACTGAGAAATTTTTATTGTGAAAGTACCCGACACTAGGGAGCGACCCCAGGTCACCTGAAGCACCCTTTCACACCCTCTCATCCCAAAGCTCGCAATTAAGCCTCCTCTAATGTATCCTCGATTTCTATAATTCATCCCCAAACAATATCACATCTCATTTCTCTTTAATGATTCATGATGCATGAACTACTCGCATATTTAGTTGGTTAAGACTTTTAGAAACTCAATTATTAAATACCATAAAGGTTCACAAAATCATCTCAATAAACTGTAGATTCTCATAAGTTCTTCTTTGAACTTCTGTTATACGGAAACAAATTTAGTACAGTCTTCAAATTCAGATCTCATCAAAATTGAGTTTCCAAGCCTTAAATATCTCAAAACTTTCTCTTAAAACACTTCACATATTTACATAATCTTTCCAAATTTGAATCTTAACTAGATTGAGTTTAGAAATCTCGACTATAACAAAATATCCTTTAGTTATTTCATTAGGGAAAACCAATTTAAATTTCTAATTTCTAAAAGAAAATATATATATTTTTTAAAATCATTAACTAAGAATACTTAAAACTATAAAAATTTTATTTAATTCAAGAATTAATTATCTCAACCTTTGATTTTCATAAAATAGGTTTTTTTTTCTAATACTAGATTTTATTCTAGAGATTAAAAATAAAGTTAATGAAAATTATTTCTAAGAAAAAATAAAAGACTAAAATAATGATAAAATACTTTCTCTTAGAATAAAAATTTAAAGAGTAAGGTAAGAAAATTCTTACTAAGTTTTAACTTTCTGTCATGCTTGCTATATACTCAAACTTCATATCACAAGGTCATCAATTATTCATCAACCACAATCAAGTATTGTAATGTCATCAATCACAATAAAATATCATCAATCACAAATATTACCAATCATAATTGCATATCATTAATCACAGTCTAATATTATAAATCACAATACCATTAATCAAAATCAAATATAGTTAATTATAATCAAGTCAAATCAACTAAATATCGCTCAAAAATATAATTCAAATTTTAATGGTTATTTAAATTAGTAGAGTTGATTTTGAGTCCTTATAGTCCATTCCTCGCACAGGTCTATATAAGTCCATATATATAATCTAGTCTTCGCATAGGTATAGTTCAGTCCATACAGGTCATAATAGTCTAAGTCCTTGCATAGGTTTAGTCTAGTTCGCATAGGTTATCCAGGTCTTTGCATAGGTATTTCAGATCAAGTTACACAAGATACACAATTTAAAATTCATATAAATTTTAAGTTAAATAGTTATTATTTAAAAATATTATTATTATTATTATTATTAAATTTAAAAGGAGTAGGGGACTCCTCTCATTATTCTTATGTCTTTTCATATTATATTCCTATCTCACTCCCCCTTACCTATTGTATCTTGGTTCGTTATGGAAAGTCCATACGCGCCTCGTCTTCGAGTTCTAAAATATACCAATTTCACTTTAATATAGTTATAAGATGAAAATTAAGATTTCTACTTAAAGCAAAAATGGTAAATTTTGAATAGTGAATAGTGAATAGTAAATCATGAATAGTAACAGTAAATAGTAAAACATAAATAGTAATTGTAAATAGTAAATCGTGAATAGTAACGATAAATAGTAAATCGTGAATAGTAACGGTAAATAGTAAATTGTAAATAGTAATAGTAAATAGTAAAACGTGAATAGTAAAGGTAAATAGTAACAGTAAATAGTAATTTACTATTTGCATAGTAATTTACTATTGAAATAGTAATTTACTATTGAAATAGTATTTTACAATTCAGAATAGTAACTTAAAATAATATTATTTCTAGTATAATAATAGATTTCTAAAAACGATATGAAAATAACCCTAAAAAATATAAAATAGAGGTATTCTTACCTTAGGATTTTAGCAGAACCTTCTTCCAAAAAAATTTATTTCTCTCTCTTACTTCCACCACTATCTCACTAGCACTACTATATTAAAAAAACTTAATCTAAAACTATGAATTCTAAAGAAGAATTCCTTCGGTATTTATAGGAAGGAAAATTACTATGTATTCTATTATTTTAATATAAAAGTACTGTGCATTTTTTGAAAATTCAATCTTGGTTACTGTATATTTTTTGAAAATTTAATACATGCACAGTACTTTGCATAGTAAATGTCAGTTGAATTATTAAGTCAAATAGTAACCTTTCACTCGGTATATTTTAAATATTCAAAATCAGTCTTTTTTGAAATTTAGCGATATTATATCAGTCCTCACTCATTTTATAAAAAGTAATATAAAGTTTAAATTTTAAAAATCTAAAATTTTCTGTTAATAAAAATTTATTGGTACGTTTTCAATTTTTTTACGATTGGTAAAAATTAAGATTTTACTCAAACCGATAATTTTTAGATAAGTCTACTTGAAATGGATTTTAGAAAATTTTCTTATAATTTAAATTCACTTTCTTGTAAATATTTTTAATTTTAAGTAACTTTATATGAATTTAAAATTATTTAAAATATATTATTTTATTAAAATATTTCAAAATTTTCAAAAAATTCTAGAAAATCATAAATATTATGTAGATCAAAAAGTTCTAAAGAACCATAGTCTAATTTCTTCAAAATGTTATTTTAGAATTCTAATAAGAGTTAAATCACAAATATGTAAAAATATAAATATAAAAATATAAAATAAAAGTTGTGAGTAATAAATATATTTAAAATTCTTAATATAATTTCATTAATCAATGAATACTAATTAAGTCATTTTAAAATTCTCATTCAAAATACATAAATATTATTATTATTATTATTATTATTATTATTATTATTTTATTTTATTTAAAAAACAAATAATTAAATATAAATACCAAAATTTCATAAAAAATGATAATAATAAACTAACTAATAGTAGGTATTTCTCATTAAAGATATATTAATATCTATTTTCTATATGTGTTGAAAATGGGATGTTACACAGCCTCCCATGTTAGAGTTAAAATCTCTTCCTGAATATTTAAAGTATGTATATTTAGAGGAAGATAAGAATCTTCCAGTGATTATTTCTAACAAATTAAATGTTGATCAAGAAACAAGGTTGTTGCAGATTATTAGGAAGCATAAGAAAGCAATTGGTTGGACTTTGGCAGATATCCCAGGTATTAGCCCTTCCATGTGTATGCATAGAATTCTACTAGAGGAAGAAGTTAAACCAGTAAGGCAACCACAAAAAAGACTTAATTCCCAGATCCTTGATGTAGTTAAAAAGAGGTAACAAAATTATTACAAGCTGGCATTATTTACCCTATATCATATAGCACTTGGGTCAGCCCTGTATAAGTGGTTCCCAAGAAGTCTAGAATCACAGTGGTCAAAAATGAAAATGTTTAACTAATTCCTACCAGAATCCAAAATAGTTGGCGAGTATGCATGGATTACAGGAAGCTTAACAAAGCAACCCGAAAGGATCACTTTCCTTTACCTTTTATTGATCAAATGTTAGAAAGACTGGTAGGTAAGTCTCATTACTGCTTTTTAGATGGATTTTCAAGTTACTTCCAAATTTATATTGCACCAGAAGATCAAGAAAAAACAACATTTACATGTCCTTTTGGCACTTTTGCTTATAGGAGGATGCCTTTTGGCCTATGTAATGCCCCTGGTACCTTTCAACGATGTATGATTAGTATCTTTGCTGATTTTCTTGAAAATTAAATGGAAGTATTTATGGATGATTTCACAGTATATGGTTCATCATTTGATGCTTGCTTAAATAGTCTAGATAAAGTATTACATAGATTCATTGAAACTAACCTTGTTCTTAATTATGAGAAATGTCACTTCATGGTAGAAGAAGGAATAGTTTTAGGCCATGTAATATCTAAAAAAGGCATAGAAGTAGATCCTGTAAAAATTGATGTAATTTCTTAATTACCTTATCCTTCTTGTGTGCGAGATATTCATTCTTTTCTTGGTCATGCAGGTTTTTATAGGAGGTTTATAAAAAACTTCAGTAAGATAGCCCTTCCGTTGTCTAACTTACTACAAAAAATATAACATTTGATTTTAATGACAAATGTAAAGAGGCTTTTGATTGTTTAAAGAAAGCTTTAACTACAACTCTTATCATCCAGGCACCAGATTGGTCACTTCTATTTGAACTTATGTATGATGCATCAAATTATGCATTAGGAGCTGTTCTTGCTCAAAGAGTAGGTAAAGTACAACATGTTATTTACTATGCCTCATGAACTTTGGATACTGCACAAATAAACTATACTACCATAGAAAAAGAACTACTTGCTATTATGTTTGCACTTGATAAATTTAGATATTATTTGCTCGATTCAAAAGTGGTTGTATTTTTAGATCATGCAGCATTAAAGTCCCTTTTAAAGAAACCATATACAAAACCAAGATTAATTAGGTGGATGTTATTGCTCCAAGAGTTTGATATTGAAATTAGGGATAAAATTAGAGTAGAAAATTTGGTGGCTGATCACTTAAGCAGAATTGAAAAAGAACTTAACCTAATTTCCATTAGAGATAATTTTCCTGATGAACAACTTATGGGAATACATGATTCCACTCCATGGTTTCCTGATTTTGTAAACTATTTGGTTGCTTCTGTTACTCCTATACATGCATCTAAATAATAAATAATAAAACTAAAAAGTGATTCTAAGTACTATGTTTGGGATGATCCTTACTTATGGAAACTTTGTAGTGACCAAGTCATTAGAAGGTGTGTGTCTAAAAGTGAATTTCATTCTATTCTTACATTTTGTCATACATATGCATGTGGTGGACATTTTGGACCTCAATGTAGGCAAGATAAGTGTTAGAATCTGGTTTGTATTGGCCAACAATTTTTTGTGACACGTATACATTTTGTAAATCTTGCGAACGATGTTAAAGAATGGGAAACATATCTCGTAGAAATGAGATGCCTCAACAACCCATGTTATTTTGTGAAATTTTTGATGTTTGGGGCATAGATTTCATGGGACATTTTCCTGTATCTTTTGGTTTTATTTATATACTGCTTGCAGTTGATTAATATCTAAATGAGTTGAAGCTAAGGCTACTCGAACTGATGATTCTAAAGTTGTTGCAGATTTTGTTAGATCACACATATTTCGCAAGTTTGGGGTTCCTAAGGCCATCATCAGTGATCAAGGATCACATTTTTGCAACCGTAAAATGGAGTCCCTTCTTAAAAAATATGGAGTTATGCATAAGGTTTCAACATCTTATCATCCCCAAACAAATAGGCAAGCTGAAATGTCCAATCAGGAATTAAAAATGATCCTTCAAAAAATAGTACAACTAAATAGGAAAGACTGGAGCAAAAGGCTAGAAGATGTTCTTTGGGCTTATAGAACAACTTATAAAACACCTATTGGAATGTCACCCTATAGGATTATTTTTGGAAAATCATGTCATTTACCTGTAGAAATTAAGCACAAAGCTTATTGGGCAGTAAAACAATGTAACTTGGACTTAAATGAGGCTGGTAAAGAAAGGAAACTCCAGCTACAGAAACTAGAACAAATTTGTTTGGAAGCTTATGAAAGTTCTAAAATCTATAAAGAAAAAGCCAAATCCTTTCATGATAAACAGATCTTGAGAAAAAAACTTTTTCATAGGACAAAAAGTTTTATTGTATAATTCATGTCTAAAGCTCATATCTGGTAAGCTTCGCTCTAAATGGGCAGGCCCATTTAAAATAACTAATATCTTTCCTTATGGTGTGATTGAAATTTCAGATAAAGCGACAAACAAGGTTTTTAAGGTAAATGGGCACCGACTTAAACCTTTCTTTCAAGGGTTCCAAGAGCACACAAATACGGAGGTGTATTTGTGTGATGCCAAATATTTTGACTAATTTTTCCTAATAACAATATTTATAAAAGATAAAAAATAAATAAAAAATAAAAAATAAAAAATAAAAAAATGGATATCAATTAATTACATCATCATTTTTTTTGGTGCTAACACTTGTCTCAATCATTATTACTATTATTGTTTTGGCATTATTATCATTTTCTTGCAGTAGTTAAAAAGTCATCATCAGGCTCGTGACGTTAAACAAGCGCTTGATAGAAGGCAACCTATCACCTTTTCACATTCTTCATCTTTAATATTCTTTATAACCTCGTTTTCTATTCTCTTTTTTCTAAACAACTACAGCTTTAAATTAATCTAACAATGGAACAAACCCTTGCAAAACTTAAGGAAAGATTCCCTACACTTCTACGTGATATGGTTGTAAAAATTTACAAAGCTCGAGTTCAAAGGTTAAAACTACTTACATATTTTGGCATTCCAGAGGACGTTCGTTGGCTTATTGAAGCAAAGGTACGTCTTTCTAGTGAATTACATAAGTCTTATATAAAACATTGAAGCAAAGGTACGTCTTTTTGGTGAATTAGATAGGTCTTATATAAAACATTTTCCAGTTATTGGACATAGTTCTTATTCTAAAAAACAAAGAGCTAAAAGGATGGGAGTTTGCAACAAGTTTGCAAGATGAAACAGTGATACACGTTGTAGGAGCCCTGGAATGTTATCTATAAATCGGGAGGACAAAATTAAATTTATAAAGGATGGACTGAGTAAAGAGTGCAACTTGGATAACTTAATCCAAACTCTTGAGATGCATCTATGTGGAATTGTTCAAGGAGTCCTTCTGAAATTATATGATCTATTCATTCAACAAAAAGAAAACTATAGCCTTGGGAATCTGGCGTTAAACAACCCTGTTTGCCAGTTTATAAGAAAACTGGATGGGTAGGAAAAACTTTGACTCATAGAAGGCGTTTAAGCCGTTACTGGACGTAAAACCTGAGGAAGATGTGAGCCACAATCATAACTACTGTACATATTTACTGTTATTTTCAATGTTTTACTTTTCTGAATTCACTTTGACTTTTAAAAAGTACCTATTTTTATTTTCTTCAATCATGTCTTTTCAAATTTCTTTAGTACCGTCATTTCTTTTTGTATGATAATAATTGTGTAAACTTTTTATCTTTCATCAATTATTTCATCTCAATTTTCATCTATATAAGGGTGCATAACTCTATATAGAAAACACACAAAAAAATGAAAAAAATCAAATCCATTTGTGTGTTTGGTGGATCCAACAATGGTAATTGTAAGGAGTACCTCATAGAAGCTACTAAGTTGGGGAAACTATTGGCTGTGAAAGAAATAAGGTCTTGTATAGAGGAGGAGTACAGGGTTTGAGAGGCTCCATGGCACTATCTGTACTAGTTAAAGAAAGCAACGTCTCTAGTATCATCCTATAACATGTTGGAATTACACCAACTATTGCTGTAGGAACTGAGGTAAAAGTTACAAGCGTCCTTCAACGAATGGCTCGTATGGTTATAGGTGCTAAAGCCTTTATAGCACTTCTTGGAGGTGTCGGTACTTTTGGGGAAATATTTTGCATTGCATCATGGTGTGACATGAACCTTCATAAAAAGCCATTAGGATTGTTAAATATTAATGGTTTTTATGACAGTTTGTTAACTTTTTAAATAAAGCTGTGGAGCAGGGCCTTAAACTCAAGAGGATCGATCATTCATTCATGCTTCTTCAAATACAGATGAATTGATTGATATTTTGGAGAGCTTTTTACCCCAACCTCAACCCCTCTTGAAGCAAGATAAGGATCACACACACAAGCGAAAGAATTCAGAACCAGACACCACCCTTCGGTTATAATTTCTTTCTCATATTTTTATTAAAAAAAGAGAGACTGTGGAAATCATATAAGACACTGAGGACAATGTCTTGAATAAGTGTGGGGGGTTTGAGTTATATATATATATATATTATTATCTTTTTGTAAGGGATAGACAGAGTAAAGACTAATTTGGGAAAGTTGCATCTAAAGTCATAAAGATGCATCTTTAAGAACCAAAGTCTTGAGACGTATCCTTCACTATATAGTTTCAGTATCACTTTTGTCTAATTTTGTTTTTTGTTTTAAAATAAAAAACAAAACAAAAACAAAAACAATTTTTTTTTGACATGAGTACTTTTGTTGGGATGGGCTGAGTAAAGAGTCCTAGCTCTTGAGATGCATCCTCACAACACTTCTCACTCGGATAACCACAACCGTTTCAACTTCTTTATCATTTTTTTATTAAAAAATAAAAAATAAAAAATAAAAAATAAAAAAGCACATACACAGCCACTATCTTTGCTTTAGTGTCAGGTATCCTTTACCTTTACCTTCACCACAATTATTTCCATTCAACATCGAGCATTCTGTAAGCATAAGCATCATCTTCATCATTCTCCAGCTGCCACACTTTGCACTCATCATTTTCTTTCAGATCGGAGCCACACCTCACCACTAGTCAATCATCAGGTTCTTTATTTTCTCTTAATGGATGATATAGCAGAGTCGTTTTATAGGCATACAAATGAATTGAGATGTATGTGATTCCTCTTGATGTTACTCATGGTTGTGTTGATGATATTTTTCTTTTGGGTTTGACGTTGAAATTTTTGCAGTCGTTATTCCGTCAAATTAGTACATTAAAATTAATTAACGTAGTACTAGGGTGTCAACCTAGGTCGTTCTCTCAAGGATCAACACAAAAATTTAGGAAAAATCAAGTCTTAAACTAATTTTTAACAATTAAAAATAAAAACTTAACAACTAAAATTTTTACAAACATAAGTTCACTAACATACAATTGGGGGGGGTTTTGATTGATTTTTGTTGTCACAATTAAAATTAAAACAAGGTAAATAAAGGATTTAAAACAATAAATAACAAGCGATTGATTTTCTTGGAGTATTGTAAATAAATTTATCCTTGGTTCATTAAAGATAACTTGTATACTCATTAATGTTAATTTCTTAGCTCAATTTGAATTGATCAACTAAGCGTCTTTTTCAATTCACAATTCCTTTACTTTCATTTAAAAATGAATATTTTAATCAAGCATCCTAATTAAGCAAAAGGAGTCAAGATCTTAAAATCTAGGAATTATTGAGCATACATAAGAACATCGCCTACATACATAATCTAATCTCAAATTATGGAATTAAGCAAACCATAATTATTAAAAGTGATTATGAAAATATTCATTAAGCATGCATATTTCCTTAATCCATTCTAATTTGAAATCTTATTTAACTCCATTTGAATAACTAAACCGATTAAGCATACAAATTCAATTAAACAAAATGGAATTAAATAAGTAGAGAATGATTATGAAGAAATAACATTAATAAAAGCATACTATATTAAAATTAATGACCTCAAAATTACATTACAACATTCTCCAAGAAAATCAATCTAAGGGTTTTAGCCCTCCATAATTACAACTACAACAATAAAACTAACCCAGAAATGAAGAAGTTGCTGGAGAAACTCCAACAAAGAAGAGAAGCAGAGAACGTGTGAAGAAGGGAGATGAAGAATGAATGAAGAATGGTGTCTTACAAGCCTTCCTCTTGTGCCTATTTATAGGATTTCAAAAGCAAGCTTTTGCCATAATTAATTCATAATGGAAGATGCACTCTTGAATTTACAATTCCATGGTGCTCCATGATCAATTTGAGTGCCTTGCCCACCTTCCTCAGTGCTTTGTCCACCTTCCAGAAGCTTGAAAATGTGTTTCTGGGCCAATTATTCACTCATGAATCGATTCATTGGTGGGAGGAATCGATTCATTCGTTCCAAAATGCAATCCTGGGCCAATTTTACACGTATGAATCGATTCATTTGATGGAAGAATCGATTCATTGCCTGTGAAACCCGTATGAATCGATTCATTTGATGGAAGAATCGATTCATCATGCAAAATTTCACTTCCTGATGTATTAAAGCCGTATGAATCGATTCATGAGGGGGATGAATCGATTCATCCCCCTGATTCTCCATATTTTGCACACTTTTTCACCCTTTTTGAGATCCTTTTGAATATTTCTTGATTCCTTTGATCCTTAGGCACTTTGATCTTCATTTTGGATTGGAATTCTTGAGTTTCTTTGATCTATTTTCCTTTGGCACAAATTATTAATCAAATATTACATAAAGATCAAATGATAAAAATGTGTTAAAATGCAATATGTTACACACTAAGTGATGGCAAATTATACACATTTAAATTGGAGAATTAGAGATAAATCATGCATCATCAAATACTCCCACACTTATTCTTTTGCACTCCCGGGCAAAATCAAAATAAAAACAAGTATCACAATTTATTGAAAACATTAAGTTGAAAACAACACACAGAACCGGCATGCTTGTCATGAAATCTTAGAAATATACAAAGAAACAAGAGTTTTCAACATGAAAGATACAGAGCATCAAGATATATATATAAAAATCATTCAAACACTTAGGCATGTGAAAATTAAATTAAACTGAAAAGAAGATCATAAGTGATAGAACCTCACAAGACATACTCTCAACTCTCAAGTGTTTAAGGTTTGTGTATACACTCAAAACAATTCCTGAAAAACAAACAGTCTAAAAATTTGGCAAGTTTCTTAATTCTACAATCAACACAAATGAATGTATAGATCCACAGGGCTTTCACAGGGTTGCAATGTGGCCAAGGTTAAAATGGATGAAATATTTATATATATATACCAAAAAGAAATGAAGCAATTAATTTTACTGGCAAACAGTGAGGGTAAAACTTTTATTGCATGGTATTTGGTAAATATATATATATATATATATATATATATATATATATTTTTTTTTTAATGAGATTGCATAACACTTGGAACAAGAGTTGCAATTCCTTTTTGCACACCCCACACTTATTTGAATGCCTGTTTTGACTTGATTCCAAAGCTTCAATATATTTCTTACGGTAGGTATATTTTTGGTTCTTCATCCATGGTTTATTTGAGCTGCAACAAGGAAATAGTTAAATAGGCTCAAAATGGCTAGCAAGAGATAATTTATTCATGGTAGGCTTATCTGGCTTAATGGCTCAACTGAACAAAATGCCTGTATCAAAATACATTCATATGAGTTTCAAGTATCATCAAGAAACAAGACAAAAATTAAGATGTAAGTCTTCAGGAATTAATCACACATGAAAGGATTAAGATGGTTTAAAGTGATCCATCAAATTTTAAGGCTCAAAAATCTCACAAGGTATAACTCCATCATATATGATCATTTCTCAATTATCATGTCATTCTCAACATACCAAAAATGTTTGAGTTCAAATTATAACATATCATTAAGCTCATATCAGACATGAAAGAATTTACTTGTTACTCATGCATATCTTAAAATTCCAATAAAACATGCCATTTTAAAACAAAAACACACACAAAATCTTTTATTTAATTTATTTTTTTTTTTTTTAATATCACACAAAATTTAATCACACAACACACAATAACACATGAATGATCCCAATAATACTCCCACACTTATTCTTTTGCACTCCCGGGCAAAATCAAAATAAAAACAAGTATCACAATTTATTGAAAACATTAAGTTGAAAACAACACACAGAACTGGCATGCTTGTCATGAAATCTTAGAAATATACAAAGAAACAAGAGTTTTCAACATGAAAGATACAGAGCATCAAGATATATATATAAAAATCATTCAAACACTTAGGCATGTGAAAATTAAATTAAACTGAAAAGAAGATCATAAGTGATAGAACCTCACAAGACATACTCTCAACTCTCAAGTGTTTAAGGTTTGTGTATACACTCAAAACAATTCCTGAAAAACAAACAGTCTAAAAATTTGGCAAGTTTCTTAATTCTACAATCAACACAAATGAATGTATAGATCCACAGGGCTTTCACAGGGTTGCAATGTGGCCAAGGTTAAAATGGATGAAATATTTATATATATATACCAAAAAGAAATGAAGCAATTAATTTTACTGGCAAACAGTGAGGGTAAAACTTTTATTGCATGGTATTTGGTAAATATATATATATATATATATATATTTTTTTTTTAATGAGATTGCATAACACTTGGAACAAGAGTTGCAATTCCTTTTTGCACACCCCACACTTATTTGAATGCCTGTTTTGACTTGATTCCAAAGCTTCAATATATTTCTTACGGTAGGTATATTTTTGGTTCTTCATCCATGGTTTATTTGAGCTGCAACAAGGAAATAGTTAAATAGGCTCAAAATGGCTAGCAAGAGATAATTTATTCATGGTAGGCTTATCTGGCTTAATGGCTCAACTGAACAAAATGCCTGTATCAAAATACATTCATATGAGTTTCAAGTATCATCAAGAAACAAGACAAAAATTAAGATGTAAGTCTTCAGGAATTAATCACACATGAAAGGATTAAGATGGTTTAAAGTGATCCATCAAATTTTAAGGCTCAAAAATCTCACAAGGTATAACTCCATCATATATGATCATTTCTCAATTATCATGTCATTCTCAACATACCAAAAATGTTTGAGTTCAAATTATAACATATCATTAAGCTCATATCAGACATGAAAGAATTTACTTGTTACTCATGCATATCTTAAAATTCCAATAAAACATGCCATTTTAAAACAAAAACACACACAAAATCTTTTATTTAATTTATTTTTTTTTTTTTTTAATATCACACAAAATTTAATCACACAACACACAATAACACATGAATGATCCCAATAATACTCCCACACTTATTCTTTTGCACTCCCGGGCAAAATCAAAATAAAAACAAGTATCACAATTTATTGAAAACATTAAGTTGAAAACAACACACAGAACTGGCATGCTTGTCATGAAATCTTAGAAATATACAAAGAAACAAGAGTTTTCAACATGAAAGATACAGAGCATCAAGATATATATATAAAAATCATTCAAACACTTAGGCATGTGAAAATTAAATTAAACTGAAAAGAAGATCATAAGTGATAGAACCTCACAAGACATACTCTCAACTCTCAAGTGTTTAAGGTTTGTGTATACACTCAAAACAATTCCTGAAAAACAAACAGTCTAAAAATTTGGCAAGTTTCTTAATTCTACAATCAACACAAATGAATGTATAGATCCACAGGGCTTTCACAGGGTTGCAATGTGGCCAAGGTTAAAATGGATGAAATATTTATATATATATACCAAAAAGAAATGAAGCAATTAATTTTACTGGCAAACAGTGAGGGTAAAACTTTTATTGCATGGTATTTGGTAAATATATATATATATATATATATATTTTTTTTTTAATGAGATTGCATAACACTTGGAACAAGAGTTGCAATTCCTTTTTGCACACCCCACACTTATTTGAATGCCTGTTTTGACTTGATTCCAAAGCTTCAATATATTTCTTACGGTAGGTATATTTTTGGTTCTTCATCCATGGTTTATTTGAGCTGCAACAAGGAAATAGTTAAATAGGCTCAAAATGGCTAGCAAGAGATAATTTATTCATGGTAGGCTTATCTGGCTTAATGGCTCAACTGAACAAAATGCCTGTATCAAAATACATTCATATGAGTTTCAAGTATCATCAAGAAACAAGACAAAAATTAAGATGTAAGTCTTCAGGAATTAATCACACATGAAAGGATTAAGATGGTTTAAAGTGATCCATCAAATTTTAAGGCTCAAAAATCTCACAAGGTATAACTCCATCATATATGATCATTTCTCAATTATCATGTCATTCTCAACATACCAAAAATGTTTGAGTTCAAATTATAACATATCATTAAGCTCATATCAGACATGAAAGAATTTACTTGTTACTCATGCATATCTTAAAATTCCAATAAAACATGCCATTTTAAAACAAAAACACACACAAAATCTTTTATTTAATTTATTTTTTTTTTTTAATATCACACAAAATTTAATCACACAACACACAATAACACATGAATGATCCCACCCCCACACTTAAATCATACATTGTCCTCAATGTAAGACAAGGCATACAAAATAGACAATAGAATGAAAAAGTAAAGAGATGGGTAAGAAAAACTCCCTCAAGGTGGATTAAACTCAAATACCACATCCTTTTGAAGCAGATTGGATAGTGGTCTAGCCTTCTTATGCCTTTCCAAATTTTGCAGCAATTTTTCTTCTTGATTTTCATCAAAAGAAGTAAAGATTATCACCGGAAGCTCTTCATCATTTCCCAAGTATGAATACTTGAGGTTTTCAAGTAAGAAATTTAGCTCCAGATTAGGTGCCTACAAAGTAGATGGAACTAACAAAGCAGATTTGGATTCTTGCACCTCAAAAAATTTGTTAGAGTCTTCTTGAAAATCTGCATTTAGAACAGGTATTTCTATAGACTCTAAATCAGTAGTTATATATTTGTCAATTTCAGCACAAATATGACAATTCTCAGAATTATTGCATGCAAAACAACTGTATGAATCATCTATGCATTCCAAATCAACATCAGAAAAATGTTCAAAAACTAGTTCATCAATAATGTCAATTTGGAAAACAGAATGATTTTCAGAAGGATATTTCATGGCATCTAGAATGTTAAATCTTACCTTAGTGTCACCAAATTCCATAGAAAGAGTTCCAGCATGGACATCAATTATAGTTTTGGCTGTTTTCAAAAATGGTCTTCCCAAAATGATAGGAACAGGAATTTGAGGCATACCTTCTTCCATATCAAGTACAAAAAAGTCAGCAGGGAAAACAAGCTGTTCTACCTGAACCAAAACATCCTCTATAACTCCAGCAGGGTAAGCAGTGCTCCTATTGGCTAGCTGAATTACTACACCAGTAGGTTGTAAATTTCCAAGAGACAAAGATTTAAAAACAGACATAGGCATAACATTTATTGAAGCTCCTAAATCTAACATGCAATTTTCAAATTTATTATTGCCTATGATACAGGGTATAGAAAACGTACCTGGGTCCTTGCATTTCTCAGGGATATTTTCCTTACCAAGCAGTGCAGATACATTTCTTCCCATGCTTATCCTTTCATTGCCCTTGAGTCTCCTTTTGTGAGTACACAACTCCTTCAGAAATTTGGCATACTTGGGAATTTGCTTGATTGCATCAAGAAGAGGTATATTTACTTCCACTTTCCTGAAAGTATCCAAAATTTCTTTGTCCACTTCTTCCATCTTCTTGCTTGGAATTGCTTTTGGTGGGAAAGGAAGAGGGATATGAGGTGGAACTTGGGATGGTTGCATCTCAGATTTGCTTGTGCTTGAAGAGGGCACATCATTATCAACTGTTATGGGCACATCATTTTGTTTTTCAGGTTCCTTAGGTATGGCTACTTCAAGGTTCTTACCTGATCTTAACTGAATTGCGCTCACATTTCTTGGATTTGCAGCTGGTTGAGAGGGTAATTTGTCAGAGTTTTGAGATTGCAACTGGCTTAATGATGAAGCCAATTGCCCAATTTGGTTGCTTAAACTCTGGATGGTAGCATCATTCCTCTGTTGATACTCTAAGTTCTGTGCAGCCATTTGTTTCACCAGATCCTCCAAAGAAGGGCCACTTGTGGATGGTTGAGGTGTAGGTCTTTGGAAGGTTGATGCATTGTTTTGAAATGAAGGTTGGGGATTTTGTTGTTGTTGGTTACCCCATCTCAAGTTTGGATGGTTCCTCCAACCTGGATTGTATCTATTGGTGGAAAGGTCATGGTTTTGTGGTGGTGGAGGTCTATCATGGTAGATGTTACTTGCATAGGCTTGAGGACTATTATTATCCTTTTCTTGTAGAGAAGGACAACAATCAGTGGGGTGCTCTTGTGAAGAGCAGATTCCACACACTTTAGCAGTCATGGATTTTTGATTTACTGCCAATTGTGTGACTAGAGTGGTGAGAGCATCAAGTTTGCTCTCCAATTTAATTCCAGATGAACTAGAATTGGAATCAAACATGGGTTTGAAAGAATCATTTCTCACACCAAATTGTTGAGAGTTGGATGCCATTTTCTCAATCAGATTTCTTGCTTCAGCAGCAGTCATATCTCCTAAAGCTCCTCCACTTGCCGCATCAATCATGTTGCGATCAACGTGGTGTAAACCTTCATAGAAGTACTGAAGAAGAAGTTGTTCAGAAATTTGGTGGTGAGGGCAACTTGCACAGAGTTTTTTAAATCTCTCCCAATATTCATAAAGACTTTCTCCAGAGAGTTGCCTAATGCCAGATATGTCTTTACGGATTGCAGTTGTTCTAGAGGCAGGAAAGAATTTTTCCAAGAACATTTTCTTTAAGTCATTCCAACTTGTGATTGATCTTGGAGCAAGGTAATACAACCAATCCTTAGCAACACCCTCTAAAGAATGAGGAAACGCTTTAAGATAGACATGGTCTTCTTGAACGTTTTGGGGTTTCATTGTGGAACACACAATGTGGAATTCTTTGAGGTGTTTGTGCGGATCTTCACCCGCAAGACCATGAAACTTAGGCAACAGGTGTATAAGTCCGGTCTTAAGAATAAAAGGGACATCCTCATCAGGATATTGAATACACAAACTTTCGTAAGTGAATTCAGGAGCAGCTAGTTCTCTAAGAGTTCTTTCACGAGGTTCAGCCATATCAGAAAAACTAGCAATACTTTCAACAGATTCAGAAAAAATACTATCACTATCAATATCAACAAAATTATTATTAAATCTAGCTTCTCTAATTAACCTATGAAAAGTTCTTTCAATTTCAGGATCAAATAAATATAAATGCTCAAAAGTTCTTCTAGTCATACATAGCATACAACAAGATATTTGATCATGATGAGCAATAAATCATAAGAATCCTAAATCATACAAAAGAAATAAAATAAACAAACAAACAAACAAAAAGAGAAATTTTTTTTTTTAAATTTTTTTTTTTTCAAATAAAAAAAATTAATTTAAAACAAGAATTTTTCCTAAAGATCGTTGATCCCCGGCTGCGGCGCCAAAATTTGACGTTGAAATTTTTGCAGTCGTTATTCCGTCAAATTAGTACATTAAAATTAATTAACGTAGTACTAGGGTGTCAACCTAGGTCGTTCTCTCAAGGATCAACACAAAAATTTAGGAAAAATCAAGTCTTAAACTAATTTTTAACAATTAAAAATAAAAACTTAACAACTAAAATTTTTACAAACATAAGTTCACTAACATACAATTGGGGGGGGGGGGTTTTGATTGATTTTTGTTGTCACAATTAAAATTAAAACAAGGTAAATAAAGGATTTAAAACAATAAATAACAAGCGATTGATTTTCTTGGAGTATTGTAAATAAATTTATCCTTGGTTCATTAAAGATAACTTGTATACTCATTAATGTTAATTTCTTAGCTCAATTTGAATTGATCAACTAAGCGTCTTTTTCAATTCACAATTCCTTTACTTTCATTTAAAAATGAATATTTTAATCAAGCATCCTAATTAAGCAAAAGGAGTCAAGATCTTAAAATCTAGGAATTATTGAGCATACATAAGAACATCGCCTACATACATAATCTAATCTCAAATTATGGAATTAAGCAAACCATAATTATTAAAAGTGATTATGAAAATATTCATTAAGCATGCATATTTCCTTAATCCATTCTAATTTGAAATCTTATTTAACTCCATTTGAATAACTAAACCGATTAAGCATACAAATTCAATTAAACAAAATGGAATTAAATAAGTAGAGAATGATTATGAAGAAATAACATTAATAAAAGCATACTATATTAAAATTAATGACCTCAAAATTACATTACAACATTCTCCAAGAAAATCAATCTAAGGGTTTTAGCCCTCCATAATTACAACTACAACAATAAAACTAACCCGGAAATGAAGAAGTTGCTGGAGAAACTCCAACAAAGAAGAGAAGCAGAGAACGTGTGAAGAAGGGAGATGAAGAATGAATGAAGAATGGTGTCTTACAAGCCTTCCTCTTGTGCCTATTTATAGGATTTCAAAAGCAAGCTTTTGCCATAATTAATTCATAATGGAAGATGCACTCTTGAATTTACAATTCCATGGTGCTCCATGATCAATTTGAGTGCCTTGCCCACCTTCCTCAGTGCTTTGTCCACCTTCCAGAAGCTTGAAAACGTGTTTCTGGGCCAATTATTCACTCATGAATCGATTCATTGGTGGGAGGAATCGATTCATTCGTTCCAAAATGCAATCCTGGGCCAATTTTACACGTATGAATCGATTCATTTGATGGAAGAATCGATTCATTGCCTGTGAAACCCGTATGAATCGATTCATTTGATGGAAGAATCGATTCATCATGCAAAATTTTACTTCCTGATGTATTAAAGCCGTATGAATCGATTCATGAGGGGGATGAATCGATTCATCCCCCTGATTCTCCATATTTTGCACACTTTTTCACCCTTTTTGAGATCCTTTTGAATATTTCTTGATTCCTTTGATCCTTAGGCACTTTGATCTTCATTTTGGATTGGAATTCTTGAGTTTCTTTGATCTATTTTCCTTTGGCACAAATTATTAATCAAATATTACATAAAGATCAAATGATAAAAATGTGTTAAAATGCAATATGTTACACACTAAGTGATGGCAAATTATACACATTTAAATTGGAGAATTAGAGATAAATCATGCATCATCAGGGTTCTAACACAAGCCCCATGAAACTAGGTTATATGACATAATTAAATTGTTCAGTTATAGTAATCATTTCACATGCAATTGAACTGATCAATTTGTTATAGGTATCTTCGTTAATAAGCGCCCTTGAAAAAAAAAGTACAGAGCAAGAAGCATAAGGAACAAGATCCTGGAACCAATATTTAGTTATGATTTATTTTTTCTTCTTTGTTTCTTGTTCACAAAAAAAATCATCACTCCTAGTTTTCATTTTAAATTCTACACGCTCTTCACTGATTTTTTTTAATTTGTCTCAATAATGAGTAATTACATCACCTTTGTCCAATATTTCATGACATGTTGTGAATAATTTCCTTGTATATTAATTCAATAAGTTATTTGTGAAGATTAAATTGTATATGAATTGTGATAGATTAACCACCCTCAGTGAGATTTTGAGCTTAATTGGATGGACCACATTATGCCATCTTTCTTTTGTTTTTAATTGACCCTTATTTATTAGTACTCTAGAACTTGACTTGTTTCTTTTTAATGTATTATGTTCCATATGCATGCTTTGATATGATTAAGGCCATTTTTGTTTTAACCAACCACTAGCCATATGCCTTACCTTGTATATTTTCCATTGTTACCCACGTTGAGCCTATATCCATTTCTTGATTCATCTACATAATTAGCCAATAGCCAAAAAAAAAACATGAACACCCTTGCTTAGGAATTGATTAGGAGTTTTAGAATTGCTATGCATAAAGGTTCTTGATGATTATGGAAATGTACCCAAGATATGTATGTTGTTGTTTCATTGTTTAAAAAGAAAGTAAAAAAAATAAAAAATAAAAAGGAAATGTTAAAAAAAGAAGAAAAAGAAGAAGTGGTGAATATATGTATGAAAATAATCAGGAGGATTTATTCTCATGTTTTATCCTCCATCATGTTTTATTTTAGAGTATTAAGTTTCAAAATATACTTCCACAATCACTGAATCACTTACTCCATTTCTCTTTTTCAACCCTAAAATTAGCCATATTATTTCATTTTATCCACCCTGTATCACCTTGGCCCCATTACAACCTTAATAAAGTCCTTTTGATCTCTACATGCATATGTGTTCAAATATGGAAATTAGAAATTTGTCGAGCCTATAGTAGTGCTAATTTATTTTGGTGATTTCTGAGAGTATACATAAACCCAAACAATCGAGATATAGAGAGCATGAAGATAACATCTATCACATTTTCATCCACTCTTTTATTTGATCACTCAATTTGTGTAACTAGTATGTAATGCTTCTTATTCACACTTATCATGACTTCTTGATATAAGGGATGGTGTGTATTACTTATTATTATTTTAGATTTCAAAAAAAGTCACAAATCAATTTTTTAAAAAAACCTTTTTTTGTTGTTTCTCATTTTAGTTTTTGGTTTAGTTTTGTCCTGGAGTGCAAAAGCTTAAGTGTGGGGAATTTGATAAATCAATTTTAATACACTTCTTATAGTTTTACACTTGGGGTTTATTATATAATTACTATGTTTAATAATAGTATTTTAATTAAGTTTTATGTTGTTTAGTTAAATTGAAGTATTATGTATATATGTCTTAATTTTCGTTTTTTGTATGTATCTTGAGTATCTTGCTTTGTTTTGGCCATAACTTGGGCTTTTGTGATCCAAATGGGCTAATCTTGGAGCCCATGGAAAGCTAAGATAGAATCCTACATCATGATAATCAGATTTGGTTATTTTGCATCTGAAAAAAATAAAGAAATGGAGCTTGAATTAATCAGCCCTCATGTGTCCCACCAACATTGACATTGTTCACCAAAATACACATATTTGGAGCTGTAATTTTCTAAATGACCTCATTCTTGTGCCAACTTCTCAATAAGATAGAGATCTACAACTTTCATGTTGAAGATTTTGTGAAATTAGGCTATCTAGATGGTTATAATTGACTCGCAAGATGGAGATGATAAAGAGGAGAATGTATTTCAACACCTACCATTATCTTCTTTTGAATTATTGTAATTTCAAGCCCACCAATGTTGAAAAAATGCATTAATGATCAGAAAATGAATGCATAGTGTCATGATACCTTGCCTATAAATAGATGCTTGAAGTTGTAAGGAAGGTACACAAGAGATACATAAGAAATACATGTTTTAGTTTTTATTACATTTCTATATCTTTGCTTTAGTTTCTTAAGTTTTAGTTCTTTCTCTTGCTTTATTTCTTTGTTCTATATTCCATCCCTCAAGTTATGGTTTTCATTTCCCTTCCTCAATATCAAGTAAGTTAATTTTATTATTTGTTATTTACTTTTATAATCAAAGTTATAGTTAATTTAATATTATCTTTTATTGTTAAAAATTATAATGGAAGCTTAATCTTTTAAAATCAACTCAAGGAATTTAATTTTTCTTTATATTAACTTCGAGTTCTTGCTTTTAATATTTTGATTAAAGATAATTACTTTTCTTTGTTTCTCAAATACTTATGATGGTAGATTATTTAAGTATATAACCGATTAGTATATAATTAAACAATCTATAATCTAAAATGATGTTGGTTGGTTAATCAATAATCAATTTGAGAACAAAGATTAAGTCACTAAATAAGAGATTTCTATTTAGTTTCTTAACTCAATCAAACTATGGTTTTAAAGTTATTTTAGTAATTAATAAGAATATATCGATTGATTATTCTTATTAGTTTATTAATTCAATTCTAGAAGATTTTCTAGAATATAATCATTTAGGGATTCCAAATGATTTAAGGTTGAGAAATTAATTATATTTAATGATATTTGTGATCAATGATTAGTTAACTAAAGATTTATTAATTCCTTAGGTTGATTATTTCTAAATTTGATTATTCACTCACTCATAAATTTACTTTTTGCACTATTATATAATTACTTAGTTTTTCTTTCAATCTCAACATAAACCCCCTATTTCTTATAATTAAGTTGAGTATAACTAATTTAACTAAGGTCCTCGAGAGACGACTAAGGTTGTTCACCTTATACTATATTAATTTAACTTTTTATTTGACCCGACAACGACAGCGTGTCACCCAGGCCTAAAGCCGGGCGAAAGGGCTGAGTGTAGTCACGTGGCGTTCCTTTATCTTGGGTGGGGCACGGGGAGCTGGCCCCCGAGGGGTGCGGTTGAACCGAGAGGAGTTAATCTCCGAAAGGCGTGGTTGAGCTGGGATGAGTTAATCTCTGAGAGGCGTGGTTGAGCCGAGAGGAGTTGATCTCTGGAGGCATGGAAGAGCCGAGAGGAGTTGATCTCCGAGAGGCATGGATGAGTCGAGAGGAGTTGATATCCAAGAGGCGTGGATGAGCCGAGAGGAGTTGATCTTTGAGAGGTTTTTAAAAGAGCCTGTGTGCCTTTAGCCACGTGGCGGGGAGCTAATAATCACCATTTTTCAATTATTATGGGGGCACGTGCTTGTTATGATTACGCTATTTCTGTGCCCTTTACGCTATTAATATACCATTTGAAGCACGTCATTTCATCCCAGGTTGTCCTAAAGCATCATACCCCATTGATAGAAAGGTCCCTTGCTCCCCATCCGTTAGATTTGAATTTACATTATTTCACTTGAGAAGGGTCTTCTTGAAACATCACACCCATTGTTTTTTCGCGTTTGCTCGCCTGCTAACCGCTAGATCTAGAGTGGTGAAAGGTTACTATTTTTGCCTATAAATTTGGTTTTCCTCTTCACTTTGTGTTTTTTAGGATTCTAAATCACTATGCCCAAATTTCTTCATCTTCCTAGAGCATCTATTTGCTGGACTTTGTCACCTTCGATTTTCTTCTTCTTCTTATTCTTCTCTCTCTAGCTTCCCTTGCTTCATCTGTCAGGTTAGTATTCCTTCTCCTTCTTACTTCTTTTGTCCTGAGAGTTGCGATGGCTTTGTCCACTGGTGGTGTTTATGATTGGGTGAAGGATGGGGTATTACTCATTCCTTCTTCCTTCCAGAGAAAGGAGTCTGTAGCCCAGTTGTGGAAGGGAGTTGTTCACTCATTCATCTTTTGCCTACAATGTAGAGTATGTAAGTTGTTCTATCTCTGATAGGGTATGTCATGAGCATGCAGATCCGAGTGAGTTGGATTTTACCTTTGTGTAGAGACCTTTTTCTCTCGGCTACACTTGTCCTTTCCATTTTCCAATTTTGAGGTTGGGGTATTGAATGCCCTCAATATTGCTCCTACTTAGCTACACCTAAACGGGTGGGCGTTCGTGAAGGCCTTTGAGGTCTTGTGCGAGCACTTTGGCCGTCTTCCCTCTGTACCCCTATTTTTTTACCTTTTTAATGCCAAAATTCCAAAAGGTGGGGCGCCTGTGGGTTGGGTCTCGCTGAACGACATTGCCCGCCGTAACCTAATTAGGGCATTTGACCAGTCCTATAAGAACTTTAAAATGGGATTCTTCAAAATCCGAGTCGGATTGGTCCATCCTGGGGAGGATTTTTTGCATTACCCCGATACCCGTCCTCGTTTTCCTCTTTATTGGACTCAGACGCCCATCCATTTTCGTGTATCATGGGATGATCTTTCCCTGTCGGAGAGGACAGATGCCAAATTCTTAGTTGAGGATGTGGATGTCCATTTTAGCTCTCAGGCGTTGATTGCCCTCTCACCTCTTCTAGGTTCTCTTGACGCTTGGATAGGTGAGAGTAGCTTCAACTTTATTGTTTCTTGCATAGATTTTCTGGCTTGATCTTTCGACTAATTGTTTTGTGTTTGTGTAGCTAACATGGCCCCTGAGCAATTGTCCATCAAAGATCTAAAGAAACGGTACCCAGGAAAATACCCTAAGGTGGCTGGGAAGAAGGGTGGTTCTAAGAAAGTTGAGTTCAACCGTCTCTGGGGGAGGGTATAATGGTGTCACCATAGCTACTCCTATCTCGGTGGTTCCTGCTGTAACACCCTAATTAATTGCAACTAAAAATAAAAATTTCAAAGAAAATAACAGAAAATTTTTCACAAAACAGTCCCGTATTATTCGATATATGAGGGAGCAGGCAAGGGAAGAACGAAAAGCTTTCACACGCACATAGCAACCTACAGGGAAGACTAAAACTGAGGCCGGCTCGATGGGTTTATCGTAACGCACTAACACTAGGGCGGACTGCACAACACCGATTATTCGCTCAGACGGGGTCTTACACCGTCCAGGCGGAGTATGGTAATACAGCAGCGGATAGAGGAGATTTCGCACTGAGGCTTCCCTTCAAGAAATACTGGTCACTCAACAGGAGGAATAGATAAGGGAAATATGTTAATACATTCACACGCATATCGTTTGGTGGAAAGGCGAAGTTAGAATCATCCTACTTGGCTAGGCGGGGTATATTTATCTTGGGCGGGCTGTCCTAGTTACTTGGGCGAGGTATGACGCCGCCGAAACGAAATCTACATAACGCCTCCTCAACACAACTACAAGGTAATTTCCTCCATCGGGTATGGACAAGGGTTCACTAAGTAAATCCTCACACTCGCCTTTCACTCAGAAAAAGGAGAAGTTACAAGGTACACATACGTTAGTAGGTTGTGGAGAAAGGAAGAGTCTGAACCTATTCCGCCCAACTCAACTAATTATGACAACGCCTGGGCGGACTTAGCCATAACGCCCAAATCCGGGGTTCAACACCAGGGTCCGGATTGCGTCAGTATCACAACGGATAGGAAGGATAATTGGACGGCGTCCCACTCTAACAACTACATCGATCCAACGCGAGCCCTCTCGCTTGGGCGGATTGCTCCCGTACTTCAGGCGGGGTACGACTCCACCCAACGTATCCGACATAAATTTTCCTAAGACAATTCTCGGTTCATTCGTACTTAGCTATAACCTGCTCAATCAGACTGTCCCTGCATATCTATTAAAGCACGATTATAAAACAAGACGGCACATAGCATCACACACACAAAACCATACATCCATATATATACATAAAAGTGTATATTAATATTTACAAGGCAAAATCAGACTTCTACTTGTTCATAAAGTTCTATTCATCGCAAAACATTAATATCCGGTATGAGCCAGTCCGGGCTTCATCTAACAACACCTTAATTAAACCTTCGAAATGCATCAGCACTCCGCCCAGCATTCCAGCTCTGCCTCTGATCCTCCTCACGAGAGACATTCACTGAAAATGGCCACTGCAGGGGTGAGCTTTTACATGTAAAATGATACTCACAGACTCGGTATCAGCGTCAGTACACGCTCCTGCTATACCTCAACCTTTCTCAAGTAACCAAAATCATACAATTCAACAATGTTCATGACACACATAATTCACCGAGTTTATTCCACATCCAAATATATAATCATGCATTCAAAATCATACACTTGCACATACATAGATTTATACATCACCACAATCAGCCTTATTTCTATATGCATGCCTGCGGATCCGACTCGGGAAAAGACTCTCAGTTACGGCCCCCTTTCTTTTGGCCCCTCGTCCCTCAGCTCTTACCAGGTGGCACCGGCCTCCCCACGGCGTTTCGAGACTCACTTCTCTAGCTCCAACGGCTACCACGAGCCCTATTGGGATCTAGCCAGGGTTGGTAACTGGAAGTCATTTCCCTTGGGGTTCTTGACCTTCCATGGGTCACCCCACTCTTACTCATGCAACTAACACATTCATTATTACACATCATCGCGTCATGAACACATTACCGTAGTCATTAAGTAAGAACGAATATCCTCCACTACTCGTCATCATTCAGTCAGTCACACCAGCGCATGTTACAATCGGTCATCAGACTAACAACATTGAGCAATCCAATTAAGAACATGCACATACATACTTTTCATAGTGACAACAAAATAGATCCATCATTATCATCCACGAGCAGACTACGCCATAGCCACGAAGATCACTATCAGAATCTCAAATCATGCATCAGTTTTAGTAATTGTGAATACATGCACACATGCACAGCATCAGTTCTAATGATTATAAAAACATGCACACACACACACCCGCATTCAGCAATGCATTCATCCGGTACCGTTCTTAGACCATGCATTCGACATGCAAGCGCCCCCTACCTTTAGAAGAATCCTCAGAAACCTTTTTCGTTCTTGTTGTCGGGTCCGATGTCCTTCTCCTGGTTCGTCCGGTCTTCCTTGGCTTTGTCGTATCCTGCGCCTGATTCTGGGATGAAGTGTGGTCCGTTCTTCAGTACTGGAATCAAGATCTCCAGGAGCGAAGAGTAAGATGGAAGAAGAAGAAAATGGAGACGAAGAGAGGAAGTAGAGGATGAAGTGACGGAGGAGAGAGTCTGAAGAAAGAGTAAGTGTGTTCCTCACTAAAGGCTCACGATATATATATATATATGTGTACATGCGCATGAACAAGAGAAGAGTGGGATGGGAGAGTGTGTGCTGCAGCAGCCACGTGCACTCCACTCCATCCCTGACCATCACCATTTTTTTATACTTTAATGGCTTAATCCTACTTAGTTAAATGCAATTAACAGTTATTTTCTGGTTGGAATCAAGTCTTAATGGTTTATTCTTCATTCAACATTTAATTTTAAAACGGGGATGTTACAGTTCTCCCCCACTGAAAAAGAATTTCGTCCCCGAAATTCAGTCGGTACTTACGTAGGTAAACAATTCGGGGTACTGCTGTCGCATGGCGTCTTCGCGTTCCCACGTGCAGGAGGTGATCTTGCCTTGCTGCCACTCCACCTTAACCAGCCTTACGTTCTTGTTCCTTAAGCGTTTTACCGATTGATCCACGATTCCAACCGGTGTAGTCACAGTGGTTAGGTCTTCCTTAATTTCTACCTCGTCGTCAGGCATCGTGTGGCTGGGGTCATGCAAATACTTCCTTAGCTGAGACACATGAAAAACGTTGTGTAATCGGGACAAGTGAGTTGGTAACGCGAGGCGGTATGCCACGGAGCCAATCCGTTCTACTACCTCATAAGGTCCGATGTAGCGAGGGCTTAACTTCCTACTTTTTAAGGCTCGTCCAACTCCTTTACTCGGAGAGGTTCTCAGAAACACTCGATCTCCGACTTGAAATTCCACTGGCTTGATGCGTTTGTCATGGTAGCTCTTCTGCCTGTCTTGTGATGCTTTCATCTTCTCCCTTATTACCCGGATCTGTTCTGTGGTTTGCTTCACGATGTCTGGTCCCAGTAATAGACTTTCACCCGCTTCCGACCAACAGAGTGGGGTACGGCATCTACGCCCATATAATGCCTCGTAAGGTGCCATGCCAATGCTGTGATGATGGCTGTTGTTGTACGTAAACTCGATCAAGGGAAGGTACTGCTCCCAGTCCCCACCGTACTCTAACACACACGCTCTCAATAAGTCTTCTAGACTCTGAATCGTTCGCTCGGATTGTCCATCCGATTGGGGGTGGTAGGCAGAACTAAGCCAAAGCTTCGTCCCCAGTTCTTGATGCATGGTGGTCCAAAACCTGGACGTAAATCTAGGGTCCCTATCTGAGACGATGGAAGTAGGTATGCCATGTAGTCGAATAACTTCTTGAATGTAGATTCGAGCCAATTTATGCAATGGGTACTTCATATTTACAGGTAAGAAGTGTGCACTCTTCGTCAATCTGTCAACAATGACCCAAATGGCATCATGGCCCGTTCGGTTTTTGGGTAATCCCATGATAAAATCCATCGCAATTGAGTCCCATTTCCACACGGGGATTTCTAGAGGCTGCATTGCACCGTATGGTTTTTGGTGCTCTACCTTCGATTTCTGACAAGTGATACACCGGGCCACGTACTCCGCCACATCCTTCTTTAGTCCGGGCCACCAAAACTGTCTCCTCAAGTCGTGGTACATCTTCGTGGTTCCTGGGTGAATGCTGAGTAGGCTTTTGTGGGCTTCATCAAGCACCATTCTTCTCAATCTTCCTTCACTTGGTATGTATATTCTGTTCCTCACCCGGAAGATCCCATCTGACCCTTCTGCCAAGGATAAATCCTTCCCTCTAGCCTGAATTTCCTTCATTTCAGCTAGGTAAGAGTCCGCCTGTTGCTGTTCGTACACGGATTTTAAGAATTCGTTGGCAATCCTCAACGTACCGATTGTCATCTTCTGAGAGGAAGGGGCATCAACATGTAAGTTCATGTCTCAGAACCGCTCCAACAACTCAACTTCTTTTGCCATCATGGCTGCTATGTGGAGGGATTTTCGACTCAATGCGTCTGCTACGACATTTGCCTTACCTGGGTGGTATTTCAACTCGAAATCATAGTCCTTCAAAAACTCAATCCATCTTCTCTGCCTCATGTTCAGCTCCTTTTGGTCGAATAGGTATTTAAGGCTCTTATGATCGCTGTACACTTCAAACTTGGATCCGTACAAGTAATGCCTCCAGATTTTCAATGCAAAAACTACTGCTGCCAACTCCAGGTCATGGGTCGGATAATGTTGTTCGTGGGGTCTCAATTGTCGAGAGGCATATGCTATCACTCGATCCTTCTGCATGAGTACACATCCTAATCCGAGTCCGGACGCGTCACAATAGACCACGAAGCTTTCTCGTAACTCAGGTAATGCCAACACCGGAGCAGTTGTCAACTTATTCTTCAGCTCTTGGAAGCTGCCCTCACACTCCGGACTCCACACAAAAGGAACATTCTTTCGAGTCAATTTAGTCAGAGGTAATGCCAACTTAGAAAAACCTTCGATGAACCTTCTATAATAACCTGCCAAGCCCATAAAACTCCTTATTTCCGAGATCGACCTGGGCCTCTCCCATGCCATTACAGCAGCTACCTTCGCAGGATCCACCGAGACGCCTCGCTTGGAGATCACATGCCCGAGGAAGTGGATCTCATCCATCCAAAATTCGCACTTTGAAAGCTTTGCAAACAATTGCTTCTCCTTCAACACTTGGAGTACCGTCCTGAGATGTCCTTCATGCTCCTCAGATGACTTAGAATAAACTAGAATATCATCGATGAAGACAACAACAAACCGATCTAAGAAGGAATGGAATATGCTGTTCATGTAATTCATGAAAACAGCAGGGGCGTTTGTCACACCGAACGGCATCACTACATACTCATAGTGACCATACCTAGTCCTAAAGGCAGTTTTAGGAATGTCCGAGTCCTTCACTCGGATTTGGTGATATCCTGATCGTAAGTCGATTTTCGAGAAGACTGAGGCTCCACGCAGCTGGTCAATTAAATCATCAATTCTAGGCAGTGGGTATCGACTCTTGATTGTGAGTTTGTTAAGCTGTCGATAATCTATACAAAGTCTCATGCTGCCATCCTTCTTCTTAACAAGTAGCACAGGCGCGCCCCATGGTGACACGCTTGGTCTAATGAACTGCTTCTCAAGTAACTCATCCACTTGTTTCTTCAACTCTACCAATTCAGTTGAGGACATTCTGTAGGGTGCACTGGAGACCGGTTCGGCTCCAGGGATCAAGTCTATAGAGAATTCAACTTCTCTATGGGGAGGTACACTCGGGACATCCTCTGGGAACACTTCTGGGAATTCGCAGACAACCGGAATTTCATTCGCCAGGGTCTCATTCTCATCTTTGGTTAGACAAAGCATCATAAATAGTTGGGTTATACCTTGTGCCGCGCCATCTTCAGTGGGTTGTTTTGGGAAAACTATCTCTCGGTTTCTACAATCTACTAATACCTTATTGGCTGAAAGCCAATCTATTCCAAGCACAATATCAAGACCCTTTAAGGGCATGCAAATCAGATCGAAGGTGAAACTCCGATCATACAACTCAAATGCTACATTTTTACATATAGACGATGCAAACACACTAGGGCCAGTGGGGCTGGCCACTTCTAAAGTCCGGTTCATAGACACAGTTGGTAGCTTCAACCGTTCCACGCACTCATCAGCTATAAAAGAATGGGTTGCCCCCGAATCGAAAACAACATTAAGCATATTCGTTCCAAGTGAGCACTTACATTGTACTAGATCGTTTGCCGGTGCAACATCCTCTGCATTGATGGTGTAGATCCTTCCTGTCGCTGTTGGGCCGGTGTTCCTCTCTCGACTGTTCGGGGCATGCATCATATTTCCTCTGGTTCCGTTGCCTCTGCCTCCATGTCGTTGGTTATCATTCACTCTGGTTCGATCTTGAAATCCTCCTTGACGCACATTGGTGTTCGCCTGGCGGAGTTGGGGGCAGTCCGGGCGAACGTGTCCCTTCTCTCCGCAGTGGTAGCATTTAACATTTGTATCATTGCATTCCTTAGCAAAATGATCACCGCCACATTTAAAGCATCCGCCATACCTTGGTCGCCCACTCATCTGTCTCCCTCGGTCATTCCTCCTCACGTTCCCTGGCCTCTTGAAACGTGATTGCTGAGGCCTCAGGTGCTGATTGGCTCTGCTGCACTGGCCCGAATGGGCCCTGTCATCCTCTTCGAATATTCTACACTTGTTCACTAAGGCAGGGAAACTCCGGATTTCATGGTATCTGCAGGCCCTCTTGATATCCGATCTCAGTCCGTTCTCAAACTTAAGACACTTGGAGTGCTCCGTTCCCGGCTGCTGGAAGGGCGGATAGAATAGGCACAATTCTTCAAATCTAGTCGCGTATTCTTCCACAGTCATGGAGCCCTGTTTTAACTCCATAAACTCCAGCTCTTTCCGACTCCTCACTGTGTCGGGAAAGTATTTGTCTAGGAAGCAGGCCTTGAAATCGTTCCACGTCAGTTGATTGTCATCTTCGGGGAATCGGCTCCTGACTATCTTCCACCAATTCTCCGCTTCATCTCGCAGCATATACACTGCGCATTCCACCTTCTGGGCTTCGGTACAGCGAAGACCCCTAAAAATTCTCTCTAATTCCTGAGTCCACTTGAACGCCGCCTCAGGGTTCCGTCCTCCTAAGAATTCACTCGGCTTCCTCTTCAGGAAGCGGTCCAGCACATGGCCATCCTCAGGTTGAGTTTGGCCTTGCCTTCAAACACATCAGCAAAGCGTTGGAATGCTGTGGCTATAGCCTCCATACTTTGACGATGCGCCATTCCTTATCCTGAAATTGACATTTAAGGATAAGTATACGGAGCCACTTACTACCGATCTAATTATTAGTCCAACAATTAATAACTTAGCACATTATGTCATTCGCCTAAGTCATACACACAATCGGACCAGGGGGAAAATAACCCCTCGTCCTCAAGACAATCATCAATCAGGTCAACCAGCATCAGAAGAAATTCAATCATTCAATCAAAAGACACAAACACCACCGCTTACACTTGGTAAGCATACTTTGGCCTTGGATTTTTCGGTCCGCTCTGATACCAAAATGTAACACCCTAATTAATTGCAACTAAAAATAAAAATTTCAAAGAAAATAACAGAAAATTTTTCACAAAACAGTCCCGTATTATTCGATATATGAGGGAGCAGGCAAGGGAAGAACGAAAAGCTTTCACACGCACATAGCAACCTACAGGGAAGACTAAAACTGAGGCCGGCTCGATGGGTTTATCGTAACGCACTAACACTAGGGTGGACTGCACAACACCGATTATTCGCTCAGACGGGGTCTTACACCGTCCAGGCGGAGTATGGTAATACAGCAGCGGATAGAGGAGATTTCGCACTGAGGCTTCCCTTCAAGAAATACTGGTCACTCAACAGGAGGAATAGATAAGGGAAATATGTTAATACATTCACACGCATATCGTTTGGTGGAAAGGCGAAGTTAGAATCATCCTACTTGGCTAGGCGGGGTATATTTATCTTGGGCGGGCTGTCCTAGTTACTTGGGCGAGGTATGACGCCGCCGAAACGAAATCTACATAACGCCTCCTCAACACAACTACAAGGTAATTTCCTCCATCGGGTATGGACAAGGGTTCACTAAGTAAATCCTCACACTCGCCTTTCACTCAGAAAAAGGAGAAGTTACAAGGTACACATACGTTAGTAGGTTGTGGAGAAAGGAAGAGTCTGAACCTATTCCGCCCAACTCAACTAATTATGACAACGCCTGGGCGGACTTAGCCATAACGCCCAAATCCGGGGTTCAACACCGGGGTCCGGATTGCGTCAGTATCACAACGGATAGGAAGGATAATTGGACGGCGTCCCACTCTAACAACTACATCGATCCAACGCGAGCCCTCTCGCTTGGGCGGATTGCTCCCGTACTTCAGGCGGGGTACGACTCCGCCCAACGTATCCGACATAAATTTTCCTAAGACAATTCTCGGTTCATTCGTACTTAGCTATAACCTGCTCAATCAGACTGTCCCTGCATATCTATTAAAGCACGATTATAAAACAAGACGGCACATAGCATCACACACACAAAACCATACATCCATATATATACATAAAAGTGTATATTAATATTTACAAGGCAAAATCAGACTTCTACTTGTTCATAAAGTTCTATTCATCGCAAAACATTAATATCCGGTATGAGCCAGTCCGGGCTTCATCTAACAACGCCTTAATTAAACCTTCGAAATGCATCAGCACTCCGCCCAGCATTCCAGCTCTGCCTCTGATCCTCCTCACGAGAGACATTCACTGAAAATGGCCACTGCAGGGGTGAGCTTTTACATGTAAAATGATACTCACAGACTCGGTATCAGCGTCAGTACACGCTCCTGCTATACCTCAACCTTTCTCAAGTAACCAAAATCATACAATTCAACAATGTTCATGACACACATAATTCACCGAGTTTATTCCACATCCAAATATATAATCATGCATTCAAAATCATACACTTGCACATACATAGATTTATACATCACCACAATCAGCCTTATTTCTATATGCATGCCTGCGGATCCGACTCGGGAAAAGACTCTCAGTTACGGCCCCCTTTCTTTTGGCCCCTCGTCCCTCAGCTCTTACCAGGTGGCACCGGCCTCCCCACGGCGTCTCGAGACTCACTTCTCTAGCTCCAACGGCTACCACGAGCCCTATTGGGATCTAGCCAGGGTTGGTAACTGGAAGTCATTTCCCTTGGGGTTCTTGACCTTCCATGGGTCACCCCACTCTTACTCATGCAACTAACACATTCATTATTACACATCATCGCGTCATGAACACATTACCGTAGTCATTAAGTAAGAACGAATATCCTCCACTACTCGTCATCATTCAGTCAGTCACACCAGCGCATGTTACAATCGGTCATCAGACTAACAACATTGAGCAATCCAATTAAGAACATGCACATACATACTTTTCATAGTGACAACAAAATAGATCCATCATTATCATCCACGAGCAGACTACGCCATAGCCACGAAGATCACTATCAGAATCTCAAATCATGCATCAGTTTTAGTAATTGTGAATACATGCACACATGCACAGCATCAGTTCTAATGATTATAAAAACATGCACACACACACACCCGCATTCAGCAATGCATTCATCCGGTACCGTTCTTAGACCATGCATTCGACATGCAAGCGCCCCCTACCTTTAGAAGAATCCTCAGAAACCTTTTTCGTTCTTGTTGTTGGGTCCGATGTCCTTCTCCTGGTTCGTCCGGTCTTCCTTGGCTTTGTCGTATCCTGCGCCTGATTCTGGGATGAAGTGTGGTCCGTTCTTCAGTACTGGAATCAAGATCTCCAGGAGCGAAGAGTAAGATGGAAGAAGAAGAAAATGGAGACGAAGAGAGGAAGTAGAGGATGAAGTGACGGAGGAGAGAGTCTGAAGAAAGAGTAAGTGTGTTCCTCACTAAAGGCTCACGATATATATATATATATATATGTGTACATGCGCATGAACAAGAGAAGAGTGGGATGGGAGAGTGTGTGCTGCAGCAGCCACGTGCACTCCACTCCATCCCTGACCATCACCATTTTTTTATACTTTAATGGCTTAATCCTACTTAGTTAAATGTAATTAACAGTTATTTTCTGGTTGGAATCAAGTCTTAATGGTTTATTCTTCATTCAACATTTAATTTTAAAACGGGGATGTTACACCTGCTGCCATCTGGTTGGAGGAAGAGGCGGGGCAAGTAACAAGAAGGCCTCGCTCTGAGGGGCCCATGTTGGAAGAAAGAGCCTAAGAAACTACCGGGTCGGAGACTCCTGAGATGGGCCATGCTGGATCTCCTCCACGTACTGAAGAGGAGGGAGGCGGTGAGGCTACCCTTATCCTGGTCTCTGACAGCCCCGAGTGTAAAGCGAGATCATTGGAGACTCAGAGCCGAGTTCGCCCTGGGTGAGCGGTGAACTCGTGGATATTTTTGACTCGGATAAGGGGGAGGTTAAGGAGGAATCGACTGTTGAGGATACTGCCGGGGTCAGATCTGGGGCGGAACCGCTTGTTGTTCCTGAGTCGGTGGGTGCCAAAATTTTCACACACAGAGTTTGGAGCATAAAATCCTAGGAAATCCTTTTAGGAATTAGGTTTATCAATCTCTATAATGTGTCACTTAATTTACAATGTGCGTATAAAAGGTACCTTTATACTAGGTTAGAATCAAAAGGGCCTAAGCCCATTACACTAAAACTGATAGGATTCCCTCTCCAGCTAAAATAAAGGGGATCAGGAGAACAGGTGGGTCCCCTCCTGACCCCGGGGGGAACAGTTATTAAGACTCATTCCTAATGCAAACACTTTCGTCAAATAGTCGAGGGGTTGATATTTGAGGAAAAGACTTAGGATCTATTTGTCAAGAAATCAAGTTTAGTGAAATTTATACTACATTAGTTTGATTAGTTACATAAACATACTAATATGATTTATGGTTTTTTAATCAATGTTAATATTTTGTTTCATATTCCTAGTGCATGTTTTGAATGAGAGAATGTTTTGCATGTATGTTTGGGTTTGTGAATGAGTTATGAAATGAAATACTCATTATATTCTTTGTCTACAAATATAATTGAATCTAATGGTTGTTAAGGCTCATTCCTAATGCTAGGACTTTCATCAAATATTCAAAGGATTGATATTTAGGGAAAAGACTTAGGATCTATTTGTTAAAGGATTAAGTTTAATAGAGGATGACGAAACCTAATCTCAATACTTTTGTTTATATTTATCTCTATTTTTATATTTCTCGCACATAACATTACTATTCCAGAAAATAACAACTAATTATGAATATTTATGAATATATTACATATAGTTTTATAGCAGTTTTACAAGTATAGATAGTTATTTTACCGATTATCATACAAGTCTCTATGGATATGATAACTCAAATACTTATTGAAACTAAAATGAATTTTGGTACACTCACCAAAGTCCTAATAGTAGTGTCACTAGCAGTTATTGGTGGTGATGCCAGAGTCAGTAATGCTGTCAAAATTGCCCTGAGATGTTGTTGTTAACAAAATGGAAAAGCATACAAGCATTGCCTTTGTCAAAGCATTTCATGTTATGTGTTAACGTGAGGGAGGTATCAATGGTGGTCCCTTTGTGTAATAAGGTGTTGATTGCTAGACATTGGTTAGTAGAGCTCCTACTTTATGTTTATTTTAAAATATTTTCTTCTCTTCTATTGTGAAACTCTAGTGCTTAATGGTCATCTTTTGTGATTTTTTTGCTAGTTTATGCTTTATTTTTAGGCTACCATTTAGGCCTCATTTAATTTTTATTGTGTTGTGTTTTAGTCCTTGTTTTAGCAATTGTTTGGTCCATATTTTAGCTACTATTTTGTCCATCTTTTAGCTATTGTTTGGTCTCTATTTTAGCTATTATTTTTTGAACTATGACCCAAACAAAAAAAGAAGGTGGGTGATATTATAACTTGGCAATATTGTGAAACTGTGCCACTAAATAGACTACAGTAAAATGTAAATTTTATTTTCATGTTTGTTGGGGTAGGATTAGAAGAATTAAGCATCATTATGCCAAAAAAAATTAAAATGTAATTGCTTGTCCAAGTATTATAGATGGTGTTAACGAAACATTTGAAAAAGAGAAAGAAAAGAAGAAAATTGACAACACCCTTGAATGTCTGGAGAGAGTAAGAAATGAAAATGATGGTGAAAGTAGGGCAAAGAAGGAAGCTCTAAGATTTTCAATTGAAGGATAATGAATGCAATGTTGAAAGATTAAGAAGTTGTCACTTAAGAAATTTGCAAATGCATATATGGTAATTCATTCTCATTCAATTCGATTAGGAGTCCATTTTTTATTCAAGTGTTGAAAGTTGTTGGTGAATATGGTCGGGGTTTGAAGCTGATGGTTTAGAGTCAGACTTAGAAGAGGGGTTGAATAAGTCTTAAACTCTGTTTGTACAGAACTTAGAAACTTTTTATGTGTGAATCAACCAGACTTTTTGAAACAAACTTTTATAGGATCAAGGATAGAGAGATTGAACACTGAGAATTTAAAGGATTTCCACTATTGTAAAAACACTTTTTACAATTACAGCAACAGATCGTGCCACAAGTATTGTTGACTCCAACCTTCTTGGCTTAAACCCAAGTATTGTTTCAACAAGCCACTCTTAGCTCAAACCTAAGTATTCTTTCAAAAGCCTCTTTAGGCCAATAACTGTTTTGTAACGGAAACTAAGGTTGGTAAAACACTAGACTTTTACATAAATAAGGATTTGAAAGATAGTTTGTGTATGTGTTTTTGATGACTTAGTGTATACAAAGGATACAAGATAAGGGCTTATACACTAAGTATGAAAGATAAAGACTAAGGTCTTATAGGAGCAGAACAACAAAGAAAGTTTTTGCTTTGAAGCAGAAAGCTAAAATTGAGAACTTAAAATAACAGCTTTTGTGAATTTGATACATAGTTGTTATAATTGTTCACTTCTACAAGATTTGAAATCCTTTCATATATATAGGCCTTTGAGATAACCATTGTGAAACCTTGGAGGGGTTTAACCATTATGAGCATCGAACCTTGAAGATAAGGAAAGGGCAAAAGGTTTGCTATGAAGGAACATCAGTGCTTGCACTAAAATGGTGTTCCTTAAGAGCTTCAAAGCAAAAGACCTTCTGTTGGCTTTCTTCTTTCAACTAAAACATGCAAAACAGATAGGGTTGACCTTCTGAAAGCTTTTTGACATAAGAGCTAATCTTCATCAGCATTTTTGAAAAATGCAGAGCAGCTACATTGGTTTCTTCCCTTGCGAGTCTTGGTTCTTGCACTAGATTATCTTCTTTTCTCTTTTGATGATAAAAGTAGTTTCCCTTGATAAGAACTTGGTTCAAAGAATCTTCAAAATACACTTTGATCTTTGTTTGATGCTAGCTTGGAGTAATGTTCTTGTTGCTTCAAAAGTCTGGGGTCTGATGATGGAGCAAGTACGCGTGCTAAGTACTTAGCAGTCTAAAAGTCTGGACGAGTGCACTTGAATCAGACTCTTATTGAGTAAAGTTCTAGGATTAGACTTTTCTTGGAATGAGCATGTACGTAAGCTATTTTTGATCCCAATCAGACTTGTCTTGAAATAACTTTCATGGCTCAAGGAAGACTTTTTAATTGATGGACTCCCCACATTTCTCTTATAACTTGTGCATTTTGTGTTTGTTGTAACAACCCTGGTTTTGAGAGTAGAAATCCAGACCCTTAAGACTTGTGAGTATACTCTATTGAGCTTTTAGTAGAAAGCCTGAGGCCTTGGCCTGTTCCTGAGTTAAATATAGGGACAATAAGAGAATGTGAATGAGAGGCCTAGCTTAAAGATGTGTAGAGAATTAGAAGAAACATTAAAGAATGCACCAGTAGAGAAGCTGAGATGAGAGGGTAATAGTGAATAAGTTATTTGATCATGTTTGATTCGGTATTAGTGGTTTTTATTAGTAACAATGATTAATTATGGATAATGGTTTATAATAATCAGGATATAATAATTGGTTTAATGTTTACTTAATCTCCATTTACATAATTTAATTCGAGATGTGTGGATAATTCTATTTAATTTTATAATTCAATTATTTTGTTCAAATATATATATATATGATATTTAAATAATAATTATTTATTTGATAATTATTTAATTATTTGAAAATATTTGAATTATTAAATTATGTAGTAATTATTTAATTAATTATTTGATAACTATTGATTATTTGATAATTATCTATTTATTAATTACTTATTATTTGATAATCAATTACTTATTTATTAATTAGTCATTTGACAAATATATTTAATAATAAAATATTATCGAGTTCTTAGATTTGGACTATAGGACCCAATGAATGATTTAATCTTTGTAATTCAGCTTGAGATTAGTGATCCTATAGGGAAGCTAGTCCTATTAGAACCTTTTTGTAGTAAATTGAGGGGGACAGGCTTGGTCCGACAAGCCCGTCTATTACCTCAGGTACTGATAAGTGTTCATTGAGCATTGATTTCATGTTTCTATTTGAGTAAGTTTTATAGAAATTTTGATTGAATTAATTAATAATTAAAGGAATTGAACATAAATCTTGAAGGTATGATGAATATGTTTAATGCAAGAAAATGTTTGTCAAAACTCTTAAAAGTATACTCAAATATATCAATTTCAGGTAAGTCAAAGAAAGTATCAACCTGGAATTGAAGAAGAGTTGAAGAGGGCAAAGCCACATGTCTCGCTTAAGCAAAACATTTACACGTTTAAACGTGGTCGAGCCAGAGCGTGGATACTTGAAGAGGATATGCTTAAGCGAAGGCAGCAAGGAACCCAGTGTGAGGACCTGTTACTTGTCATGCTTGAGCATGAGCATGCGCTCAAGCGAAATGAAATCAAAGAGCATCAGGAGCTACACGCTTGAGTGTGGCCACAAAGAGCTTGAGCGAGGATATGCTCAAGCGAGAGTACCCTCCGCTTGAGCATGATCGAGGAAGAATGGGCTATTCATTAAATTATTGACCAATGGTGCGATTCCAGCGCACCCACCTTTACATGTTTTTGAACATTCCTGTATGGCACTATCACCAAGTGGGGTCTCGCTTAAGTGAAATGAAGATGAGCTTAAGCGAGATTCTTACTACAAGAAGTAGAGAGGAGAACAGGGAAGGGAGTCTTTTCTTCAGGACAAAGTTTCCATTCTTTCCTACTGTGTTTTTAGCATTCCTTCATTTTTATCTTCTTCAAAGAATTCAATTTTTTTCGAAGATGGAAGTCATGAGTAACTAAATTCTTCATTGGGATTGGTTGTAATCGATTCAAACCCAACGTACAATTATTGTATCTTTATATATATGGCAATAAGATTTGGTGGTTTCTATGTTTCATTCTATGCTTCATGCCTGAGAATACTTGATCACTATTTTCTTGATTCTGGTTTTCTTAAGTGTATTGGAAAATAGATCTGAATCAAACACTTGTTGCATTAGTTGCTAGGAATGGTATCTAGTGTAACAAACATCCAAACAATCGAGTGTTAATGCTAGAGTGGTTTCAAAGTGATTGAGGAATCAACAGTTAGAACCACTCTTATGAATTTCGTAGTCAAAGAATCGATGCGAATGACTCTGATTGCGACATAAAACTATCATTTTAAGTTCCATACATGCAGATTTACACAACTTATGAAAGGTGAGATAGATGAAACCAATCCCAGATTTACATATTTGATTTCTACTAAACTTGTTTGCTACTTCTCTTATTAAAATCAGTTATTTCCAGTTAATTATTTTCATTATCACCCCATTCAAAAACCAATTAAAATCCTTCGTCGAATCAATTCATAGACAAAAAATTTCCAGATTAATCACCCCTCAGTGGAATGACATCTTTCTATTACTACAGCTTCTGTGTTTAAACTTGGCAAGAATATTTCCTCATCATCATATTATACAAACTTGATTCTTTTCACAAAAATCCACCATACCACAACATTTATCAAGTTATCTTTACCAAGTTTTGGCGCCGCTGCCGGGGAGTGATTCTAGTTTGGAAATCTAGTTTAAATTGACAAACTTTGTGAATAGTTTTATTGCTTATTTAGTTTTGATTTAACTTGTGTTAGCTTTGCTTGAGAAAGTGTTTGCTTTATGCTATTAAGAGGACAGGGATCAAAAGCTCAACTTGCATTTGACCCGGAAATAGATCAGCTACTCAAGAAGATTAGAAGATAAGCAAAGAAAAAGCAAAGTTTTCACATAGGCAAAACGTCTTCTTCCACACATGCTGAGAAAATGGCAGATGACAATAGTCATAACCAAAATCCACCAAGGAGAATACTTGGAGACTATGCTTTACAGCAAGGGCCAAGACATTTCTCTAGCATTGTAATTCCAAACACTATCAGAGCAATAAAAATGAAACCAGCATTTCTTAGCTTCATTGGCTCACACCAATTCACTAGAATGTCAAGTAAAGATCCATACACTCATTTGGAAACTTTTCTATGAATTAGTTGGAACAATGGGGTTTAACCAAGATGTTGTTGAAGCTGCATATTTAAGATTATTTCTTTTTTCCCTAACAAGAAAAGTAAAGGAATGGTTACAATCTCACTTGAACCAAAGCTTAAACAGCTGGAACATAGTTGAGGAAAAATTCCTACAAAGGTTCTTTCCTCCATCTAGATTTATCAAGGCTAAGTCAGACATTACAACATTTAAACAAGGCCAAGATGAACCATTTTGTGAAGCCTGGGAACATTTTAAATCACTTCTCAGGAAATGCCCGAATCATGGATTTGAAGATATTGCACAACTTAATATCTTCTACAGTGGACTAAGGGCAGACACCAAAATGATACTGGATGCAGCAGCAGGAGGCACAATGATGATGGTTGATGCAGAACAAGCCACCAGAATTATTGAAGCATTATCTTCCACAGATTATCAAGCCCAACATGACAGATATCAAGTTCAAAAGAAGGGAGTATTAGAGTTGAATACCACGGATGCCATTTTAGCCCAAAACAAGATACTAACTCAGCAAATTAAGGCTTTGACACAGCAAATGGCAAAACTGCCTCAATAACTACATGTGGTATAGACTTCGCATCTTGCAGGAAATCATAAGTCACAACTAAAATGTGATTTTTATGGAGGAGACCACCAAAATGGATATTGCCAAGGAGATCAACCTGATGAATCCATTCTTTACATGAACAATCAAGGGGGACCAGGTAATTTTAATAATAATGTTTATTCTAACAACTTTTCACATGGTTGGAGGAACAATCAAAACCAAAATACTGGTTGGAAACAAGAAGTAAGCTCATCCAATAGACAACAACCATACCAACAAGGCCATTCTTCTTTGCATGAAAAAACCTTAAAATTGGAGGATACACTGGAGAAATTCATGCAAGCTTCCATTACGAACCAAAAAAACATAGAGGCTTCAATCAGAAATCTGGAGACTCAAGTGGGACAATTAGCTCTCAAATTACAGAATAGCAAAATCCTCAATTTGGAGCTAATACTCACATGAATCCAAAAGAGCACTGAAAGTAATCATCATAAGGAGTGGAAGGGCTGCGTGGATGAGGAAGAGAAGATGGATGGAAAGATGATCCTTAAAAAAGAGCCAAAAGAAAAAGGAGTTGTAGAAAAAAGGAAGAAGAAGAAGTTAATAAAGAAAATAAGGATGTACATATGAAGAAGGATGGTATAAGTGAGAAAAACAAAAAGAAAGAAATAAAAGAAGGGAAGAAAAAGGTAGATGAACCAGCACCACAGCTAAAGAGCTTGCCTTACCTAAAAAACCCTTCAAGGAGAGATAAGGAGAGGCAATTTACAAGATTCGTGGATATTTTCAAGAGGCTGCAAATAAATATACCTTTTGTAGAAGCAATGGAGCAGATGCCCACTTATGCAAAATTCATAAAGGAATTATTAATAAAGAAGAAAAGGTTTTCAGAGGAGACAGTGGAGCTGGAAGCAGGGTGCAATGCTATCATCCAAAAAGCATTGCCACAGAAAACTAAAGATCCAGGTAGCTTTACAATTCCAGTCACTATTAGTACATTACCAGTAGGAAAAGCCCTTTTAGATCTTGGAGCTAGCATAAACTTAATGCCTTTATCAATGGTGAAGAGAATTGGAGACTTGGAAGTTAGACCAACAAGGATGACTCTCCAACTAGCATACCGATCCATGAAGTTCCCATATGGCATAGCTGAAGATGTGTTGGTGAGAGTTGATGAATTTGTGTTTCCTATAAATTTTGTTATCATGGATATTGAAGAAGACACTGAAGTACCTCTCATTTTGGGTAGAGCATGCATGAAAACAACAAAAGTGATCATTTAAGTTGATGATGGAAAACTAAAGGTGAGAGTACAAGATGATGAAGTGAATTTCAATGTGTTTGATGTAATGAAATATCCTGCAGAGAAACAACAATGCTTCAAAATATATGCTGAAGATGTTATTATTGAAAAAGAATCAAACAAGTGGCATAAGTCAGATCTATTGTAGAAAGTGTTGACGTGCGTCCTGGAAGAATTAAGTGAAGATGATAAAGAAAAGGTTGAAATTTTTTTAGAAGAACTTGAGTACAAAAATCCTATCACCAAAGGAGAGACCCATTACGAAGAGTTTCCAGAAAAAGATGAGATCACCGTGCGAAAGTTAGAATTGAAGGCTTTACCATCACACTTGAAGTATGTTTTTCTTGACGAGGAAGGACAAAAGCTTGTTATCATTAATAGTCAATTGTCATACTTTGATGAAAAGCAGTTAATTCAAGTGTTGAAGGATAATTCAACCGTAATTGGATGAAGGCTAGAAGATTTGAAGGGCATTAGTCCAACATACTATATGCATCAGATTTACATGGAGCAAGAGTTTAAATCAGTAGCTTAACCCCAAAGGTGCTTGAATCCCATAATGAAGGAAGTTGTAAAAGGGGAAGTGATAAAGTTGCTTGAAGCAAGAATGATTTACCCAATCTCAGATAGCTCATAGGTGAGTCTGGTTTAAGTTATCCCAAAGAAAGGAGGCATGACTGTCATTAAGAATGATAAGGATGAATTAATCCCCACAAGAACAGTCACTGGGTAGATAATCTACATAGATTACAGAAAAATCAATACAGCAACTTGGAAAGACCATTTTCCACTGCCTTTCTTGGACCAAATGTTGGATAGGTTGGCAGGACAAACATACTATTGTTTTCTTGATGGATACTCAGGGTACAATTAAATAGCAGTTGCTCTAAAGGACCAAGAGAAAAGTACATTTACATGCCTTTTTAGAATTTTCGCATATAGGAAGATGCCTTTTGGATTATGTAATGCTCCAGCCACATTTCAAAGATGCACGCTGACCATTTTCTCAAACTTGGTGGAAAAATGTATTGAAGTTTTCATGGATGATTCTCTATTTTTGGGTCATCATATGAGCATTGTCTGAACAACCTGAGTGTGGTACTAAAGAGATGTGTAGAAACCAATTTAGTCTTGAATTGGGAAAAATGCTATTTCATGGTAACCGAAGGGGTTGTTTTAGGACATCAAATTTCCAGGAAGGGTATTGAAGTAGACAAAGCCAAGGTGGAGATCATTGAGAAGCTATCACCACCAGTAAATGTGAAAGGAGTTTGGAGTTTCTTAAGACATGCAGGATTTTACCAAAGGTTCATCAAAGACTTCTCAAAAATTGCAAAACCTCTGAGTAATCTCTTAAACAAAGACACTTCTTTTAATTTTGATAATTCTTGTTTGTGTGCTTTTAAATCTTTGAAAAATAAATTAATTTCTGCACCTGTGATAGTTGCTCCCGACCGGGGATTGAATTTTGAGATTATGTGTGATGCTAGTGATTATACAATTGGAGCAGTGTTAGGACAAAGAAAAGCTAAAATTTTCCATGCCATTCACTATGCCAGCAAAGTTTTGAACTCTGCTTAACTTAACTATGCAACAACTGAAAAAGAATTGTTGGCTATAGTGTATGGTTTGGAAAAATTTAGATCCTATTTGATTGGTTCTCAAGTTACTATTTTTACTAACCATGTTGCTATAAAATATTTGTTGAATAAGTCTAATTCCAAGCCCAGATTGATTAGATGGGTTCTGCTGTTGCAAGAATTCAATGTAACAATCAAAGACAAAAAGGGTAGTGAGAATTACATTACAGATCACTTGTCAAGACTTATCAATAAGGAGGTTACAACTGCACAACCTGATGTGAATGAAGAATTCCCAGATGAGAAACTGCTATTAAATCAAGAATGGCCATGGTTCACAGATATGGCAAACTTCAAAGCAGCTAGGGTCATACCAGAAGAGTTAACATGGCAACAGAAGAAGTTTTTGAAGGATGCATAACATTTCATTTGGGACGACCCATATTTGTTCAAAGTAAGGTCAGATAATATTTTACGTAGATGTGTATCTCAAGCAGATGTAAGGAGTATCTTATGGCACTGTCATAATTCAGCTTACGGAGGCCATTTTAATAGGGAAAGGACAACTGCAAAAGTCCTTCAATCTGGATTCTATTGGCCTTCACTGTTTAAGGATGCTCATGCTCATGCCCAACATTGTGACAATTGTCAAAGATCAGGGAGTATTTCTAAGAGAAATGAAATTCCTTTGAATGCCATATTGGAAGTTGAGGTTTTCAATTGCTGGGGTATCGATTTTGTTGGACCATTGCCCACCTCATACTCCAATGAGTACATCTTGGTAGCAGTAGACTATGTATCCAAATGGGTGGAATCTATTGCTAGCCCGATAGCAGATGCTAAAACTTTGAGTAAGTTTTTGAAAAAGAACATCTTCTGTAGGTTTGACACACTAAGGATTTTAATCAGTGACGGAGGATCACATTTCTGTAACACTCAACTACAGAAATGTGTAGAACATTATGTAGTGAAGCATAAAGTGACATCCCTATACCATCCTCAAGCAAATGGAGAATTAGAGGTATCTAATCGTGAAATAAAGAGAATTTTGGAGAAAACAGTCTCACAAAGCAAGAAGGATTGGTCACAAAAGCTGGATGAAGCTTTATGGGCTTATAGGACTGCATATAAGTCACCAACCGACCTTTCTCCTTATCAGTTAGTTTTTGATAAAAGTTTCCATTTGCTCGTAGAGCTAGAACACAAGGCATACTGGGTTGTGAAGGTCCTCAACTTTGATTCTCAACAAGCTGGTGAGAAAATGAAGTTACAAATGCATGAGTTGGAGGAATGGAGGCCTGGAGCGTATGAATCTTCCAAAATCTACAAGGAGAAGATGAAGTTGTATCATGACAGAAAAATTTTGAAGAAAAGCTTCCATCATGGCTAATCTGTGCTTCTATTCAATTCACGATTGAAATTATTTCAAGGAAAGCTGAAATCCAAGTGGTCAGGACCATTTCTTGTCAAAGAAGTCAGACCTTATGGAGCTATTGTGTTGCAAGATCCTCAATCTGAGAGGAATTGGATAGTGAATGGTCAAAGGCTCAAACCATATTTGGAGGGAGATGTGGAGAAGCTCACTACTCTCATCCATCTTTATGATCCATGTTAACATTTGCTCAAGCGTCGAGCTAATGACGATAAACAAGCACTTTTTGGGAGGCAACCTAACTATTTTTGTTCTATTTCCATTTTGTTTGTTTTTTAATTCAGTTGTTATGTGTGTTTAATGTTTTAGCTTTCACTCATTCTTATTATTTGTATTGAAAAATTTCAGTTTCGCTCAAGCTACAGTGTCACCGCTTAAGCATGAAAGGAAATTTCATATTCAAGATGAATCACGCTCACGCGCCACAAGCCCATCTCAAGCTTGAAATCTTTGGTTCTTAATCTATCCTAATTTTGCTCAAGCGTAAGGGAGACGCTTGAGCATAAGTCTGTAACTCTGATACTATTACAATTTCACTCAAGCGTAAGGGAGATGCTTGAGCACGAAAAGGTAAGTTTCATTTTGTCTCAATTTCGCTTAAGCGCAGGTAAGGCGCTCAAGCGTGACTTCTTTGTTTTGATTCTGTATCAGTTTCGCTCAAGCGGACCATGTCACGCTTAAGCGAGCATCACTGATTTTAATTTTCAACCCTGAGCGAGCTTAAGCGAGGTATCCTACGCTTGAACAAGGAAATAAAATTCATATCAGGGGTCTCTTTTTAATAACTCGCTCAAGCATGGCGTCTACGCTCAAGCGAGCTTTATCAATTTCTACTCTACCTCAGATTCACTCAAGCGTGATATATTCGCTTAAGCGAGCCATTTTTAAACAGCAACATCCTGATCCTATTATTGCAGATTTTAAGGTACATTATCGCAGATTGGCAGTTTTCATTCCCACTCTTCCTCTTCCACTCCTTTCCCCCTATTTAAATCTTCTATCTTATACCTCTCTATGTACCCCTAAGTCAAAAACTTTCAATTCTTCTCTTCTTTTGCATTTGCTATATTCTTTCTCATTCTTGAAGCAAGGTAACTTCTCATCCATTCTTTTCAAAATTTTACATACTACTTGCTTCTTTTGATACCTTCTCTCATGCAAGAAATGTGTCTAGTTCTCGTACTTTAATTTTCATTATTCCTCATATACACCATTTGTGTTCTGAACATGTACATCATGCTTCAATCCATTGATCTTTCATGGTTATTGAGGAATTTCTTTGGGAACTTTAATCATGCTATTTTTGTCGTATACCAACTACTCTATAAAAGGTTTTTGAATACATTAACATGCATGTTTGCCATGGTTTTGAAATATTCTATTACGTGATGCATATTGTTAAATGAACCAAGAAGTCCCTGCTATATTTGATGTAATCTTAAATTGTTTAGAGACTTCACATGTGCTTTTATATCATTGCAATAATCTTCTTGAATAATTTTAGTCATATGGCAAGAACAAAGCAAGTAGCACCTTCTTCTCCTCAAGCTGGTGGCTCTACCAGAAGAAACAAAGGAAAAAGAGCTCATACTACAGAAGACCAAGATGTAGGTCCCAAATTTAGAGATAAAGCAAGACCCAAACGCTATGAAGATATTCAAAACTAGACATTCATTCCTAAAAGGAAGGTAGACTTAGCCATTCAAGATTGTGACCCTTTTCTGCAGATGATCAAAAGAAGAAACTGGCTGAAGATTTGCTATCCTAGGGATAAGTATGATCCTGAGGTTGTGAGATAATTCTACGCTAACGCATGGCTTGAAGAAGGCACAGAGGACAGAAGGACATATGTCAGGGGGATATAGATTTCCTATGGCCGGGATGAAATAAATAACTATTTGGGCAACAACATGGAACTAGCTGAGGGTGACTCTTGTGATTACGCTTCCATGAGGTAGAGGAATGAGTTCATTGAGACTCGTGAAATAAAAGAGGCTATCTGTATTCCAGGGCACCACTTCCAAACTTGACAAGAAGATAACCCACTGCTTATCCTAAGGAAGGATATGACCACTATCTCCTAAGTATGGACTTCATTTTTACTTGCAAATGTGGCCCCTAATACACATGTTTCTAATTTGATTTATGCTAAATGCTAATTAGTTTATTGTATTTTGCGGCATGATATGACAATAGATTTGGCCTAGATCATTTTAGACGAGATTCATAAATTTATGAGAGCTGATAAAAAGATATCTCAGACAGGACAAAAGGTGAAGGGCAACCTAGGATTCCCTGCATTCATAACGGACTTCTGTACAGTAAATGGAGTTAAGGTTCAGGACCTCAAACCCATCAGACCACCCATTGATAGGCGCTTCATAGAGCATTACTGCACCACCCCTGCACTAGAGAACACACCACCACCACCACCAACAGCAGCACCAGTCCCACCTGCTTTAGGATTAGAGATGGAAATGTGCATTCTTCATGCCATTTACCATCTTAACTTGCAGCACAATCATATCCTATCACAATAGAGCATCACTCACAGAGGCCTTGTGCACCTCCACCATGGCTTGTATCACAGCATCCCCATGGGCCGGTTTAATCCTTGGATGGACCCTACTCAGTTTTCAGCTTACATCGCATGGCCTGGGGACAGATTTAATCTTCCAGGAGGAGATGGAACCACTACTGAAGCTGGACCCTCATCACAGCTACCCCCAGCTAGGGAGTATACACCAGAACTAAATCCAGAACAAGACACGGATGCACAGGATGAGTGAGGGATGAGTTTATTTCCATTCTCAACTTAAAATTTTATGATTTCTAGTTTCGGTTTCCCCTAGTTATTCCTAATCTTTACTTTGCTACTTTTTTTTTCATAAACTTTGATAATTCCAGTTTAGTTTTTAAAGTCTTAGATTAAATTTTGGAATTTTGAATCAATCTTAGCATGCCATTGTGTTGATTGTTTGGATCCTATGTCATGACTTGAAGTTTTTGAACTGTTGTGAATGCTTAATTAATAACAAATTTGAAGTAAAGAAAGTAATATGTATGCGAAAGAATCAACATGTATAGTAATAAATTTTAAGACAGTTTTTTGTACTGAATAAGAAGGACAAATGGCTAAATATAGACCCAGGAAAATGGAATAATTGTACTTTTGAAAATCTTTGCATATGATTGAACCTTATACTGTTGGAATTTTGGAGTCTGACCTTGTAACCATGTGAGTGAGTGAGAAATTAAATAGTGAGAGTCTCATTAGTAATTGTTTTGTCTACATTGCCTAAATTTCTAGTTAACTTTGTCACAGGAGATAAGCATGGAGATGATTAAGGTATTTGTGTAGAACAAGTTAAGCCAGAGCCAAAAAGCTAACCATAATAAAGTTAATGGACTCATTCTTTTATAGCCTTTTGAGCCTAACATTGTTTATCTATAAATCACCCTAATCTAAGCATGAAAAATTAAATCCTACCTTAATAGCATGCTTAAGGTAAAAGAGCATAAGAACTTCTCCTAAAATGATTTAGGTGATGCAAGAGATGGATGGCTGGAAAAGACAAAATTAAAGATGAAAAGAAAAGAAAGTAGTTCTCCTTACATAATTCAAAAGAAACCAATGAAATAAAAGAAGAACTACTAAAACAAAAAGAAAAAGTGAATGGAAAATAAGATAGAGTCTGGATTTGAAGTTAAGGAAGCAAGATCACAAATTATAAAAGTTCATTAGTGATTATGCTTTTCCCTTTTTGCATGCAATTTGAAATTCCCAGAAAAACCAAGAAATTATTGTGAACCCAGCCCCATTACAACCTTGCTAAAGACCTTTTGATCTTTGTTGCTTTTTTGATGTTGGTTTGATTGGAAATGACTGGCAGTGTTAACTAGGCAATTCTAATGATGAGTGAGAGAAACAGAAACCAAGTGTGAAATAAAGAGAACTCCTTGTTCTTACAATGTTAGGTTACTTGCTATGTGGGAATTCATTTATACATTGTATTTTAACTGAATGGATATAAAGGAAGCCATATGTCCCAAAAAGGTTGAAAATATAATACTGGCTTTAACTCTGTTTGTACATGAAAACTGAGCATCATTATTGCTTTCTTTGTTTAGGATCCCATTCTTCTACTTGAGGACAAGCAAAGCTGTAGGTTGGGGAGAGTTTAGTAAGTGTTCATTGAGCATGGATTTCATGTTTCCATTTGAGCTAGTTTTATAGAAATTTTGATTGAATTAATTAATCATTGAAGGAATTGAACATAAATCTTGAAGGTATGATGAATATGTTGAATGCAGGAAAATGTTTGTTAAAACTCTGGAAAGTATTCTCAAATATATGAATTCCAGGTAAGTCAAAGAAAATATCAACCTGGAATTGAAGAAGAGTTGAAGAGGGAAAAACCACATGTATCGCTTAAGGGAAACATTTACGTGCTTAAGTGTGGTCGGGCCTGAGCGTGGATACTTGAAGAGGATACGCTTAAGTGAAGGCAACAGGGAACCCAACGTGAGGACCTGTTACTTGTCACGCTTGAGCGTGAGCCATGCGCTCAAGCGAAATAAAATCAGAGAGCATCAGGAGCTACATGCTTGAGCGTGGCCACAAAGAGCTTGAGCAAGGACACGCTCAAGCGAAAGTACCCTCCGCTTGAGCGTGATCGAGGGAGAATGGGTTATTCATTAAATTATTGACCAATGGTGCGATTCTAGCACACCCACCTTTACATGTTTCTCAGTACTCCTGCATGTCACTATCACCAAGTAAGGTCTCGCTTAAGCGAAATGAAGATGAGCTTGAGCGAGATTCTTAATACAAGAAGCAGAGAGGAGAACAGGGAAGGGAGTCTTTTCTTTGGGACAGAGTTTCCATTCTTTCCTACTGTGTTTTTAGCATTCCCTCATTTTTATCTACTTTGAAGAATTCAATTTTTTTTGAAGATGGAAGTCCTGACTAACTAAATTCTTCATTGGGATTGGTTATAATCGATTCAAACCCAACATATAGTTGTTGTATCTTTATATGTATGGCAATAAGAATTGATGGTTTCTGTGTTTCATTCTATGCTTCATTCCTGAGAATACTTGATCACTATTTTCTTGATTATGTTTTTCATAAGTGTATTAGAAAATAACTTTGGAAAATAGATCTGAATCAAACACTTGTTGCATTAGTTGCTAGGAATGGTATCTAGTGTAACAAACGTCCAAACAATCGAGCGTTAATGCTGGAGTAGTTTCAAAGTGATTGAGGAATCAATAGTTGGAACCACTCTTATGAATTTCGTAGTCGAGGAATCGATGCGAATGACTCTGATTGTGACATAAAACTATCATTTTAAGTTCCATACATGCAGATTTACACAACTTATGAAAGGTGAGATAGATGAAACCAATCCTAGATTTACATATTTGATTTCTACTAAACTTGTTTGCTACTTCTGTTATTAAGATCAGTTATTTGCGGTTAATTATTTTCATTACCACCCTATTCAAAAACCAATTAAAATCCTTCGTCGAATTAATTCATAGACAAAAAATTTCCAGATTAATCACCCTTCAGTGGAATGACATCTTTCTATTACTATAGCTTCCGTGTTTAAACTTGGCACAAATGTTTCCTCATCATCATATTATACAAACTTGATTCTTTTCAAAAAATCCACCATACCACAACATTCATCAAGTTATCTTTACCAGGTACCCCTAAATCTGGACCGTGTATACACTTTGGGATATTCGATTATAACATGATCAGTCCCTAGTGACTCATTTTAATGATTTAGTAACTTTCCTTGAATAGGTCAAATCCTAATTTGGGCCCTATCGACCCCGTTTCCAAAGAAACGATTAATTCAATTAAAACCCCTAAATCTGGCCTAAACGCTTTTAGTGTTTGGGGCCTAACTTTCATATACGATCTTAGAATTAAATGATTCCGGTCTTGATTTCTTTGTTACGAAGAGATCTATAATCTTTATTTCTAACCCCGAATCCCGATTCATACTCTACCATCCTCAAAATTGAGAACCAAATATTTGTACTCTAAAAATTCATTATTTAATTCCTTTAATCTGCACATACTTCACTCAGAAAATCATAACTTTCTCATAGAACCTCTGATTCACGTAATTCTAGTCCCATAATTTTTGTAACAAAATTCTATATAACATTTGTGAAGACCTTGAAGGCTAGATCTACCCTAGTTAGTACAATTTTTATATTCTTCCCTGACTTGTTTCATTTTCACAACAACACTATACTATTTTAGGAAACAATGCATATCTCCCTCATATGATACTAGAATCACTCTATTCTTTTTTATAAAATTCCATATCAAGAGACTCTATAAGTTTCATGAAGACAATGAAGGCTAATTCCCAAATAAAAAATATCTATAAAATTATATTTTTAGCTATTTTTAGTTCGGGAGCTCTGTGAGCACTTTATCTTGGTTCGGGTATAAATCGAGCTACCGACCTTAGATTTTTGTGTATGATATATCAAATCAAAGAGAAAATGAAGTTCTATAATTTTATTATTGATCATTTTCTAGATTCCCACTCCATGAATTTTTGCCTATTTATTTTTAACTGCCTTGGTTTTGGGTTCCTAAAAATCATGAACACCTTTGTTTCCTTGCATGACAAGTTAACTTTTCAGCCGTTGGTTTTCAGCAACACCACCACCAACACAATACCTTAATGGTGAGGTGTCAATATTGAGTGGCTCCAACCCACTCAAACCTCCAACAAATATCTCCTCTCCTTGCTCAACAAGCATTAAATGTTCACCTTATTTCTTCCATTAACACTCTCTCCCTTTCACGGCAGCTACCAACTCTCTTCCTCTCTTAATTTTGTTTTTATTTCCAACAACATCATACTTCTCTTCTAGCCACTAACCCACCATCGAAACCCACCACCATTCCCCTCTTCCATTCACAACATTAAGCACAAAACACCAACCATCATCTCCTATTAATTTCAACCTTCCTCCTCCTTCTTCCTTGGTAAACTCGTGATCCTCCTCCCTATTCAAGGCCAAATTTTTGCTTCAATTTGGCGCTATCAAGGCACTCATCATGCAGCCATCTTCCTCTTGCTCCATCATCCTTAACCGTGAAGCACTACAATAAAGGCAAGGTGAATTTCTAAGCCTTTAACTTTTGGAATCTTGATCTCCTCATTTCCTCTTGAATATTTAGCATGCATGCATAATTTTTTTGGGTTATTTGTTCTCTGATTTTAAACCCAAAATGATGACCCATTTTTCTCTCGAATGTTGTATATTGAGTCTTTAGGTACCGAAGGAGGATCGGTGACGATCGATGAGTGATTCTGAGCGTTTGGTAAAACTTCAGCGAAGCCACCCTCTTTCTCCTTGCAAGACTGTGACTTCCTCTTGAGGTAAGGGGTTCTCACATAATTTTCTTTCATTTTAAATCCTCTATATTATTGCTTTAGCTTGTGGGGATAACCCCTTCAAGTTTTATGGTGATCCGATTACAGTTAGCGATTTTAATTTTATTTTTATGTTTCTATGCGTTGTGGTAAATTTCTTAAAGTGTGCCTCAGTATTTGTGCGATTCATTAAATTTTATTAAAGTTGGGAGTTATCGTAGAGAATGACGAATTTTAGGACCGTAGTGCAGGCTCGGTTAGTGATTTGATATGGTTGTATTAATCATAAATTTTTAAATATTTTATGTAATTTGCTGTATTTATCTGATAAGCCCCGTTAACTTAGACAAATTGACCAACTAGAAGTCCCAAAAGCAAAGTATTAAGTGAGGTTTTATAAAATAAAAAGGAATTCTTGGTAAAAAGAAATAAATAATAAAAGGGGGATTAGAAGTGATGGTTTTCAAGTAATGGAAGAAATAAAAACTTAAAGTATCTTTTCCAAGAAAAAATATATTAAGAATAATTTGGAAAGAAAGATGGCCTATTTTTATACTAAAGATTTAAAAGCAAAGTTGACAAAGAAAGAGTAATGAGATTCAGAAAGTTTTGATGAAATGTTAGAAAAATGATATATTTGGAAACTTGTAAGGAAAGGTTTATAGTATAAATATGTTAGGCGGTTAAATGAAATTTTATGAAGAACTAAGGTGATTATGGGTCAAAAAGAAGTAGAGAAATAGAGCATTTATAAGAAATATTAGAATTCAATAAGAAGTAGAAGTTGATACCATATGTAATGGTGGTTAACATAAGTACTAAGGAAGTTTAATAAAATAGAAAGAAAGTTACTAGTGTGAGAATAAGAATTTTAAGAAATAGGAGAAATACCTATATCAGTGTTACTTAGTAAAGTTTAACCAACTAAAATTCCCACTTAAATAATATATAAATAAATCTAAGTTTTATACAACCTAGTGGTAGTAAATAAGTGTTGAGAAATATATTATTGATATCTAAAAGCAATTTAATAAGTAAAGTGTCTTATTGAAATAAACCCATGTGACTTAATAATTGTTATTTAAAAAGTGAAGTAGGTAAAATATACTCTAAGTAAGTTAAATTCATCTATGTGATAGTGTACACTTAGTAGTCATGTATAGGATCACTTGGTGATCAAATATAATTCATGGTTAAGGAAAGATGTACTAGGAATGTAACTTTACCACTAATAAGATTGATTGGCTATGATCAGTAATCGAGAAAAGATAAGTAATATGTGTTTTACCTACCCGAGCGCATTCATGAATGCATTCGTGTCAAATTATATGATCCTATTATGATGAATGCCATGGATGTGATAACATGTATGATGATTGTTATAAGATAAAATGTATGATGATTGTTATATGATAAAATGTATGATGATTGTTATGTGATAAAATGCATGATGATTGCTATGTAAAAAAAGCAATAATGAATGTTGTGTGATAAAATACATGATGAATATTATGGATGTGATTAAAGGTATGATAAATGTTATGGATGTGATGACATGTATGATGAATGTATAATAAATGTTGTGGATGTGATGAATTGTATGATGAATAAAGGAAATTGGCATGATGCACTAAATATTCATGTTGAGATGTATGGATAAATTGAGATACAAATAAGAAAATGAGAAGTCTCAGTAGGGATCCTAAGATGATTGAGAGATGAATTGATGTAATTGAGATCGGATCCGATAAGATGACAAAGCACTATGGTGCAAGTATTACCCGAGAATTTATGGTTTTATGTATTCAAAACTCATTTCCTTCTTAATTAACGGGTGAGACGTATTGTGATTTGAGTAAGTACGTAATGAGGACACAACATGGGAGGATCCTCACAGTACTTTGGATAAAGGGTTAGAGGCTTACAAGGGTCCCTTAACAAGGGCCAAGTCCAAGAAGGGCAAAGAGACCATCCACAAAGCCCTATCTTCCTTCCTTACTTTGCTTAGTAAGCCCAAGCCCAATGAGGACACTTTGAGGATATATTTGTGTTCATCATGTAATATAGTTCATAAATAGATTTTCTAGTGATTTAGGCTTTATTTGGACCTTACTAGGTCAATTTAGTCACTATTGGGCCATGTACTCTCATTTGGGCCATGTATAGGCCATCGCTTTCTCTTTTCCCTTGAATGGGCCTAGGATCCATCATGGTGGCCCATTATGAGCACCTTGGCCGAATTCCTCATGTGGCTATATAAAGGTGTCTCCTCTTGTAAAATGGTCCAACTTACATTTTAAGAAATACATACACCTTGTGTGAAATTTTAGTGAGAGATTCTCCTCCTTCTCTCTAGGCTAAAGAGACTTTAGCAAGCTTTTATCCAAGAGGTCCTCTCCCTTCTTGGTGGCAAGTAAAGTTATCTTCCCCTTGGGAAGTGGCCTCCAAAACACTTCCTCAATTTCCATTTACCATCTCCCTCTTCTTTCAACCTTTTTCCTTTCAATTTCCTTTTGTGCCATTCAGTTTTGAGTCTTTGTCCTTTGAGTTTTTCAGCCAAGAATTGGAGTTTCAAGTCAAGATTCTTTGAAGGCTAAGGAAGAAGAGAAAAGATCCTAGATCTAACCCAAGGAAGATCTCCCTTCAAGGTCCTCCTACATCAGTACGAAAGGAAAATAAATAAAGAAAAATGTTTGATAAAAGTTTTATGAGACAAACTCGATGTTAAGAATGAAATTGAGTCATTGAAAGGACCTTACCGATGACTAGTAAAATGATAGAAAAGAAATGTGTGTTACATGCATCATGTACATGGATTATGAGGATGGATGACAAATGTTAGAGTGATCCCCTAGAGCATACAATGATGGGTACACTGGAGAACAACGACGTTCCAACCCTGTGGAAGGTCTCGGGAGTATACTAGGGCGGATGTCTAATCTTTTGGAGTCGTACCCGAAACTGGATAGCCTATGGCAAACCTGGTATACTTTGACTCTGAGTGAGTATTTCTGGGACTGTGTAGTACCAATTCTAATGAGTTGTGATTGGATCCATTATTGATGATGGGACATGCACATCCTTACCCTATGTGATTACCAGCACATGGCGAGCTCCGGTCACTCTAGTGGGCAGGAGTAAGCGGTCAGATTAATATGCACAATGTATATTGATATATGTGAGGTTGAGAGGGGGGAGTTGGGCCCACATGCATCATGATGGCTAAGAAAAAGATCGAAATTAATGAAATAGAACTCATGCATTGCATTATCTTATCTGTGTGAATTTATATTTGTTTATGATTGGATTATTAATTGTGTGCGTAATGGTTAGTGGTGAGGGGGAGAACAGGAAGTTATGTATTCAAAGATGATTAGATAACACCGAGTAGGGATAGATAACTTAGAACGAACTAATTAGGGACCCCAATGAGGAGAGAGTATTGTATGCGAACCTATTTGGGTTATGAGAGAGGAATGTTAGTGATGAAAACTCTCTATTGTTGTGGAAGCAGAGACTCATCCTTACAACCTTTTCAGACCTTCGATTGGACTGCATAGTCATGCATATAGGACCAGGTACGCTTGGCTGATCAGCCAGGTCCTAGTCACTTGCCAATGATACCCGAGGAGATTCCCAAGGAGCCACCCCTTTAGCCTCCAGCAGAGGCAGAGTAGCCGTATGACCAGGATGTGGAGGTGATTAAGAGCTCAGTGCGATGATACGGAGACCCTCTGCGTCCTTTTAGTGTTGAGGAGATGGAGAAGATAAATGTAAGAGAGACAACTCTTGCAACAGAACCTCTGTGATTTCATCCACTACCAGAGCCCCTATTGGTGTAACATCCTAAAATTTATATAAATGATTAATTGAGAGAGATAAACGGTAATTAATTACCAATGGGTTGATTAATGTCCCTAAAATTTAGAAATAGTTAAATTGGTATTTATTGTGATTATTCATAATTTATTATGGCTTTACGGGATAAAATTGATACCCGATTAAAATATGGGTGTCGGACCAAGTGTAATGACGCCTTTAATCTAATAAATAATGTTAAAGGTATCAATTTTTAGATAATGAAAAGTAGGATGGATTTTTTCATGATTTTAAACCATCATTGGATGAAGAACACCACAAAATAAAACTTTATTAACTAACCCCGGACCATTTGAAGACCTATCTCATATATAAAGATATGAGAAGGTAGATGATTTATACAAACATTAACTTAAAGTAATCAATTAAGCGATCACCATATAAGCGTTTAGCGGAACACATATATTGATTCGGAAGCAAGAGTGGATGCAATAAGAAATCAGAGAATACTCAAATTGATTGCCAAAGTTTAATAAAAATATGTACATTCACTTGTATAAACATGCCATGAAGTAAAGAAGTGCGAATCCTAACCCGAATGACATAAAGTATGAAAATTTGACATTTGGACACAACCACCGGCAGTGGTGGCAAACCACTGGCCATGGTTGGCACTGTTTCCATGGCCAATTTTTGTAACAAAATGTACTTCCAAGGCAGAACCCACCACTAGCCGTGGTTACAAACCACTGGCCATTGTTGGCTCAGTTTGCAAACTCAAATCTTGCAAGACAAAGGTATTCCATAGGCAGGACCTGCCACTGGCCGTGGTTAGAAACCACTAACCGTGGTTGGCCCCCTGTTCCAACATTTTTTGATTTTAAAAGAGCATGCCTTTAGGACCTTAGTGCTTGCAATGCCTATGATTTTTGGGACACATTTTCATCAAGATACACTCATGATAGGGTATAAAACATATAAAGAACATCTCAGACATATCAAGACCTTTCTTACATTAAATTCAATCACCTCAAATCAAGCATAAAAAATGAATAAAACATGCCTCAACATTGAATCTCAACTTAACAAGGTTTATATTTTATCCCACCTTGAATTGTTCTTCAACATAAGCATTAATGCCATCAAAGCAACTATCAAGATATCATTGTCAATATTCACATGATTGTTTACAAAAGAATTGCCCTATTATATACATATGAATACACAAAAGAATATAGGACCAAATATGTATATATATATATACTTAGGCTATAAATACCACATCTACTTCAACACCATTGTCATCAAACACATGCATAATCCAAAACTCAAATGATTGCCGGTCAAGGCATTTCCTATACCACTATTATACCTTCATCAACAAAATGTAGAATTTCAAAATAAAGTACATCTTACCCCATATATGTCCTGCATCACAAGTCTAAAAAAAATAGACAACATGGGAGAGTGAGTTTACATTTGAAATGATAAATATGAATACATTTGTGATTATATGCATATGCATACAACATCATGTGTACTTCACAAAAAAATATCAATGATCATTATGGTTACCTTAATTACACACACATATAGATATTGTAACCATATACCACAATCCATAACAAAACACCAACGCATATACACATTCATGCCCTTAATCATATCGGGTCATCACATACAACATCATCATACATTAATACAACTCTTTGTATTCATATTTTCAATCGTTGTCTTTTAGGCATTATTTCACCCATCTCAACCACCATCCTAATTCATCACCTTTGGCATATCTTCATGTTATATGCAAATGTTATTAGGCTAATGCACATGAATAATGGAATTAACATCAAATACAGATCCAACTATAGGAATAAACACCACATGAGGGTTCAAGCATGATCCTATAACTATGCCCTACTGCAGTAGTATAATGTGTACACATATCTCATAATGCATGCATAACACCAATTTTTACTGGTACCAAACCACATCACCCATCTTGCAACACTGGTCATTTTCACCATGACCGCAATAAACAACATAATCATCAACATAAGGTCTTGGGGACCAACCATGAATCATATCATGGCAGTTGTGATCCAAAGGACCACCGGGGACACCTGTTCCTCAAGAGCCACCCCCCACAGGGTCAACCAATGTAGCTCCCCATAGCTAAGCATGGGCATCTTCGTGACTTACACACCAAGTCATAGGGGAACAACAAGAATGCTCGTGCACAGAGCCGCCCTCCCACTGGGCCAACCAGGGCAATCCCCTAACATTCCTTACTGGAAGTGTATGATATGCCATGGATGCAATGCAATACAATTCAAATGCATTCTCACACTATGCATCCTATTATGATACTCATTAATCATCATCATTAACAACATCACTACTCAACCTTTAGTGGATTTTAATTTTGTTGATTATCGCCATTGTTATAAATTTTCAATGTGGCATCACAACACTTCCAGCAAAATATTTATAACTCATATATACAAGTGCATCTTGTATAAATCACAATGGCCTTAACAATCATCATCATCAACATTCATAAATCAATCATCAAGATTCCAAGGGTATGCTCACAATCATATTCATTCTCATTCAACATCAAAACTTATCCTTCAATAATTGTGGTGAATCTTACACATGTTCTCAATCAACACAAGGCATCATAATTGCCTTAAAATATCAAGTCAAAAATCAAACACCACAAAGTATACCACCAATATTCTAATTGCACAACACACGTTAGCCAAGCACAACAACCTTACAACATTCAACATCAAGGTCGTTAATACCATATAGGCAAGGCCACATGTGCAATATAGCATACATCAATCACCAATAATCAATTCATGCATTTAGAATATAACTCCTCTCCTACCTCAAGAGAAGTAATCCGAGCGATTCAACAGTCCCGCCTGGTCGTTCAAAAGAGGTCCTACATTACATACGCATAAACCTCAATCAATTGGCCTTTCAAGGCATTATTTCAAATTCTAATTATTCATCATCACATCTAAAATTTCCAACATGTATTAAACATGTTATAGACACCATTTTCTTATTTTGTTAGGTTTCGAGAATTCCTTCCCATTAATCCATATTTTCTATAATCAAAAGACAACAAAACAACTCCTAAGTCCAACATTCACCAAATATCACTTCTAATTTTTTCCAACTAAATGTCTTTCATCATCTCTTAATTTCTTAAACTCCTTGTACCAATAATTATTATCAATCATTACAATATTCATTTTCTCATCCAAAATCATCCTTGAGACAATAAAATTCCAAATTCATCAAATTTCACTAAAAACCTCAAATCCTACATGTTAGGGTTTGTAACAAAATTTGACCACATCAATTACCAATCATCTCATTGCATTACTTAAGCATTTCCAAGACCACAATGTCATAATCATATCATCATCAACAACAACAACATCCCCAATAGTTTTCTACCCTAGGGTTGGGTTTCACATGCTTCCGTTCATCAAAACAACACCTAATCAATTACTACAATGCCTCAAGAACCCAAAAATCATCAAGAAATCCAGGGATTTTAAGAAAAACTTACCCTTTCCACTAAGCCTTCAACAAATAAAAAATGAGGAGAGGGAGAGGGAAATGAGTTGAGCTTTGCTTCAATGTCCCTTTTGATGTTCACAAATCCAAGTTCAAGTGAAATTTTTGATGAAAAATGGGCACCAAAGGAGGGAGGTCACAGTTTTATGCAAGAAGAGATGATGACGAAGAAGAAAATAATGAATGGAGTGAAGAGGAAGAATGGTGCACGGTTAGGAGGAGAAAGAAAGAGTAGCTTAGTGTAAAATGGGTATTAACCATTGGATAAAGCAATGCCACATTTTACTTTTACCATTGGTCCACCGTTTCCACTACCCATTGTGTAAAAAAGAGTATGAAGTGTGTAGAATGAGCACACGGTTATTAGAAAAGGAAAATGAGGAATTTTCATTTTCTTTTAATTCCATTTGACTTGTATTTTTACCGTTTATTGTCATGCATCGTGTCCGTATAAATATTTCCTTAACATAAAAAATTATTCTAACCATACCACCATAACCACAATAATTTTTTCAAATACCCTAGACCCATCAAATATCCAATTTGGTTTAGTGGATCCCACATCATCTGTTAAAATGTTCAATTTCGGTAAATCTTAATTTACCGGTAAGTCACAACTAGTGTCTAATTAATTTTCCCATGTATATTGGACCACAATCAATTAATTATCATCATCTAATATATTTATTTCTCTAAAATTTGGGATGTTATAATCCATCCCACCTAAAAAGGAATTTAGTCCTCGAAATTTAACATACCTGATTCAAATGCATTTGGATATCGCTCTCGTATATCGTCTTCACGTTCCCACGTGAAAGTCTCCATATTACCATGTTTCCAAGCTACCTTCACCAAAGGTACCAACTTGTTCCGTAATCTCTTAACGGAATGCTTAACAATACGCATAGAAACAGAGGAGATAGATAGATCATCTCGCACATCAACATCATAAACAAGGATCACATGCAAAGGATCAGGAACATACTTCCTCAACTATGATATTGATTGCATGTGAAGCATGTGTGTAGGACTAATATATTGAGCTCTGAGAATACTTATTACCAATTGCATGTGATGCATGTATGTTTGAGCGAAAGGTGGTGTACAAGAATGCTGTGTTGTGTGATGAATCCGCGTGTGGCGCATGAGATGCGTTTATGCCGAGAACATGTAGTATGGGACACTACCATTGGTTATTAAAGCGTGGGACGCTGTAAATCCTTGAGTGGGACTCAAGGTAGCCCTTGAGTGGGACTCGGGCTGCCCGTGAACACCTCCGTTGGCGCTGAGAGCGTTGGTGTCACCTTGTGGGGAAACGGTTGGGTACCTGTAAAACGACCAAGCAGCTGGGAGCTGAATTGATAGCTGAGAGCTATGTATAAAAAGGCTGGGAGCCTACGTTGCAACGTCAAAACCAATTACACACGAATGCGGAACCGAGTGAAATAATCTGTGTATATTAACTGCTGATGTTGTTTGGAATTGATTATGCATGTGTTGATGTTAATGAGATGATAAATGTATATAACCGAGTGAATTATTCTATGTGCATATGCTGTTGAGGCTGATTGAAATCTATTCTATGAATGTATATTAATGTTATTGAAATGTTGTGTATATGTATAGCCGAGTGAGAATTATCGAATTCTGATTGAGAAATGTTCAATATGTGCATTCTGATTCATGGGCATTATTATGTCACTGATTGTTGTATGTTAACGTTATTAAATTGATACGTGCATAAGGCCGAGTGATAACTGGTGGATTCCGATCGGTAAGAGTCTTATGTGTGTCCTGGTTGATTGGTATTCCTCTGACCTTAATCGTTGCCATGTATAATTGTGTGTATATATATATATTATTGTATAACTGTGGGATAATCCGAGTCAGTATTTATCATTTAATATCTAAGATACTCACCCCTACTGTGGCAACTTTTCAGTGAATGTCTCTCGAAATGAGGAGTGGAGGAGGAGCTGAATGCCGAGTGAAGTACTGGTGCACTATAGGGATTATGCGTTTATGTATATGTTGTGTACATGTCTTGTTAAGCCTTGGCCGGCTCGTATTTCAGTCGTAGTCTCTTTATACTAGAACTTGAACCCTCTTGGGTAGAAGACAAGACTGTGTGCCTGTACTTATTTATATCCCTTCCTTTATCCATCTTATCGTGTCTTATTCTATATTGCGTGAATGATCCGAGTGATATATATATGTGTACGCGTACTTACCGAGTGTGTGAAGTCGGTATAACCATGGGTAGAAATGGGATTAAGAGTTGATAAGGGGAGTGAGACAGTGATTTATTCTGGGTACCGAAGAGTTTAAGTAACTCCGAGTGAATAAGAATACAAAACACTGAGTGAAAACTGATCTAGATACTTTCCGAGTGATAATTGATAGGATTTTCCCGAGTGAGAATCTGCCGAGTGAAGGTTTCCGACCGAAAGGCGGCACTTAAGGCTCTAAGTGAACCCCATTGTAGTCAATCGTTGCAGTGAGGGAACCTGAGTGAGTCTTAACTTAGTAGGATGACTAGACTAGGAAGAATTATGGTTACCGAGTGAAAATAAAAGTGAAATATCCTGAGTGATGAAAGGAGTGTGAAAGCTATTCCGAGTGAGAAGTCTTCCTGGGTTCCGAGTGAGTGGTGATGGGAACCATTTTTGAGTTGTTCGTATACGCATCTGGATTGAATGAAGTCGTAGAATGCGTTATGTTTCTGAATGGGACTGGTATGTTTAATGACCAATCCGAGTGAATAGGGAGTGGACCTTTCCGAGTTTACCAGGCGCTGAAATCCGGGTGCGGGAATGCCAAGTGGAGTGAGTGAGTGCCGAGTGTGGCCTTCGCTGAGCGAGTAAGGTCGCTGTGTGACCCGCCTGAGCGTTTCCTTCTTTAGCTGTCAGCTCCTTGAGTCGGTTTCATTCCTCTTGCCTTCTTTTCCCTCATTTCCTTGTGCCCGATTATTCTGATTTTTTTTAATTGTGAAAAATTTTCTTTGTTTTATTTATTTATTTATTTATTTATTTACTTATCAAAATTAGGATGTTACAGGATCGATTCTGAATGAATACTTTTTGGGCAAAGATATACCCGAGTAGGGTGTCACCAAATGAGATATTTCCGAATGGACCATTTCAAGGGAATTATTTCCGAGCAAAGAAAGGCTCTATGAATGAATACTTTTTGAGCAGACACATCTGAGTGGGGTGTCTTCGAGTAAATCATTTCCGAGTGGTTTACTTCCGAGAGATGTGCTTCCGGCTGAAGAAAGACTTTGATTTTGAAGGAATACCTCTCGGACTGAGACATTCGAATGAAGAATTCCCGAGTGAATCAATTTTAAGTCAAAAATGGTTCTGACTTGTCGGCCAGAGATATAGCCGAGTGAAATATTTTTTTGAGGTTCCTCCGAGTGAGACGTTTCTGAGTGGGTCACATTCGAGGGAAGCGAGTCTGACTTTAAATGAGTGCTTCAAGCAAAAACACTTCCGAGCGAATCATCTCCGAGTGAAGCGATTCTGAACGAAAACAGGCTTTGATGAATGATTCTCGAAAAGAGATATTCCCGAGTGAGTCAGACTTCAAAAAAGCACTTTAGGCAGATATGTCCGAGTGAGTCACTTTCGAAGGAAGAAAGGCTACGACTGAATGAATGTTTCAAGCAGTGACATTTCCGGACAAAGCACCTTTGAGTGAAGCAATTCCAAATGAAAAGAGGCTCTGATGAATACTCCTCGGAAAGAGATTTCTGAGTCAATAATCTATGAATTCAAGCCTTCACACTGAGTGTCGATGGATCGATTTTTACACTCGGACTTTTCGTATCTGTAGACACCTCTTTCAATCGGATCAATTTCCACCGAGAATGGATACTGACAGCGGTCCAGGCCATAATAAGAATACCGGTCCCATGTGGCACCATTCGAGGAGTCCGTTTGCCCATGCTGACTTGGAATCGCACCATCCAAGTTGATCCTTGAATTCTAGGGGCAGCTGGCAACAGACAAAAATGAAAATAATAAAGAATTACCCACTAGCCGCCGTTCCCCTATAATCGTCAATGACTAGGCTGTTTCTCCATTACATATAATCGCACTATCCAAGTTGATTCTCTAATCCTGTGGGGCGGTTGATAACAAACAAAAATGAATATAATAAATTATTCATCAGCCGCTGTTCCCCATAATTATTGGTGGCCAGGCTATCTTTGGGTTGTTCAAGCAATCAGCCAGCACTTGGATTTCTATAAATACCTCAATTGAAGATGAGCAAAAAGGAGGATCCAAAACAAAATCAAAAGACCCTTGAAAAAAATATCTACTCCAGAATCCTGAATTTGAAGTAAAGAAACCTGTCCCCAACCTATATTTTCTTGTTTTCTTTGAGACAGAAGCACCAGTCTCGATGGATTTTAGAACCTCCTTGTCACTCTAAACTCCGTCCAGACCCTATACTGCTCACAACATCACTGAATCCTATACTATTTCTCCATTAAAATACATTTTCGCCATTAAGTCCTACTCCGGCTCTACACTGTACTCCGGTTTATTCCACATTGGCTCCAATCCATAGTCTGGTTCCTCCCAAGTCCACACCACACCAGTTCTATTTTATCTCTTTTTTTATTGTTTATTCTCCTACCAGATTTGTAATTTTGTTGAACCTGTTCCCTTGTTCAAGTTTATTCCGTTGAATTTCTTTTATTTTGCTTTGTAACTAATAATAACAACAAAAGAACTATTGGACCCTAATTTCTGGAAAGCTTGAGAATACGTAGGAGCGGGAAACAGTTCCTGTCGGGCCCATCTTTCTGTATTTAATTTTTATAGTTTCCAATTTTGTCTTGTTATTAAAAGGAGGAGCGAGGTTAATTTGGATGAGACGTCCTGTTAATCTCATTTTTTATATATATATTTTTTAAAAAGGGTGGAGCGAGGTTAATTTGGACGAGACGTCCTGTTAATCTCATGTAAAAGTTCCGTGCTTATTTTTGTTTATTTTTGTATGCTTTGTCATTTCGTACATTTCTTTTTTGAAGAAGTTAAAATAATGTTTGGGCTAATTATAATGCGCGCTATCATATTGAGGTAACTGTTTTATAACGGACAGTTGTGAGGTGCTGATACCTTCCTCACCTGTAATTAGACTCCCAAACTTGGAATTTTATTTTCATAACCAGTGCTTTAACGAAAGGTTTTCCTGGTATTTTATCCTTAAAAATATTGGTGGCGACTCCCTGTTTTCTTTTCGAAAGGATTTCGAAACCACGTTCTAATACTTTGAGGGCCGGTCTTCCCGCCGTGATCCCGGTCGCGACAGGAGCCATACAGATACTACTGTGATAACTATTATTGTTTGTGAACTCAATCAATAGAAGAAATCTCTCCCAACTACCACCATGCTCAAGAACATAAGCCCTCAACAGATCTTCAAGGCTTTGGAGTCCTCTCGGATTATCCATCGGTTTGAGGATGATAAGCATAACTAAGCTTCAACTTAGATCGTAACTCCTGATGTAAGCTCCCCCAAAATCAGGAACTAAACCGAGGATCACGATTGGATACAATGCTAGATGGCACCCCATGCAATCTTACAATCTCCTTTATGTACAACTGGGCTAATTTCTCCAACGAACTCTTCATATTCATGGGTAAAAAGTGAGCACACTTCGTCAATCGGTGAACAATCACCCATATAGTATCGTTTCCAGCATGGGTTCTAGGTAAACTAGAAACAAAGTCCATAGCGATACTATCCCACTTCCAAACAGGTATCTCCAAGGGTCTCAACAAACCAGATGGTTTTTTATGCTCAACCTTAGCTTTCTGACAGATAAGGCAAGATGCAACAAAATTCGCCATATCACGCTTCATACTGGGCCACCAAAAACTTTTCTTCAAGTCCTGATACATTTTCGTGGAACCAGGATGAATGCTTAACACACTTTTGTGAGCTTGCTTAAGCACAGATTTTCTCAAATCACCACCAAAGAGAACATAAATTCGGCCCTTAACACGCCAAATACCATCATGACCTTCCAATAAAAATGAATTCTTCCCATTAGCTTGAGCTTCCATCATCTCAATCAAATATTCATCATTCGGTTGTTGTGCTTTCATATATTCAAGGAACATATTTGCAACCTTTAATATCTCAAGAGACATTTTCTTTGTGGTATGCAACTTTATGCCCACATTTAAGTTTCTAAATTACTCAATTAGCTCCATCTCTTTCACCATCATAGCAGAAACATACAATGACTTTCGGCTCAAAGCATCAGCAACCACGTTTGCCTTTCTGGGATGATACCTCAATTCAAACTCATAGTCTTTCAGAAATTCCATCCATCGCCGTTGGCATATATTAAGTTCTTTCTGATCGAACAAGTACTTAAGACTTTTATGATCACTAAAGATCACAAACTTCAAACCATACAAATAGTGTCACCATAACTTCAAGGCAAACACCACCGCCGCTAATTCAAGATCATGTGTAGGGTAATTAACCTCATGCGGTCGTAACTGTCTCGATGCATAGGCTATCACACGCTCATTTTGCATCACACATAACCAAGACCAAGCTTGAAAGCATCGCAATACACCATAAATTCATTTTGTAAATCAGGCAAAGCCAATACTGGTGCGGTAGTAAGTCTCACTTTCAACTCTTGAAAACTTTTCTCACACTCGAGAGTCCACACAAATGGTTGATTCTTATGAGTCAACTTCGTCAATGGTAAGGCTAAACAGGATAATCCTTCAATAAATCTATGGTAATAACTGGCAAGACCAAGAAAACTTCTTATTTTCGTCACCGACGTTGGTCTTTCCCAAACCATAACAACTTCAACCTTTGATGGGTCAACAACAACACCATAACAACAGATCATATGACCTAGAAATAAAATTTCATTCAACTAGAATTCACACTTAGAGAGTTTGGCATATAACTCTTTCTCTCGAAGAATCGACAACACAAGGCAAAGATGCCTTTCATGCTCTTCATGGCTCTTAGAATACACCAAAATATCATCAATAAACACCACAAAGAATTGGTCGAGATACTCATGAAAGATGCGATTCATGTAGTCCATGAAAATCATAGGAGCATTTGTCACACCGAATGGCATCACCACACACTCATAGTGTCTATATCGCATTCGAAAGGCAGTCTTGGGAATATCATCATTCTTTACCCGGATTTGGTGATATCCGAAACGTAAATCAATCTTGAAAAACACAACAACACCCTTTAACTGATCCAAGAGATCATCAATGCGAGGGAGAGGATATTTGTTCTTAATAGTCAATTTGTTGAGTTAGTGATAGTCAACGCATAATCTCATTCTTCCATCTTTCTTTTTCACTAACAACACAGGTGTGCCCTAAAGGGATACACTTGGGCAGATAAATTCTCTTTCGAGTAATTCCTTGACTTGCTTTTTAAGCTCAGACAACTCCATAGGAGACATCCTATAAGGAGCTCTAGAAATAGGCTCAGCACCAGGAATAAGATCAATGAAGAATTCCACTTCACGTGGCGGAGGTAAACCAGGAACCTCATCAAGAAAAACATCAGGAAACTTGGAAACAACAGAAATTTCACAAGATTGGGAGGTACTACTCCCATCAACTATACAGAACATCACTAAAAGCTGAGAGATACCTTACTGGTCAAATCATTCTGTATTCGGAGTCAAACAAATCACAGCCTTGTTATGACAATCTACCAAGACTTTATTGGCAGACAACCAGTCCATGCCTAGGATAATATCTAGGTATTTCATAGGTAAGCACATGAGGTATATCACAAACTTCCTACCTTGAAGAATCATCTCGATATTTTCACATTGAGTCACCAATCTTAAACAAGCACCGGTCGGCGTAGTCACCATTATAGAACCTTTCATCATACAAAGAGACATTTTCAAACGCCTAACATAATCCTCAGAAATGAAGGAGTGAGTAGCACCAGAATCAAAGATAACACATACAGAGGTGCCGAGAATTTCACATTTACTTTGAACAAGGTTTTCTTCTTGTGCGGCTTCTTCACCTGTGACGGCAAAGACTTTTCCAGCAGCTTGGGGTTGATTACCACTATTGTGATTACCATTTCTTCCACCATTGCCATTACCTCAGCCATTACCATTATGGCCACCATTATGATTTCCACCACAGCCACCATTACGGCCACCATTATGTCCATTTTCATTTCCACGACCACAACCTCTGAAACCGCCATGGCGTCCATGGTTAGCATTATGATTCATGCGAGCAGGAGTATCAACATTTGCATTTCTTACATTCAATGGGCAATTAGGGCGAATATGCCCTGGTTGGTTGCATTGGTAGCATACATCATCTTGTGGACAATTTCTTGCCATGTGATTAGCACCACACTTGAAGCAAGTAAGGCCTTGGACATTGCCACGACCTTGATTACCATTTCCACCTTTATATCCACCACGTCCTCTTACATTGGAGGATCCACCATGAAAGAAGTTCTTCTTAAATTGACCATGCCTCTTAAAACTAGAGGATTAACCTTTCAACTTGGGCTCATGCTTGCCATGACTCAAAGAAGCCACATCATCTTCTTCAAATATGCAACACTTGTTCACCAATATAGGGAAGCTTCTAATCTCTTGGTGTCGAATAGCTCGCTTGATCTCAGGCCTCAAGCCAATCTCAAAGTTCACACACTTTGATGACTTAGTACCCTCTTGTTGGTAACAGGGATAAAATGTATAAAGTTCCTCAAACTTGGAGGCATACTCCTCTACGGTCATGTCACCTTGCTTAAGTTCCATGAACTCAAGCTCCTTTTTAGTCTTATAGCTTTCTGGAAAGCACTTCTTTAAGAACTTAACCTTGAAGTTCTCCCATGTCAATGGGGTTTCAGTGGCTAACATATGCCCTCTAGTAAGGTGCCACCATGATTCAGCTTCATCGCAGACCATAAAGACCGCATACTAAACCTTTTGAGTTTTAGAACATTCAAAGCTTGCAAAGATCCTTTCCAAGTCATTAACCCTCACATAAGCATCTTTACGCTTATACCCTCCATGGAACTCAGAAGGTTTCCTCTTGAGAAATCGATCAAGACCTTGGGTACCTTGTCCCATATTTTGTTGTTCTTGTCTTTTCAAGAGATCTGCAAAGTGATTTAAAGCAATTGCCATAGCAGCAACTTCATGGTTATGTCTACCAGCCATGTTTCACGCCTATATATTAAGACATGGCTCACACACACATAAGTAAACTAGACCATAAAATTAATTTTAATCCATAACTAGCCCTAGGTTAAGGGTTATGGTGGTTGGAATAATGATTAAATGCATGTGGGTTGTTGTGAGAACCATTAATATGGAAACCCTAAGGTGGGGTGTTATAAATATGATATTTATGAATGTTGTTGTAGGTACACAAAAATCATGGTGAGTATTAATGGTGGTTGTTGGGTTTTTTTATGAAATCCTAACCCTAAGAATTAGGGAAAACATTTAATATTGATTGGATAATTGATTTTAAGAGGGAATGCATGATATTTAGAGTGTGGGTATCATCAAATATGTTGGGAGATGATATTAATGCGGTGAGATAGTCATTAATGGTGGTTGATGACCATTGATGTGAGAACCCATTAATGGGTTTAGCTTTGAATGCTTTTTAATGAACATGAACACCAAACCCATGGTGGTTGTGGTGAAATAAATGAAAAGAAAAGTGATTTGATAATAATAATAATAATGTTATGAACATTAAGTGTTTAATTGAAATGCGTAAATCTTGGTGGTTAAATAGAAAGTAATGATATCGGTAGGAGATGAGTATATATTCTAAATGCATGAGCTGAATATTGGTTGATTGTTGTATGTGATATTACACATGTTTGCCTTGCTTTTATTGTATTGATAAATTGTGATATTGAATATTGCAATGTTATGTGCTTGATAAATGTGTGGTATGTATTTGGAATATTGGTGGTATGTAATGTGGTGATTGATAGTCATCATGAGATGTTGGGAGAATTGTTGTGCCCTAAGTTGTTGAAAATATATGTGTATTCTCCAAAATATTGATTGTTGAGTATTGGTGATGAATGAAAGTGAATGTTGTTAGTGAGCATACCCTTGAACAATGGATGATAATCATTATTGATGTTTGTTGGTGCCATTATGGTTGATACTAGTATGAACTTGTATGTGTGAATTGAATTGCATTGGTGAAATGTTGTGAATGCCACGCTAAAATATGAAACAATGGCAATAACCAATGAGATAAAAATCAACTAAGAATTGTATGGTGATGTTGTTGATGATGATGATTGATGAGTGGAATGATAGGATGCATAGTGTGAGAATGCATATGATTTGCATTTTACATTGCATCCATGATATATTACATAGCTGCCAGTAAGGAAATATTAGGGGTTCCTTTGGTTGGCCCAGTGGGAGGGCGTTTTTGTGCACGAGCATTATTATTGTTACCCTAGTGGCTCAGTGGTGGAGTCACAAAGCTACCCATGCTTAGCTACAGTGAGCTGCATGGTGGCTCTTTGAGGAGCAGGTGTCTTCGGTGGTCCTATGGATCACAACTGCCATGGTATAATTCATGGTTAGCCCGCAACACCATTATGATATGTATATTGTTACCGCGGTCATGGTGTAAATGGCTGGTGTTGCAAGAGAG